>CM031577.1:7127743-7731743 GCA_018467065.1 Ephestia elutella
CAACTTTTCAAAAAAATATTATGGAGGTCCAAATCAAAAAATCAAAATATCTTTATTGTCAAACATAGGTAAAGAGGTCTTACATCTATATATTGTTTCACTATGTCTGGCCCATGATATTGAAGAGGACCTAATAGATATATTTCTAGATGATGCGATTAATACGCCTTTAGACGAATATACAAAGGAAGTTATCATTTACACAGCGGGTTTCATTGCGCGGAAGGTAATAAAGAAAATTAATTGTTCTTTATGTCAATGACTGGTATTGGGAGAAAAGGAAAACTTGTTTTTATCTTTAATTAAAATAAAAGATCGCAGTGGACTCACTTATCCTTCACAAGCCCTTATTAAAGTCATTGAAATATGCGAATTATGTTTTAAAATAAATGAACGTAATGATTTTAATAGTTTAATAAAATTCGTAAGTGATTATAATATTTACACAATGTTTGATTCGAATGATCCAGTCCATGATATAAGCCATTCACATTTATTAATCAAAGTAATTGTAAAATTTTATATTGATTTAAGATGCAAACACAAAATGTAAAGAAACTAATTTGTCAAATAGAAATTATTTGAAAAAGGTTGTATTATTCCAAAATATATAATTTTTAAACGTCTGATTTTCATTGTTTTATTTACATATTGGTTCATAAATACATATTCCACTCGTAGCGGACAGAAGAATTGCTTTAATTTCTAAATTTACCGTGAAGCAATTAATGCAACATGCGTAATGGTTCACGTCATGTACTCCGCTTATTATTGACTAGCAGTTACCCGCGCACTTCGCCCGCGTAAAAATCACGCGGGCGAAGTCACGAGCAACCTGTAGCCTTTCCCGGTACTGAAACTATTTCCATATCTAATTTCATCCAAATCGGTTCAGTGGTTTAAGCGTGAAAAAGTCACAGACAGACAATCACTTTCGCCTTTTTCAATATTAAAATGGTGACCTGCAAAGTTGTGACAACTGCGACAAAAACTATATTTTTGACCTAGTTAAAACATTAAAAATAAAGCGGCAGCAAAGAGTCTAATATAAATCAATGGTACGCACGAAGGTTATTATATTTTTTCAGTGGCACAGTTATCTAAGTACTGAGTTCAGACCTGGGCGTCAATTCCACTATTTAACTTAAAATCACCGACCAACTGCCACACAATACTCATAAGACATCCATAGGTCCCATAAAGGGTATTCTGCAACAAGTTATTCATGTTCCTATAGTGTGGGAATAAAGTGTTTATAGGATGTCAGTCTAGGTGTTGTTGATTAATCTTTGGTGTTTCCGTCGCTGCTAGAAAAAACTACTATTATTTAATAATAAAATTCAAGCTCCTTTTTTCCGCTAAAAACGTATGAAATATTTTCAATTAGAACTAACATTGATATTTTGACATAAATTTAAAGACATATAGCCATGTTTCACGCTTATATCTGAAAAAAACTGAAAATTAGTTAATGTGTGTCTTTGATGCCTTTGCCTTTAAAAAAATGTAAACTGTCTGTCTATGTTAAAGTCATGTTTTATAGGTTATAGGTAATCGTTCTATTGTTTACTGTAAAATTATTTTTAATTTATTTATAATTTAAATTAATTTATACAAAGAAAATATGCTTGAAAATAATAAGTCAAACTCCCGTGTCAAATAAGTTAGAAGTAAGGACTTCACCCGAGGAGGGTCTCATCCAGTCAAGCAGTTATAGATTGAGTTCTTGTTTTATTTGCGTCTAAGGTGAGATTTTCTTTGTAAGTACATTATTTATCCTATTTATTAAGTACTAGCTTTCGCCCACGGGAACAGTGCTTTTTCCCGGGATGAAAGGTTCTTCTCAGTACTTCTAACTAGGTAAGTGTATGCGAAATTTCAGAAAGATTGGTTCAATAAATAAGTTGCGAAGAGGTAACAAACACATAAATAAACAAACTCACTTTCGCATTTATAATATTACTTAGGATAGGATTAAGGTGCTTGACTTTTACATGAGTCCTTAAACAAATATAATATTTTTTTACAGTCACCTAAGAGCGGAGCTTTGAAAATATAACAGTATTCATCAACTGGCTGGAGTTTCATAAGGAGACTGGGCTGATTAACACAGTGAAAAAAAGGGCGACCCCTAACTCAATAAACAAAGCATATTGACATGTTTCAATTGTACAATACCTGGCACGTAAGTTGACCTAAGACTTTCAATGTGCAGTAACAGATATTAAAGATGATAATTTCATTGCAAACAGACAGACATGGCAGGAGTCTTTATTTAAATTAGCTTGCTTTTTAACGCGGGGACACTAGAGTAAATTATATACTTACTTACGTCCTCATGACTCGCCCTGTTCATTGGTGAAAACTGCATGAAAATCTGTTCAATACTTTTCTAGCTTATCACTTTTCAGTTTATAACAGACATGGCAGGGGACTTTATTTTTTAATATGTTAAGATGAAGATATGTAAGGTAGTAATGAATAATACAAGAATATTATTATTATTATTTTGTTTATTAGTCTTTAAATGTATCCTAAACCAGACCACACTGTTTCCTCCACAGTTTTTCAACAAGTTATGGATGTCAGCTCGTTTCTCAAGCAGGCAACCGCCATCAGTTGATCGTCCCTGCAAGAATGACAAATAACTTTTACTGCTGTTATAATTATGTTTAGTTATCTAAAGAATAACTTTTATTTAAGTCTGCCTATTGTGTAAACAAACTCTTCAACTTTACAATATTGGTACTATATTGTTGGTTTTTTAATGTAAAGACAAAGAAAGGAAAAGCATGTTGTTGATTTAAAATATTTTTTTTTAGTTGTTCCTTAATTGAGATATTTTTGAACTAGTAACTATGTTGACTTAGTTAAGATAAAAAAAAAACCTTTTCCATCCATTCATAGGAGTGTAATTTCCTAAATATACTTATCCTACTTACTACTAATATTATAATTGTTTAAGTTTTGGATGTTTGTTACTTATCACAAAATATTCTATTCTATTCATATGAAAGGGGGGGTATTAGCCATAAAACGCCACGCTGGCCAGACGACTTGGCGAGTTTCTTCCAGTTACGTTGGCCTCTAGCACGCAAGTAACAATACTGAATGGATTTCATTGAAATATGGTACACGAGTAGAAAAATACTGAAATGGCATAGGGTACTTTTTATCTCTATATTCTCAAGGGAGTAAAGCCCCAGGGTGCAGCATATGCTATATAAAGAACCTCTACATAAGTTCAAGTTTCTACTTACAGCAGTTTTGTCTCTGCATTGATATACCACTCGGTCAGAGTTGAATTCAATACTACAATTTTTATTTATATTTATACGGATGAGAATACTTACATAGTCTTTTAACAAGCTATGGATGACACCTTTTTCTGAAGCACATTACTCCATTTGATCGAGCCTGCAAATAATAATTACAGAACTTGTACCAAAAATTACTAAGCATACTGTTATTTTGTGACAATCTGAAAATTTTATTTCTTTATATTATTTGTAGATAGAAACTACTATATTATTTGTAGTATCTTCTTCCTATTTACCAATTCCTACTTATGTGGGGTTGGCATAGTATTGAAAGTATAAAGTATAGTTATTATTTAAATATCATTTGACAATTTAAGCATCAACCAGTTTCAAAGATGTTAAAAACTGATTATACAATAAATTTTACCGCTTTTTTAATACTCACTTATTCTCTGCTAATTCTACTATAATATTTATAAATGCGATGCGAAAGATTGGATGTTTGTTACTCATAATAAATCTACTGGATGAATTTTAATGAAATTTGGTACACGAGTTGAAAAATACCGGACATACTTAGCACAAAAGGTAGGTACTTTTTATCCCTAAATTCTAATAGGAACAAAGCCCCAGGGTACAGCTTGTGCTCTTGAAACACCCTCTACAAAATTTCAAGTTTCTACTTTCAGCGGTTTTGTCTCTGTGTTGACAACTCGGTTAGTCTATAATTTTGTATGTACAGAAATATAGACTTGCCTGATGGCGCCTTCCCATAGGAAAACGATAATATGTATGATGATAAAACAATGATGCTGTCTTTAGTTCTTTGCTTCGACCTACACAGGTAACAGGGGTATCACTGCACACACACAGCATTTTATTTTCAATATTGCTTAAAATGTGAGTACAGGAACAGCTGAAAAGACATTTTTACATAGTATTAACAAATACTATTTATACACTAGGCATTAAAGTATGTAGTTATATTATTGTTCTGAGTACTACATTACACTCATATATAGGTTATATACCTAATCATAGAGCGGGGTCTACTGGCATAAGTATTCAGCTTATGTATATGGGCGGCTGGCAACACTGGAGCTTACTTGTCAATTTGATAGCTCCGTATTTAATTATTGTAAATAAATTCTAAAAGCACTTAAATCTATCTAAATTCATTTAAAAAGTGTAAAATTTATGTAGTGATCGTAATATTTTGTGTTTTTGTGTAAGAAATTGGCAAAGTTTATCGACAAATAGTGCCTAAAGTTGACATCTGTGTTAACGGTACATAACTATTTACCGGTGTTATTTTACAACTTTTACAAGGTAATTCTTTTTATTCACACTCTTAGGCACACGCTTTGGACACTATTCTCTTGTTTTTTGCCACACACTTGATAACACTTACACGTTAAATGTTTTAAAATTAGTATTATTTTTTTTAACAAAAAGTAGGTAGGTAGATCGTCGTTGGTTAGGCCAACTGGTTTTGCTCGCCCTAAATTTGATATCAATTGTTCATTCTTTTCCTTGCAATACCTCCATCATTTGCCTTTTATCTCTTTGTTAAAATGTCCACCTCGAGCCGTGCTGTGACTGCTCGTCAGATTGATATCCAGCTGAAGGCAGCCCTACTCAAACTACAGGCTGAGAAGCATGAGAAAGACCAACTACTTTTGGAAAGGGAACAGAATGAACACGAATTCCTATTATTACTAAATAGAAATACTCAGCTGACACATGAACTCTCAGAAAGTAAAATTATCGGAGACCAGATGAAGGAGCAGCTTGACCAGCAACAGTTAGAGATAGGATCTTTCCGCCAATGCAGTGAGACGTATGAGGACGTCCTCACACGGAACACCATGTTAGAAAAGGAGCTAAGAGAGGCACGGAGGCAAATTGAGAATTACGAGCAGGTTGCTCAGTCATATCAGTCTTCTGAGATCAATGACCCACATAACATAATCACTGTGGTTGCATCTGCTCCTCTCTTACCTACTTCCCATGAAATTGACCTTACAAGTAAATCTGCCTGTAATATTTGCAAAAATAATAAGTGCTTATCGGATTACAAATTGAGCCACAAAAAATGTAAAAAACTTCATAGATTAAATAAAATTATCAAGAAAAATTGCATTCAAACAAAAATTAATAAGAAAAAATCTTGTTTATTAAAAACTGGAACCATAATATATAAAAATGTTTGCTCTAAATTAGATTTAACTGAAAAGAAATTGGCGGAGAGTCAGGAGTTGTATAGTGCCGACATAGACAAACTTAAATCCAGCATCTGTAAACTTGAAGGGCGATGCTCTGAGCTCATGAAAACAATTGATTCATGTCTAAACGAAGTCTCCGAACATGTGGTGGCTATGGAGTCACTGATTGAAGATAAAAGGTACATAGAAGAGAAACTAAACTCTGCAACCAAGTTATGTACCTGTGGGGTGATTAACAAACCCGTTATCAGTGACTCCCTACCAACTCTCTCTCCATGTGACGGTGACTTGCATACATCCTCAACCACCCAGTTTGACTGTGCCGGTGCTGATAACTCGCATAGTACTTTGATATTTTCTGACAGTGTAGGTCGCAATATGGGTTACTTGTTCAGCCAGCACCTAGAGAACATCACAAACTATTGCCTACCTGATGCAACCTACACCCAAATAATAGACAGTATCAAAACTACTAATATAAACAGCAACTCAACTATTGTATTACTTATTGGTAACTGTAATAAATTGTTAAAAAAGGATATTATTCGCGGTTTAGAATCTCTGAATGATTTGAATGTATATAAAGTAATAATATGTGCTTTCCCATATCTCAGTTGCCAGCCTCCAACAAAAAATAAAAGCATTCACTATTTTAATACATTAATTCATACTATGACATGTAGTCATCATAATAGTAAATTAGTCTTTTTTGATACTAATAGTTTTATTGGTGAATGTTCACTGACTAAAGATAATATATATCTTTCCAAGTTTTCTAGACGTAAAGTTGCTACTTTGGTAGCTTATACTATAAATTTTTGGACGAGTTTACATTGTAAACAAATAATTAGTCATAAGACAACATCTACAGAAGTGCCAAATGCCTGTAATGGTAATTCTGTAGACATGCCCATTAATTTAAACTGCATGTTAAGACAAAGGGAAAGCCACATGAACTAACCTTAGTTCACCAAAATCTAGAAGGGCTTCCCGGCAAGGAATTAATTATTGAATTATTTTTAGAAGAATATAATGTAGATATTTTATGTTTGACTGAACATTGGATTTTAGAGGGTGAGACAGTGGTCAGTCCAAACAATTATAATACTGTTAGCTGCTATAAGAGAGGGTCTACGAGTAGAGGCGGATCTGCAATATATATCAAAAATGGTCTACGCAGCAAGGAGCGTCATGACATAGTAAGACTCTCTCTTGAGCGGTGTGTTGAGGTATCCTGTGTCGAGCTTGATGGCCATATCATTATCTGTGTATACAGTCCACCCAGTAGTGTTTTCAAAGATTTCTTAGCAGTAATGGATGAAGTTCTTAGAGTAGCTTCAAATAGTAACAAAAAGTTAATTGTTTGTGGTGACTTTAATGTTGATTTATTAGTTCATTCTACTGTAAGCACCCAGTTTCAAAATCTTTTCAAGAGCTACAATCTAGATAATGTATTTTTAGAGCCTACTCGCACCACTGCCACATCTGCTACATGTATTGATAATGTCTTTAGTGAACAGGACCCACAAAATAAATCAGTTTTCAGAAAATTACCATCAGACCATTGCGGCCAATTAGTTACATTTAATATAATACCTAGCTTGAGTGAGGAAAAAATCATGTGTAGACCAATCACTGCTCAAAAAATTAATAAATTCAAAAATACGTTGGAAAATAAAATGTGCTCGGTGACATACACTGGTAGTGATCCAAATGCCCACTATAACAACTTATTTAGTACTGTTTCTGATGCTTTTTCCAAAACATTTACATTGAAGCAACGTAAGTTTAATAATAAATTACAATTTAACGAATGGGCTACTACAGGTATATATATAAGTAGACAAAAATTATTTGACTTGTATGCCCAGAAACAATATAGATTTGATAGTACTTTTGTTGATTATGTTAGAAATTATTCAAAAACTTTTAAAAGAGCTTGCAGACAGGCTAAGGCTAATTGTATTAAAAGGAAGATCAGTAACGCTCCTAATAAGATGAAAGAAACCTGGAGCATTATAAATAAAGAGACAGGCAAATTTAAATTGAAAGAAAATATTAAGGAAATTAAACATAATGACAAAAAAATTACTTCTACACAAGAAATAGTAAATGTTTTTGAAAATTACTTTACAAACATACCTTTAGAATTAACCTCTAGTATAAATTCATGCCCTCAAAATGCCGAATCCCTACTTAAAAGTAATGTCACCACTTGCACCTCTAAATTTAAATTCTCGCATATTGACCCTAGTGATATAATTAAAACTTTTAAAGAACTAAACATTAAAAAGTCTGAGGATCACTGGGGTATGTCTGTTAGCATAATTTTCCATATAATAAATATCATAGCTGTCGACTTAGCTTATATTTTTAATGAATGTGTTGACCAAGGCATTTTTCCAAATTTAATGAAACTTAGCAAATTAATTCCACTGTTTAAAAAAGGTGAAAAATCAGAGCCTGGCAACTATAGGCCTATATCTATTTTGCCAGTCTTGAGTAAAGTATTTGAAAATATTATGCTTAGTCAAATGCAACAGTACTTTAATATCCACAATCTATTTCACGGCCAACAATTTGGATTTACTAGTGGTAAATGCACAACTGATGCGGGAGTGGCTTTGGTTACTCATATCTTCAATGCATGGGAAGATTCACAGGATGCAATTGGAGCGTTTTGTGATTTATCTAAGGCGTTTGATTGTGTTGACCATGAGACTCTCTTGCTCAAGCTCTCTCAGTACGGTTTTGACACTAAATCAATAGAACTAATAAAATCTTATTTAAGTGATAGGCTGCAGACTGTAGACCTAAATAACGTAAAATCTAAAGGATCAAAAGTTATGATTGGCGTACCTCAAGGTTCAATTTTAGGACCTTTCCTTTTTTTAGTCTATGTCAACGACCTGCCTTATATGGTTGAGAAGCAGGCTGGTATAGTGTTGTTTGCTGATGACACGTCTTTAATTTTTAAGACTGACCGCCATAGCGAAAATGTGGATGCTGTGAACAGCACTTTGTCTGCCATATCAGACTGGTTTTCTGCTAATAACCTGATGCTTAATGCAAGTAAAACCCATTGCATTAAATTTACGCTTCCTAATGTTAGGCAGGCCCATGTTGATATCAATATAAATAGTAATAAGTTAGAGTTCATTGAAAGTACCACATTTTTAGGAATAACATTAGATTCTAAATTACAATGGGGTGCTCACATTTCTAAATTGTCTAAAAAACTGAGCTCCGCGGCTTATGCTGTAAGAAGAATCAGACAACTGACGGATGTGGCAACTGCTAGGTTGGTTTATTTTAGTTATTTCCATAGCCTAATGTCGTATGGCCTATTACTTTGAGAGCAGCAGCCGATATACAAACAATTTTTATACTTCAAAAAAAGAGCGATTCGTTTTATTTACAGATTAAGAAAAAGAGATTCACTCAGAGATTTCTTCAAAGATATAGATATTTTAACCTTACCATCCCAATATATTTTTGATAACATTATGCATGTTAGGAAAAATATTTCGTCTTTCAAAAAGTTTGTGATGTCACAGATATATCCCTGAGAAACAAACATAACTTGTACGTTCCAGGGCACAGACTGGCTAGGGTTAGGAAATCATTTGTGGGAAACTGTATACGCTATTATAATAAAATACCAAAATCTGTCCTTGATATGCCTGACAATAAATTTAAACATTATATTAAGGAGACACTTTGTAAGAAGGCATATTATACGACGGATGATTATGTAAATGACAAAAATGCGTGGCCCGAGCCTGGTACAGTGACCTCCTAAGACTGTCATATTACTCTCTAGGTACTTTGTGTACTTTTACCTTTTTCAATGACATTTTATTTTATTAATTTATAATTTTTATTAATTTATAAATTTGACATTTAATATATATACTCAATGTATATTCGTCCACATATACAGTTATTTAATTGTAAGACATATGTTGTAAAGTGACGTCTTTGGAGAAAATGCAGCAGTGGAGTTTGTTGCGCCGCCTCTTCTCCACTTGCGCTTTGGAGGCGGTGGTAAACTTAGCTTTAAGTAATTTTATGACGTCAACTAACTAAAAAATAAGAAAGTGACGATTTATAAGTGCTATTTTTAAGCCAATATAAATAAAAATATTTGACTTTGACTTATGTAAACCCTAACATAAATTAAATTATAAAGAGCTAGCATCTCGCCCGAGTTTCGGGAGGTAGCCTATGTCACTCAGGAATAATGTAGCTTTCTAATAATGAAAGACTTTTTGAAATCGGTTCAGTAATTCTGAAGAATACCCCCTGCAAACGAACTCACATGCATACAAACACTTCCTCTTTATTATATGATTGTATTAGTGTCATTGTTAGATACATAATAAATAATGTTAAATTTTTTTGAAACAAAATTTTAATAATCGCATTGCAGTAATATAGGTAAAATTCTTGTGATGTGGGTCCTTTTCAATTGAATGCACAGAGTACCTACCTACATTTGGATGTTTGTGAGTTTGGATTTATGTTACATACTGTCACACAAAATCTACAAGACGGGTTTCAATAAAATTTGGTACAAGGGTAGAAAATATAAGGAATAGCAACGTAAGGTGCTTTTCATTACAAAGTTTCCACATAATTTCCGGGGCACAACTATTATAGTATTCATATACTTAACCTTTAATATAAAAAATATCAGCGGTTCATTGAATTACGTGCAGTCACAATAGTTACAAGTGTATTTACCTCGGAAACTCTTACTAACCTTTAAATTTGTCAATTTTCCGTCTCGACAAAGTATCCTTTATTAGTAAAGGGGTTACCTTTTTGTTGAGGTCTATAACTTGAGCATTTTAAGCCGAAATGTCTTTAATATCTCGTCGGCTATATAGGTACGACATTTGTAATGAATAAGAGCCACCAATGAAGAGGTAAAATTATGGGATTCATCACTAAATGAAACAATGTAAACCATACTTGCATACATACTACTTTACAATTTGATCTTAAAAGGTGTCGTTGCTCAATGGCCAAAAAGCAATTGAGATCCGACAGATCTACCTGACAGGGCCAATAGTATGTCGGTATCATGTCCTCAGGCGTCAAATAAGGTGCAGAATACCAAATGGCGTAAATTTGGCATTTGAGACACAACTGAAGCACAATAACGCACGTTTGTTAGTTACAGAATTGGGCCCCTGTTTATGAAGTTTACATCGGTGTGCGTAATTGCCACGCAATTTTGCAGGAAAAGTTACATCTGCTTCAAGTAATGTTCTTATATCTGTGGTAAAATATAACTTATTTATTATAGAAAATTACTATGTAACTATGATAAAAGTACAAAATTATTGTTCATTGAAAGCTAATGCACGTATACCCATTTCCTAGGACAATATTTGATTTATTATATTCTTTCTATGTAGTGATCAAAATTATGGATCAGCCACTTTTAGATAGTTTAG
The DNA here is from genome assembly GCA_018467065.1 of Ephestia elutella. Classification (NCBI taxonomy): domain Eukaryota; kingdom Metazoa; phylum Arthropoda; class Insecta; order Lepidoptera; family Pyralidae; genus Ephestia; species Ephestia elutella. The sequence goes on from CM031577.1 coordinate 7,138,694, forward strand.
GCATTACAGGCTGTTTTTTTGAATTATTTACTTTCTCCACGCGTTTTAGGCACTAGTAAGTGCTAATAGATTGACAAAAGCTTGAGAACAATGCCTATATTTATTTATATTCTATATACTTAATAACGTCTAATAACGTACCTAACTCAATTGTATAAACATATTAGACGTGACGTATTACTTGGCTGTTCTCGATTACAATATTTTTCAATTTAGTAATTGAAACAACCAATGATAGGCCAAGAATGAGGGCTCGTTTGCTGCACGTAGTTGCTCCGCGCTATCTTGAGCTGACGGAAAAATATCGTTGAAAGTGCTCGCTTTTCCGTATCTTTCGTTGTCAAAATCAAATGACAAGCTGTCGAAAAATGCAGTTGTGTGTGTAAAATTTTCTGAGATTCCTATGATTGGATGATCGACGATCGTTCGGAGTGGTGTGTAACTGTCAAATCGACCCGTGAGTTGAGGTTGGATGTGGTTTTGTGCTTGTGTGTATTCGGTAGGAATATACACAAGCACAAATCACGTGATTTCACGTGTCACGTCCAGCACGTAAGGCACTTGGGAGACGACCTCCTGTTCTTTTTACTTCCTAAAGAATGAAAAGAGACAGCTGACCTACTGATATTTTTTGATAACCTTTTTGACTCGATTATTGGGAGTCACACAAGAAAAAAAGAGGCTCATGGAAAGCCATTATTAGGATCAGCGAAGACAAATTCCTGCCATATAAAATTTTGGTATAAAGCAAAAAAAAGATTCAAGAAATGAATTTTATAAATAAAAAGCACCGGAAAATTAGAAAATGTGCCGACACTTAAGAATTGCGCATGAACACTAGACGGTACTAATACGGTATGAATACTAGTACTATTAGAAAACCTAAATATAATATAACTTCAGTTTGGATGCAGCACCTAAACCAAGATCCATTGGAAAATTTCTTTGGAGCTATTAGAAGCCAGGGGTGCCGCAACACTAATCCCACGCCGCCGCGCCGGACAGATTCTGTAGCGCTTAATCTATACATATAATAAGACAGTAAAAATATTTTGTCTGTACATTTTGTATTTTTGACTGAAATGGATAGAGGGACACTTAAAAAGAATACTTAAAAGAAAGCAAAAAAAATTGTTAATCAGTATTATTTCACTGTTTTCCGCGCGCAATCGGACAGTGATATTATAATAATGACTATCTTCTGGACAAAATAAAAATGGTGCACATCGCCCAACATTTTGAATGTTTTTTTTTTGTTTTGTGTTTTTAATAGATAGAAAAAAATATATATTTACAACATTGATTTTTTACACCATTTTTTTCTTTGAAATGTCTTACATTCTAAGGAACATATTAGAACAAAAAAAAATTAACTTTACAAGATTCCCTAGATTCTTAGCTAATAGGAAATGTAATTTTTTTTTACTACCTTCTACTCCCCACTGAACAAAGTTCACAATTTTTCAGGTAATGGTGCCAGAGTGAAAAATCTTGATTTATTTAATTTCCTAAAACAACACCTGCCAATTAAACCTTGTACAATGGAATTGAAAGCTATGATATTAAATTATATTTTAAATGTTATTGGTGGAGAAAAATTTCTAGTAAAAGACCGAAATATTATACGTAATATCGTATACTCGTTTTGTATTTCAGCTTCTAGATATTTTATTGAAGGTAAGCAGGATATTGTTAAATTCGAGAAAAAATATCCTCTCCTAAACACACCAAGAAGCCGAGGTTCAAATTGTGAAATTGATAATAATGAAATACTTTTTGATTTTCACGATAGTGTTTCAAAAGGCCAGTTCAAAAAGAGAAAAATCTGAAAGGGAACATCTAATGCCAACCTCAAATGAAAATTTTCCTATGTTACACAGAGGATGATGACGAGGCGGAATTAGAGGAGCAACAGTTGAAAGAATTGTTTAATGTTTTTGATAAACAACCAACAGTATATGTAAGTGGTTATTTGGCTATGACTGTTTTGGACGTGATTAATTCATAACGAGGATTTATTCAAAATTTTACTTGTGTCATCTGATCCTCTAATATCTAGTCTACGTCTACGTCTACTCAGCACCCCAGAAAGCTAAAGATGTTTCACCAAGTGAAGTTGTTAGCTTAATGGAACAAACAAGATTTCTGTGCTTTAAAAATAAAGTATTGTGTACTTCCAAGTGCCATTCGAGCTTACCCTGCAAAAATAAATAGCCATATGGACTGACAAAGTATTATAATATAAAGACTTCTTTTAATACTGTGACATTTATAATTACTTAATTATCAGACTGATTACTTGTCAAATGAAAATTTGATTTTATAAGAATAATACAAGTTGATTTTGTGATACGTTAAATGTTAATAGATAGTTGATTTTTGAAGCATTAATTAGTAAGATAATATTAACCATATTATATTATTATTTTACTGTATTTCAACATTCAAAATTCATTACCAATTGTAAAAATAATTATAATCCTAGTGAGCGACTATTGACAAACAGCTTGTTGCATTTCGGGGACGCTGTAGTTTTATCATGTATATGCCCACCAAACCCTCAAAGTTTGGAATCAAAATAATAATGGTGGTAGATGTGAAATTCCCATACGTATAAAATTTTGAAATTTATGTTGGTGCTCAGCCTGAAGGGCCTTTCCAAAACTCAAACAAAGTTCTAGATGTTACACTTCGAGTATTAGATCCCGTCTGCAATTTTGGATGTAAAATCACGATGGATAACTGGTTTTCCAGTATACCGCTAGCTCAAGAGCTGTTGAAATGGAAAACTACGATGGTTGGCACCCACAAGGCTAATAAACCAGAAATACATACCATTTTCAAAGACTCACGTCAAAAAGAAGAAAAAAGTACTGTTTTTGGATATCAGAAATACTGCACTCTAGTGTCATACATACCAAAAAGAAACAAATCCGCTATCTACAATGCATCATGATGGCATAATCGAGTCAACTACAGGAGCTAAACAGAAGCCAGAGATAGTAACTTTTTACAACAAAAACAAGTGTGGGGTAGACATTATTGATAAGATGTGCAATCAATATAATGTTTCAAGAAACAATAGGCGATGGCCTATTACTATATTTTTTGACTTATTAAATCTTGCAGGTATAAATAGCTTGGTAATTCATCACATGAATAGGATGGCTAACAATGAGTAGTCACTCATTGAACGGAGGATTTTTCTGCTGGATGTAGCATTTGAATTGGTAAAACCCGCAATCAATTCTAGAATTAGTGTTCCAAATATTCCACGGGAACTAAGAACTAAAGCTCAGATACTTTTGAAACAACCAAGCGGTGACAATTAACCAAATCCAAATCGGAATGTCCAGAGAACAGGAAAAAGTGGTCGATGCGCGTATTGCCCACGATCACGTGATCGTTCTGCTTCGAAATTCTGCAATACATGTAACCGATGGCTTTGCCCGGACCATCAAGTCCTAATTTGTACGTCTTGCAATCAAAAGACATAAAAACTGATAAAACAAAATAAAATATTTTGGAGAGTTGGCAAAATTAAACACTTTTTCTTCATATTTTTAAAATACATTTTTGTTTTTGTTCATTTAATAAACATTCAAAATTGCTGTAGTAGTAAGAATAAATAATAAATACTTTTCACTATTTGAACGCATTTTATTTTTATTATTAAAATCGATCAATGAAATTGGTCTGAATATTCACCCCACGCGAGTAAAATATTATAAAATTTGGGCGCGTGTACTGTAGTGTTGTATACAGCCTCATCAATAGATAATGATTGATTGGAAGATTAGGAAATAGGGTACTGAGAAGGTTCAGTAATAAACGGTATTTTGTATCCCGATATAATACCAATAACAGTCAGGTAAGACCACACTAGGCGTAACTACGCGGCAGCGGATCGACGCGACGCGACGCGGTTAAATATTCGTTATATGAAATTGTATGAGATAGAACGCACTACGCGGCATCGGAACTACGCGACACGACACTGCGCGACAAAGTTGACCAACTTAGCAAATATGACGCGCCGTGGCGCGTCGCGTAGTTCCGTTGCTGCTAATGCGGTATAGCAAGCGACGCGACACTGCAAGTTTATTCAACAGCCGTACAAGTTTTGAGCGTGAATTGAAAGTTTGTGAAAATGTCTTTAGACGAAGAAAAGTTGATTATCCTTGTGAGTAATTATCCAGAAATATATGATCTCCAAAATGAGCATTACGAACAGTACAAGGAAAAACAACATTTGGAAAGAAATTGCCGAGGAAATGGGAGTAAGAGGTAAGTAAATTTTGTGGTTTCCATATACAAGATATTTATTATTTGTCAACACATTCATAACATACACACACATTCACGTTTTAATGGCTTCGCTGTTACACAATTTTAAGTTGTCCTGTGTAAGTGTGTTCTAAAAAAATATGATAAAATAAAACTACCTTCATTATTTTTATGAATGGTTGCTGCTAATGCCAACTATAAATCTAGTCTATGTGTGGTATGGCACCTTGTGACTTTGTTATTAAAATTTAATTTTTGTGGTCACTTTATTATTATTTTTTTTTACTCATTTTCTCGTTGACGACTCCTACATCCCCTGTTTACCATATTGTTTTGCCAAGCCAAACTGCCTTGAGGGGAATTGAAATAATCTTTAAATTTATCCCGTACCTGCATAGCATTATTCACAAAATTACCCCCTATGCGAGGAAGGTCTCGTAATTGTGTCTCTTCGGTGTCTTCATTGTCAAACGAAACTGAATCGTTTCTGAGATAATTGTGCAAGACACAAGTGGCAAGGATTACGTAGTCGACATGCTCCGGAATAAGGCAGATATTGCGATAAAAAATTCTGAATTTCTGGCTCAATATTCCGAATGCATTTTCAGAAAGTCTTCGGGCTCTGCTGTGCCTGTAATTATATACTTTCTTAGATTGGTCATCTAATTGCGTTCCAGGGTAAGGTCTCATTAGATACGTTTTCAATGGGAACGCTTCGTCTCCAACAATCACATAAGGTAGTTGATTTCTTGTTCCTGGTAATTCTTTTTAGCCTGGTATATTTAAAGCATTTGATTCTAGTTTTGCTCCTAAATCTGACCGTGAAAATATTCCTGCATCGCTATTCTTTCCAAGTTCACCAACATTCACATATATAAATTTATAATCTGCATCCACAAGAGCGAGTAGAACTATCGGAAAAACTTCTTGTAATTAAAATATAATGAGCCACTGTTTGGCGGCGAGAAAATTTCTATGTGCTTCCCATCGAGTGCACCAATACAGTTAGGATAATTCCATTTATCGTAAAATGCTTTTTCAATTTCTTTCCATTTCTCCTCATCGGGTATTGGCATTACAATCTTGGACAACACTTCCCACAATGCAACACATGTTGTATGCACAATTTCTTGTACGGTTGTATATCCTGTGCCGTACAGCGGAACATCGCTCCTCGCACTGAGGGTGGGGCATTATATTAATATACGTCTTAGCGTGCGGACGGTTGCCTGAGCGCGAGCGGTCGCCACCCTCAGTTACTATCAAGTCGCTTTGTACCAACTTCTATCCATACATATTAATGTTAGTTAATGAATACAGGAGATCATCAACAATGAGGCCGTGATGAATCTCATGCGCGGGCGCGGGGCGCATGACTTTGCTGTATAATATTAGCCAGTACGGCATAGTGTCGACGAAGATGGGAAGTAAGTGTATTTATTATCATATCATTCTTATACTTACTAAAAAAAAAAAAAAGCTGGATATTCAATTTAATTTTACGATCCTATCATTGGGCTACCGCGTTAGAATTTTATTCGAGGGTAGATTCCTCGAAGATAAAAAAATATATATACCAATTTATCATTTACAATAATCAGCCATCTCATTAATCAATAATTTAGTTCATAAGATACAAAATAACCTTTTTGGCTTTAGTCCTATGGACGCCTCAAGGGATCTTGGAACCAAAATAACAACAATACTTTTTATAAATATTCCCATATAAATATGATTCTCAATATTTTTTTGCCTCTATCGCTTGGTCAAAGTTGCCGTGATAGTTGTGAATACTACCCTCATTTGAGGTGGAAAAAATATACGAAGAAAATGTTTAGTACTGAACAATGAAAGACAAATACAGATTGTATATTTCACGTAACATTTAAAGACTCGAATTATGATGAGCGGCACCTAGCTATTGTATGACCCAGCTATTGTAACCTGCCACTTAACTGAATGTAGGTTATTCTGTTAACAATGTTTTTTTTTCAGTCCATAATTTGAAACATGAATGCATATTTTGGTTTCCTTATAAATGTTGAAATTTTAGATTAAAACGTAAATACAGTGAAACGAATCTTGAGGTCTTCGGCTGGACCGGCAGGACACAAGACGGAATATCATATTACCCACTAATTGATTGATTATTTTGCTGAGGGCGAAGTATACAACTCAATTACTTATAATTTAATTTCGATTGTCCATTTAACGATTTACCATAAAAATGTTTAAAGATCGATGTCGTGTTACTTGACAGATACAGCGAATTTTCATCTTCTGAAGTATGTATCTTTATCTTTGGTATTTTCATAATAGATAAAAACTGTTTTATTTCACTTGAAATATGAAAAAAAATAGAAAATAAAAATATTTATTTCGACACCACAATCAAATCAGTTAAATTTTTGTCATGTAGCTTAGACGGTATTATTTAAAATAAATGCAACTAGAGATTGTGGTCGGTTGATACCTGAACTAGAAAATCCTGTCCTTGGTTCCTAAACCGAATGAATGGTCTTTTATTAACTGATAGTTAATCAATGTTGTACTATTTACATGTAAACATTGTGTTAGCCATATAAAATGTATATTTGAATAATATCGAGATGGAAAAGAAAACACAGAATTTGAACTAAGAGCAAAAAAAAAAAAAATTTCAACAATATAAGGATGCAAATAAATTTAAGAAGGAACTATGGGTCTAATCAGTCTTGATATGAGTCTCAAAAACATAAACATTCTTTGAACCAAATAGGTCAATCTTGACTAGTTTAGTAAACAAACCTCCCGAGATGCAACAAAATCAACAAAAAAAAAAAAAAAATTGGAACGATTATTAAAAAAATCATCTGGTCTCAAAAGTAGATAATATTAACCAATGTAGCTACAGCTTCTGGTTGACCGAAACATTTATAATGTGTCGGTTATACGATTTACAAAATTGAATGTTTATTTTACAAATCTTCAATACTTGTAATATAAGTGTGGAAGTGTAAGAAGTGTAGATTGTACACTACAATGTATTGTGTATTTAATAAGAAATAAATAAGTAAAAATAAGTAAAATACCTAAAGTAAAAAATAAAAATACCTAAAGTAAAAAATAAGTAAAATACCTAAAGTAACCAACCATAAAGTAACATACCTAAAGTGCCTGAAAATTCACCAGATCTGACCATGTTTGAATTTGAGTACGAGTACCAAAAAATAAATACGGGAATAAGTACTTAGCATAGGTACTTACACACAATATGAAAGATATGTCGATAAGTATGTACATGTACAAAGTTTAAGCCACCATTAACCAAAATTATACATAATTATAGATTAGTAGATTTTCATATACCCTACTTCACTCAATTATGCATTTACAGTCTACTCTGTAAAACAAAATTGTATATTTTAGAGGAATTTAACTCAATGGTGAAAACATAAATAAAATTTATTGCGAATGATTTTAGTGTGATCGTTCGGTCCTGACCTGACAAATACAGTAACTGGGATATACCTAACGATTTTGATACTCATTGATGTTATATTATAACTACTTTACCGAAGGCACATTCGGTTGTTTTTATACGAGTAGGTTTACATTAATTTACATCACAATGGTACAACAATGAGCAAGTATAGATACTATACATGCATGGACAAAGTACACAATTTTTTCTTTAATGCATTAAATACCATACGAACAAGAAAACTATTTATAGTTGAGTTATAAAAAATTCCAATTGTAAATGTGTAAGGAGATGTTATTTTCTATTCATTGACGAGTTAAATAAAAATGATAACTAGAGTTGTAATGTAACTATAACACAATGAATGATTGAAAATAGAGAAAAGCAGTTAAAATATCTAAGATAATGGTTTTAAAATCAATGTTACTTTCACTGTTTTATACTCGTACTTAATGACCAACAATATTTGAGTAGGTACTAAAGTTTACGGATCAATATCATGGATTGATAAGTCAGTATTATATTACTCGAGTTTGGCAATTAAATTGCCGGAAGTTAGCATTGAATTGCTTAAGTTACCTTTATAAACCAAAGTATAAATTTAAATGAATCAATATTAAGGATCGTTAAGTCAGCTTCAAATTACTCGGAAACTGCAATTAAATTGCTCTGAGACAGCATTAAATTGCTAAAGTTACCCAATATAAAACAAATAAATCCTGGATACTAGGGGTTCTGCGAAATAATGTTTTCCAACCAGGTATTGAAGTTTATATCTGATTGATAATGTACAATACGTGTTTTTTTTTTTCTGAAAAAAAAAAATGTGTAAGGACAATGATGACCTCCGTGTGTGGTCCCGGGATAATTTCTCGGTCAGGTCAAATTATCTTTTTTGAATCGACCTGGGTCAAGTAGTGTGCTATCCTACACACAAGCGACTGTTAACAGCTATAATCCACAAAGGTGGACAATAAAATAATGTGTAAGGACAATAACGACAACCTCCTTGTGTGGTCCCGGGTTAATTTCTCGGTCGGGTCAAATGATTTTTGAAATCAGCCTGAGTCTAGTGGTAATGCTATCTTACACAAAAAGAGTCCTACTGTTAACAGCTAATTCGTAAAGGGTAACGATAATAACGAATACAGTAACGACTGTTATAAATTTAACAGCTATTCCACAAAGGTAAATAAAGTAATGATTGTGTTGTAGCAGCTATAAAAGTATTGGAAAGACGTCCAGTGTTAGCAAATCCATGTTGTTGGGTTGGAATATATAATATATAGTAGAGAAAATATACACGCAGATTACTAAAAACTCTATTTATATGCTGAACATGCTACAGGCAAGTTGTAAAAACGTCACTTCAAGTTGAAATAGTCACTTCTCAGCTAATAAGTACATAAATAAATAAAAAATACAATGAATATGTATTTTTATAAACAAATGTAGGTACATTACATATAATTTATTAATTTAATTATTGTAATATAAAAAATGAATTATTATCAAAACCAAAATAAAACTAAAATAAAAAATAGATGTTGTACAGTCACGACAAGATGTTGCCAGAAGGCAGTATTGCCAAGTTGATTGGCAATGCTGATTCTTTAATCAATTTAGATTGATTAATTAATAGTTATTTCTTAAACAGATTTTGCTTGTAAGCATCATGATTTATTAACAGCAAATCCTTATCTATATAGTATTTCATGGAGATGATCTACATGCTGATCCGGCTATATGTAAATCCATAATTTACACCAAGCAATGGCATCGTGTCTACTTCATGACACAAAATAACTAACAATAATTCTGACATTTCTTCAAAGTTTTGACATATTGTAACATTTGTCATTGTTCATTTTTCAACTGTATTAATTATCATAGATTTTCTACAACTATGGAACCTTTACGGTTGGTCAAAAAAAAAAACAAAACTCAAGTAAATACAAATATACGTATTACACGATTACCAAGTATCAATCTCTAACGTCATGGGGATGAATTTTTTAGTACGAAAAACGAAAAAAAAAAAGGAAAAGTGTCCGATGTTGGGATAGTGGACATGTTGATTGATAATTTAAACTGTCTTTTATGATGAGTTCGAAAGCTGTGAAACTAAGTGACTTTCGGTGAAGGAAATGTTACAAAATATTTTAATGATCCCGATTGGCGAGATGAGTATCTTGAAATTTATTGCAGATATTTATATGATTCCTATGTTCGCGGTCTTTTGACCATGCACTTATTGTAAAGTTATATTTTTATATAAAAACAAATATATATTTGTAAAAACTGTATATAGAAAGCCATTCAGACATAATGAATAAATAAATAAATATATCGGACGAATCGCACAGATGGGTTGGCCCCGGAGTGGGTTCTGGACTTGTGCTGTGGAGTGCTGGCTCGGCGGTGATGTGTTTTGTGGCGGATACATATATGGATGGGCATCTGGTGCCCGCGTCGGTTTGGAAAAGATCATTCACATGATAGGACCAATACTGTGATGAGTTTCTTTCGGCGTTTCTTCTCGGCAGTGGTCGTTCCGAAACGCTGGTAGTTTGCAGTTTTAAGAATTGTCATGCCATATAATTTGAAATTTGATGTTAAGGGTCACCTTTGTTTTATTTTGATTTCATACTAGTAATCGCTAAAATTATTTACAACCTTTGTCTGTATTAAAATCATCAAAAGAAAGGAGGGATGTGCCGTACAGCGGAACATCGCTCCTCGCACTGAGGGTGGGGCATTATATTAATATACGTCTTAGCGTGCGGACGGTTGCCTGAGCGCGAGCGGTCGCCACCCTCAGTTACTATCAAGTCGCTTTGTACCAACTTCTATCCATACATATTAATGTTAGTTAATGAATACAGGAGATCATCAACAATGAGGCCGTGATGAATCTCATGCGCGGGCGCGGGGCGCATGACTTTGCTGTATAATATTAGCCAGTACGGCATATATCCCAAACGAAATGATTCTGCAATTGTCTTAAAAGAATCGCCAGTAGCAAGAAACCTGAAACAAACAAAATTTAAAGTTTAATATTTTAATTTTTTTATTTTCAGATGTTGTATGCAAAGAGAAATGGAAATCTTTGAGAGATAGCTACCATAGAAATGTAAAAAAACGAAAAGACAAGAGTGGAGATGGTGCTAGTAAAAATAAGAAATGGAAATACGAGCTGATGAATGGAATTTTTGCAACCATTTTTTCAGGAAAGAAAAACAAAAAGTAATATTGAAAACACGGACATAATCACGAGTGAAGATAACGAACATTCTCTTCCCGATCTAATGGTAACCTCTCCTGAGCCAGTAAACTCACCTCAATCGACTTCATCGACAACAACTTTAATGTTCAAAAATATTACTGCGAAAAAAAAGAATCAAACCCAATCGACACAGAAGTTATCGGTAGCTGGCGCTCTGCAAAATTATTTGGCTTCACGACCAGCTACTACTACACTAACAACAATGGAATCTGGAGACCCCATACAATCTTTTTTTAAAGCTATGGCTGATTCTGTCAAAGCCTTGCCTCCAGACCTGCAATTAAAGGCAAAAAATAAAATTTATGGAATAGTATCCGATTTAGAATACGAAAACCTACTAAGGAACTCGACAACTTCCAGTGAACAAGCTGCAGCAGAAACCAAAACGTATTCATCCAAAAGTAATTCACACAAACAATTTCTCGATCCCACTCCATCTACATCTGGTATAAATAAACAAGTACTCAAACCAACTCCATCTACATGTGGTGAAAATAAACAACTTCTTGGTTCAACTCCAATAAAGTCCGATTTAAATAAGCAATTCCTCAAATCCCAAGAAACTGAAACTCAGGAGGTGCAGATTGCCTCTGATAATTTTCTGGAGGCAAATGTTAATACACAAAAACAGTACATAATTACCTCGGACGGCTTTTTAATTCCGCAGGATATGATTGTATATGAGAGTCATGAAGAATAATAATAAATATAAATTACTTACCTGATTGTTACCATGAGTTTTTCTTCTACACCTATTGCTTTTCGAAATAGTGTATCCCGTTTTTCTATATGCGGCTTCATAGTTTGTAACAAATTTTCGAATTTATGTTGAGACATTCTAAAGTACGTATGAAATCTTTTCCGATCCTTTTTAAGCCGTGGCAAAAGTGTGTGATATTCTCCTTCTTCATATCGTGATTTAGGAATGTCATGCACCCATATTCTTCGCTTCTTTTTTGCTTGCTCTTGCTCTAATCTTTCTTCTTCTTCACATAGCAAAGAAACTATTATAACATCATCCATGTCAGTTTCTTCCATCTGGCTTAGGATAACAGTCATATCAATTTCTTCCATCTTGCTCGAAAGCTGCTCAACTACTGGCGGGCAAAATTTGCTACGAACTGTCGCGCCGCTGCAGTTTAAGTGGGGTATACTGAAAAGGGCGCGTCGCGGTCGCGTCGCTTCGCTGCCGCGTAGTTACGCCTAGTGCGGTCTTACCTTTATCGTCAGTTATACTTTTCCACGAATCAATGAAATATTTCAAGTGACCAGCATATACCTCAGGTTCCATTAACGGCGGGTCCTCAAGTGTGGTCCCGACGGGACGAGTTAGTCACTGCTACTACGTATTTAGATTCCATTGCTGCACAAGCAAGGAAACTATGTTTATGGGAGCTGCAAAAACTGTAACTTATACGTAGTGTAGATGTTTTACGAATATTGTAAAGTTTATAAGGTCGTGTACTTTTTCCTGTGGGCCACTGTACCTGTACTGTGTTTACCGCTCTGATCATCCATTCTGAGCTCGCCCCCCCACCATCATGATTCTGATGTTGTTTATTCCGACAAATATATAATTTCATCGATATTTTAAAAATAGATCGGTGGGAACACGCTTTGGTGAGCCTTAAATATCAAGGAGATTGCGATTCATCGGAACTACTGCCCCTAAAGAACTTCATAAATAAATGTAAGGTCAACTTCACAGAGGAGGGAAAGTTCTTGAACAAAAAATGTAAATTGACTTGGTAAATGTACTTAATATTTATACTTCAAGAAGTTTTGGCGCCTCATTTCAAAAAATCTTTGAGGACAGATATCGACAATAATTCATACAGCTTAATAATTGACGAGTCTACTGATGTCTCTGTTCATAAATATCTTGGTGTTGTTATAAAATACTAGCTTTTGCCCGCGGCTTCGCCGGCGTGAATTTCCTACAGGAACAGTGCTTTTTTCCCGGGATAAAAAGTAGCCTATGTGTTATTCCAGGTCATCATCTACCTCTGTACCAAATTTCATCGAAATCCGTCCAGTAGATTTTGTGTGATTGAGTAACAAACATCCTCACAAACTCACAAACTCACATCCAAACATTCGCATTTATAATATTAGTATGGATTTCAGCAACATGCACAATAAAATAGTTTCTACTTTTTTGGGGCTAGTACAACTGGAATCAGCAAATGCCGAAGAGATAGTGGCTGCTATTACTGCGTTACTAGAAGACTTCAACCTAAACAAAAGCAAGTTGATTGGAATCAGAACAGACAATGCCTCCGTCATGGTTGGGGTAAACGCCGGTGTCCACAAAATATTGCAAGAGCGTTATTCTTTGCCCAATCTCGTACTGATTAGATGTATCTGTCATTCTATTCAACTAGCAGTTTCGCGCGCTTCGTGTGTGACCCTACCAAGAAATTTAGAGTTTATGATAAGAGAAACCCACAATTGGTTCAAAGTCTCAGCAAAACGTCAAGGTGAATTTAGAAAAGAAGAACCGCTAAAGATCTTAAAAGCATGTGATACACGATGGCTATCTGTCGAACCCGCAGTAACTAGAATTTTAGGCCAATGGATAACTAAAATTACATTTCGAAATCATGAGAACTCAAGAACATTGTTATCAAGCCGAATTACTCTACAATATGTACAACGATATAAGGAACAAAATTTTCTTGCAATTTTTATGTGGCACGCTTAAAAATGTTCAAGAATCGATAAAAATCTTCGAAAGCAAAACTTCAGATCTCTGTCTATTATATAACACGCTCTATGATTTGATAAGAAATTTGTGCACTAAAATAATAATTGTTAAACCAAGATTGCAGTTTGACACTCTTAATGTAAGAGAACATCTTTCCATGAGTCCTTTTCTTGGATACTTATTTGAAAAAGAGATCAATAAGTCTGCATTAAATAATGAAGAAAAAAAATATTAAGAACAAGTGTGTAGATTTTTTAACAAAGCTGGTTACTGAACTACAACAAAGAATGCCGGAAAACCTAAAATTATTAAAAAACTCAATGGCCCTATCAGTTTCAGTTATTTTAAAACCAAACAGACTCATTGAAAATTTTATACATGTCTTAGAGAGTCTGGGATGCGTAAATAATATAGATAGTATTGTTCAGCAATGGCAAACTATAATACTGCAAGAGTGGGTTCACACTGACGACACTGAGCAGTCAAGGGATGCAGCTGGCAATTGCCCATACAAAGAGTTGTTTGAAGTGGCCACAAAAGTAATGAGCATACCACATTCGAATGCTGACATCGAACGTGTTTTCAGTTTGATGAATGTCATCAAAACTAAGTTGCGAAATACATTGCACTTAAAAACAATTAATGCCATACTTATGATTCGCACAGGACTAACTGCTGTGGACAGGAATTGTTCTAATTATCAGCTTCCAGCTGATGTCCTGCGACAGATAGGGACGTCCGAAAAATATGGTAAGAAAAAAAATGATAATGAAGCTGGCCCTAGTTCTGCTATAGATGATTATTTTTTAATTACAGATTGAATAGATTTTATTTTTTAATTATGACGAAATTAAACGTTTGATAATTTATCTGTTTTTATTTACTTACTTAATTAAAAAAAATGGAAATTTAGCGCGCAATAAAGTGCTTTATTCTTAAAATCTAGCGCTTTTTTAAATCGTTTTAGCGCTTAATTGGATTTTTGATCTGGCAGCACTGTTGTCTTCTGAATTGAGCATAAATAAATTGTGAAAAATGTATAATACACAGGCACAAGAGAACGTCAAAGTCAAGTCGTCTTTTTTTCAAACTATTTTTAACAGAAATTTAGGATTTGGTACACCTCGCACAGACGTTTGTTCAATTTGTCTTCAATTTGGAGAAAAACTGAAAATTGAAAGTGATGTGAACATCCGCAATGATTTGATTATTAGACAAAGGATTCACAAACTAAAAGCAAAAGCATTTTTTAGCTTTCTTAAAGAGGAATCTCCAGACAAACTTATTCTCTCATCTCATTTGATGACAAAATTTATGTTTGCCTAAAACTCCGGATCAGTCAGCTTATTATTCAAGGCAGATTAATCTTTTTAATTTTACTATTGTGCAAGGATCATTTAAAAATACCTTGACACCTTCTAATGTGTTTGCATATTGTTGGCCAGAAAATTTGTTCCCTCAGGCTTCGAACCAAATCGCATCGGCTGTTTATCACCGATTACAAAATACAGATTTAACTGGCATCAATACAGTACGTCTGATTGCAGATGGTTGCGCAGGCCAGAATAAAAATACTACTATGTTAGGAATGTGTGCAAAATGCCTGACTGAGGCGCCTTCTCATATAAAGACTGTGGAATTGATTTTTCCAATCGTGGGACACTCATTCATACCTCCAGATAGAGTGTTTGCACAAATAGAGAAACAGATACGAAAAAAAGAAGTAATATCAAACCCTGAAGAGTAATACGAAATAATTAAACAATTTGCTACAGTCATCGATATGGGAGATGAATGCAAGGTTCTCGATTGGAAAACTGCAACTGCAGAGGTATTTAAGCCCGTTGGCAGATGGCATTTCAAATTCAAGAGTAGCAAAAGATATCTTTCAAAGCGCTCAAAAAAGGCAGGGAATGTTTTGATAAAAGGCAACATTATAAACATGATGACGGTGTTCAGTTTTGTTACTGTGTACGTGATATTATTGCAAAGTTTCATTATAATCCATGTTTGTAATATAATTGCTTGGAACGAAACGCGGGCGTTTCGCATTGCTGCCGCTAGGCGGCCGCGGGGTTCACACACTGCTCGTGAATGGCGTCGCGGTCGACCGCCATTGTCCAGTGCTATATCGGTTTGTGTTTAATACGCGGAGAGGTCCCGCGTCTTTTGATTGTCAATTAGTTGGAGTTATAATTGTGAATTTCCTTTTTGTTAAATAACTATTAAGTTTGTGTTTGTGTAACCCGTTATTGTGACTTTTTCCTGTGAGATGTGAAACGGGGCTGGTCGCTCACATCTACCTGTTGCCAAGTCAACCTTCGGGAAGAAATCTAATTATTTGTTCTGGGGAATTGAGATCTCATGGGTTAGGTAGGGTGATTAGGGATCCCCCCTTTCCGAAGACACTCAAGATTGGATCCGAAGAGAAGGAAGATTAAGTTTGGTAAGTGGACCCTTGAGTTTGTGGGTGGTTGTAGTTATTAAGTTAGGTTTAATATACAGGGTTCTGTAGTTCCCGTTATAAACTATGGTGGTAGCAGTCTGCGTATAGCTTAAGTTAGTTAGGGTCTAGTCGGACAAACGTAGTGCCGGGTCGAGGTTTTTACCGGTATTTTTTTTACCCGGTAAATTTTTCGGTACCGAACCCTCCCGCCATTTCGTTTGCCCGGAATCTCTGCGCACATTTTCTGGTAGCAGAGCGTAGTTGTCCTACCCTCTATTTGTTCGTTTGTAAAAAATAATTAATTGTTTTTTGGTTGTGACTTGACGCGATGGCGAAGGTCTCCAACGCTAAGGCGACACTCGCCAACGAACTGAGATGGTTTGTGACGGCCGGAGGACTCCTGTCCCGGAAGGACAGGGAGGGCGCCACACTGCTAAGAGCGGATCACCTCCACTCACGATTGAGTAGCGCGGAAGCGGCCATGGCGGTGCTTACCGAAGCCGAACTTGCCGCGGAGGTCTATACAGGTCACATGGCGGACATGGACCAGATCCTGAATCTCCACGATGATATCGCGGAGGCGGCGGCCGCAATAAGGGCGAGACAGGCTGGCGGACCAGCCCCTCGCACACCTGTTAGACAGGAAGGACCAGCGGTTACTGGTCGGCTCCCCACCCTTCAGCTGTCCCACTTTGGGGGTAGGATGGAGGAGTGGGTAGCCTACAAAAATATGTTTGAGTCCCTGGTCGTAGCACGACAGGATTTGTCGAAGGCCCAGAAGATGGCCTACCTCCTCTCCACTCTGGAGGATGAAGCGCGGTCGCTCATCCAGCACCTCCGGGTGGAGGACGACCAGTACGATACGGCTTGGGAGTTATTGAACTCCCGCTACCAAAATTTACGTTTGTTAGCGGATGCGCACGCCGCACAGTTGATGGCCCTGCCCAGGGTGGCCAACAGGGCACAGTTGCGCCTGCAGTTGCTCACGCCCGTTACAGTGGCCTGTAACGCGCTCCGCACACTGGGGCTGAAGGTGGACCAATGGTCCTTTTTGCTGGTGCACATTGTATTGGGCAAATTACCCAATGACATCCGCTCGCGATTTGAGCGCGAGAATGCGGAACGGGATAGCACCACCCTACCAACATTCACTGACTTGGTGAAGTTTTTGGAGTTTGAGGCACGGGCGGCTGAGAATACCATGACGGACTCAGCGCCATCCAGAGCGCCTGAACGCAGGCCCTTGGAACCCTCATGGCGAGGGAAGCCCCAACAGGGAAGACAACCGCCACCGCGTGGAGCTGGTGCGCGGGTTGCACACACGGCAGCAGTCGCGAGGGACGCGGACTGCCTGCAATGTGGTCGGATGGGCCACAGCCTGCTGCAATGCAGGGACTGGCAGAGACTGCCAGTACAAGATCGGCGCCGCATGGCAAAGCGGCATGAACTTTGCTTTTATTGTTTGGGCGGTCACTATGCACGTGACTGTCCCAGGGCCATACCATGCAGTGCATGCCGTGGGCGGCACCACGCGATGCTTTGCATGAACCGCAACGGGGATGGCGCCCGGATGTTGAGGCAGGGGTCCCCTATGGGCGGGGGCGCTCCTGCGCGAGGCCCTCCACCTTTGGAAGAAGGACGCGGCTTCGCTCGTCGCACCCCCCCTCGGGAGGGGGGTCGCGTACCTGCGCGGGTCTTGGTGGACCGGGACCACGCGCCCCAAGGTCGTGGCCAGTATGTGGCTGGCCAGGCCCCGGATAAGGCCCCCATGGGCGGGGGGCCCTAGATCGGACGTGAGAGTGGGGACACCCCCCTCCACGCGGGTTACCAATACCCAACACATGCAGCCGCAGCGGTTTTCTCCGCCGCTGCACGAGTACCCACGGCTGGAGTACCACCCGCCGTACCATATGTATGGCCGGGCCGCGGGTTATGCCCCCCCTCAGGTAGGGATGTGCACTCGCCCGCCATACTATCCGGGTCAGTGGCGCCCCCCTGGTTTGGAGAGAGTGGGGAGCCCGTAACTAGCTTGCTCCCTTGCTGGGACAGAGCCGCGGACGGTTCTGCTCCCTACCGCGGTGGTCCGCGTATGGGGTCGTGGGGGAGAAGCCATTAATTTGAGAGCTCTGTTGGACTCAGGGGCTCAAAGCAGTTTGGTTACCACTCGAGTGGCACACCAGTTAGGTTTAGTCGTGGAAGACTCGCCTGTGCCACTTCTTGGAGTTGGTGGCATACAAGTGAAGTGTCTGACGGGCCAGACACTTGTCACCTTTTCTTCGCTGAAGTCCTCCACAATGAGGATCACGACTTCGGCTATGGTACTGGATACCATTGCGGGTTGGCACCCCTCGACAGACATACCGCCGGGTGTGTTGTCTTTGGTTTCGGGTCTGGATTTGGCCGACCCCTTTGTCTTTCATCCCGGCCCAGTGGACTTGCTCCTGGGCTCGGACGTATTGGGTTGGATTTTGTTGGGTACCCAGAAAGCTCTGGGTTCGTCTTCACTGATGGCAGTGTCTACTATCTTTGGTTTCGCCCTGATGGGCCCTGTGTTTGATAATAGCACCGTGGAGGAGCCACCGGTCGTCGCATCTGCGTCCTTGGCCAAGACCATGCAAAGGTTTTGGGAGGTGGAGGAGCCACCTATGAGTTCCAGGATGGATCCGGAACACGCTGAGTGCGAAGCCCTTTTTCGATCGACCACGGAGAGGTTGCCCTCCGGTCGGTTTGTAACTAGGTTACCCTTTGTTGCCTCTCGTCCTAGCCTAGGGCAAAGTAGGGCGCTTGCGGAGAAACGACTGCTGTCCATGGAGCGACGTATGCAGCGTGACCACGTACTTCGCGATAAATATATTGAATTTATGCGCGAGTACGAGGATTTGGGTCACATGTCTCCGGCTCGAGTTGATTGGAGCTCAACTGAGCATTATTTTTTGCCCCACCACGCGGTGGTGAAGGCCTCAACGGGCAAGTTGCGGACTGTCTTTGATGGGTCCGCACCCACTTCGAACGGGGTTTCGTTGAATCTGTGTTTGCATTCGGGTCCCAAATTGCATAGGGACATAATTGACATCATCTTGAACTTTAGAAGACATCAAGTGGTTTTTGGTGCGGACATCCGGATGATGTTCCGCCAGACAGTCATACATCCTGAGGACAGGCGATTCCAGTTGATACTCTGGCGTGAGCGCCCTGAGGATCCTGTGACGGTGTATGAACTCAACACAAACACGTATGGTTTGAAATCTAGTCCCTATATCGCCATCAGATCATTGCTTGAATTGGCAGAGCGGGAACGGATCCGCTTTCCCCGTGGGGCTTCCGTGCTGTCACGTGACTTGTATGTTGATGACGTGTGCACCGGAGCCCAAAGTATTGAGGAGGCCCTCCTACTGCGGGATGAATTGATCGAAATATTGAAGACAGGTGGCTACGAGCTACGTAAGTGGTTGTCCAATGAGCCTAGAGTTCTAGAAGGGATCCCGGAGGATCACCAACAGAACCCTCACCTGTTTGAGGATGTGGATGATCCCAACAGGATAGCGGTGCTGGGCATGCAGTACCAGCCGCTAACCGATATTTTCACATTCCAAGTGGACTTGGAAATACCAAAAGTCTGGACTAAGAGAACGGTGTTGTCAGTAATAGCTCGTATGTTTGATCCAAGCGGTTGGATCAGTCCAGTAATATTCTCTGCGAAGTGTCTTCTTCAGAGACTTTGGACTTTGGGCGTCTCGTGGGACGAGCCGCTGTTTGGTCCTCCATTGGATGATTGGCTCGAGTTGTTTTCATCGATTAAGGAAGTCAATCGGATTGCCTTGCCTCGTCGAATATTGCCCCCCGGGAAATATCGAGCCAGCCTGCATGGCTTTTGTGACGCGTCGGAGCGAGGCTACGCCGCGTCAGTCTATATGCGGACAGTTGACGCCGATGGCCGGGTCAATGTCTCGCTTTTGTTAGGGAAGAGCAAGGTCGCCCCCATCAGGACTAGGCTGACTATTCCCAAGCTTAAGTTGAGTGGAGCTCACCTTCTCTCTAAATTGTTGCATCACGTTGCCAGTGAGCTGGCGGCCACGGTCGAGATACGAGACATCTTCGCCTGGTCGGATAGCCAGGTCGCGCTTGCATGGTTGCGCGCGGCCCCACATACCTTGGAGGTTTTTGTGGGAAATCGGGTTTCCCAAATCCAGAATATCGGAATTGATATAACATGGAGACATGTGCCGGGAGAGCTTAACCCAGCGGACTGTGCTTCCCGAGGTTGTACGGCACCAGAATTGGTGTCACACCCGCTCTGGTGGGGTCCAGAGTGGCTGATGGGATCAGAAACATCTTGGCCTGTCTGTCAGACAGATGTTACTTCTTTGAGTTTGACTGGGCTTCGTGTACATGCTGTAGTCGCTGAGACGACGTCGGAGCCGGATTGGCTACTTGCTCGGTATAGCAGTTTGGATAAGCTTCTGGGTGTTACCAGTTGGATTAAGCGTTTCATACATAATTGTAGAAACCCACAGGAAAAGCGGTTGGAGCCGATTGCAGGTGCAGAAGAGCGCCGGAGCGCATTGTTGCATTGGGTCCGTGTCGTGCAGACCGGACGGTTTGAGTCAGAGCTTCATATTTTGCGCGACGCACGCGCTAAGTTGAAGGGCGCGGTCGCTCGTTTGAACCCGTACATCGACTCGGATGGGCTTCTTCGGGTTGGAGGCAGGCTCCGGAAGGCGGATCTTCCATATGAGACTCGCCATCCTCTGTTGTTGCCCAAGGGCGGACCCTTGGTGCAGCTTTTGGTGTCTGATCGACACATTCGTAACGCCCATGCTGGGTGCAATGCTTTGCTGGCTATTTTGCAACGCGAATTTTGGATATTGTCTGCCCGAAGAGCAATCCGTAGTGTTCTGTTTCGATGTATTGCATGTTATAGGTTGAAGGCATCCACGATGCAACCACAGATGGGTGATTTGCCCGCTGATCGAATCCGACCTTCGAGACCGTTTGACGGCGTTGGAACCGATTTTGCCGGTCCCTTTTCGATCAAGGCTTCTCCCTTTCGTAATGCCCGTATTGTGAAGGGCTATTTGTGTGTATTTGTTTGTTTGGCCACCAAGGCTGTCCATTTGGAGGTGGTATCGGCTCTGACTACGGAGGCCTTCGTCGCCGCGTTGGATCGCTTTGTTTCGCGTCGAGGTCTACCTTCCCTTATTAGGTCTGATAATGGCACAAACTATAAGGGAACTGTAAATTATCTTAAGGATGTTTCTGTGTTTATTGATAAAAATTGTACTAGTTTAAGTCAAATTGCTGCCCAAAGGGGAATAACCTGGAAGTTTAGTCCCCCAAGTTGCCCCCATTGGGGAGGGATTTTTGAAGCGGCTGTGAAATCCGCAAAGACCCACCTCCGCCGCATTATCGGAGAAACGGCTCTAACTTTTGAAGAGCTGGCCACAGTGTTTTGTAAAGTTGAGGCGGTCCTCAACTCTCGTCCCCTCTGTCCGCTATCTCCAGATCCAAATGACTTGGAAGCTCTCACCCCTGGTCATTTTTTGGTGGGAGGGCCCTTAAATTCCCTGCCCGAATACCCTTGGAAGGATGAACGCGTATATCGGTTGTCGCGTTTTCAAATGTTGCAGCAAATGAGCCAGGACTTTTGGCGTCGCTGGTCGCTTGAATATTTGCATTTGCTGCAGCAAAGAGTGAAGTGGACAGACAGGACTGAGCCTCCCAGGGAGGGTGATTTAGTATTGTTAAAAGAGGCAAATTTGCCCTCATTGCTTTGGCGACGAGCTCGCATATTACGTTTGATTCTTGGCGGAGATGGCACTCCGCGTGTGGCTGAGGTGTTGGTCGACGGTTCGATTTTAAGGAGAGGTGTGACCTCTCTCGCCCGCCTTCCCGTAGAGTAAGCTACCGGTCTGCTTCTCAGACCGGGACGGGGGGATGTTTGTAATATAATTGCTTGGAACGAAACGCGGGCGTTTCGCATTGCTGCCGCTAGGCGGCCGCGGGGTTCACACACTGCTCGTGAATGGCGTCGCGGTCGACCGCCATTGTCCAGTGCTATATCGGTTTGTGTTTAATACGCGGAGAGGTCCCGCGTCTTTTGATTGTCAATTAGTTGGAGTTATAATTGTGAATTTCCTTTTTGTTAAATAACTATTAAGTTTGTGTTTGTGTAACCCGTTATTGTGACTTTTTCCTGTGAGATGTGAAACGGGGCTGGTCGCTCACATCTACCTGTTGCCGAGTCAACCTTCGGGAAGAAATCTAATTATTTGTTCTGGGGAATTGAGATCTCATGGGTTAGGTAGGGTGATTAGGGATCCCCCTTTTCCGAAGACACTCAAGATTGGATCCGAAAAGCAGGAAGATTAAGTTTGGTAAGTGGACCCTTGAGTTTGTGGGTGGTTGTAGTTATTAAGTTAGGTTTAATATACAGGGTTCTGTAGTTCCCGTTATAAACTATGGTGGTAGCAGTCTGCGTATAGCTTAAGTTAGTTAGGGTCTAGTCGGACAAACGTAGTGCCGGGTCGAGGTTTTTACCGGTATTTTTTTTACCCGGTAAATTTTTCGGTACCGAACCCTCCCGCCATTTCGTTTGCCCGGAATCTCTGCGCACAATCCATTTAGTATTTTTGCGTGAAAGAGTAACAAACATCCACACATATAAACTTTCACATTTGTAATATTACTATAGATAAGGGATAATACATAAATTTATTATATTTTAGAAATATTTTTTTTATTAAAGTGTAAATTATATTGAACCAATGATTTGAATAAAACAGTCTTATTTTTTAGACATAAAATAATAAAAAATAGGTACTTTCGCCATAAGATTACCAAAAGTATCAATATAGTAGATCCTTGTATAGCCAAAATTTAAAATGGCGTATGTTGAGACAAAAACAGCAATATCCCCCGTCTTAAAGTGCATATGCAGCATTATTCAGAAGTCAAGTGCAAAAATAGCAATAACCAACGTAATTTTCCGTATTAGTTGATCAATATTCATTAATTTATAGTTTCAATTAATACAAAATGTTAATTATTACCTCCCCCATGCATTGAAATACTATTTTGGGGAATTTCATGTTTAATATCTCCATAAGACATTTTTCTTTAATTGCCACGTTTTGAAAAATGTGGATGTTGCTGGTTTTGCTTTTATATGACTCTCTATATTAGCACCTTCTCACACATTATTATGCCATAAAGTAAGTCAGCTGCGATTTCCTTGAAATCGCAGTATTTGATGCCATGGCGTAGAATTGGCTAACAATTTAAGTAATTTGATACATTTATTGTTTAATTTATAATCATTACGTTGGCAGGAGTTCATTAGCGAAATTGTATCATACAAAACAACTGACAACATAATTGTAGGAGTGTCTTATAGTGAAGCGAAAAGTATTTTTGTTATTGATTTTATGATTGTTTCAGATTGTCATCATGATTGAATCTCCAGGCATCATGTTCCAATGCGGACAAGGCTACGATATCCCTAGTCTGAGCTGGCATACTCCAGAACCGCTAGGACTTACCAAGAAAGCCAGATCAAAAAAGGAAGGCCAAAAACGAAAGCGGCCCGTCGATTGCTCGTCAGCCAGTCATTTGTGATAAATAGTAAAAAAAAAGAAAGAGATAATGTTATTCCAAATAAAAGTTTTGGATATAAGTGAGAAAGAACAGTCGGCTGCTCGTCAGCCAGTCATTTGTGATAAATAGTGAAAAAAAGAAAAGGAATAATGTTAATCCAAATAAAAGTTTTGGATATAAGTGAGCAAGAACATTCACAAACACACGATGGCGAGGAAAATATAATTTTGAACGCGCAATACGTTGTCAGCAAGCCTATGGATAAAATCATGGACGAAACTCAAATTTTGATAAATAAAATTTCCACAAAACTGTGTGATAACAATTACGATTTTATGTAATTATGATGTAAATAATTTGGAAATAAATATACTTATTGTTTATTTACTTGTTTTATTTTAGCTTGTTACTGTACTTTTCATTACTCTACATATAAATGTGGGATGGCAACATTGAATGAGACAGATAGAAAGCAAGTGTAATATTGTGTATGAAAGAGACGGAAAACGTGACGTAAGAAAGGGATGCGTTAGTAAGTTGGAAAGAGAAAAAGACAGTGTTGAAAGATGAAGGCAAGTGTAAGGACGAAAGAAAGACGTGTATTAATAATTTTAAGACAAAGACGATAGATTTGCTGATTTGTAACAAAAATAAAAGAAATTTTGAACCACAAGGATTTTATTTAGAAAATATCACCACAATATGGGGGCTCGTCCGGGATATGCCAAAGAAGAAAGACAATACGACGCACGACGCGGCACATGGTTTTATAGGTGGTGTGAGTGATATTTTTGGAATACCAAGATGCCAAGAGATGAAGACGGTGCAGGCACAGCTTCTGCCAAGGAAAGCAGTGATCTCCTGGCGCGGCAGCTGCTGCAGTTCGCGGAGTACACTATTCCAAAGTCTTCCAGATAGCAAAATGAACAAAATCATACTATATGGCTTGACAACATACGTTGATTTAAAAGAGAAGCTAAAGATATATGAAACTGTTAAATCTAAATTGAAGTCGTCTACGTCGCAATCGCAAATTCAACAAAGCAAAGAGGTCACGTTAAGGATGTACAGCAGTCCTAACTATGGAATCTCCGAAGAGGTTATGGCTCAATTAGAACGGTGTATACTCATTTCATCATTATGCTTTATTTTAATAAAAAATAAAACTATTGTTTTATATTTTATTAATTTACGTGCAAGTTGTATGACTGTTTTATGCTCAGTCAGAGCTCACGAGTGTAAATGCTGTACGTAAAGAAATGTTTGCAAACAAAAATAGATTGGTAAAAAGCCTGCCATCGACATCAGTCTCTCTCAGCAAACATGCTTTGCGTGCAGCCATCAAGCGAGCCATATTTGGGGAAATTTATTAAATTTAGGAGCCCCGATCCTATGTCCTTCTTCTTGGGGATTGCGTTCTGCTCGGAGTTTCCCTGCGTGATCGAATCTGAAATGAGGAGATCCGTAGGAGAACTAAAGTAGCCCGCAGAATCGCCAAACTTAAGTGGCAGTGGGCGGGGCACATAGCTCGTAGAACAGATAGCCGTTGAGGCAGAAAAGTTCTCGAGTGGCGACCACGAACCGGAAAACGTAGTGTTGGCAGGCCTCCTACTCGGTGGACCGACGAACTGGTGAAGGTCGCGGGATGCGCATGGATGCGGGCAGCGCAGGACCGGTGGTTGTAGAAATCCTTGGGGGAGGCCTTTGTCGTCTTTGACGTCTTGCGGCTGAGAGAGAAGCCTTCTTTATCATTGCGGGTGCAAAACTTCCTGCGACACTTTTCGCTACAGTTGCCGACGCATCGGCTTGCCATGCACTTTGCAGTGCAAATTTTGCAAAGGCGATTGTGACTAGGGCATGCATACCGGAATTCCGGAATATCGTAATACCGGTATCTCGGACAGATTTTTTCGATATTTCAATACCGGAATTGAAGGGCCGAATACCGTAATACCGGTATTCTTTTTTTTTTTTTTTTATTAAAAATGGGCTTGCTCTTGACCACAATCTTGCCTGAGGACACAGATGAGGTTTACGGTGTAAAGGGCTTACCCAGAAGCAGCCTATTTACTCTGGTTTTGAAGAGAGTCGGGTTGTACGTTGTACGTGTTTGGGAACACAGACGCAGGCAGGGAGTTCCAACGTGGTTCGAACGCTTCGCTGTGCACGTTAGAATGATGATGAAAAGCGCTTGGTGCGTGCGGGGGGAATATAAACCAAGAAGGGCTGATAGCCCGCAGTGCGTCTGGTTCATCAAAAATATATATATATATACTATGCGATTTAAATGCTATCGGTTTTTGTAAATTTTGTCAAGTTGTCAGCTTGTCATTCAAAACCATGTGAAACTAACTTCACTTAACTGACTTTTTGTACGCGTGCAAAAAAAATAAAGAAAATTAGAAATAGTAATATATTTTTAAAAACGTTTATTTACAGTATTTTATTTTCCACTAAATGAATTAAATAAATTGAAAGTTAAATTAAATGCAAATATAATTTTACTAAAAAACTGGAATCTTCAAATTTCGGTATGTAATTGCCAACGCACGGAGTAATTTAGAATTTTTTATATAAAAAATATGTACTTAGTTTTTTACTTGATTGGTTAGTTGATATCCGGTCTCCGCGCTGTTTCCCTGCCCGCACTGAGCTCGTACTCTATAATTTTGCAGACTTTGCAGTCGTCAATATCTTATAGCGAATAGCGAGTGTGCACGTATGCGGTGTAGTGATTAGACGATTGTTCTTTTATTTAAATACACTATGTTATCTAATATGTATAGATTTATAGAGATTAAACAAATTGTGCCAATTCCGGAACCAGTACCGGAATTCCGGTATTAGGTCTCTAGTACCGAAAATCAGTACCGGTATTGATAACTTTCCGGTATTGCATGCCCTAATTGTGACAATCAAAGGTAAGTAAATAAGTATATAGGTATAAAAATTTAAATTGCCATTCAAAATTTATTTCAAAATTAACTTAAAACTTTTAAAATATGTAACATATTTTTTCTTTTCAGTTCTGTTGGAACCACCATAGATGTCCATCACCACCATGAAGAAGAATGCTTAAAAATATATATTTTTTTTCATATAATATAGTTACCCTAACATATTTGTTAAATTAAATCTTCCAAAATAACCTATAAATGCTTTGTTGACCATGGTTCCTACAATACGTTTCGTAAAATGATAAATAAGCGTTCGTCTGATACGCCTAGATTATTAAAATCGGGGCGCCCGAGAAATTAATTCATTTAATTAATTCGCTGCTGCGGGTGAAATCGCTTACTATCACTGTGCAAAGTGGCTTGCTTCCATTACAAAGTGCAGCTTTCGGACGAAATTTTGCCATAAGACCTAGAACTGCTCGGCAAATGTAAACAAGCATTTTCTAGAGAAGCCGTTAATTGAAATATTGTTATTTCACGAAATTAGCATTAATGCGTTAGCTGATACGGGCAGTGATGTCAGTTTAATTGATGAAAGTTGCCATGAACATTTGCGAATGCGTACTGAATGTGAAAATGAACGTCAAAAGCTTAATAAGGCAGTAGTATCTGATTACTTTGCGAAATTAAAGGATGTAATGTAAAATATGATTTAATAAAGAAACCAGAACGAATTTTCAATATTGATGAAAAAGGTTGTCAATTAAATTTACACAAAACTCCACAGGTTCTAGCAGAACGCGATACAAAGAGAGTACACATAGTGGCAACTGAACATGAAGAATCAGTGACCGTAGTATCTTGTGGTAATGCATTAAGGCACGCGATACCACCCATGATTTTATTCAAGGGCAAAAGAATGAAAGGAGAATGGCTCGATTCATTACCTACCGGTGCTGTAGCTCAGATGACTCCCAAAGGAAGTATGACCACTGAGGCATTTGTGAATTGGATACACCACTTTTCAAAATTCAAATTACCAGGAAATGTGCTTCTCATATTCGATGGTGCCAAGTGCCATTTGGATTACTCTATTGTACAAGTAGCTGACAAATACATAATCAAGCTTTTCTGCTTACCCAGTAATACGACCCATGAGCTGTGCAGCCCATGGAAAAAAGGGTATTTAGGTCGTTTGAGTATTACTGGGATAAGGAAGTGCTTAGATACTGGTCTCAGCATGAAGACAGAAAAATTACCAAACAAAGATTTGAAGTCATATTTAGTAAAGTGTGGGATAAAGCAGCAACACCAGCAAACATCAAAGCCGGATTTGAGTCTACAGGGATCTACCCATTCAATCCAGATCGGATCCCAGAGGAAGCTTATGCTCCAAGTATTCCTACTTATAACCCCATGCCACTTGCTGATAATAAAGACACTGACACTGACGCAAGCAATGCTAGCGAAAGTATCCTTCATGAGTCTGCATCAAATGTAACTGTAATTAACACTCCACCACCTGTACAGCAATTGGCTTTAACCGATAATAACTTTAATTCTTCTGCTACTACAGAGCGAAACAAAGTACTATTCGATCCTCTGCCTTTTGGATAAAAGTATAGCAAAAATAAAGAATGTCCAGCCTCTTCTGACCTCAACAAATCCGAGCAAACATCTCGTCAAACTACCTAGCTTAGGAACACAAACGTTCACTGGCAAATATAGTGAGTATAATTCATTTATGGAACTATTTAGGTCTATTATCCAAAACGACTCCACCTTAGATAATATCTATCTTTTATTCTCTTTAGCGCAAATATGTATCTGTCAAGTTTTTTAATTATTTTATCTATATGAATGTCCCTTTTCAAATATTTGTCAAGATATAAACCTAAAAATAATGAATTATCAACCTGTAATATAGTCGTGTTATATATGTGATATTTAATGCTGGAGGGTTCTTTTTATGCGAGGGTTCTATTTATGGAAAAATTTAGTATATCGGCGCGACGTGTTTTACTACTACGTGGCGGCGGTTAAAAAACGTCGAGAATTCAAATTCGAAACGTATTAACCGTTTTGGTTCAATTTATTGTCATTGATTATTATTGAAATGTTAAATTTAAAACGTCGAGAATTCAAATTTGAAATGAATTAATCGTTGGTTCTATTTATTGTTATTTAGGATTAGTTAATTATTTTGAAATGTTAAAATTAATTAACTAAACGATTTTTAATGATTTTTAGAATAATTTAATTGTTATTAGTGCATACGCACACATCATGTGATTATTGTCTTGTACGCCTTGTGGGGTAAAAATACGGGCGCACCGACGGTCCGAGCTCATTCTTGCTCGAGCCGCCGGAGCGTACGGACCTCCTCAAGACACAGTTACGCTGCCCGTCTGAATAAAGAAGACTTGAAGAATCTATCTTGTTTCTTTGATAATATTATCCTGTTTCTTTGAGTCACCGTTTTAGTAAGTCGCTATGAGTGATCATGAAGACACTTGTGACGTCAGCGCTGCTGACGTCACCCTTTTTAAAAATACTACGGGGAACCTCGCTCCGTCATCAGAAGTGGGATGGGAACAAGCTCCCATCCAGACCACTTCCTCATCAGCTCGTGATCCACCTAATCAACTATGCTTCCATCGACGTCACGAACTTTTGGACATCAAGGTATACCAATGGAGGGTATGCCGCCGCAATTCCTGATGCAAATGATGGAGATGATGCAGAAAATGTCTGAGCGCCTGTGTGCTCCACCAGCTGAAGCGAAGATAAGAATCAAGGACGTCTATCTACCATCATTCGACCCAGATACCAATGTCGGTGTAAGGGAATGGTGTCAGCATATCGATCAAGCGATTGCTGCTTATAAATTGAATGATTTCGACGTACGCATGACGTACGTTTCGTCAGCAGCGCTGACGTCACCCTTTTTAAAAATACTACGGGGAACCTCGCTCCGTCAAGTATTTTTTTTTTTCTATAAAAGATTATGTATCTGGCAACACTAAGTTACGGACTAATGAGCGATTTTCTGACAGCTATATTAAGAAAAAAAAATCAGTATAAAAAAGTCTTAACAGATAGCGTTTTATGAAAGCCGAGTTGTAATAATGGCTGAACCTATATGGTGCGCTTTTTCTTGTCAACCAGAGGCAGAAAAAAATTATCTAACAGTTTGACAGTTGCACAAATCACAATATTGATAAGTTTTATTTTTTTTTATATGCCAATCCCGTGAATTTTTGCTTTTTGTATGGAACTTTTCACTCGCCTTACTTAAGCGCCATCTATGAAGTCATCTGGAACTATTTGTTATTTTTAATTTGGGTCTCGGAAAATCCCTCATTACTGAGACACGTCAGTTGTTTGACAGAGAGCGTCAAAGTCAATAGTGTATTTTGCGGGCGGACCAAATCCATGGTAAAAAACTTTGTTTCAAACTCGAGCGCCCCGCGCCCCGCGGCCGTTCTAGTCGCTTACCGTGTCATTCAGCCTTTTAAAAATAATTAATAATACTTCCAAGTTGAAATACATGTTTACATCAGTATTAAACGTTTTCTATCATACCGATCGCCTAAAACATACATAAATCAAGAAAAAGTGATAGTGATTTGTGCAATAAGACGAAAGAAATATTCACGGATAAACAGTGAGTCAGATTGAATACTACATTAATATTGAAATTACCCACAAGCACGCTTATAAACACTGACACATCTCACTCAAATCACTTAATAGCATTCGCAATTTTCATCAGTTGAAATTAAAGTTTGACGGCTCAGCGGTAGTACGACTGTCTTCAACTACACGAAGCGCGAGTTCGAGCCCCGCTGGGAACATTTATATTTAGCAACAACACAAGATGAATTTTTTTCAAAACGTTACGATGAGACGTCCTCGATCGGAATCAAATTCAGAAATAAATACGGAGGACAGTAGTTCATCGAATAATACGCTAGATGGCACTGCTAGTAGCTTACCTAATACTTCCGTTGATGAAAACAACGAAATAATAAGTGAATTAAAAAATAAAGTTGACAGACTAACAGCGGAATTAGAAACATCAAACACAGTAGTTCATAATTTAACACAAGAAAATAACACACTTAAAAAACAATTACAAGAATTAAAACAACAACTACAGAGTACAGTCACACAGTCACAATGCAATAACAATACTAATGACCAATTAAGTTCAACTAAAACTAAAAAGAAAGATACTAAAGTTAACAAAAGTACAGGTACACATAAAGGACAATGTTCCCCTAGTACTAGCACAGTTCACTCACCACACAAAAATGAACCGAAAACTTCACAAATCGAAGATTTACAAGCACAAAGGTCAAGCACTCCAAAAACAAGAAAAACACACAGGAAAAAGCTATGTCTTATAAGTAGTAATAAAACATGCCACATGTTGAATCATATGCAACATTCTTTTTCTGATGAATATGAGACATGTCATCACTTAAAACCAAAATGCGACATTAAAGAGATGCTAAAAGGTATTGACAATAAACTAAAAAACTACACAATGAGTGACTTTTGTGTAATATTCATTGGGCCGGAAGACTTTTTATTTACGAAAAACTACTTTGATCTTGTGTAGTATGTATAGATTCAATAGATATAAACAAAAAGGTATCAAATTAATATTTAACATGAAAAGTATCAAATTAAATAAATATTTATATTGTAACTTGAGATAGGAATGCAGGCGGCATCCTTTGTTATAGAAGCTTCGGCGTTCTCTTTGTAATCTGATGCCTATCATGTGACGACCACCCAATTAAAAGGTTTATTGTATGTTAGTATATAAGAAATATTTTATAGAATTAAAATCAGTATTTACTCCGCGCTCGTTGTTTCAATCCACCCCTTTTGTGCCAACATCACATGGCGACCCTGCCAGTGCGGAACGCTCGCAGGCAGTTCCGTGTATATAGTGCATAGTGAGTACCAGTAACCATCCACTCGGCACCACTACAGTTCCAACTAGCCGGTATCCATCGCGGAACAAACATGAAGGTGGAGGTACAATCAGCAGAAGGCTTTAAGGTAACAATTATCCAGGGACGTCGATACTGCCAAAAATATGTTGTTGTAAACATCGACATCTCGATGCCATCACCACCGCAAGGGACTCGGATTGCCAGTAGTTCCAAAAGGCACCAGACAACCAACCAAGACCGCCGACCGACGGTGATAGTGCGCTCAACCACGAAAAATAACTCAGGAGGTACTACAGGACGTAACACAGAAGCTAATCAAGGACCAAGGAGGGTTTAAACTATATACCTATAATAACTATACTGTACTATTCTATATATTATATTAATTTAAATTGTGAAATTAATAAATAACTACAGAAATCGGAAATAATACTAACAGGTACATACATATGAGCACACATACCAGGTAAATCACATTCCAATAACCTAAATTGGTGCACGCCTAATATGGCACCGGCTGCGCCATGCGCCAACGGCTCAAGACCTGAGATACGAATACGATCCAAGGTATCAGATTTTATAAAAAAATATATTAAATACACTTAAACTTATTATGGGAAGTTACAATCACTTGTGAACAACCGAAAGAACTAGTAGTCCGGTCAAAAGATTTACATTAAAGACAAATATCTACCATGAAGATGTACCAAAAAGAAATAGAGGCTGTAGTAAAATTGTTCTGCCACAAATATGAAGTGCAATACGAAGGTGCACAATTATATTGGAAGGAAGGGAGACTGGCCATTAGAGCATATATTGAAGGCAAAACAGGAAGCAGCTTGCTGTGTCCCCGAAAAATCACGGGAACAACTTTTTCCATGCTAGTGAACACTCTAGACGCAGAATTTGAGGATGGAACAAAGGCAGTAGCTAAAATGAACAGGATCTATAGTAGTGAAAACATATTTATTTGGGAAATTTCATACGAAAGGGACTCAACATACAAAGAGTGGTGAGGTGCAGTGAATATTCCGTATAATAGTTGTTTCTTCTGTTTCTTCTACATGATGCAGGATATCACGTGATAGACTTTCGGTACAAAAGAAAAAAAAAAAAAAAACTTTCCGTATATTTACATTAATATTTTTAAAAGTATTTTTTTTATCAATTATTTGTCAAAATTTAGTAATACAAATGTGAGCTTCATACAAACTTTTCGCTAAAACATTAGCAATATTAATGAAAGTAATCAAACAATATCATTATAGTTTTTTTTAAGAAATCTTCGCATTCACTGACAATCTAGTTATCGAAAAAAAAGTTAATTCGAAGTTATTAGACGCCAACGATTAGCTACGCCGACCAACATTACATGACGGTAAGGACACAATAAACGTAAGGAAAAACAATACAAAAAAAAAAAAAATTGCCATATTTTAATTAAAACTTTTGTTGATTTAAATACACTGTTATAGTTCACGGTTCACAAGTTATTATATTATATTGCAAAAGTAATTCCTTCAAGACTACCTTTGTAACGTAAAATTTAAGTAAAAGTTTTTCAGAACAAGTCAATTTATCTTAACTATCAGCCAATACGCCAGACAAACTGACCATTTTATTATTTGAAAATTTAATTTTAGTAATTTATTACAAAAGGAATACTGTCTAAAACTTTCTGTTCATACAATTAATAAATTAGTTATCTTAAAATGCAGTTTTAGATAATACTAGATATCGGTTAACTTTCGTGAACCTATTGAAATAAATTAACACTAATTGTAATCTGTAACTATACTTCACGAGTAAACTCTGTTCGTATTAATCATGGGTTTAAATAAATATTATTAAATTGTGTTACTCATGGATATTTTAAAATAAATTTTATCAATGTTAATGATAAACACTGGTCAACAAAATTTCGACTTTTGGGATAGCGCCTGAAAACATACTATTTTACTTGTAGAATTACATATACTACACAAAATTGAAAATATTTTGTATCTGTTACCAGTAAACTGAGTAAACTTTTTTATCGAAAATTTCAGTGATTTTACTAATATTTGAAGATGTACTGTGAACGAATTTTATTCCAAAAAATATGTTTCAATTCGAAAAACGAAGAAAAAACTAATCATTATTAAAATAGAGCTTCACTTGACAAACCTTTAGTTTTATGATGTAATAATCAAGAAAAATAAATGTCACTGTTTTCCCCATTCAAAACACTCAATGACAATTATATGGAAAAATGTGCATTATTTTAGAAGAAATATATAATAAAATAGGGACTAAATATAGACACGATCTAAACGATATCGTATTCAGGTGGGTAATTACCATAAGACAGGTATATTCACAATAAAAAAAAAAAAAAAAAAAAAAAAAAAATGGACATTTAATGTATATATATATATATTTTAAAGTTACACAGAATTGAAGATTGTGAACTTTTGACATCAAATAACTCAAAATTTCCACGTAGGACGTACTTTTACTACTAGAATCATATTTATGCAATGCATAAGGCATAAATTATCTTTCGGTTGTCATGCACCAAAACCTTGTATACCAGTGTAATAATTGTTAAAAGTGTTTCTACGCTACGATGGCTGTATCTAATAGAATAATGAGTTAAATACTAGGTATTAATAACCCGCATCAATTAATTATATTGTTCACCTGGAAGAGTAAAAATAAGTAATACTTAGAAAAAAAAAAATGAATTTTAGACAATTATTGTATCTCAACGAGACTGTTTTAGTAAACAAAGACTTGACTGAGTAAATGACGGAATTAGAAACATTGGTGAATTAGAATTCGATAAACTAATAGCGCTTAAAGTTATCGAAATTCTTTTAAACCAATGGCTTTCGAACAATGACTGTAAAATGACTTTAACGACTTCAATAATATAAATAAGTAAATAATACAACAGAATAATAAATAAATAAAGAAAATGATAGGTAATACAAAAAGGAAATGATAATAAGAAAAATTAATAATGATAACGCCATGAGTTATAAAATGAATAATTTGATACGCGTGTAGGTACATAGGAATTAACTGGTCCTTCATATTCGATCATAGTCGGAACGACGTTCCACCGTGAGAAATGTTGGAGACATTTGAAGTCTTAAATCAGTACCCTGGCACAAGAGCATCATCCTTCTTTACACTATATAAAGTTGGAGACATAATAAAATTTGTCTTAAAAGATGATTCTTTACTTGAATAAGTAGTGCTTTCAATATATGATATTATAAAAAAAAAAAAAAATAATGTGAGAGTCGACTCATAAGTTTTGTTAAGTACCTACAATAATTGTATAAGCCGGCCGGCGACGGATACCAAACAGAGAGGTCCGTTTATGTTATTTAATAATAAGTCGTATCAAGTAATAATGGGGGTAATATGAATGGCAATAAATAAATGCAAAAAAAAAAAAAAAAAAAAAATAAACAAACAAAGTTCGAACTAAATATATTAGGGAAGAAAAACAAAGAAGAGTCAAAAATATTAATACATGATAAAATAAATAAAATATTGTTAATTACCCATGCTTCCCAGCACAAATGACACGACGTGCCTTTGTGAAGGAACTTGGTATAAAAAGGAACTGAATGAATTATATAAAAAAAAAAAAAAAAAAAAAAAATATATATATAATTAAAAGTAAATAAGTACATACTTTGAAAAATATCCTAATGCACATAATAAAAATCATTTGATGACTAGTAAACAAATAAATAAATAAAATGTATGTGTGTAAATAAATAAATGTATATAAGGCTCTTCCAGGGATAATGTTATAATCTGTTATAGCATTTTTTTTTTTACTTATTCAGTTGATGTTGACAAAATAAAAGCACCTTGCAATTTCCTAACTATTCGTATACAACATTAGTGCGTGTTCGTATTAATAAAAGTTGTATAAGTAACATTTTAATTGGTTTCAAACTCCAAACTCAACTCAAAATCTTTATTCACCGAAAAATATTTTAAATACCTATCATTTCGTGAACGTTATCTTTTGCTTATCGCACTTTGCTGACGTCAATATTCTCAAATCATGGATATTAATAGAGAGAAGTAAAGAGAGTCTCATCACCGAGCTCACCCACTAATTAAATACACTGTGAAGTTTTACATTTTTATTTTATGTTACCAATAATAAAACAAAACTATTTTTTTTCGTCTACATAAACTTACTTATATAAAATATGAACTTACTTGAACTTATCTAAGTAACACCGACTGATCGTCTGTCATATACTTCACTTAATTTATAAAAATATATGTCTAAATCAACAGGTTTATTATTCTCATTATCAATGAATTTAAAACTACATTTCTTACCATTCTTAATTTCATCTAAATGTTCTGTGTTGAATAAATTTTGTAATTCTAAATTTAGATCATCCAAAATATCATAACCATTATCGTGCACTGATTCCTCGAACTGCGGAGTTTGCTGACTTTGCGGAACGTGGTCGATACACGTATACGACTCATCTATGGATGTCGTCATACTTCGGGAACTTTCCGATGCATATTTTTCTTTAGGCATGAATCTATTTATAGAATTCGAATTAATGTGATTATTTTCGGGATAATATTTCCTTTTATTTAAAAATGTTTGATTATTTGGACACATAATAATATTTTCATCGATTGCGGATTGAATACAATGAGATAAAGATATAATATATGTTGATAAAATTTAACAATAAGTCAATTAAATAATGAGAGATCTGTAGAAGTTACTTAGATCGTTCGGTAAGGATGAATATGTATCTGCTTATTTTAGTTTCCGATGAAAATGTTAAGTACATATAAAAAAAAAAAAAAAAGGAAAACAGAAGTTCTTAAGCATATACGATAGTTGTTCAGTAACCTAAGTGTATTTGGCTTGAAAGAATGATTTAAACTAATTCATCAATACCATTGTATCCAGTTTTCAATACCTTATTTATTTATGAAAAGATTATGTAATATAATATGTATCATATGAAAGTTAACCACTAGATAAACATACAGATAAGTTGAAAATCAAATTTGATACCTCTCAGATTGTAATTATTGTAATAATCTGGTAAAACTGGTCGAAAGTAAATATAAAATAGGAAACTTGGTAAAGATAAAGTAAAAATAATTCATAAAACCAAAGATTGTATAATGAAAAAAAAAAAAAGTCCATATATATGTTACATTTTTTTTTTTTTCCAAAAGGAAGGAGATGTAGTATGTATAGATTCAATAGATATAAACAAAAAGGTATCAAATTAATATTTAACATGAAAAGTATCAAATTAAATAAATATTTATATTGTAACTTGAGATAGGAATGCAGGCGGCATCCTTTGTTATAGAAGCTTCGGCGTTCTCTTTGTAATCTGATGCCTATCATGTGACGACCACCCAATTAAAAGGTTTATTGTATGTTAGTATATAAGAAATATTTTATAGAATTAAAATCAGTATTTACTCCGCGCTCGTTGTTTCAATCCACCCCTTTTGTGCCAACATCACACTTGTTGAACATATTCGAGGAATACTTAAGAAACTAAATCACACAAACATAATAATATGCCTACCAACATTTCGGTGCAATAATCATTCTGATATGTTTAACTGGAGGATTGAAAATTTCAACAACCTGTTATACATGGATAACAAAACTTTTGAATATGCATATATACTTGATTCTAATCTACCTTTGACTTATGACTTTGAAATGTTTGATACTAGACATGGAATTGTAAATAATTGGGGAATGAAAAACATATTTATGTTTCTGAATGTTACTATAACTGAAATAAGTCAAACTAATGCCACAAATATGCATCACAGTGTGAACTCTTCACCACAGTTTTTCGATCATAAGAACACTGCTAACAACCAAAACCACTGCATAAATATATTACATCAAAACATCGCAGGTTTAGTCAGCAAGTCAAATCAACTTATAATACACCTGGATAACTTATTGCAGTCTGAAAATACTCCAATAGATGTCATTTGTATAACAGAGCATTTCATTTTATCTGGACAAGAGGATCTTCTTGATCTCCCTAACTACCATTTGGCGGCCCATTTCTCAAGAAAAAGCAGTAAAATAGGTGGAGCGTGTATACTGACAAAAGTTGGAGTTCCTTTCCGTGAATTGGTCGACATACCTAAACACTCTGTTACTGGAGTAATAGAATGCTGTGGAATTGAACTGATTTGTCATGACTGTATCATTGTATGTGTATATAGATCCTCAGTATCAAAAAACTATTCCCTATTTTATGAAAAATTAGAACTAGTGTTAACCTCTGTTTGTAAAAAATCACCTAAAAAAATAATCTTATGTGGTGATTTTAATATTGACATTCTTAAAAAAACTAGCTTAGCACTCTCTCTCTCTCAGCCTAAAGACGTCCACTGCTGGACAAAGGCCTCCCCCAAGGATTTTATCCATGGGGG
This sequence comes from Ephestia elutella, assembly GCA_018467065.1. Classification (NCBI taxonomy): domain Eukaryota; kingdom Metazoa; phylum Arthropoda; class Insecta; order Lepidoptera; family Pyralidae; genus Ephestia; species Ephestia elutella. The sequence continues at coordinate 7,176,814 of CM031577.1, forward strand.
GGTTTTGCCGTAATCGCCACGCTTGGCACTAGAATTTGAAAATTTTTTATTGGGATTTAACTTAAAACTACAAGTCAAACAAGTAACCAGAACAGCTAGCAAAACGTGTATTGACAATTTCGCTCATAATTTTAAACGAGGTTGCAAGTCTAAAGTTATTGAACTTGCTCTCTCTGACCACACAGCTCAAATTCTAACATTTCCAGTTAAAAACACACAATTGGTAAACTCGTGGAAAACTAAAAAACGTGATCTGTCAGTGGAAAATATATCTAAGTTTAAATCATATTTGCAAAGTTTGTCCTTTTCGGAAATATATAATACCGAAGATCCCAACATAGCTTATAATAGTTTCTTTGAATATTTTTCTCTCTTATACGATCTATGTTTCCCTTATAAAGTTGTTAATAATAAATCAAATAAAAAAATTAAATGGATATCTAAAGGTGTAAAACTATGTAGCAAAAAACAACGTTCACTTTTATGGAAATATCGTCATTCACCAACTAGAAGCAATAAGAATAATTTTAAGGAATATAGTAAAAAATATAAACAAATTATTAAACTGACTCAAAAGGCACAAAATACTCATTTCATTAAATCATCTGTAAATAAAATGAAAGCTACATGGCAAGTTATAAATGGCTCCAATAAAACACATAAGGGTCATATTTCAAAAATAACTTATAACAATAGTGAAATAACAGATCCAGCAGAAATAGCCGAAGCATTCAATAACTACTTCACTGATATTGTAAAGACTCATCCAAAAGCCAGTACTTCATCTAATATAAACTTCAATCCTAATACCCTATTTATGCCACCTGTAACAACGCAAGATGTCATCAGTATAATAAAATCATTAAAAAATACCAATAGTGTAGGACATGACAAAATATCTACAAAAGTAGTAAAATATGTGGCAGATGAACTGGCTCCACACCTCAGTCACATTATGAATCTTAGCATATCTAGTGGTGTATTTCCAGATCAATTAAAAATAAATATAATAAAACCCTTATTTAAAAAAGGAAATAAAGAAGATGTCTCATGTTTTCGACCATTAGCGTTGCCGTCTGTTTTTTGCAAGATATTTGAGAAATATTTACATGACATATTATATAATTTCCTTGAAAAGTACAATATCTTATGTGAAGAACAAAAAGGGTTTAGAAAGAATAAAAACATAAACATGGCAATATATGACTTCCTTAATAAAATACTTAACAGCATAAATGACAAAGCACCTATCTCGACCCTATTCACTGACATGACAAAAGCGTTCGATCATGTGAACCATGAAAAGCTTCTAAATAAACTCGACGCTTACGGAATACGAGGTAATGTTTTAAATTTACTAAAATCATATTTAAGTAACAGAACACAGTTTACAGAAATAACAAATATATGCCCCAAAACCAACAATGAAATAAAATATCGATCTACAGATAGAGTAGTTAAACATGGTGTGCCTCAGGGAAGTGTGCTGGGCCCATTACTGTTTATTATTTATATAAATGATCTCCCGAGAGTGACTAAACAATCTATGATTTTGTTTGCAGATGACAGCACAATAGTTATTAAACCTGACATTTTAAATAATTTTGAAAACGATATAAATTTGACATTACAAAATATAATTAATTGGTTTGAGAATAATAATCTAACAATAAATTTGACAAAAACAAACGTTATGCACTTTTACAATAAAAAGTTACCTTACATGAATATTCATTATCAAGGTACAGATATAGATACTGTAGATCAGACAAAATTTTTAGGACTAAAAATTGATAACAATCTTTCATGGAGGCCTCATTCAGAAGAGTTAGTCAAAAATTAAATAAACTTGCGTATGCGTTATATAACTTACGTAAAATTGTCAATCGTAACACTGTAATGACTGCCTACCACGGTCTTGTAGCATCTATATTACGTTACGGCATAATATTCTGGGGTAATACTACTGAAAGAGAAGTCATATTTAAAGCTCAAAAAAGGTGCTTACGAGCAATATGTGGACTTAAAACTAGGGATAGCTGTGTTGAATACTTTAAGACCCTAAATATACTAACTGTCCCTTCTCTATACATTTATGAAATGGCTGTTTTTGTAAAGAGTAACCCTAAATTATTTCCGATGTTGTCAGATTCACGTAGAAGGAACAGATTGCGACCACAATATTTATATAATGTTGTGACACTCAAATGCAATTTAGCGCAAGTTCGCAAAAGTGTTATTGGAATGGCTCCTAAGATATATAATAAATTGCCTAATGAATATAAAATGCTGAATTTGAAAATGTTTAAACATAAGTTATACTCGTTTCTAGTTAAAAAATGTTATTACTGTATTAATGACTTTTTAAATGACACATTTTAATTATTTATTTTTTTGACATTTGTTTTATAATTATTTGATTAACTTTTCATTTATTTTAATTTAAGTATATATGATTCCTACTATGATTGTTATGACAACTTTTATTTAAATATGATTTAATTTGACATGTCTGAATTAATTAAATTATTAGGTACCTATATATTTGTATGCTGTATTGTAACGGCAAAACATAGTGATTCAAATTTTTTATTTTATCTACCAAGTGCATGTACCTATGTTTAACAAATAAATGATTTCTTTCTTTCTTTCTTTCTCGTCATCGTTGCAGCAGATAAGTATTTTTTTATCTATCGTTATTTAGTGAAACGTAAACAATATTGCTTGCAAATATAACGAGGAATAGCTCCCAGATTCGGAGTTATGATGGTGGGCAATGTCACCATAACATGTAAGAAGCACTACTCGGGGACATTGCCCATCTCTAAATATTAGGTACCGTTAGGGTTGTCACTAATTCGATTCAGAGTATAATTTTTTCGTTTCTTGCTTTTCGCTATATATGAATAAAGAAATTGGTGGAATATGGTTTTAGAAATATTATGTACATGATTATATCCTTATATAATCATGTACAAAATATTTCTAAAACCATACTACTTTGATTTTATGTTTTTGTTGTTTATTGAATGTTTTTAATCAATCACACTAAAATTGTTGAGCAGCTTTGGATGAAGTTTGGCAGATAGATAATAATAGATATATGGATTAGCACAGTAAGATTTTTCCAGTGGTTTCGCTTGTGCTACGCATGTGTCGGTAAATTAGTGATTAATAATGGTTTGGTGTATTTTTTTTCAGTATGCGTGGTAAAAGTCAACCAATTAAAAAAAAAGAAAAAGACGAAGACTTGGATCAAGAAATTATAAAAATTATTCATTCGAAATATTGGAGACGGCTGTCCCTTTCAAAGACCAGGAACTGATCTCTATACTAAAAGGAATCATCCCAAAAAAGGCCCCAGGTGCTGATGGCTTTACTGCTGATATCTGCATCCAAGTGTATAGCGCCAACCCAGGGCTCTTATTGGCCATATTTAACGAATGCCTGTAACTGGGATACTTCCCCAAGAGCTTGAAGAAGGCCACAATCAAAGTAATACCAAAACCAGGAAAGGATGACTACTCACAACCAAAATCCTATAAACCGATTGGCCTCCTTTCGGTTCTTGGGAAGGTGTTTGAGAAGATGATAACAAACAGGCCTACTTAGAGACTATGGGGTGGTGGTATCCTGAGTGATAGGCAGTACCGCTTCGTCCCTCAACGGAGCACTGTCGATGCCCTCCATGACTCAATAGCAATTAGCAGTGTTAGTGGTCTCCCTGGATATTGAAGGAGCTTTTGACAATGCGTCTGGCGTACTTAACGAACTTGTGAAGAACGGTACAGATCCCGGGCTACTTCGTGTTATGATAAGCTACTTAAAAACCGGAGAATAACCCTCCAATGTAGTATATAGAGTAACTACGTCCAGGAACACCAACAAGGGAGGCATCCAGGGCTCCACCTGCGGGCCACTCCTTTGAAACGTGCAGCTCGATCCGCTCCTTAGAGAAGCGAATCAAATCAAAGCGCATATTCAAGCCTTCGCAGACGACATTATAATAATAGCCTCAGGCAAAAACACAACAGACGTAGAGAATCAAATATCCGAAGCCCTAACCCTAGTAACTGCCTGGGGCATAAAGGCCAAAATTAAATTTGCAGCACATAAAACTCAAGCAATTCTAATAACAAGAAAACTAAAATACATAAAGCCTAAGATAATGATGAATGATATGCAAATCGTCCTTAGCGACTCTGTTAAAGTACTAGATGTCAATATAGATCGAAAACTTAATTTCTTAGCACACATAAATGACGTAACTAGAAAATCCATCAACATTCACAAAATGATCATGAGGGCCTCAAGAGCCACCTGGGGTCTAAACTCCCAAATCCTGAGACTTCTCTATGTAGCAGTAGTTGAACCTACAGTACTATACGCGGCTGGTGTCTGGAGAGAAGCAGCAGAGAGTACTAGAGAGATACAGAAACTTGACCAGCTTACAAGGCGCTTTGCTATATTGATATCTAAGTCGCACAAGACCGCGTCCCTAAATGCAACATCTATATTAGCAGTAATACCACCACTAGACCTCAAAACTGAAAAGAATTTATGACATGAAACGAGGTAATACAATACTGTGTCCCCCAGGTCGCCAGGTGGAAAGGGCAGTGGGCCCTGGGGACCTTCCACATCCCGCTTTAAGAACTATCATCAAGGCGTGGCAAAGAGTATTTTTTATTAACAAGTCTGCAAGCATTCTTTTTTGAATGCATTTGGTATCAAAGAATGGACAGTGCGCTATTGGTTATCGACTTCTGAACTTGGAATGCCAAAAATACTAATCTTACTCATTGTTTGTAATAAAATCTATGTTGTTTTGTCCGTTCGCCGCCGTAATATTCTAGCGCGTGCGGTAGTTGCATATTAGTAGCATCGCGCCGACGCGACGGCGTGAATCGCGAGCGACCATTTTGAAGTCAGTATTGTTTTGGAGAGCGCGCGGTGAGGTCACGCGCATGAATAACTCGTGCTAGGCGCTTTTTCTTATTTCTATTTAGCCTTTGTGATGTGTAGATGTTAATTAGTTTGAGTTCTAATTGTGAATTTCCTTTTTGTTAAATAACTATTACGTTTGTGTTTGTGAAAAAACCTGTTATTGTGACTTTTTCTTGTGAGATGTAAAACGTGGCTGGTCGCTCGCATCTACCTGTTGCCGAGCCAACTTCGGGAAGAAATCTATTTATTTGTTCTGGGGAATTGAGATCTCATGGGTTAGGTAGGGTGATTAGGGATCCCCCCTTTCCGAAGACATTCGAAGTTGGATCCGAAGATTAAGAAGATTCAGTTTGGTAAGTGGTTTGTAATTTAGTTACTTAGTTATTAGTACATAGGGCCCGTAGCTCCCTATATAAGTTACGGTGGTAGCAGTCTGCGTATAGCTTAAGTTAGGTTTTAGTCGGACAGACGTAGTGCCGGGTCGAGGTTTTTACCGGTATTTTTTACCCGGTAAATTTTTCGGTACCGAACCCTCCCGCCATTTCGTTTGCCCGGAATCTCTGCGCACATTTTCTGGTAGCAGAGCGTAGTTTATCTACCCTCTATTTGTTCGTTTGTAAAAGATAATTATTTGTAAAAATTATTAGATTTTACTTAGTTTGTTTATATAAGAACTTATATAAATAAATAATAAAAAAAAAAATAAAAAAAAAAAAAAAAAAAAAAAATTGTTTATTTCAGACGTAGTCCATATAATGAAGACACATACATAAAAGGCTTATTTATTATTATGAATAATTAATATTATTATTATTAATTACATTTATTTCTTGTTCCACTCATTGTGGAGGTTCGCATGCCTCTTATACACTTCGGCATCCATCCTTTCATCAATGAGCTTCAGGACCCTGTTGGAGCTCCCCCTCATTCTCCGCACCATTGAAGCTGTTTTTTTGCGAATGATGGCATAGAAATCATCCATGCCAGCATCCGCAAACATGCCTGAAGCACTACAGTACCGAGGGAGCCTGAACAGTGCCCTGAAGGTGTTATTATACTGAATCCGCAGAGCATTGTAGGTTTTTGAAGTGTACTTGGTCCACAGAGCACACGTGTAAAAGCTTTGGCAATATGCTCTAAAAAGCGTTAACTTTACCTGTACATTACAACGAGTGAATCTGTGGGCCAACATGTTGCCTCTCACTGACAATGCTCTGCGTTCCCTTTCAATGTCTAACTCATCTTTTAAATCTTCAGTTACAATATGTCCCAGGTATTTAAATTGTGCAACACGTTTCAAAGGTATGCCATTAAGCAACAGTGGTGGAATATGAAGTGGTTCTTTCAGCTTGCCCTTAAATAACATAAACTCACTTTTACTTTCATTATACTTTAACCCGTGTTGCACAGCATAAGTCTCACATGCCTTTAGTAACCTTCGCAAACCCCCGACTGAAGGGCTGAGCAGCACCATGTCATCTGCATAGCTCAGGTTATTTACAGCTATATCATCGATTCGGCAGCCTACATTCATGCCACTCAGCTCCGCAATCAATTCATTTATATACAAATTAAATAATCTGGGCAAGGTAAGCCCCCCTTGTCTCACACCACAGTTCAATGAATACTCATCTGACTGAGCATTTGCCCATTTAACTACATTTCTTTGGTTTTGGTACAAGTGAGATAGAAGGCCAACCACTTCTGGAGATATACCGGCTTTCTCAAGTTTAGCCCAAAGGATATCATAGGACACTAGGTCAAAGGCTTTTGATAAATCAAGGAAGCCAGCATAAATCGGTGTACTTCTTTCAATATAATAATTTGTGACATATTTCAAAGTCAAAACAGCACTCTCAGTCGAAAGATTTTCACGGAAACCAAATTGGCAATCATGAAGTTTAATTTTTTCTGCCAGTATTACATCAATTATTCTATCTAATATTTTGGCTAATATTGTTGCTAATGATATTGGCCTGAAATTATTTTTATCTGCCATATCCCCTGAAGTATTTTTTACAAGAGGTATTACAACTGTTTTCATCAATGCAGGTGGTAAGTAAGAATGCCTAATGCAGAAGGTAAATAATAATGATAGTACTCTATTAATGTGTGGTCCCGCATGCTGCAAATGCTCTATACTGAGCCCATCATGACCTGGAGATTTCCCCCTTTTCATATTCTGAATTGCTTTGCCAACTGCTTTACTTGTTATTTTCAATGGGTTCTCCACATGCTTAGGCTCAGCACAAAGCACCCCACCTGGTCCTAGTCTAGAGTCTATTTTAAAATGATCTTTAAATAAGTTAGCAATATTTTGCGGCTCCGCAGTACCATTAACACTCACAGGTAATTTTACCCTGCTATTGAGATTCCTTGTACTTTTCCAGAACTTACTAAAATTCTTATCGGCATGCTGTTTAGCTAATATATCCATTCGTACTTGTTCCTGATTTTGTTGACAATACTTTAATTTTGATTTGAAAATCCTACGGCTTTGACACATTTTGTCATAAATAGGTCCCCGCCTGGGTTTACCACATAAACAATACATCTCAAAGTCTGCTCTGGCCTGTCTATGAGCAGCTGCTACATGCTTATTCCATCCCCTTAAACATTTTCCCCTAACAGGTTTTTTAAGAACTTTACTACGACTTTCTATTGAAGCTTGTCTTAATGTGTAGACAATCTTATCATAAAATGCATTCACAACAGCCCTATGAGCCATATCATTACACATATTATCCGCACACCTATGAAACTCAGTAGGAAAATCAATTAATCGTAACTTTTCATGACACAATTTTTGATACATTTCAATCTTTTCCTGACTTCTATTACCCCACATTACATTATTAGTTTGTTCACAAGTCACAGAGTATTTATTTCTATTCAAACTGAGATTACAATCAATAACGAGGAGGTAATGGTCTGACCAATATGCACCATACAATATTTCTACATTACTTACAGTTTCCCAAGCTGACTGGGTAGTTAGACAATGATCTAACCACCGCCTGCTTCCTGATGCACCACATACATATGTGTGTATGTCAGGCGACTGACCAAGTTTCTCTTTGTCCGCGCATAACCACTGTTTATCTTTACAGAAAGATGTTAATTCTATATCAAATGGTGTCGCTGTATGGCCATTGTAGTCACCCAACATATACACAGTATCACAATTGCAGTCCTCTATAACAGCATTTATTATTGCTAAACATTCTGTAAATCTAGGAATACTGTCCTTTTTACGAGACGAGTAGAAGGGCATGTAAACATTGACGAACACTATCTCACGCGAATCTGCCGTCAACGCCTTTATAGCTACGATTCGTTCACTATTACACTGAATCACTGACACTTGTTGGAAGACACTTTTCCGCCACAATAACGCAACTCCACCATATAAACGCCCACGGATTATTTCCACGGTTGTATCCTTGCCCGATTTAGCTGTATAGGTGAAGTCGTTGTCGATTTCCCCGAGGAACGACAAGTCTTCCGACAGCAACCACGTCTCCTGCAGCGCCAGTACATCAGCCACTTTACACAGATCACGAATCTCGTCTAAACTTCTTCTCACATTTTTGCAATTGAAGGTTATAATTTTACATGTCTTTGCCTGCTGCACTTGATCCATCAATTTCTGTCGGGTTTTTATATGCCTGGTCTTCTCAAATGTGGACCTCTTCCTAAAGTGCACAAATTGCCTAAACTTAATACCGTCCGGCCAGAAATCGTCCTTAAGTAACAGCTCCATTTTATGTTTTGGTACCATGACTTTGTAAGCGTTGTATGGACGATCCTCCTTCATACTAATTCTCTCCATGGTCACCTTAATCTGAACTTTCGCTGTAATGTAGTCACAAATATCTTTCTCGGAAACCGCTTTGTTCACATTAGAAATAAATAACGGCGTATTTATCTCCGCAGCTTTAAAGTTTGTGTTGACATCTGTCAACGCCGTACCGGTACGCCCGATAAAGCGATTTCTCGTTTTTTTGCGTTGTACTTCAATCCACTCATCGCTTGGCACTGATGCTTTCCATTCTCCATCTTTTGCCAAATCAGCAAAACTTGGATTTTGGTGTTGTGTATCCTTCCGTATCACTTCCATTTGAGATAATTGAGAATCTTGGTTTATGGTATCCACACTGACGTTATTAGATACCGCGCCCGCTGCGACTTTTCGGTTGATTGGTGCAGTAGTGCCAACCGCGCAAGCGGCCACCGATGTTTGGGACTGTGACAGTGACATTTCGTCGTCTTGTGCCGACTCTTTTATTTCTTTCGTTCGTTGTACGAGTAAGTGAGATGCCGCACATTGCGCCTTTGGACACTCCTCGGGATGAAGTTGTTCGTTATCTTCGTTATGATTTGTATCGGTTCTTTCTACGTCTACCGTCTCGTCAACTATATGAGACAATCCGATCGGGCCACTGTCTAACAAGTAGCCCCCTCGTTTTCGTGTATTCACATTCCTCGTGGTGTGTCTTGAATGCTCCAAGGACACCAATTTTAGGTGTTCAACTTCCATTTGTACTTCTTGCAGCTGCTCTGTAGTGGCGCAGGAATTGCGTAAACTTGCCAACTCGTTGCGGATTTTAGTGATATCTTTGATTAACGTCACGGCATCGATATGATCAATTGAGATCGGCGGCAATTTTTGTAGGTTGCGGGCCACAAACATTGGTATTTTTTCGTCATCAACCTCTTTGAATAGGGAAATGATGTCTTCTAGGTTCCTCTTAGATTTTTGCTCGTTCCTACGTGTTATTTTGTGCCTTTGCGTCTGCGCTGACACCGATTCAAACAGCAACGATTTGGCTTCTTCAATTTCTTTTTCGGAGTACGTTGCTTCACACATCCTAATTAGACTTTCATTGTCCATAACATCGTGCTTATATTGCACGTACGATAGCAGTTCACAAATAACTATATCACAATTTATTATGACACTTCAATTTTCGACTCGCCATTTTTTCAGACGTAATTAGCATTAAACACACCCACACCGTAGCAGCGTGCGAGCGAGACTGATATATAGATTGATTGTTTGATTTTAGATATTTGTAACCTTTTGCATTTGTTTCCGGGTTTGTGCCGTTCTCATTCCTACCGCGGCTTTGCGTATTGTAGTTTGATTTTGTTTTTTATTTACCTTTTATCTTTTTTATTTTTGTCTGTTTGTTTGTGACTTGACGCGATGGCGAAGGTCTCCAATGCTAAGGCGACACTCGCCAACGAACTGAGATGGTTTGTGACGGCCGGAGGACTCCTGTCCCGGAAGGACAGGGAGGGCGCCACACTGCTAAGAGCGGATCACCTCCACTCACGATTGAGTAGCGCGGAAGCGGCCATGGCGGTGCTTACCGAAGCCGAACTTGCCGCGGAGGTCTACGCAGTTCACATGGCGGACATGGACCAGATCCTGAGTCTGCACGATGATATCGCGGAGGCGGCGGCCGCAATAAGGGCGAGACAGGCTGGCGGACCAGCCCCTCGCACACCTGTTAGACAGGAAGGACCAGCGGTTACTGGTCGGCTCCCCACCCTTCAGCTGTCCCACTTTGGGGGTAGGATGGAGGAGTGGGTAGCCTACAAAAATATGTTTGAGTCCCTGGTCGTAGCACGACAGGATTTGTCGAAGGCCCAGAAGATGGCCTACCTCCTCTCCACTCTGGAGGATGAAGCGCGGTCGCTCATCCAGCACCTCCGGGTGGAGGACGACCAGTACGATACGGCTTGAGAGTTATTGAACTCCCGCTACCAAAATTTACGTTTGTTAGCGGATGCGCACGCCGCACAGTTGATGGCCCTGCCCAAGGTGGCCAACAGGGCACAGTTGCGCCTGCAGTTGCTCACGCCCGTTACAGTGGCCTGTAACGCGCTCCGCACACTGGGGCTGCCGGTGGACCAATGGTCCTTTTTGCTGGTGCACATTGTATTGGGCAAATTACCCAATGACATCCGCTCGCGGTTTGAGCGCGAGAATGCGGAGCGGGACAGCACCACCCTACCAACATTCACTGACTTGGTGAAGTTTTTGGAGTTTCAGGCACGGGCCGCTGAGAATACCATGACGGACTCAGCGCCATCCAGAGCGCCTGAACGTAGGTCCTTGGAACCCTCATGGAGAGGTAAGCCCCAACAGGGACGGCAACCGCCACCGCGTGGAGCTGGTGTGCGGGTTGCACACACGGCAGCAGTCGCGGGGGACGCGGACTGCCTGCAATGTGGCCGGATGGGCCACAGCCTGCTGCAATGCAGGGACTGGCAGAGACTGCCAGTACAAGATCGGCGCCGCATGGCAAGGCGGCATGAACTTTGCTTTTACTGTTTGGGCAGTCACTATGCACGTGACTGTCCCAGAGCCATACCATGCAGTGCATGCCGTGGGCTGCACCACGTGATGCTCTGCATGAACCGGAACGGGGATGGCCCCCGGTTGTTGAGGCAGGGGTCCCCTATGGGCGGGGGCGCTCCTGCGCGAAGCCCTCCACCATCGGACGGAGGACGCGGCTTCGCTCGTCGCACCCCCTCGGGAGGGGGTCGCGTACCTGCGCGGGTCTTGGCGGACCGGGACCACGCGCCCCAAGGTCATGGCCAGTATGTGGCTGGCCAGGCCCCGGATAGGGCCCCCATGGGCGGGGGCCCTAGATCGGACGTGAGAGTGGGGACACCCCCCTCCACGCGGGTTACCACTACCCAACACATGCAGCCGCAGCGGTTTTCTCCGCCGCTGCACGAGTACCCACGGCTGGAGTACCACCCGCCGTACCATAGGTATGGCCGGGCCGCGGGTTATGCCCCCCCTCAGGTGGGGATGTGCACTCGCCCGCCATATTATGCGGGTCAGTGGCGCCCCCCTGGTTTGGAGAGAGTGGGGAGCCCGTAACTAGCTTGCTCCCTTGCTGGGACAGAGCCGCGGACGGTTCTGCTCCCTACCGCGGTGGTCCGCGTATGGGGTCGTAGGGGGGAAGCCATGAATTTGAGAGCTCTGTTGGACTCAGGGGCTCAAAGCAGTTTGGTTACCACTCGAGTGGCACACCAGTTAGGTTTAGTCGTGGAAGACTCGCCTGTGCCACTTCTTGGAGTTGGTGGCATACAGGTGAAGTGTCTGACGGGCCAGACACTTGTCACCTTTTCTTCGCTGAAGTCCTCCACAATGAGGATCACGACTTCGGCTATGGTAATGGATACCATTGCGGGTTGGCACCCCTCGACAGACATACCGCCGGGTGTGTTGTCTTTGGTTTCGGGTCTGGATTTGGCCGACCCCTTTGTCTTTCATCCCGGCCCAGTGGACTTGCTCCTGGGCTCGGACGTATTGGGTTGGATTTTGTTGGGTACCCAGAAAGCTCTGGGTTCGTCATATTCATATTCATATCATATTCATATCTTTATTTGCTCAAAAACATGGTATTACAAGCTGTTACAAAAATTAGGATCACATGTTTGCTAATAATAAATAGCATGCAAATATTAATGGTTAGTTGTCCAAGAAATCACTAAGACTATAATAATTTTTTTCAATGAGCCATTTACATAATTGTTTTTTAAAGGGTACCATATTTAATATCTTTAGTTCTTTCGGCAATTTATTGAATATTTGTATGCACATATATAAACAACTTTCTTTATATTTTACAAATTTAGGAACAACGTCCAACACCAATCTATCCCCATTTCTCGTGTTACGTGGATATATATCTCTAGCTCTTTTGAACAGCGTCTTATGCTTATACACAAACATACATATTTCATATATATATAGTGCTGGTATTGGTAATAAACCAAGGTTTTTAAAGTGCGGTGCACAACTATCACGCGGCCGCAATCCACATATTGCACGAATACACTTTTTTTGGGCAACAAATACCCTTTGAATATCTGTACTATTTCCCCATACGATAATCCCGTAGCGTAACATGGACTCGATGTAAGCACGATATGTAGTGATCGCCGTCTGTTTATTTGTTATATTTTTAACTTGTCTAAGTGCATATACAAATTTATTTACTCTGGTGCGTATACTATCTATTTGAGGTTTCCAATTTAAATTTTGGTCAATGATTACACCTAGAAATTTTGTAGAAGTTACTTCTTTAATTTTTGGTATATCTAATTTGAGATTATGTATTGCATTCGAGGATTTGGTGAATTGTATATAATATGATTTATTTAAATTAATTTGTAAGTTGTTTAATTTTAGCCATTCTGTGATTTTGTCAATAGTATTATTAATGTCATTTTCATGTTGTACTCTCGAGTCTACAGATTTTTTGGTTGTCACAATAATCGATATGTCATCGGCATATAAAATACATTTATAATTAATAACGTCACTAATATTGTTTATATATATTAAAAATAGGATCGGACCTAGAATACTTCCCTGTGGGACGCCATATTTTTTACTTTTGTATTCAGATGAGTATTCTTTAAGTTCTTTATTATTGTCAATTCTTTTAATAACAACACATTGCTTTCTATCTTTTAGGTAAGATGATAACCATTGGTGTGCAGGGCCTCTAATTCCTAGTACTTCCATTTTTTGCAATAAAAGGTCATGTGAGACGAAGTCAAAAGCACTAGACAAGTCAAAAAATAATTCTGTGGTCCTATAGTCATTGTTAAGACTAGTCATTATCGTCTTTATGAGCGTGTATGTTGCTAATGTAGTGGATTTATGCATCTGGAATCCAAATTGCTCGTTTTTGATTATATTATATTTATTACAGTATGCTATTAATCTGGTGTACATGCATTTCTCGAAAATCTTTGATAGAATTGGTATTAATGTGACTGGGCGATAATTATTAACGTCATGTATGTTACCTTTTTTATATAGTGGTTTCACTATCGATAATTTAAGTGCTTCTGGAAAAGTTCCTGCAGAAAATGATAAATTAATTAAATATGTCAAAACAGTTGCTATCTCATTAGAGCATGCTTTGATTATTTTAGTATTTATTTCATCGTAGCCCTCCGAGTTAGTATTATTTAAAGATTTTATAACTGTGATGACTTCAGCTTCCGTCATTGGCATAAGGTACATAGAGTTTGCTCTAGAACATGTTGTCGTGGCATCTTTTCCTGTTCGTGATGAGTTGCCTGCTAATCCAATGTAATGGTCATTGAATACATCAGCTATTTCTTTAGGGTCAGTTAAAAATTTGCGGTCATTTATTATTTCATTTATATTTTGTTTTGTGCCATGTCCGTCTATTTCATTTTTTATAATTGACCAAACTGCTTTACATTTATTATCATTTTTGTTTATAAATTTTATATTTTCATTTTGTTTTGATTTGTATATACATTTTTGTAATAATTTGGAATATGTCAGATAATTATTTTTATTATTTGCAGTTTTAGTTTTATAATATGTATACCGCAGAGTCCTTTTTGTCTTACAGCTAACCTTTAGTCCCCGACTAATCCAAACGTTTCTTTTCTTCTTATTATTAATTTTTATTCTTACTTTTGGAAAGCAAAGATCGTAGAATAAACGTATAGTATTATGAAATTTCGTAAAAGCGCTATTAATATCTGTTTGTTCATATATTTCTGACCAGGCAAGATTCTTTATACATTCTCTGAACTTTGTAATATTTCCTTTGCTAAAATCTCTCCTATAAACGAAACAAGGTTCTTCATGAGATATTAATTTATTTTTAATGGGGAAAGTCAATAGTTGTGCAGTGTCATGATCAGAAAGAAAAAGTGGCAGTACGGTGCCAATTGCTTTTGGGATATTACTAAGCATATGGTCTAGACATGATTGTTTACGTGTGGGGACATTAATATGTATTGTTAAATTATGATTATTACACATGTCGCGTAAGTCATCCGCTATTTTACTATTCTTTAACGTATTTATATTAATGTCGCCTACCACAGCTATTCGCTTTTTACATTTATATTTTTTTGCTATACTATGTAATAGTTCATCAAGTTTAGTCAATAATATGTCAGCGTCAGAATTTGGAGTTCGATAAACACAAATCAGAATTAAATTTATTTGGGGGATTTCTATAGCGCACACTTCAAAAGCATTCTTTATTCCTATATTTTTGGTGAACGTTAAGTTTTTATAAGATAAACCTTTTTTGATTAAAATACAGGAACCACCTCTTTTTTTCTCTCTACAGTAACTATCTGCGACAATATAGTTATTAAATTTGAGTTGATTATCGCAACCTTCTAATAAGAATGTCTCGGTAAGACATAAGACATCTGGATCTATATTCTTTTCTTGTAACTCTAATAACGTAAGTTCTAAAATATCCTTCTTTGCTGTTGCACTTTGGATATTTTGTAGTGTATTTTTTAATCTGTCTATGCATTTGATTATTTTCCAGAATCGTCGCTTCTAGTTCGTTTTGAGTGCTCTGGAGTTCACCTGTTAGGATTGATACCTTTTCTTTAAGCTCCTGAATAGTCATAGTTTCAGAATTAGTACCGTCTATACTCCTCGACAATAAATTTAAAGGTGACGAACAAGACTCGTCCGATGTTTCGTTTTCTGTTAGTATGTGTGAGTCTAGTAGGTCTTGAAAATGTTTCATTGTAGGCAAAGGTGATGATGATGACTCTGGTAAAATAGGCATATGTTGTTTTTTATTTTGCTCTGGTGATTTTATTTCTCTAGGTAGTTGGCCCTTTCTCATTGTTACATTACTTTTCTCGGTATTTGATATTTTTTGTATTTTTATGCATGGTTTACATTTCCACTTTTTTTTTTGAGTCTTGATTCATTAGTGCATACAACTTTTCCGAATATCCCGCGCAATCAAACTCATATCTGTTTTGACATGCCGTACATAGTATGGTATTTTTTATGCTAACAGTGTTTTTGCACTTGTAGCATTGTACTAGTTGTGCCATCTTGCGGCTACTGCTGGAACTATTTATATTCTGCTTAGATCCCATTCCGCTACTGACTTGTTGCTCTTATTATGCTTTTATTGGTTTGCTTGTTATTACAAATTCGCACGGTGATAGCCAATGATGAGAAGGGTCCAAAGTTCAAATTATGATTTGTGCTTAGCAACGGTTGCATAAAAGTGATTTTTTGAAAATTATCACTAAAAAGTTAAATAGTATTTAGTAGAAACACTTCACTTAGCTTTAATATTTCCTATTGAGTGATGACATCAATATTTCTTCCACAGACAGTCACTGGTATTATAAGTTCTGCACTTTGTTAGTCCAATATCACTGTAGGAAATATCTTCGTTAATATCAATCAAAAGTTTTAGATAACGCGTACCCATATATATTAAATTATAAACAATCTATTCAAATACTTTTTACTTTGAATTTATAAAATATAATATTTTTAGTCAGCGGAGATACGGTAAAGTATTTACAACAAAGCGCCACCTGGCGGTATAGGGCGTCTTCACTGATGGCAGTGTCTACTATCTTTGGTTTCGCCCTGATGGGCCCTGTGTTTGATAATAGCACCGTGGAGGAGCCACCGGTCGTCGCATCTGCGTCCTTGGCCAAGACCATGCAAAGGTTTTGGGAGGTGGAGGAGCCACCTATGAGTTCCAGGATGGATCCGGAACACGCTGAGTGCGAAGCCCTTTTTCGATCGACCACGGAGAGGTTGCCCTCCGGTCGGTTTGTAACTAGGTTACCTTTTGTTGCCTCTCGTCCTAGCCTAGGGCAAAGTAGGGCGCTTGCGGAGAAACGACTGCTGTCCATGGAGCGACGTATGCAGCGTGACCACGTACTTCGCGATAAATATATTGAATTTATGCGCGAGTACGAGGATTTGGGTCACATGTCTCCGGCTCGAGTTGATTGGAGCTCAACTGAGCATTATTTCTTGCCCCACCACGCGGCGGTGATTCTTGGCGGAGATGGCACTCCGCGTGTGGCTGAGGTGTTGGTCGACGGTTCGATTTTAAGGAGAGCTGTGACTTCTCTCGCCCGCCTTCCCGTAGAGTAAGCTAGCGGTCTGCTTCTCAGACCGGGACGGGGGGATGTTTGTAATAAAATTGTTAATGCTTACAAACTCTGTGCATTGTCGCATGGTATCTGTGCCGTGCATGGCTGGCCTTATGCACGGCCATTTTATTTGCCTGCTGGCAACATTGCGCGGGCGGCTTCCGCCCGGGTCGAAATCAGTAGCGTTTGGATCGCGCGCGTGTGAGGTCATACCGCGTGATATATCCCCGCCGGTGCGGGTCGACCATCTTGTTGGTCAGTTTTACGACCGCGTGTGAACGGTCTGTTAACTAGTTTGACTTGTGATTGTTTAATTGTTAGTTTGAATTGTAATTGTGTATTTCATCGTTGTTAAATAACTAATAAGCTCGCGATAATTTGTGTTGTGCGAAAGAAATGTATTTAGACTGTTTGCTGTGAGACGGGAATTGTGGCTGCCTGCTCACATCCAGCCGTCGTCGAGTGGACCTTCTAGAAGAAAGACAGGTATTTGTTCTGGGGACTGAGATCTCAAGGGGGTAGTTTGGGTGATTAGGGACCAACCCCCCCCCCCCTCTCCGAAGACACTCGAAGTTGGATCAGGGAGATTCAAATTGGTGAGTTGAAGATTAGTTATTAAGTTAGGTTTAGTGTAAAGGGCCCTGTAGCTCCAGTTATAAGCTATGGTGGTAGCAGTCTGCGTATAGGTTAAGTTAGGTTTTAGTCGGACAGACGTAGTGCCGGGTCGAGGTTTTTACCGGTATTCTTTTTACCCGGTAAATTTTTCGGTACCGAACCCTCCCGCCATTTCGTTTGCCCGGATTCTCTGCGCACAAGTAACAACCTCGAATTTATTAGAGTAAACTAAATCCTATATTATATAGACTAAACTTATATTATAAATGCGAAAGTAAGTTTGTTTTTTGTTTGTTAGTTACATCTTCGCCTTTCATCTACAGAACCAATCTTCCTCAAATTTTGCATACATATAGTTAGAAGTACGGAGAAGGACATAGGGTAACATGACTTTCATCCCGGGTAAAAGCACTGTTCCCGTAGGAAATTCACGCGGGCGAAGCCGCGGGCAAAAGCTAGTCTCTATATTTCGTACTTGAAAAGAACAGAAGTGGGAGCAGACAGCCGAGAAAAGCAGACAGCAGCTCTAACAGAAGCCGGACTTGATAACATCTTCAAGCCTAAAAATTGGCAATGCTCGTGAGGTAAGCATACAACTCTTTTATTCCCGTGAGTTTCTTACAGATTCCTTCCTGTCACATGTTCCGCATTGATGTAGTATCAGGACTGTCAAGGTTTTGTTGTTGTGAAATCATTTTTTCGACTTCCTCGTTTTTTTGTTATTTTTATTCGGGACATTAATATGGCTTCTGAAAAGAAAAACCTGGGTGAGGGGTCCTTCGTGAAATAAAAACCAGTTAAATGCGATGATCTTTCCACATTCGAAAAATTGTTACCCACGTATGATGGTTACAAAAAAACACTCGCATTTTACATAGAGAGTATAGAAAACGCATTAAATCTTATTGTTAATAGCAGAGACGACCAATACATTTGCTGTCTTATTAGAAACAAATTTACGGGTAGACCTGTTGAGGCGCTGTCCCAAAACCCAGGTGCTTAAACATGGGCAGAAACTAAAAATTCTCTTCAAAAAAAGTTTGGTGAATTTCGCACCGAACTACAACTGGTTCAAGAATTAATTCAAACGAGTAAAGAAAACAATCCTTTAGAAGCATTCGGAGACAAGATTAAGAATTTAATGAGCACATTAACATCCCTAGATGAAAAAAAATGGCCCTAGATACTTTCTTGGACGAACTAAACCCTATCACAGCTATTCTTATTCGGCTGATACATGTAGAAAACCTAGAACAAGCAATCACGGTCGCTAAGCAAGAGGAAGCAAAGTTACCGGCTAGGCGAATGCAACAAAATAAATCAAACTCTTCCAAAACTACCAAGTAAATCATCGTACCAACAAAAATCAAATACGTTCCTAGAAAAGGATCAAATCCAAAACCGTCGGAAAATCCGGACAATAAAAATAAAGTACATTACCAAGAATTAGATTACGATGAGGAGGACCATTGGGGGAGGCCTTTGTCCAGCAGTGGACGTCTTTCGGCTGAGAGAAGAAGAAGAAGAAGAGGAGGACCAACTATACTATTTATCAAAGTAAATGGTTTGCATATGAATCGTTTAGTTTTTTGCAAAACACGAATACTCCTACTGCAACGATTGATAGAGTAAGCAAAAAAATATTTTTTATTTTTATGGTAATACTAGCGAACGCCCGCATGTTCACCCCCGTGGACTTACGTTACATACATGGTTGTTAGTAGAAAAGGTATTTTTAATGGTAGTAAAACGGGGTAACTTTTGAGAACCGGGGCGAGTTTAATGATTACTTAAAATTTATGTTTTTTTCAATTTTTCTGCTAAGTTCGGAACGGAGTGACATATTTCTTTTTTGTGTTGGGATAACTGACAGTTCGGCCATATATTCCCGAAGCGATAATGTTATTCTAAGTATCTTTGTGAATAAAATCAATATTTTACCATTCAGCTGCGGTCCCCATTTTGTTTTCTACATCTGTTTTTGCAAACTGGGGCTGCTTTGATAGAATACGTGGGGCGACATTGATAGATATCAATCTCGCCCCAGTAAGTAACGGATATCTAGGATATAGAGTAGTATATATACCACATATCAAATTGACCCCATTTACTTTTTATTTGTAGATTCATCATGGTGTAGTTAAGGTTGCTCACACTTGATCTTTCGGGATCCGGTGCGAGCGGCGGGCTGACAAGAATTCCAGGACGGTGCACCCTGGGTGGCAGCCAATAACTCTCCGGTATGCGGGGTCTTATTGGTTGCTGGCGAATGTCCTGCTGTTGGGAGCCACTCCTTCTCGTCTGCTTTCAGACGGTGAGTGGATGTGGCTCACGTTCTTCGCGCGGCGGTCTGTGCTTTGGCCAGCGTCGGGCAACTCGTTACCCCAAACTGGGGCCGAGGGTGCTGTTCCATTGAGGCCAGTGCTGAGAGGAAGACAACCTCAGAAAAAATAACCCCAATCCCAAGGTCGGGCGTGCCGAGGGGATGAATGGCGGGGGGGGGAACCCCGTCCCAAGCGCCCAAAGTGAGTGTGGGTGGACAGGGACCTCACCCTGGGAAAAAAAAGGAAAAACTTATGATGGCGAGTCTCAAAAATACACTACCCCAGGAGGGTACCGACTGCACTGCAGTCGGAGAATCCCTCCCCGCACCATCAGGTGCGGGCTGCGCCACCGTATCTGGGGGGGGGGCAAGATCCGTCATAGGGACATTAGTCCCTTAGTAGTGGAAAGTTCGCAGCCAGAGGCTGGCTCAGTGTCCGACGCAGAGTCGTGGATGAGCGTAGAAAGTTTGGTGGAGGAAGTAGACCTCCCTCGCAGACTGCGAAAAAGGGGTCGTGATGGAGAGGACGGACCGAGTCCCGAAATGCCGGCGCCGAAAGTCGCGGCGCGGCCGGCAAAGACAGTCAAAAAAGGAGGTCGTCCTAAAACGACCTTGTCCGCCGAAGCCCGCAAGGGGCTAGCGGCGGCTCGTCGGGAGGAGGCCGCAAAAGTGGTGGTGCAAATCGCCAAGGAGGCCGAGGCGCTTCGAGTGTCGCAGGCGGAAGCTCCCACGGAGGAGGCCCTTGAGGACCAGGCTGCAGCGAATCTTCGAGTGATTCGAGAAGTTGCAGCCCGTTCGGGTAACCTCAAGGGTACCTTCCAAAAGGGCCTGAAGGAGGCTGCCTCGTCACTGGAAAGGATTGTGACGGTCTTGGGCTCCAGGTCGGCAAGTGAGGAGGCTTATCGCAGAGGAATAAATAAATATAAATAAATGAATAAATAAATAGCAGAATAAATAAAGCAGAGGAGACTTAAATAATATACCTCAGGGTCGTTGAATATTATTTTTTATTGGTAAATATAAGAATATAAGTATAGGACCTAAAACAAAATATAAAAACGATTAGAAAAGATAACACATATATACACCATAAATTTAAAATTACTTCCTAAAACAATTAAAATTCACTTACCCTGTAGTAACGGTCCTATTGATAATATATTTAAAATAGTTATTATGTATTATTATCTTCACAATGATTAACTTATAGAAATTGGATGAATCTTGAAAGAAATTGCAAGAATGACATCAAAATGCAGAATCGAATATGTATGAATACAGTTTAAAATTTATGACAGGTGAAATAAGTATGTATGTGCCAGCGCACGCATAAATGGATCCAAAGAGGATGAACGCGTCGCCGCGTTACAGGCTAAGAGGCTCCGTGCCGTAAACAGGCGCATGGAGCTGAAGGTCTCCGCACTGGAGAAGGAAATGGCGGAGCTCAGGGCCGCCATAGAAAGAGAGCGGACAGAGCGGGCGGTGCAAGTGCCAACGTCGCTGGGGGAACTTAGGCAGGAGGAATCAGAGGGGCTAAAAGGGCCGGAAGGGTAGGAATAATAAAAAGAAGAAGGACGCCCCTCCAGTGTCCGGACCGGAGCCCGAGCCGGTGCCGTCGACGTCATCGGCCCCGACACCGCCTCGTAGGGTGGTCACAGGTGGGCCGTCGTATGCGACGATGGCGGCAACGCAAAGCCCGTCGCTGCGCCCCACGCCCCGTTCTCGGCAAGTGCATGCACAACCGAACCCCAGGCCAGTGGAAGAGCCCTGGACGCAGGTGCCAGTACGCAGGCGACTAGCCGCCGCCGCTGCCACTGCCCCAAGTCAGGGGGCACAGATAGCCGCCAGCAGGACGGCAAAGCCCCGGATGCCAAAACTCCGCCCTCCACGATCCGCAGCAGTTCTGCTTAAAATGCAAACGGATGCAGAGAGAAGCGGATCCACCTATGGCCAGATTCTTGACCTGGCCAGAGAAAGGTGGATATCGATGCTCGGGCATATCCGGGGTAAAGTTCAAGAGGGCGGCTACCGGCGCTCGCATTCTAGAAATTGCGGGCGCCGACAAGGACAATGAGGCCGACCAGCTGGCGGCTAAATTGAGGGAGGTTCTGGATCCTCAAGTAGTAGAGGTATCCAGACCTCAAAAAAGTGCGGATCTGCGCGTACTGGAGCTGTGCGACTCAGCCACACCGCAATTGGTGCGGCAGGTGATCGCCCGTGTAGCTCAACGTCCCGACACCGACATAAGGGTCGGGGACACAGGAGGACCACACGGGCACTCGCACGGCGTTTATGAGGTGTCCCGTCGCGGTGGCCAAACGCCTCACGACCGGTGGCGCTAAACTCCTGGTCGGATGGGCCTCGGCGCAAGTCAAACTGTTGCCGACGAGGCCCATGCAGTGTTACCGCTGTCTGGAGATAGGCCATGTGAGCCAGCGGTGCACTGCAGAGACCGACCGGAGTCTGCTGTGCTACCGGTGTGGTGGTGGAGCGCCGATGCGATGGAGACGGAGGCCCCACAACAGTTATGGCTGACATCCGGCGGATTCTCCGACAGGGTTCCGTCCCATCATCGTGCTTGACGAGGCTGGCAAATTGCTGGAAAGAGTCACTGCTGACCGCCTCGTCGAGCACCTGGAAAGGGTTGGGTCGAACCTGGCGGATTGCCAATTCGGGTTCCGCCGGAAGAGGTCGACCGTCCACGCGATTCTGAGGGTCAAGTCCCTAGCGCAGGACGCGGTCAGCCAGGGTGAGGTGGTAGTGGTGGTGACGTTGGACATCGCCAACGCGTTCAACTCCCTCCCCTGGCCTTGCATTAAGGAGGCACTCCGATACCATGGGGTGCCAACCTACCTGCGCCGAGTCATTGGGGACTCATTTGGGGACCTCTCGGAGCGAAGGATCGCCTTCCCTGACCGTAGCGGATGGAGAGAGAGCGAGGTGACGCGCGGTGTTCCGCAGGGTTCTGTCCTGGGCCCTCTCCTGTGGAACATCGGATACGACTGGGTGCTGCGGACGGTCACTCTTCCTGGAGTGGAAGTCGTCTGCTACGCGGACGACACACTCGTGACCGCCCGCGGGGCTACATTTAGAAACGCGTCACTGCTCGCCACTGCGGGAGTGGCTGAAGTAGTGCGCCGAATTCGCCGACTGGGCCTGGAGGTGGCTCTTCATAAATCCGAGGCCCTTTGTTTCCATGGCCCTTGGATGGGGCCGCCTCGGGACTCCAGTCTGATGGTAGGCGGGATCGGAATTGCTGTCAAGGAATCGATGCGGTACCTGGGCATAGTACTTGACGGCAGGTGGAACTTCGGCGCCCACTTCGCCGAGCTGGGGCCGCGCGTGACGACGGCGGCCAGCGCGCTCACACGGCTCATGCCAAACCTGGGAGGTCCAGAAGCGTCCTGCAGACGTTTGTATATGTGGGTCGTGCGATCAATGGCCCTCTATGGGGCCCCTGTATGGGCGGACGCCCTGTCGCGTCAGAACCTCGCCCTCCTGCAGAGGCCGCAGAGGCTGATGGCGACAAGGGCCATGAGGGGATATCGCACGATCTCCTTCGAGGCAGCGTCAGTGCTGGCCGGTTCCATAACCTGGGACCTGGAGGCCAAAGTCCTCGCGTCCTTATTTGACTGGCGCGAGGAGGCCTTGGCTCGGGATGACCGGCTGGCACCAAGAGAGATTGCGGGACGCCGGAGCGAGCTGTGTGAGCGCGCTATAGAAGAGTGGTCCCAAAGGCTGGAGCAGCCCACTGCTGAGCGTAGGACCGTCGAGGCGCTCCGTCCAGTTTTGGGGAAATGGTTGGCGAGGCAGCACGGCCGACTAACGTACCGCTTGACGCAGGTGCTCTCCGGGCATGGTTGTTTCGGAGGGTATCTGTGTCGAATAACGGGTCGGGAGCCGTCTGCCATTTGCCACCACTGTGACGGATGTGCGGACGAGGACGCCCAGCACACACTGGAGGACTGCCAGGCCTGGGACGCAGACCGCGCGGAGCTGCGCGCGGTAGTGGGGGACGATCTCTCTCTGCCGGCTGTCGTTAGACAGATGGCCGACAGTGAGACGTCGTAGACAGCGGTGCAGGCCTTTGCGGAGAGCGTCATGCTCCGCAAAGAGGCGGCGGAAAGGGAGAGGGAGGACACAACCGACCTCCCCATGCGCCGCCGGCGCACAGGGCGCAGGAGGCGGGCATACGCTCTGCACCTGCTGCCCCCACAATAAGGGCCGGTCGGGTGGCGGAAACGGGATTTTCTGTCGCCTGGCTTAACGGCCCCCGGGTAGAAAGGCGCGGCCGTGTCAAACGTGCCTTTCCCCTAGCGGGTAGAATTGAAGGCTGACGGAGAGGAGAGCGGCCGAGCCGAGGCCGCCGTGGTAGCGGCCGCCGCGCCGGGGCTGTGGAGCGAGAGTAGCACATGGTCCCGGCACAAATGCGGTTGACGTTGGCACCGTGTGGTTTTAGTGGGTTAAAGTCCCACACACCTGTCCGGCTTCCCGTGGCCGGATGGACGGTACGAGGATCTTTCCACACGTAAAAAAAAAACAAAAAAAAAATGGTGTAGTTAAGGTTAAGACATTATATAAAAGTGTTTATTCATAATATACATTCAGTATCATCTCAGCATTGGTTTCATTTACACTCCAAATATCCCAACAACACATGGCGACCCTGCCAGTCGTTATTTGACGCAAGTGCATTCTTTGTACATATATGGACTGATGATACGCGCAGTGAGTGATTTAGTGCGAATCTTTTGAACGATTACAAATAAATAATTAGAACTATTGCGAGCGTTCGCCGTTGTTGCCGTGTTCCGGTTTAGCTGTGTTTTTGTGCCCTGAAATAATACAAAATGGGAGGTTCCCAATCTATCACCAAGGAGGAGACGATCATAGCCCAGAATTCATCTGATGGGCAAAATATCAATAAATTGGAAGAGTTGCAGGATCATATCAGTATGACCAACGTAATATTACTGATCATCAGATTAATTTTGCTGATGGAAGCAATCATATATCTTTATCGGCTGTATAAAAAATACCATGAAAGGTTAATTCAGCAGCATTTGGGAGAGTTCCAGTTGAGGAGATATGCGAGTATCTTTCGCCGGCAGCAGCAGGTTCCAGCGGTCGATGGTTCTAACGAGGTGTAAAATGCGGTAAAAAAAAAACAGTGATAAGTGCAAAAAAAATGTGTATAGTGCTACGTTTGAGCTGTATATATTTTTTTTTTAATTTTAAATGACTGTACTCGTAAAACTATTTTATTTACTCTTAATCGAAAGATTAGTATAAAAAATATGTAAAGCAATAATTTTATTGCCTAGATTGTTATCTTATTAGTACCTACTATTTTTAGATTATGACAGATATACGTTGGAAAAGTTATATGAGGATTTGATAGAAATAAGAGTTTACTTGATTAAAATCGGACCCACACGTAGGCAAGGAAATATATGTGAAATTAAGTTAGCTGAAGCCAATACACTTTACAGTAATTACGAATTAATAGTTAACCAAGTACAGTCTAATTTTAAACATAAGAAATTAGATGAAAAGTCAGTAGAGGCTATAAATAGATATTGTTCTGAATTGTTATCACTCTATAAAGAAGTAACAGATTTATGTACTAAGTCAGAAGATAAAATTTTAAATATGGACGGAGATAAGTTTGGGTTAAAAATCGCATTAAATTTACTACCTGTAATGTCTAAAGATGTTGAAGTGACAAAGCGACTAATCGAGAATATAGAATATTACAATTCTATATTAATAAAACCTGAGTGTAAGAAAAAAATTGTTGTTTTGTATTTGTAATTATTTGTACTAAAAAGCAGAATATCACAGTCTGCAAAGTTTAAATTAGAATCTAGTTATGACTCGGTTAACATATTGTTAAAGGATATGCGGAGACACCTTGTACCACAAAAAGCCGCTACTGCCATTCAAAATAAATTGCAGCGTGCAAGGCAAAATAATAAAACCATAGAAGATTTTGGTAAAGCAATATTGGAAATGTTTGCGGACCTTACGGTTTCCCAGGCTGACGGTGATTCATCGATTATAAACAGTTAAAGTCAATTAATGAAAAATACGCAATTAAGCGTTTTGCCGATGGCCTGAAAAATCAACGATTGAGCACTATTATTGCGGCGCGTAACTTTTCTTCTTTAAAGGATGCAATCCAGCAATGTTAGGACATACAAAAAGAAGGCAGGTACATGTAAATATACAAATTATTCGGAGGAAACACTAGAAGAAGCTAAAGAAAAAGAAACAAACGATGAGCTTACGACAGTTATGATTTCTGAGTCCGCAAATGGTACACTTTTGCCGCCATATATTATATATGTATATAACTACGAGTTATACGAATACGAAGGTAGCAACCTGTCACTATATCTGAATCTCCATTCCACCGATAAGCTCAATATTCAGCTCAGCTTGGCCTTCGATTCTCACGACTCTTGGCTCTGTCTACCCCGTAAGTAATAAAGACGTGATACTTTTTCTGTACCTGTAATTTTAAACAAAATCCTATCAAAAAAAAAGAAAAGAATCCTTAACAGTAAATTAAACAACCCTATAAAGCCACTTTTTAAAACATTACGTGTATAATTATTTGTTTACATGCAGACAACTCATTAAAATACCAATTATGAAGATTAAAGTCAAAGTCACTTAGTTAATTAAAATTTTTATTTTAACGTAGAGACAACAAAACAATCTAATAGCTTTTTACACGACTGACCGAAAAAGGAGTGTTATGGTTTTAGGGTTCATGTATGTATGTAAGTTTCTTTATTCCGCCATAAGTCCTGAACGGCGGAACAGATTTTGATGTGATAGGTATTTTTAGATTCCTTGCATTCCTCCGTCGTGTTTTTTCATTTTTTAATAATTAGCTTGACTGACATAGTGATCTATCAACGCACGGTCCAAACCACTGGACGGATCGGGCTGAAATTTGGCATGCAGGTAGATGTTATGACGTAGGCATCCGCTAAGAAAGGATTAACGAGAGCGAAGCCGCGGGCGCCAGCTAGTATTATAATTTTTGGTATGGTACATATATGTATTTAGTTATTACAGGTCCGAGTCAGAGTTTGAGGACTTCGCATCCGCTCCGAAAAGCGGTAAGGTGAAGAAACAACCAGCAAAGCGAAAATCAACGGCCGACTCCTTATCAAAATTATATGATAGTAAATATTATAGCTATGTACTGAATTCAAAGTGCTATGAGTGAGGTCTTATTAATTCTATTCAATTTTATCTGATAATTTATGTCTAGTAGTAAGGTTTGTTGTTATTTGCTCAATTAAGTAGATTTAAGATGTGTAACAGCTACTAGCAATCTTTTTGGAAATAAATACTTACATTTTTATTTATTTTATTTTTAATGTCTAAATATAAAAAGGACCTGGGTTCAATTCCCGACAAGGTTAAAGCAATAATATATCCCATATATAACTTTGTTTGCCAGATCTTCTATTTATTACCTATCTTGGGTCTCTCATAATGGAACCTTTTTATTAGGTCTGTTATAATGACAGATAATCTCTCGAGTCTCTGGTGAAGTGGTCATTGTCGTTGATGATTGTGCACGTCATTGTTAAATACAAGAAAAAAACATTATTGATATTATGAAATAATAGCTTGAAATGTTGTTTCTCTTTTCAGGTAAGATGTGTTTTGTAATTATTTTATAAGTTGTTCTCTTAGTATTTCATAAAAATATAACCTCTTTTCAGAGCAAAACAATTTGGCTTTTCTTTCACTAGAATAAATGGATGGTGGTAAACTCACATTATATTTATATTGTATATGTATATTGTGTATGTATTTAGTTGGGTCACCACAGTTTAGCCTGCCAGCGGAGCGCCGGACGCTTGTCGCGTCATGGCAGTTTAAACGACATCATCCGAAGGGCTATCGTATCGGTCATCGTACCAGCTGTCCTGGAGCCGAGCGGCTTGATGAGGTCAGATGGCAAGAGACCGGATGGGATGTCGTTGGTACCGTGGAGGCTGGGTAAGTGTCTGTAAATTTGGGATGACACATGCGGGATACTCTCGCACCAACGCATGTACCGTTTACTTCTGTGAGCGCGGGGGCGGCAGCGGTTGCCGCAGAAGCCATAAAGCGTAGGAAATATGTGGACTTGGAGACAAACTACATTTTTGTGCCCTTTGCAGTAGAGATCATAGGTCCATGGGGCCCAGAGACAAAATATTTGGTATCTGAGGTTTCAGCACGCCTCCGCGACGTAACGGTCGATCCGAGGGCGAGCAGCTACTTTGCACAGCGAATTGCTATAGCTGTTCAGAGGGGTAATGCTGCTAGCCTTCTGGGAATCCTTCCTCGCGGCGACGTACGAGAACCTTTATTTTATTTATGATTGTAGGCTTAATTTTTTTTAAGTCTTGACAATATGTATGTAATAATTAATTATAAAATGTAATAGATCTTATATTATAACTATACTATCTTTATTCAAAATCTGTAATAAAGAAATATTTAAAGATAAAAATTAACATTGATTTGATAATATTGATTATTTTCAGACAGCAAGTAGTAAGTACTCGTAGGAGGACAGTAGACACCCTTTTCGGTCTACACACCGAAGACGAGGCTCACGCCACCGCCCTGAAACCAGTACGCGTCAGTCTACCATCGTAACTGGCGAAGCGGGTCAACGCGAGCACACTGCGGCGGTCGGCTGCCACCGATGGGAATTTTTACCTGGAGCTCAAGGTGTACCATCGCAGCGACGCCGAGTCTACTGCTCCCGAAGAACACTGGAAGAAGGCGCTGCTTCGGCTCTGCTGTCTTTTGGATGAAGACTTGTGGCGTTCTTCGCCAATTTAATTATTCAAGGTGGCAACACTACCTTTCATATTTGACAGTTAATTGACAGATGGTCAAATAGAGCGACCAGTATTTTTCACTATACTGTTTATCTTGACTTTTATAACTTTCCAAAAACTTATTGTGGAAGAAGAATAAAAGTGATGTTAAATTAATCGACTTATTAATTGATAGTCCAGTTACCAGTTGTACCTACACTCCGAACGGCGTTAGTGGATCCTCCACTGAACACAAACTTTACCTCGATAAGAGAAGATGGGACAATTCTCCTTACATTAAGATCCCCATAGAATCAATGCAGTGGAAGCTGTTACAGCGAATCATTAGGTACACTAGAGTGTTATTCGATAGTGGAACCTTAACTGGCTTAATTTAAATAAACATATAAATATTATTTCTCTTTACATATACTTAATACAATGCCATTTTGCGAAAGCTGTTCAGGCCACCTCTACTGAAAAGTAAAATTATTCTACAAAGTGAAATAATCAAATCGTTAAAACAACGAAGCAGACGATTGAAATCTAGTGTCTCAATTTTCACATATAATAAAACAAAAGAAAAAGAAAAAAATAATCATGACGACTTACTTATATTATCTGGAAAAGACGTCAAAAATAAATACTTCTTCGCCTGCTTCATAAAAAAATCCAAGGGGGTTCATAGTCGAGAAAACTTACTCTCCTACGTTAAGGTCCTTTGCGTTACAATTAAATTTTATTCTTCCAAGAGCGTATAAGTTTGTAGTAAAACTGTGTCAAATTTTTGCAACTATACTCCACACTAAACTTGCAATTGCTAGCGGACCAAAATCCGACAAAATAAAGGAATAAAGCACGAAGATATAGGTATTATTATTTTTATTGTAACAAAAATATTATCAATTAGCCGTGGTTTGACAATTCCTAGATCTTGATCTAGTAACACTCACGAGAGCACATTTATTGGTGAATTGCCAGAATGCCTACTACTAAATCTAAACAGCAAGCCTACTACTAAATCTAAACCTATAATTACATCGGAAGTTACTTTCAAAGCAGGATCGTCTCAAAATATTCATTATCGTAAGAAAATATACAGTGATCAAAAAGGTGATGTTAAAATTACGCGGCCTCCTTATATATGAAATTAAATATAAAAAAGAAAGAAAATATAACTGAAGAAAGAAAAGTCCTAGAAGAAATTACACAAGAAAGTAAAGAATTTGGAAATATAATTTAAACTGTAACACCGAAGAAAAAAATAAATAAAAAGAGAAACAGCTACTAAAGCAAAAAAAGGACACAGAAACACATTCCTAGAGAAGATAAACGAAGGAGATATAGCAGTGAGTCTAGCTCTTCTGATAGTATAATGTGTATGGCTGATTCGGATGATTCTGAATATGAAACGATGGAAGACATTATCTCGGAAGAAGAACAAGAAAATATAGAACCATAAATTCCATACGGTGTTTCGGAAATTAAATATTTTACAGAAGATAATAATAAATTAAATATCGATACATGGATTTTAGCAAAATTTGCTACGAAAAAGAGCTTGAAACATTTTGTAGGAAAGGTTATATTGATGACAGACAACATACCTGACGTGAAATTTGTAAGGAAAGTAAAGGAATCAAAATTGGATAGAGGATCGGTGTTTACTTATCCTGCAGTGGATGATATTTGTACCATGAAACATTTGGATGATATTGTTTTATTATTACATTTCCCGGCGAGGACAAATCATATTAATATTGATTTGAATAATTACAACGTACAATAGGTTTAACTATTTTGACTGAAGATTCGTACGTATTTTTGATGTTTCCGGACTAATTAAGATAAGACTGATTTAGTATGTTTTAATTTAAAAAGTAGCCAAATATTGTGCCTTATATTTTGTTTATTTTTTAAGATGATTTAGTATAAGTTTATGTTTGAGACTGCTGAAGTGAAGAAAATATTGCGTTTTTAATACATAATGTATGGATGGAGGTTTTCTAAGATTGTATTTCTTTTTATCAGTACAGTACCAAACATTGTGCCTTAATTTTTTTTTTTTTTTAAGATGATTTAGTATTTGTTTATGTTTTAATAAGACTGCTGAAGTGAAATGTGTTGGCTTGGTAAACTTAAACAGAATGTCAATGTCATCTGTCAGTGTCATCTGTCAGTGTCTTTATATGTTTGAACTGTCAATATAGGATAAATATCCTTCTTGTTCTCTTGCGCTCTGATTCGTTGTATGGTGTTTGTTTTATTAAGAAATAAAACCCTGTTCAATCTACGTATGTATTTTGCTTTTTCTCATAACCCATCAGGTTATGGGCCCAGGGACGTTCACTGCGCCCTGCGACGTAAATATTTTTCGTGGATCGTGTCGCCGTGTCGTGTGCGTGTCGGCGCGGCGTCACACCGGCTGGCCTTGTAGCAACATCAAACAATATCTTGCTAAACCATGGCTTCGTCTGGATTTCCTGTTGGCATTCCCGTGGAAAAACTAAAAGGGATCGAGGACTACAACAATTGGAAATTCATGATTAAAATGGTACTCATGCATGAAGACTTGTACGACTGCGTGGCGTCAGAAGAATCAGCTGCAGCTTGCAAAGATGAGAAAAAACAGCAGAAGGCTTTGGCAAAGATCTGCTTGTCTGTGGGGCCGTCAGCGTTGCAACATGTTCGAAAAGCTACGACAGCTTTTGAGGCATGGACGAGTTTGCAGCGTGCATACGAAGACAAAGGTCTTTGTAGGCGTCTGGGTTTGCTGAGGTCACTATTTGGGATGAAGTTGAGCGAAGAAGAGAGCATGCAGAGCTATATTTCACGCATTTTGGAGCTTGGACAGCAACTGGATGACATCGGGTCCAAATTTGATGACAAATTCCTGGCTGTAATTATGTTGAGCGGTTTGACTACTGACTACGACCCACTCATCATGGCTCTGGAGAACTCAAGCGTGAAACTCACCTGTGAAACGGTCAAGACAAAACTATTACAGGAGCAACAGCGGAGAGATGACAAATCAGAACATTCTGACATGAATGCTTTAGTCACAAAGAAGATTTTCAAGTGCTTTAGGTGCAAAAAGGCTGGACATATGAAGAAGGACTGTCCTAAGAACCAGGGAGGCAATTCAGGCAATATGAAGAATACTCCATCCAAGGATAAGACCTTGTTGACAGCTTTATCAGTGAATGTTCGGAATGATGTGTGGTACATAGACTCCGGTGCAACAAATCATATGTGTAACAACAAAAATTTGATGTGTAACATGCAGTGCTCAAAGTCGTTAGAGGTGAATGTAGCAAATGGTGATAAAGTGATGACTAGTGGACATGGTAGTGTTCAAGTCATGTTAAGTTTAAAGACAATAAGTAATGTTTATTTTATTCCTCAGCTCTCTGCAAATTTATTATCAGTGAGTGAACTAAATAGGAAGGGTTATAAAGTAATTTTTGCATTTGATGGTTGTAAAATTTATGATGGTAGTGTAGTCATAGCCACAGGTACTTTGTCTAATGGTATTTATCAGTTAGATACCATAGAAAAAGCTATGAGTTGTGAGGTTGCCATGAACTCAGTTTGTGAGTCCTACAGCAGGTGCGGTAATGCAGGAAGGTATTAAACAGGTTGCATTAGTGTCTACGGAGAACAAGGCTTCACAAGATATTTGGCACAGACGGCTGGGTCACCTCAACTCAAGGAGCATGAATCTGATGAAAAATGAATTAGCAACAGGTATGAATTTTGATTCTACTACATTCAAACCTTGAATTGCATGTGTCTTAGGTAAACAAACAAGATTACCTTTTCCTAAGAAAAGTCAGAGTAGAAGCTCAAAATTATTAGCGATGGTTCACACAGATGTGTGTGGTCCTATGCAGATTCCATCTTATAGTGGAGCTCGTTATTTTGTGATTTTTGTAGATGATTTCTCTAGGAAAACTTTTATATATTTTATGAAAAATAAAAGTGAAGTATTTGAAAAATTTAAAGAATTTAAAGTATTAGTAGAGAATCAAACTGGCAAGAAAATAAAAATATTAAGGAGTGACAATGGAGGAGAATATATTAATTATGCTTTGACAGGAATACATGAAGAATTGCGGGATAATACATCACACCACGGTACCACACTGTAGTCAACAAAATGGTGTAGCGGAACTAGCTCACCGTACAATCATGGACAAGGCTCGTTGTATGTTGGAAGATGCTGGTCTCAGTAAGAAGTTTTGGGCTGAAGCTGATAACACGGCTACTTACCTGAAAAACTTGTCGCCAACAAAAGCAGTAAGAGGAGCAACTCCAGAAAAAGTGTGGACATCAAGGAAAGTTATTGTGAGTCATTTACGCATATTTGGTTGTACAGCATATTCCTTAACAGAAAATTGTCGAAAACTTGATACAAGATGTAAGAAAATGGTCTTTGTAGGCTATTATGAAAACTAAGGGCTACAGGTTAATAGATCCAGCATTTCCAAAGAAATGTGTCAATGCAAGACATGTTATATTTATGGAAAATGAGTTTATTTATAAAAATGTGTCACATGATGATAATAATAGGGAAGATAATGTGTTATTGCCCGAAAGCTCATCTTTTGAAAATAGCAGCGAGGATTCAAATGAAAGTTATCCAGATAGTATTGTAAATCAAACCTCTATAATGTCAGATTCATCTATAGATGAGAGCGCACTGTCTGATCACACATTTAATAACCGTAGGCAGACAATGTTTCAGCTGGATGATACTCTCAGTGAAAGCACAGATGATTCGTCTGATTTAACTTACGTTCCAGAAACCACAAACGTAACATCTGACAATACAACATTGTTTGAGGATGCCGTGAGTGATAAGTCTCTGTTTGCGGGTCTAGCTGAAGCAATGAACGAGGAGGGCATCCCAACTACGGTGAAAGAGGCATTGGACAGCGGAGAGGCCATACAATGGAAAGAAGCTATTGACGATGAGTACAACTCTTTTCTTGCAAATAAATGTTGGACTATGGTAGATTTACCTGAAGGACAGAAGCCAATAAAATGTAAATGGGTCTTTAACAGAAAGAGAGGGCCAGATGGTGAATTACTCAAATATAAGGCACGGTTAGTAGCAAAAGGGTACACCAAAAGTATGGAATCGATTTCCATGAAACTTTTGCACCTGTTGTAAGATATTCAACCATTCGGATTTTGCTAGCCCTGGCTGCTCAGTTAGATATGTCTATAGAACATTTAGATGTAAAAACAGCATTTTTAAATGGAAATTTGACAGAGACTGTTTACATGGAACAGCCGGAAGGATTTATTCTTCCAGGAAATGAAAAGAAAGTTTACAAACTTGACAAAGCAATTTATGGTCTAAAACAGGCGGCAAAAGCTTGGTATGAAAAAATTAACTATGTTTTAATCAATAAATTGCAATTCAAAAGGTTATCTTCGGAACCATGTGTTTTTATCCATAATCATGATGATGAAATAATTATCACTGCATTGTATGTCGATGACATTATACTATTTTCATCACCATCATCACAAAAGAAGAATATTATCAAGAAGAAACTTATGGAAGAATTTGAAATGAAGGATTTGGGTCCAGCCAATTCGATCTTGGGTATGAAAATTTGTAAATTACAAGATGGCAGGATAACATTGGATCAATCTGGTTATATTATGCGTATTCTATCAAAATTTAAGATGACAGAATGTAAACCGATCAAAACTCCTATGGAAGTTGGTCTAAAATTACAGAAGGAAGAAGTATCACAATGTAATTTTGACTATAGAAGCCTTATAGGTTATTTGATGTCCTTGGCTGTATGTTCCAGACCGGATATAGCACACAGTGTGAGCTATTTGAGCCAATTCAACAACTGCTATGGTGAAAGTCATTGGAAAGCAGCAAAGAGAATTTTGCGTTATCTACAAGGTACAAAAGATTATAAACTTGTTTTTAAAAAGGGTGTTTTTGAAATTGCAGGATTCACAGATGCTGACTGGGGAGGTGATCAGCTAGATCACAGGTCTTACACAGGGTATGTATTCAGTCTTGGCAAATCTATAATATCTTGGGAAAGTCGTAAGTAGCGTACAGTAGCACTCTCAAGTACTGAGGCTGAGTATATGGCAATCTCTGACTCTAGTAAAGAAGCATTGTTTATACAGACTTTTGATAATGAATGTATTGGAATTAGATGTAAAATTAATTTATATAATGATAACCAATCTGCACAGAAACTTTGTAATAATTCTGTATGTCATTCCAGGACGAAACATATAGATATAAGGCATCATTTTGTAAGAGACTTAGTAAATAAGAATCTAATAAAGTTATGTTACATTCCTACTAATGAAATGTTGGCCGATGTCTTAACTAAGTCTTTGACAAAGGAGAAACATTTAAAGTTTGTGTCTCAAATGTTTATGTAAGTTTATAGTTATGTAATAAAATGTTGTTTCAAAATCTATAAGTGGATTACATGCTAACTATTAAGGTCCTGTTTAGTTTTCTTTTTGTAATGTAATTTCAGATATGTGTGTCTGATGTTTCATGTGTTTACATGGTAATGTAAGCTAGATATTTTCATTGCATTATGTATTAGTTTAAGGGTTAGTGTTGGCTTGGTAAACTTGAACAGAATGTCAATGTCATCTGTCAGTGTCTTTATATGTTTGAACTGTCAATATAGGATAAATATCCTTCTTGTTCTCTTGCGCTCTGATTCGTTGTATGGTGTTTGTTTTATTAAGAAATAAAACCCTGTTCAATCTACGTATGTATTTTGCTTTTTCTCATAACCCATCAAAATGAATATTGATTTTGGATGCATAAAGTATGGAGGTTTGCTAAGAATTTATGTTTTTTAAATTTAGTATTAGTTGTTACGTTGTCACGAAAAGATTTTTTTTTTAAACTTTATGTCATTTTTATGTTTGAGAAAAAGTAGCTACTAAAAATACTACTAAAAGCAATATTTTATTAGCTATCTTTTATTTTACGCTACGAGGATTTAATGAATAAATAGTATGCTTTTGTTATAATAATTATGAAAACAATAAAGAGACTAAACGAGATTTTTTTTTCCTATTCGTTATTCCCGATATTTTTGGCAGCCCTGACATTGCTACAGCAATTGTATGAAGCCAACTTCAGAGTGATACCTATCTTCGCCTACAACCATTTTTTTTTAAATGTACTCTATTTCTATCACAGTACAGTTTATTTTCGTCTGGCTTATTACAATTCATTTACATACGGTCTTCTATACATTATAGCGGACAATTAATAATTATTTGACGTCATTTCACGACGTAGGCGAAGTCAGGAAACTATACCCATACTTCGCCTATGACATTTAAGACCTAATTTTGTCAATATCATAAAGGAATTTAATCATAATACTGTAAACAATGATAAAGAACGATGTATAAAATCATTTTTTTATCATCGCAAAAAGAAATTCCTTCTAAAATTAAAGGGGTGGTTCAAAAAGTGTCAAATCTCAGGCGAAGTAAGGGGTCACGACGGTATCTTTAGCCGGCAAAATCTGATCATGGTGTCTACGCCATTCTAGCCCATTGTCTAAACCTATTTTGTACGAAACTGGTCCCGTCCTTTCCGCAACCGTCCCCTGGTCCCATTTATTGCCCTTTGCAGAGTAATTTCGGACTAGGACCGGCTCACCAACACTCATTTCTCTAGTATTCCCTCTCGCATTGGTGACTTGGCGCTGTTGAGCTGCACGCACGACTGTTGACAAGTCGGGGCGAAGCGCATCCAGGACCACATTTAAACTCCATTTCACATCCAGGACTGCGCAGGCGTCTTCCCAGCATAAGTACAGCATTGGCATACGCCAGTAGTTGCATGCTCGCAGTTGCGATAAGAAAACAAGAATACACTTATGGCTTTTTCAATGTTTTCCCCTTCATGTACCGCCCTCCTAATCGCTTTCTTAATAGTTTTTACCGCGTTTTCCGCTGCCCCATTACCCTGCGGTCGGTACAGTGCCGATGTCACATGCCGTATACAGTTTTGTGAACAAAAAATTTTAAATTCTATAGAAAAAAATGGTGGACCGTTATCAGTCACGAGCTGTGCAGGCAACCCAAATCTAGCAAATACAGACCTAAATGCTGAAATTGTTGACGGTGCATCCGTGCGAGTCATTGTTATCACTTCGATCCACTTCGAGTGTGCATCGACAATGATTAGGTACCGCTTACCGGCACAGTCTCCGAAATCCGCGTGTATACGTTGCCAAGGCACTAGTGGATACTCCCACGGATGCACGGCTGCGTGAGGGGGCGCGTCGCGCACCGCCCGGCATGCTTCACATGTACGACATACATTCTCTAAATCAGTATCCAACCCAGGCCAATAAACATAATTACGTGACAAATTCTTCATTTTGTTTATTCCCAAATGGCCTTCGTGTATTTCCTCTAATACCATTTTACGTAATTTTGGAGGAATAATGATTCTATATTTGTAAATAAGACAGTCTAATTCGGTCACAATATCTTTTTTCCGTTCAAAATAAGGCTTTTCTTCCTCACAGCTCGCTTTAGCCGTCCAACCGAACTTAACATAATATCTTACGTAACAATGTATCATCTTTAGTTTGTTTACTAACATCTCGGAAGTCAACTGGTAAATTATCTATAACTACATTTATATAACCTTGCGGCTGTGTGGTGCAGCGGCGCTCGCTAGACAAAGGCAACCGAGACAGCGCATCAGCTGGTCCGTTCTCACTAGATCTTACGAATTCTATTTTAAAATCATATGCTGCTAAACGTACCGCCCAGCGTTGTAAGCGACTTGCAGCCGTTTGATGTATGCCCTGCTTGGGACCAAAAATATGACTTAAGGGCTGATGATCGGTGCGCAATGTAAATTGTCTACCAAATAAATAATGATGATGTCGCGTCACCCCAAAGAATATTGCAAGCACTTCCTTGTCTGACTGTAATTCTTTTCGGCCTCGTTCAGCGTGCGCGAGGCGCAGCTGACCGGTCGCTCGCCACTCGGCGTGCTGTGCGCGAGCACCGCGCCCACGCCGTACGCACTGCTATCCACCGACAGCACGAGCGGCCGCCCTTCTTCATAATGTGCCAGTAGAAATAGGAATCGCTCATTAAAGTGGATTTTGCCTCATTAAACGCGCGCTCGCACTCCGCCGACCAATTCCATGATAAAACTTAAATTAGGTATAAACTTATCATAATAATTTAAAATACCAAGAAAACTTTTTAATTGTGTGACATCCATTCTCCGCGGGGCGCGAGCTATCGCGTATGTAGACCTTTCTTATCAATAATAAAGCCTATATATT
The DNA here is from genome assembly GCA_018467065.1 of Ephestia elutella. Classification (NCBI taxonomy): domain Eukaryota; kingdom Metazoa; phylum Arthropoda; class Insecta; order Lepidoptera; family Pyralidae; genus Ephestia; species Ephestia elutella. The sequence goes on from CM031577.1 coordinate 7,214,850, forward strand.
TTACTCTGTCTTTTAAAAATTTACACTTCTCAATTTTAACTGTTAATCCCATGACCTTTAACCTTTCTAATACTAATCTCAGATTACACAAATGCAAGGCCCTGGTGGCCCCTGTGACCGCTATATCATCCAAAAATACCACTGTATTTGGGACACCCATCAGTGTTTCTTCCATCAGTTTTTGGAATTTTTCAGGGATACAAGATAAACCGTAAGGAGTACGACGATACACGAACGTCCCGAGTTGGGTAGTTATCGCAGTATAAGGTAAGGAGAGTCCTCTGTTAACATCGTTTGTGCGTAAGCGTGTGTTAAATCGATTTTACTAATTTCCTTATCAGTCACAAGTAGGTACTACCTCCTTCTGGACATGACTGGAGGAAACATGGCAATCCACCTCCGTCTAATTACTTTAAAACTAGGGAGATGAACATGACTGAATGCTTTGACTACCCCTACTATGACTCATATGACGATACTTACGATACTTACTATCAGGCTGATTATTGTGAGTACCCAGACTATTTTACATCTAATTCTGAGGAAGCATACTGTGTATCTTCTTGCTCTGAAACTTACCAGCCAGCTATTGTTACTGATGTGACTGAAAATCAGAATAGTTCCCAGCAGGATTTTCAGAAGGAGGATACATCAAGCAAACAAAGATAGACGTCAACTTACAGACTCAACGTCAACTCCCATATATAAGGATTTCCAATCCTCCTATAAAACTATTAATAGATACTGGTGCTAACCAGTCTTTCATTAACCCTGAGAATTTAAAACGCTACTTCCCCCATGTACCCTGGAACTAAAATCCCTTCCAACCTGGCGAAACTTAAAAAAAAAATCAACAATGTATGAAATAGCGATACGCGACTCCGAATGATTTTACTTTTCGACTAGTTACTAATTTACCTTTTCGAACATCAAATTAGTACTATACATACATACATACATATTATCACGCCATTTTCCCGTGGGGGTAGGCAGAGACTAGCGATTTCCACTTGCTACGATCTTTACAGATCTCTCTTGCTTCCTCTACACTCATCACTCTCTTCTTCTTAGTACTATACTAATGTCTATATTCGAATGACGACTACTAATTAGTAACTACTCTAATGTCATGTTAGTCAGTCAACAAATCTACACAAACAATGATCATCGAATGGATTAATAAGCAGTGTGACCGTTTTAAAATTTGACAAAATACCAAAAAGCTGTGCTGTCATGTCAGTACTAAAAAATACTAAAAAACAAAATTCCAAAATACCGAAATTGTACTAACATTTTTTTCTGAAATATGCTACGTATATACACGATTCAGATAATTCAGACATTGATCTAGAAACTTATTGTAATATTTACTTAACAGACAATGACTTAGGTGACCAGGAAAATGTGGGTATGGACTTTGGCCTCGCAGATCTCGAGTATTATGAAGAGACATCGAGCAAATTAAAAATAGGTGATTAGGTCCTAGTCAAGTTTGCAACGAAAAAAGTGTCAAGCATTATGTCGGGCAAATAATTGATATCCAAGATGACAATCCAACGGTGATATATTTACGAAAAACTGAAACAAACAAGCTAATTATTAAAAATAAAAAACACGACTGACAAGTTTTTACACAAAAAGTACATACAAACATATAAGTTATATACATTTTTGAAATCGCCTTTTAAAGCCCTTCAATTTGATACCCCACTCGACAAGATTGATCAAATTTTATTTTTTTGGTCTGCTATTTATCGCATATATAATCCGCCATTTTGTTTTTATGATGACGTGATATAGCCTATGTCACTCGGAGGAATGCAAGGAATCTAAAAATACCTCTCACATCAAAATCTGTTAAGCCGTTCAGGACTTATGGTGGAATAAAGAAACTTACATACTTGCCCCGTTTTTAGGGGCAAGTGCGCCTAAGGCCATGTTTTTAAATTTCTTACAAAATATCGTTAAATTTATGATAGATTTTACTGCATTGCAGTTAAAATACCAAATATTGTAAATGTAATAAATATACACTCATAAGTTGATATTTAAATAGAATATTTTGCATCGAAATCATCTATGTAAATAAAAATATGGCGCAATTGCCCCGACTGACCTTAAAGGTTTTAAAAGTCCACTAAGGACGTCTAACGAAAATAGGTGGAGGCATAATATTCTATATCAAATCAATTATTTTAGTCAGATTAAACTGCAGAGTCAATCAATAGGACATTCGAGACGTAAAGCTGGTTTCATTGGTTTTTATAATGCTGTACTTTCTGTTATAGATATTTATGAAAAATATGTAAAATCAGACGAAGCACAATTAGAATATCTCTTAACGTACAAAATGAGCCAAGATCATCTTGAGTTATTTTTTGCGCAATTCGTAGTAGGGGTGGATGGTGCCCCAATCCAACAGCAGCACAATTTGTAAGTGCATACAAACAATTAATGATACATCATGATATTAAAAACCATGATTGTAACGTAAAAACGAACGATATTTCGATATTAACTTGTGCTTCATCTGGTTCACGGCCTCAATATTCATTAAATTCTTTATATGATATTAGTGTGTATGGAGAAGCTGAGTATAGTAGACTGGAAATGGAATACTTTGAATCTGGTGAACACATACAACAATCTGTCTACGATGAGCTAGCAGAATTTTTACAATTGACGAAACGACATATCCAAACAATTGTAGGATACATAGGAGGATTTGTAATAGGATCCATCAGAAACAAAATAACGTGTATTGAATGTTTAAGTGCTTGTAAATCAATGCCGTCTGATGCTATATCCGATTGACGGAATGGTATCGCATTAATCATTCAAAAAAATAAAGGTGGATTAACTATTCCATCACAAAGTGTTGTTGCCATTTGTATTTTAGTGGAATCACTTTTTCGGCAAGCATGTAAAAAAATAACGGGAAGCCACCTATAGAAAAAAGTTTTCCAGCGTTTCTTACTTCAAAAGTGATTAGAGAGTTGCTACAAAAGTCAGATACGTTTTTCCCGAATTGGAAACAATGTCGTTTGAATCTATAAACAGTCATTTTGATTTATTGATCAAACAAATTATAACTAAGTACATTGACGTAAGAATGTTGCAGCAACAAAAAATCACGCTGTATCAATAACAGTGCAAAATATTAGAAACTTTTTAACTCGCCAAATAATTTGGGCACGTCAGTAAATAAAAAAAATATTCAATACAATTATTATTTTCTTTCTAGTACAACTGGCCTTTAAATAAAAAAGTGTGATCAAAAAGGTTTTCTATTTATTTTTACTTTTTAGTTCTCACTAGACTTGCACCCTACCAGTAAAGCCTAATGAATTTGCATTTTTTCACGCATCATACTAATATTATAAATGCGAAAGTTGCGATGTTTGTATGTTTGTGTGTTTGTTCCTCAATCACGCAAAATCTCCTGGACGGATTTCGATGAGGTGAACGGGTATAAAACTACCGGGAATAGCACTTAGGGTACTTTCTATCCCGAAATTACCACGGGAGCAAAGCCCCGGGGTGCAGCTAGTATTTAAATAAATGTTAAACAAGGTGAATAAAGAAAACTTAAATCACTTACACCAAAAATAAGAAAGAGGTGAATGAAGTCTACCAAATAGTATACTTAATAAAATTATCCTACAAACTTTGTAAACTATAGGATGAGTCCTGTGACAACAGGATGAACAGATACATTTGAAATGTGAGCGACAGAGACAGATGTACTGTTCTAATACCATTTGACATCTGTCACAGTGATCAAGCTTTATTTTACAAACTATAGGTGAATTGGAGGCCAATTCCACAAGGAATAAACGTAGATTATCGTGTCTCATTTGTGTGTCAAAGGCCAAAGAAATCGAACTAAAGCATAGAAATCTCAAAGTTTTGTTTTGTTTTGTTTTAATTTTTGTTTTGTTTTGTTTTAATTTTTTATATAGTAACCTAATAAAATGTTTAGAAGAAAATTGAATACATTTTTAATGGAAACCTTGTTACCAGAAGATGAAGGAAAAATAGATGGAAACACTGAGTATAGTAGAGTGTTTGATAGTGAAATGACAAGTAATCTTTCTACCATTAGTGCACTCTATATTTACACTGGAACTCCACCCCATGGCTACGGCAGTCAAGCACCCAAAGTTGCTGAAACTGTTTGTAGATCTTATGATTATAACAGAAAGACAAATGGACACAAGGTAATTAATATTGGAGGAATTGATATAGAACGTTTGCAGTGGGAAAAGAATGATGGAAAATTCCCTCATGATCAAATACATGGAAATTACATAACCTCCGTAGTTAGACAGATGTGTATTAACATGTTAATAGACCACAAGGCTCAGATAGATATGGTGGTTGGGAGAGTTATGGATAAAATCTTGAATACTAGCTCTGATGTTCTCACTCAAGGGAGACAGACATTTTGTCCTTTTAGAGAACAAAGTGTAACGGCCTCTCAAGCTTATGGAAACAGCTTTTGATTTCTTAAGCGAAAATACAGGTAAGAGAATGTTTTAGTTTAATTGATTGGATGCAAGCAATCATTGAATGCTTTGATAAAAAGAATATAAAAGTGTTAACTGGTGTAACAGAGACTGAGGATGTAAAGATAATAGATAGTGTGACAAAACAAAAGATCACTGTTAAGAGAGAAAAAATTATATATAAGAAGATAGTCATATCTGGGAATGAGAATGTCAGAAAAGTTATGCAAAAATTGGTGTGTAACTTCGCTTCTTATATCAAGCATAAGGAGAGGGGGAAGAAAGACAGGAGGGCAATTGCTTCAGCAACAATGTTTATGAGGGCTTTCTTACATGCAATTGAATCTTTTCATCTAGAATTATCAAAAGATCTTCCGGGTTCTACTATTTCAATAGGAGGAGAAGAAAAGAAGGCTAAGATCACTTCAAACATGGAAATAACCACCCTAGATACCGAAATAGCTAGCCATGTCAGCCAAGGAACAGAGGATGCAACTAAGTGGAATGAATGTTTGTCTCCTGGAATCTTCTATCTGATGCATCATTATTTCTTTGATAATAATACAAGAATGAGGGAATGTATGGCTCCAAATCCAAACCCAAACTCTCAACTATTCATGAAAATATGCAAATTGGGACATTTGTTTCAAGCATGGAAAAGGATACAAATTGGACCAGGAGTTATCGTAAGTAACGAACAATATTATTCCAGGTTGAAGTGGAAAGATGATTGTATTGATATGATGAATGAACGAACAAGAGAGTGGTACTTGAAATTAAAAGATAAAATAACAGAGGACAGAAAATATTTTCAATCAAGTCCTGGTATGTTAATGGGAATGTTAAATGCGGCAAGCACTACTGTAGGCCTATTACCAAACAATTTCAATATGAAGAGAAATATAATGAAGACAGTTTGTATGAGGTCCAGCGACGATTCAACTACCAAATACTTATCTAATAGCCCTGAAAACAACAAAAAATGTGTTATCATGAACAAACAGAATCTGTCACTAGCTGGAATAAATTTAAGCCCAGACAAAACTTTCTTTCTTCCTGAAGGAATCGCTGAATACACTTCTTGGTATATTGATGGCAAGTTCGTTTCTCAGTATGGGACGGAGGTCCCTAGTATAAGACCACAAGGAAATCTCCATATGACGATCTTTATGCGATAGCGAAAGGCACTTCAACATTGCTGCAGACTTTAACCATCAATCACTTAGGTGCAACGGCAAGACTTAGAATTGGTTTTGATGCATGCAAGCGCTTGTGGAGAATGAAAGAGACTGGGTCCAATAGGAGGAATAATATTTCTCTAGAAGTACAACTTAATAGAAGATGGTGGTACTAATTTGTGGAATTGTACGAACTGTCATTTAAACGAGATATCTATGAAGAAGAGACATGTTAAGTCAGACGATGAACGCATATATTTGTATAAAATAATGAACCCCGATAATCCGTTTAGTGAGGCAATTGATGAAGAGATCACATATTCAAAGGAACATGGTTGCCTCTCAATAAATACTGTTGAAACCCCCAACTGTGTTTATCGTTACTGTAAAAGGTCCAATAGAAGTTTCAGAGGAAAAGGTAAAAAAGAACAGGCTGACAAAGAAAAGGCTAATGCAGCTGTTCTAAGTCTATTGAATCTAATTGACCCAACCATTTCTCTTGAGTTTCCTTCTACTTCAGTGACTATAAGAGATCATGTATTGTCAATCATAAATACCATAAGAAGTCATGTTGAGTTAGATGAAAGGGAGAATTTAGTTGTTGAAAAAGCATTAGATAGAATAACCCCATTGTCAAATCGAAGACGAAGATGATGAACATTTTTCCTTCTATGATGATGATAGAGATTAGTGTTTTAAAAAAATAATGAAACTAGGTAACTAATTTTATTTATTATTTATTAACCTTGTCGTTTTAGTTCAATTTTTTTGGCATTTGAGATATAATTGACGCACGATATCTACGTTGGTAATTTGTAGAATCCAGGGCTAGGTGAATTAGATTTACTGCAGGGAACTAATAAAATCTTGTAAAATTTTATTACTCAGTACTATCGATAATATTATTTGCATCGCTGGTATCGACATCACTACCTTTAGTACCGTAGACACTCACTACGGCCGACAGCGCCAAAATGGCGAATATCATACAAGCCCTAAAGCACTATGACAACAGCCTATCCAGTGGTAATAGGTACCGGGGTTGAACATTTATTTTAACACTTGCATGAATGCATGACTTTTGGTGTTGGGTGTTAATAATTTAAAATTTTAGAGGTGTTAAAGCTTTTGATTCACAATGCGGCCTGTGGTGTGGCCCTAGAATAGCACCAACCCATCTTTTTCCGTGGGTGTCGTAAGAGGCGACTAAGGGATCTTAAACACCGGAGGATGGGCAGCAGCATCTTTCCGCGTACTATGACATCACACTGCGATCGCCAACCCGCCTGCCAAGCGTGGCGATTACGGCAAAACCCCGGTTGATACACCCACAACACGGCCCCTAGTCCCCGGCGGCCCCGCTATCCCGGACTCTGGTAGCGGTCACGGTAACGGCGGGGCAGGGGGTGCTAAGAATCCCCGGCAGATGCCAGGCTACCAACCCCGACGACCCTTGGCCCAGGCAACTTATAACACGTGCACACTGCGGACCGACGAGAAGCTCCGCCTACATATAAAAAATTAATCGTCTGGATTTTTTTTGATTTGGCTGCTGATAAAAAAAGCGTGAGTTGCAAATTATGCAAAAAATCTTATACGTATCACAGTAATACATCAAACATAAAAGAACACCTTAAAAGAGTTCACCCCATCCAATTCCTTTTTTTTTCCTTTTTCCTTTTCCTTTTTTCCTTTTTCATCCATTTCCTTTTATAAAAAGTGTTACAAAAACCAACGTTAAAAGTAAACTAAAATGCCATTTCTTGAACAACCTGTAGATGTTTCGCCAAGAACCAGTTTTGCAGTCATTGTGCGGCCGATACTTACCGCAGGTAGCTTATGTTGGTTGGCTGATGTTGTTTGAGATAATGTTTGTTTTCGTGTACATTTATGTTATTATATTAGATAAGTAATTCCATTGTTATGTACGCGGTTAGATTGTATGCAGATCGCAGTGCATCCAGTTAAACCTTCGTGGTTTTGGATAGCATATAAATGTTTGTTTTTTTATGTTTTGATTTAATAAATAAAAAAAATAAAAAAATTGGAAGAGGAAGAGGCAGAGCGATCAGGTGAATCTTCTAATAGGCGACAACAAAACCTGATAATAAATGAGGCTCCGACTGAAAATGTATGCAATAATGCTCAGACAAATAACTGCTGTATTACCACTCTAGCTCAAGAAACAAATGATTTTCCAACTCCTGTTGATACTCAGTCTAAAAATTCAAATCGTAATCCTAAGCGCAAAAGACAACTCAGATTATGCGCTTCCGAGAAAACTGCGGAGCTTACCGACGATCAAAATCGAGATTTGGATCAAGCCGTCCAAGGAATGATTTATCACGATTTTCAGCCACTGTCAGTTGTAGAAGACGCCGGATTTAGAAATCTGGTTCATAAATTGAATCCAAAGTATATTTTACCTTCGCGAAAATTGATATCGGAAAAGATACTAACTAACAGCTATAAAACTGAACGAGAAAGGCTTGTTGAACAATTAAAACTTGTTAACTATTTATCTCTAACAACAGACTATTGGAAAGCAATAAACAACAAGGATTTTTTAAGCTTGACAGCTCATTACATTTATAATAATAAGTTGCACTGCACTACTCTGGCTACGGAGGAATTTAAAGTGGCTCATACCGGCTCTAACACCGCCGAAGTTATTAAAAATATTTGCTTCGAATATAATATATTTGACAAAATAGTAACTGTGGTAACTGATAACGCAACAAATATGAAAAAGGCAGTAACAGACGATTTAAAAAACATCATCACCCGTGCGTTGCTCACACTCTCAACCTTACAGTAAACGATGCCCTAGAGTCTCCAATTATGAGTGATGTAATAATAAAGAGTAGAGGCTTGGTGACATATTTTAAGCAAAGCTCTACGGCTGCCTATAAGTTGAAAGAAAAGCAAGATCTGCTAAATCTCTCAGAGCTTGTTTTAGCAGGACGTGTCCACCAGGTGGAACTCGACTTTTATTATGTTCGAACGTCTATTACAAGTCAAAGAACCACTGACTTTGGCTCTGACAGATCTAGACCGAGCTCCAGGAAATATATCTGGAAATGAATGGGCTATTATTAAAGACTGTCTCCCTATTCTTAAGCCTTCTTTAGATTTAATAAAGGAGCTATCCGGTGACAAATATGTTACGATGTCCTCAGTAGTTCCTCTCATAAGTGGTTTACGGCTGGTGCTTCGGTCATGTGTAGCATCGACAGACGTAGGGTTACATTTGCAGTCCTCGTTATCAGAAGCCGTCACTCGTAGACTAGGAACGCTAGAAACTACTAGAATTGTAGCAAAAGCAACCTTTTTGGATCCTAGGTTTAAAAAAACTGGTTTTGGTCATGACGACAATGCTAACAATTCTCAACAGTGGATTATAGATGAACTGGCAAGTTTTATAAGAGAAAATTCAACTTTGGACACAGTGCAGACAACTACAGCAATTGCTAGTACTTCACAAAACATTGAAAGCAGCCAGACATCATCTTTGTGGTCACACTTCGATTAAAAAGCTTTACAACAAAGAAATTATGAAACACCAAGTACATCGGCTCTTGTAATGGTGAGAATAGCAGAGTTAATCCTAGAATAAAAATGGCGTCTGCGCATCATATGTTCTGTCTGTCTGCTGTCATTGACATAAAATAATACGACAAAAGACGAAGATTGCAATGACCTAAGCCTTTACATCATTGCACTGTAGTACAACATATTTTGGCCGGGTATTATATTCATTCGTATTTTGTTCGTCGTTCATTCTGCAACACGCGTATAGTTACTCCAAGATGGAAAAAGGACTATTGGTTTACTCGAGATAATAATCGAGGAATATTTATATACCTGGTATAGCTATTCGCGTATAAATATAAGTTTGGTCGAATCCACCCTTAGTCGAATGATTAGCGGAGTCGAATGATTAGTATTAGTATCATTAGGAGTCACGCATCGCTAGTATGAAACGCCCGTAAGTTATAATGGCGGCCCGACTATAACCCGAGTATGTTAGAAAGTTATAAATCTTTTATTCTTTTAAGGGGACTAGCTGCTTTTGCAGTCAGTCGTATTATACGGACATCACTCGCCATCTTGTGTGTCATTTTCGTTTATAATCTATGGCATTTTGATATTTGTTAGTTGTTGTTTTCCGTCTGCTATTTCATTGTAAATTATTGTAAATTTACGTAATCTAGACCATAATCAGGTTGATAATAGTTGTGAATCACCTTTAAACTATTTAACTGTTCAGTAAGTGTTTAAAAGTTAAGTGCGAAATATGTGGTATTACAACAAGTCGAGTGGATAACCAAAAAAGACTATTTATGGCCCAATTTCCATTGGATGAAGACCGGTAAGCAATTATTTTCATAATTTTCATCTAATAAAAGCCTATTATATTGTACTTTGGTCAAAAATTGTAGATTTTCGTATAAATTCTAATTCCACTTGTTGCATAGGTACTGCTGTTCTGTTCTTTATCGATAAACGACAATTATTTTTGTTCGTAAAATGTACCCTACTCTCACGCTTTAAAAGATGGTTATTTTGATAACAAAATAGTAAATGATAACATCTGTTATCCCCCCTCCGTGGAATAAACGAGTATTGACACTGTCTATCGCCGATGCGGCCATTTAACATTGGTATAATTATTTGTGAAAATAATTTTAAGTATATTTAGTAATGTTTATTTTTATTTTCAGCAATGCCGTTACAATATAAGAGGAAAGGCGGTGTTTCAAGAGGAAAATGGGAAGAATCCGATCTAGGAAGATAAACAGTGTCAAGAAAGTAGAAGGGAAAAGCATCAAAGAGATTAAAGCTACAGTAAATAAAAAACTGAAAAACGGAAAGGAAAATACAAAAAATTTAAAGACGAAACAAGAAGAGAGTTCTTACGATTTTAGTGAGTCCGATTTAGAAGTTATTTCTCTCCGTGACAGCCCCGAAATAGGAGAATGGAACGACGATGAAGGGGCTGGCTGTGAAGAGAACTATGATGACACTTTGAGCAAGGATGATTGGTTGCAGTGTACAATTTGCGAACGCTGGTCTCACGAAAGCTGTACCAAATACAAAGATATGTGTGACAGGTGTGGAGATACCATCACAAATTAGCTAATCACGTCTTATTTTTTAGTTGTTTTTCGTTTTGTTAAGCATTAAATCGTTTATTTTTGTAAGTCCAACTCTCCTAATTCCGTGGTCCATCTCACCCGAACAGTATGGAAGAGATGGACTTCGTCGACTTTTTTATGATTGCCAAAAAAGTATATGTAAGGTTAACTTTTTCCAAATTTTTTGTAATGGTTATGTTAATTAATAGAACATTTTTCATATGAAAAATAATATATCGTTTTATTTACTTCTTATAAAAAGTTATGGATTCGCAACAAAATGTGGTCCATCTCTCCTGGTTACCTAACACCTCTTTAAAAATAGAGATTTGCAATTTACAGCCAAACCAGGCCGATTTAAACCTCAAAATGATACATATCAAAGATTTAAATCTTTGATACATATACAGTTGTAGTTTTTAATTAAATGAAAAAGTCCGTTTTAGCCCGATGTTTGCGGGTTGCGGGGGGGGAGTGAGGTTTTGTATGGAAATTATAGTTCATCAAGGTATCGCCTTATGTATCATTTCAATTCATCAGGTCAGGCAGTTTTTTATATTTTTGAATTAGATTCAGACATAAAAAAAAGAATTCGTTTATTATTTCTAGGTATTACTTACATCTAAAATTATCATTTAAACCACTGAGGTTCTGCTGACCTGGGACAAAAGTCTCAGTAAGCACTGATATTTGCCAATCCAATAAGTTTTCCAGTGTTAATACTGTATGGCCTAAATGCAGAAACGAATGAATGGACTATTTACTTCATTATTTTCAGATCATCAATTGGATTTGGATGCTATTATATTACTACAAGACGAGGAAATAAAAGAATTATTTCCCAATAATTAGCAGCGTCTCAAATTCAAAAATAAAATACAGCAATTAAAAAATAAACCAGTAATTTTTGAATTAATAAATAAAATAGTAATAAAGGGACATTTTCCCTGTATCTCCAATGGTTTCAGATTTCCCCATACTGTCTGAGTAAAAAAAAAATTGTTGCCGCATGCTGTAGGCACTTACTGGACAATTGCCTAAAACTATTTTAACGATTTTCCAGCTCTACAACAGCTACAAGGGTACACACTCGTAAGTGCATAGTTGCTTAACATGTTTTGCGTCAATCACTTTTATTTATTTTCTATGAAACTTCATTATGCTACAAAATGATGATGAACATTACCTATTCTTGTTTACAGCTATTATTTATTTTCTATAAAACTTCATTATGCTACAAAATGATGATAAACATTACCTATTATTGTTTACAGCTATTCAACGATTATGAACGCATGTATCCGAGAAAAGGTGGCAATTTCTTTTCTAAAATTTTACTAAAGAAGGAAGATATCCTTAAATACGCTAGGATCAAATTGAAAGCTACCCGCGACAAATATGTAACTAACAGATTGCGTGAACTGCTTGCTTAGTCTAGTTGACGGTATGTATCTGTGTGTAATGCTCCATATTTACTTATCTAACAGCCTTCTAAAGTCCCCACTGCAGGTGCACGGCCTAATTTCTTAGGATATTGTGCCGGTCATAATCCATCACGCTGACCTATGTGTGTTGGTGCGTATTTGCTAGGTTCTTAGACTAGCTGATTTCGTCACAAAGTTTTCCTTCACTAAAGAGCCAGTGGCAATTTGTTTAGAAAAAACGGACTTGAAAAGCTTACGCACCTACATCTGTATAGTGCGTAGGCTACAACAGTATGTACGTAAGAGGCATCATTACATAACGCGCCTACATCTGTACAGTGCGTAGGCTACACCAGTATGTACGTAAGAGGCAATCATTATATCCTACTCCTACACTATGTCGTAATGCAGCTACTTCTTAATAGTAAGTAGACTACACCATGCTAATTAGCCCGCGTTATGATAACGTAATGAAAAGGGTTACGTAACTATGCTGTGTGGTATTTTACGTAAAATTACTACATAAAATCACGGGCTGATTCGTATAATAGGAAAATAGCTACGTAAATCACGGGCTCATTCATAAAATAGGAAAATGGAAAATAAGATTTGCAAGTCCTGTGAAAAACCATTAAAAAACATCAACGGTAAGAAGAAATGTATAAATACTGAGCAGGAAGCTGATTTATACAGCAAGTGCACGAACAATAAATTTTAATTAGTGGCATTTTGTGTGGTAAGTGTCGGCTCTTGGTGTATAAATATAAACAAGTAGCATCTGCTTCTTGGCGATGCTGACTTCTCATCTGCAATATCTGATGATCCCGATGCATACGATAATGATGATGATTTCGTGGAAATCGTTTTTTTTAAAGACATCCCAAGCTCTACAAGACACATACTTAACATATTTTTTTTCTTTTTAACCTCAAAGAACACACAAAAATGTGCCATCATCAACAAGGAGAAAGAAGAATCGCAAAATGAGTTATGTTTATTAACTTTATTTAAAGAAAAAAGTTTGCGAGTTTGCTTGGGGTCTACGTTTTATATAAAAATTAACCGCTTAAACACTTTAAGCCATCGTGTATTATCTAGAGTTTTGCCCAAAGAAATGTGAGGAGGTGACAGAAAATCATCAAAAAGTCATGAGAAGAAAGACCACCTGCATAACTTCATCAATAGTTTGCCAGTTTCAGAAAGTCATTATAACAAAGCTAAATCTGTCTTCTGACTTCATTGCTCCAGGATTTCACTCCAGACAGAAACGTCTTATTAGAATTATTTACGTCAGAAACTATAAAAGCAAGCTAAAAAAATTGTTGCCGACGTCAACTCTGATGCAATTGCCACAGGCGGAGGTCCACTTCGACCATGCAACCTAACGGATACTGACACAAGGTTCCTAGCCATTTTGAGACCGGGTTTTGGCCAAATTGCACCTCAAATCAGGGCCAATCCTTTCCCTCTTGCGGTAATACATGATCAATATCTAATACCTACTATTGTCTGTAATTTATATACAAGTGTTAATTATTAAATGTAATGTTTAGGAGCCACAACCACCATCAACATCCCAATAACCAGAATCAGAACCAGTGACATTTCACCGATCATCCTCCTCAGACAACATAATTCTGGCTGTAGATCCACCAAAAATAGAAATGTAAGTTTCAAACTCATGAAGAACAGGCAGGATGCAAAGCTGGGACCTTTGCAGCCACAGGCAGGCACCCTAACCACTTGGCCACTACCCTTCTCTATCTGCGTGTAGTATATGTAAACCATAAATGAAACTGTGAAATATAATTTATTTGAATGGACATTAGTATTTTTTTAATAATTCAATGCATTTTTAGACAACAGTTAAATAATAACAAAGAAAATGAGGAATAGGAAGAAAGCCCCATAGAATTTCATTTAAACAATGAAACCTTTGTGCTTGAGGCAGTGGAGGTTCAATACTTACCAACTCTAGAAGACGCAGCAGCACCTAATCTGCCACGGCGAACTAGAAGGCCACGATACCGCAGTAAGTGTACTCTACTAACTCCACTAACAGTATTATCTCATACACACGACACAACTTGCTTCTTCCTTATAGCTTGTGCAAACCGCATAACATTTCGTCCAATAGTTTTTGCATGATGTGTGTACAAAAATACAGCCAGACTAAAATTCTAAAAAATATTGTTTTGTCTTCTATTAAAAGTCGAAAAAGTAAAAAAAAAATATATTCGAGTAGACTTATAAATAGCTCTTTTAAATCGTCATATTCATAAACTTAATATACTCGACGTCAAAAAATTACTTATAATTAAGGTTACCACCGCTTCCAAAGCGCAAGTGGAGAAAAAGCGGCGCAACAGACTCCACTGCAGCATTTTCTGCAAAGACATCACTTTACAAATATGTGTCTTATAATTAAGTGCGAATATAAATTGAAATTTCGCAATTATAGATTAAAATGTCAATAATAATAAAACATAAAAAAAGTACACAATGTACCTAGTAAAACATTTAGAAGCCAGGCTCGGGCCATGTATTTTTGTCATCGTCATAATCATCCGTCGTGTAGTATGCCCTTTTTATAAAGTATCTTCTTAATATAATTTTCAAATCGGCATATCAAGGACGGATATTGACCCACATTTTTTTTAAGTATCTCATAAGTAGGGTTGCCAACCGTACTCTAAAATAGAGTATTGTCCTCTATATCATGTGGTCGTACTCTATAATCTATAACACTAATAAAGTACGCTAAAATACTCTTTTTTACAAAATGTTTAGTGCACGTCTGTAATAATACGCAATAACCTTAATCAGAATAAAAAAGTCCACTATTTACTGTTATTATGTTGGTATCGCCGATTCCTCAAACCATATTCGAACGTTCCTGAACGCAGCCACTAATGTCATTCATTATATCAAATGTGTCAATGTCATGTCACAAGTTATTTTGAGTTGTCCGGAGTTTGAGGTTACCGGTTACATTTTGTTTCCACTGTGTTGTGACTTGTTTTTTGTTTGTTTTATCCAATTTGTAATGGATGACGTAATTGAGGAACAAAATAATGCAGATCAAGAATATAACTCAAGCACCCACGTAAAAAGCAAAAAGTTGTTGCCAAGAAAAAAAAGTCACAAAAATACACACAATCGTGGGAAAATGAATTTTCGTGGCTGAGAAAAGACCCAGAAAATGATACAAATGCAAAATGCATGATTTGTGGTGTAATTTTTTCAATTTCTTCAGCTGGAATTGGACACGTATGTACTTAAAACTTTTTATTATTATTTTCATTTAGATTTTAGTTCATGGAATGTTTAATTGGTTTTGTTTGTGTTATTTTGTGGTGGGTCGGTTGGTTGGATGTGTGAATACCTATTTGTAATGTAATGTAATTGAATTGCGCTTATTCTGGTTCTGGTACTGACTGGCAGTCATTTAATTGGATCTATTTATGTCGACGCGGATGTTTTGTGTGTGTGTTGTTTTGGTTATGGTATCATGCATGGTGCATGCTTGCAACAATGTTTCTTTTTTGTTTTAGATAAAACAGCATCAAGATACTAAACAACATAAAGCCAAAACTGAATTAAAAAGAACATCAGGAGTCCTACAAAAGTTTTTGACTCCAGCTTCAACTTCAAGACCAGTATCTGAAAATGATAATGTTACAGCAGCTCAAACATAATTTGTCATATAATAGCATGGATTGCTCCGTTAAATTAAATAAAATAATATATGCTGACTCTAAAACTGCTACTAATATCAAATTAGCTAGGACTAAAATGGAAGCTTTGGTTATGGAAGTTCTTGGACCTCATGCTCTTGAAAGTGTAGTTAACGATTTAAAAGATGAAAATATATATTTCTGTCTGCAAACTGATGCATCTAATAAAAAAAAACATCAAATTATTCCCTTTAGTAGTTCAATATTTCACTGTAGAAAATGGAATTCAAAACAAACTTTTAGATTTTTATGAAAATGCTAATGAAAGTGCTGATGGCATGTTTGCTGCTATAAAAAAATCTATGGATATGCATAATATCCCTTTTAATCGAGTATCTGGCCTTAGTGCAGATAACACAAACAAAAACTCAAATTTTGGTGTGCATCACTCATTATACACTAATATGGTAAATGTAGTACCTGATATTGTTAAAGGTAATTGTCATGCACACATTGTGCACAACTGTGTGAAATATGGAATGGGTTTTCTAACTTATGATGTTGAAAATGTCATATTAAAAATATATAGCCATTTTTCAGTGTCAGCTTGTAGAAGAGAAGAGTTAAAAAAAATTGTTGCAATAGTAGAAGGAGACTTTCATGAGCTTAAGAGACATATTGGCACTAGGTGGTTATCATTACTACCTTGTATTGATACTATATTATTGAATTGGCATCCAATACTTGATTATTTTAAAAGTCTTGATGAGGACTGCCCTATGATAATTCAAAATCTGTTGATGTTATCCCTAATGTAAGTAAATTTCAATTAAATCATGCTTACTCCCGTAAGCATGATTTAATTGAAATTTACTTACATTTCGCCAGCTATATTTTAAACATATTTCACAAAACTATTAAATCTCTGGAAGGTAATTCTGTCACAATTGTAGATGTTTTTGGTATTATGGAAAATTTAAAATCAGAATTACAGCAAAGACTGAAAGACAACTATTTTGGCTATACAACAAAACAGAAATTAAAACCTCTTGAACAATCATCACCTGACTTGTATAATAAAATTAACACTAATTTTTCATTGTGTATCAACAAATGTTTGACTTATTTACAAAAATGGTTTGATTTTAGTAATGATAACTGGCTGTATTCACTAAATACAATATCTTTAAAGACTACTGTTGAATTTAATCATTTAGAACAAATTATAGAAGGAAAACTTAATTTAAAAAGACTAAACATAGACATGGATACTTTATATTCAGAAGTAACAATTTTAAAATTGCTCCAAGCCGAATTGTTTAATAACGCAGACTTTATACAAAAATGCACCGCTGAAAAATGGCAATATATTTTTAAAAAATGTCCTCAAGAATTTGATTGTTTAAAAAAAAATATTAGCTATATACTCTCTGTTCCCGCCACTTCAGCATTTACAGAAAGAGTCTTTTCGGTCATGAATGTGAAGTGGCGAGAAGAGAGAAACAGAGCTTCATTGAATTTAATCAAAAATGAGCTCTTGATATATATAAATTTAGAGTTAGAATGTTTAGACTCATTCAATACCTTTAAAAATAATGAAAATTTGTTATGTGCCGCAAGAAGTACTAAAAAATACCTTTTTAAAAGATAAAAATAGATGATACTCTTTTTTATAAGTGCATACTCTTTATTTACCTCCTTTTAAATCAGATATACTTTATTTCTACTAAAAAAAGTTGGCAACCCTACTCATAAGTACAAACACAGACCAATAATAATTACAGTTTAAAAAATGTATTGATTTTTTTACAATTTTAGGTCGTCCACTAGCTCCACTTGATGAAGCCCGCAGAATATTATTTCAAGTTGAGTGGCTGAAAGCTGCAGCTGATGCTGCGCGTGCTGAAGCACTCAATACTATTGGAGTAAACCTTGGTTGAATTGCAGATATTTTTGAAAGATATTTACTTAAGTGGACTTCATTAAATGTAAATCTATAGTTCTATATCAACCCCATGGGGAGTCCAAGTTGAGCCTAATGCACACCAAACAGCGAGGGACGAAGATAAAAAAAAGTTTTCCCTAATGCCTATATCATAAGATACCATGGCGAAATACCATGGCATATTAAAAAGGAACCGGCGAGCAGCGCTGTGAGGCATTCGAATTGTGCTCGAAGTGTTTAATTTAAATTCAAAGTCAATCATTTTTATTTAAATACGCTTAAAAACAGCACTTTTAAGTCGTCATATTCATAAACTTAATATACTAGATTAGTTAGTTGACGTCAAAAATTACTTATAATTAAGGTTACCACCAAAAGTTCTCGAATGGCGACCACGATCCGGAAAACGTAGTGTTGGCAGGCCTCCCACTCGGTGGACCGACGACCTGGAGAGAGAGAGAAGGTTACCACCGCTTCCAAAGCGCATGTAGAGAAGAAGCGGCGCAACAAACTCCACTGCAGCATTTTCTGAAAAGACGTCAGTTTACAATTACTGCCTGTTTCTCGAAGCCCACAATCTTGCTATTAAATTATTACGAATTTGCTCTCCAATAGCTAAATTATCCCTTATGTGATGATTGGGTGGGTTAATTCTGGTAAAGTTTTTGAAACAAAAAATCATTTAATTAAAGCGATAATATTGCCTAGCAGATTTTTTTATTTATTTCTGCTAAAAAAAGTTGGCAACCCTACTCATAAGTACAAACACAGACCAATAATAATTACAGTTTAAAAAATGTATTGATTTTTTTACAATTTTAGGTCGATAAAGATATATCTTTCCACCTCCTCTGGTGTTAATGGTTCTACCGTCAATTTCGCCGCATTGGCTATATTGTGTAGGACCACACACTCATTGGTAATATATCCTGCCATTTCAGGATGATAGTGCAGCTTCCTATCCACTAATAGACATCTCCACCAAGATTTTAGAACGCCAATACACCGCTCCACTATATTGCGGACTAAGGGTCGATTTCACCAAACATGACTTTACTCGAGAATAGCTATCCACTAATTAATTATATTTATTCTTAGATTTAATCATTGGATAACTTCGATCACGTTCCACCACTCTACACCGGAGTAAATTTACTCTGGGATAGTTATTCTATGACAGAGAGTGAATCTGAATGATTGAAGTGACTGTTTAAGCCACCCAAATTCAATAGTTCGATTCTCCTATATTAAATTAAGTGTATTGCGTATTATTCTGTTCGGCAGGGTCATATGTCAAAACTGGAAAATATTATTCTAACCTCATCACGAATTTAGTGGTGTTTATTTATTTTGTGTTGCCGGAGTTTTCGAGAATTGCTTGTGTTTGTAAATTGTGTTAATTGCGAAATAATGGCACAAATTGAGAAAAGAAAACGAAGCCCCAACTGGTTGGCTTCAGAAATACATCTTTTACTAGAAATAATAGAGAAACATTTTAGTTTTATAAAAAATAAAACAGATGCTATAACCATGAAACACAAAACTGCGGAGTGGGTAATAATGAGTCACGAATATAATTCGCAGACTATGCATTCTTCAAGAACTTCAGAAAACCTGAAAGCTCAATGGGAAAGTATGAAGAAAGCGGTGAAAAAAGAATCTTCAAATATAAGAATGCATATGATTCAAACAGGTATGTAATCTATCTCTCTCTCTCTCAGCCGAAAAACGTCCACTGCTGGACAAAGGCCTCCCCCAAGGATTTCCACAACGACCGGTCCTGCGCTGCCCGCATCCATGCGCATCCCGCGCATGTATGTAATCTATACATATATTAAAACAGTAAAAATATTTTGTCTGTACATTTAGTATTTTTGGCTGAAATGGATAGAAGGACATTTAAAAAGAATAATAGAAAGCAAAAAACATTTTTTGGAATTTCTTGTCTGTCTGTCTGTCTGTCTGTATGTATGTACGCGTTCCACGCAAAAACTCCTGGACGAATTTGAATGAAACTTTTTTTGTTGTATAGCTATTAAGCCTGGGCAACATATAGGCTATAATTGATTTTGAAAACTGGAACACCTGATGAAGAACCTTAACAGAACAGCTAAACTATAAGAAATTTGGAATTGGTCCCTTTGCAAAAGTTTATCAATCTGACGAGTATTTTCTATTGACGTATAAAAATTGAAGATCAGGATCATCTGATGAAGAATTCCAAGAGACCAGCTACACTATTACATATATGGAAATGGCGCCTTAGCAAAAGTCGTTCAACCTGATGAGCATTTTCTGCTGACGTATAAACATTGAAGATTATGGAACATCTGATGAAGAATTCTTAGAGACCAGCTACACCTATATGTTACCCAGGCTTAATAGCTATACAACAAATAAAGTTTCATTCAAATCCGTCCAGTAGTTTTTGCGTGAAACGCGTACATACATAAAGACAGACCAAAATTTTTTTTTGCGTTCTATTATTCTTTTTAAGTGTCCCTATCCATTTCAATCAAAAATACTAAATGTACAGACAAAATATTTTTACTGTTTTATTATAATATAATACGTGGCCTGTGGTGTGGCCCTAGAATAGCACCAACCCATCTCTTCCCGTGGGTGTCGTAAGAGGCGACTAAGGGACATAAAACACCGGAGGATGGGCAGCAGCATCTTTCCGCGTACTATGCCATCACACTGCGATCGCCAACCCGCCTGCCAAGCGTGGCGATTACGGCAAAACCCCCCATGGACAATACATCCACAACACGGCCCCTAGTCCCCGGCGGCCCCGCTATTCCGGACTCTGGTAGCGGTCACGGTAAGGGCGGGGCAGGGGGTGCTAAGAATCCCCGGCAGATGCCAGGCTACCAACCCCGACGACCCTTGGCCCTGGCAACCTACAACACGTGCACACTGCGGACCGACGAGAAGCTCGCTGAACTGGAGGAAGAATTGAGCAGGTTACGATGGGATATTGTAGGATTATGTGAAGTCCGAAGAGAGGGGGAGGACACCATGATCCTCAAATCCGGAAACCTGCTCTATTTCCGGGAGGGCGACCAACTGTCCCAGGGTGGTGTCGGGTTTATCGTCCACAGGTCCCTCGTCAACAACGTGGTCCAGTTCGAGAGTGTTTCAGCGAGGGTAGCGTACCTTATACTCAGAATCACCAAACGGTATTTGTTGAAGGTCATACAAGTGTACGCACCGACCTCAGATCACTCCGACGACGAGGTGGAGACTATGTATGAGGATATTTCTAGAGCCATACATAGCTCCCAGGCCCACTATACCGTTGTGATGGGGGACTTTAACGCGAAACTGGGCAAACGAAGCGATAATGAGCTGAGAGTGGGGAATTTTGGATATGGAAGGAGGAATGCACGCGGTCATCTGCTGGCCGGCTTTATGGAGAAGGAGGGCCTCTTTATGATGAACTCCTTCTTCAAAAAGCCAAAACAGCGAAAGTGGACGTGGTTGCATCCTAATGGCGTCATAAAGAATGAGATAGACTTCATCTTATCGACAAAGAGGCATATATTCAATGATGTCTCTGTGATCAATGCCCTAAAAACAGGAAGCGATCACCGAATGGTAAGAGGCATATTGAATCTGAGAACGAAACTCGAAAGGTGTCGATTAATGAAGTCTACGCTCCGACCAGCGCCTATCCAGCTCCAAAACCCCGAGAGCTTTCAGCTCGAGTTGCAGAATCGCTTCGAATGCCTGGGAGACTGCGAAAATCTGGACGATTATAATGACAGGTTCGTGCAAATTGTCCAAACAGCTGGGTCTAAGACCTTCAAAACCCGCTGCTCAAAAGGAACCAAAAAGATCTCGGACCTCACCAACAAACTCATGGAAGAAAGACGAAACTTGGTTCTGCAGTCCTCTGATGATGCTGCTCAGTATCGACGTCTAAATAGACAGATCTCTAAGTCCCTAACTCGCGATTTACGCCAATTCAATACTGACCGTATTGAAGAGGCGATTAAGCGTAATAAGGGCTCCAAAGTTTTTGCAAGGGATCTGTCTGTTGGTCAAAGCCAACTGACCAAGCTGAAGACTGAGGATGGCAGAATCATTTCGTCGAAGCCAGAGCTGTTGGAAGAGGTTGAGAAGTTCTACGGACAATTATACACCAGCGTACTGTCAGTAATCTGGCCAAAGATCCAAGAGCCAGATTGACCCGACACTACACCGAAGATATCCCGGACGTCAGCCTATACGAGATTAGATTGGCTCTCAAACAGTTAAAAAACAATAAGGCACCGGGTGACGATGGAATCACGGCTGAGCTTCTGAAAGCAGGTGGAACGCCGGTATTAAAAGCTCTTCAGAAGCTATTTGATTCCGTCATACTCGAGGGACAAACGCCTACGGCATGGCACAGAAGTGTGGTGGTACTCTTCTTCAAAAAAGGTGACAAAACCTTATTGAAGAATTATAGGCCTATCTCACTTCTGAGCCATGTCTACAAACTGTTTTCGAGAGTCATTACGAATCGTCTCGCTCGCAGGTTTGACGACTTCCAGCCTCCCGAACAAGCCGGTTTCCGAAAAGGCTTTAGTACCGTAGACCACTTACATACGCTGCGGCAGATTATACAGAAGACTGAGGAGTATAATCAGCCCTTATGCTTGGCGTTTGTGGACTACGAGAAAGCCTTCGATTCGATCGAGACCTGGGCTGTGCTACAGTCTCTCCAACGGTGCCAACTTGACTATCGATATATCGAAGCGCTGAAGTGTTTGTACGAAAACGCCACCATGTCGGTCCGTCTCCAGGATCAGGGCTCGAAACCTATCCAGTTGCAGCGAGGGGTGAGACAGGGAGACGTTATATCTCCGAAACTGTTCACCGCCGCCCTGGAAGATGTTTTCAAGCTCCTGGACTGGGGCGGACTCGGTATCAATATCAACGGCGAGTACATCACTCACCTTCGATTCGCTGACGATATCGTAGTCATGGCTGAGACCTTGGAAGACCTAGGCACAATGCTCGATGGCCTCTGTAGAGCCTCTCAACAAGTGGGTCTAAAAATGAACATGGACAAGACGAAAATCATGTCTAACAGCCGTGTCGCACCCACTCCTCTAAAGGTTGGAGACTCTACACTCGAAGTTGTTGACAATTATGTATACCTGGTACAAACAGTTCAGTTAGATAAGTCCAACTTCGAGAAAGAGGTCAATCGTCGAATCCAACTCGGCTGGGCAGCGTTCGGGAAGCTTCGCGATATCTTCTCGTCCAAAATACCGCAGTGTCTCAAGACTAAGGTCTTTGACCAGTGTGTGTTGCCAGTAATGACATACGGAACAGAGACGTGGTCGCTTACTATGGGCCTCATAAGGAGGCTCAAGGTCACCCAAAGGGCGATGGAGCGCGCTATGCTCGGAGTTTCCCTGCGTGATCGAATCAGAAATGAGGAGATCCGTAGGAGAACTAAAGTAACCGACATAGCCCGCAGAATCGCCAATCTTAAGTGGCAGTGGGCGGGGCACATAGCTCGTAGAACAGATAGCCGTTGGGGCAGAAAAGTTCTCGAGTGGCGACCACGAACCGGTAAACGTAGTGTTGGCAGGCCTCCCACTCGGTGGACCGATGACCTGGTGAAGGTCGCGGGACGCGCATGGATGCGGGCAGCGCAGGACCGGTCGTTGTGGAAATCCTTGGGGGAGGCCTTTGTCCAGCAGTGGACGTCTTTCGGCTGAGAGAGAGAGAGAGAGAGAGATTATAATATAATATGTATAGATAATAAATAATTTGAGCTCGGGTCTTTGAATATACTTATACCAAATTTCATCAAAATCAGAAGATTAAGTCGTGACAGACTTGTATCTACATCAGTATGGCTAGCCTACTTAAATAATTACCCTAAAGAACAATATACCCAATACAATGATTTATTTTTCACAGGTGGAGGACCTCCAAATCCAAAAACAGAAGATCCATTTTATAATAGGATTCTGAGCCTTATAAAACCAAGTGTTGTTGGTTTAAACAACATATTTGATAGTGATGCCTCGGTATCACAGACATCAGAATTACAAGAATCACAGTATTCTGAAATAGCACATGTGGAAGTAATTGAAGTTGAGCCTGCTGTACCGCCTCATGTACCAGTTTGCACTCCAGTTCCAGCCCCTGTCCCTGAACCTGACTGGGGCAGCAGCACACCGGTTTTATGAAAAACACCAGTTTCGGACAATTTAGTAGAAGTTGAGCCTGCAGTCCCACTTCACACCCCCGTCCCAGTCCCAGCCCCTGTCAAAGAACCTGACTGGGGTAACTACACACCCGTTTAATTAAAAACTCAAGTCTCTAAAAATTTAAGAGAAACTAGTAACATAAAAAGAGGGATTTCGAAAAGACGCCCTATTCTACCAGCATCATCGGTGGATCTTCTCAATAATAAAAAGATTGAGGCTATCATTGCTCAAAGTGAGCATGCTGATGCCGAGCGAAGAGAAGCAAACAGTATGTTTAATATCATGATGCAAATTAAGGAGCAGGAATTAATCATAAAAAGGAAGAGGTAAAGCAAAGTAAAATTAAAACCAGATTACTTTTATTAGAATTAAGAAATAAAAAAAAGCTGAATAATTTGAAAAAAAAAAAGTTGTCGATTTTTTAAATTGTTTTTAATTTATCTTATCCTATTAAAACAAATTACTTTAATCCTACATATTGATACACCCACGAGATTAAAATCATGCATTGACCACTTTGCTAGTAATATTAAAGAAGCAAAAGGAAAAACTCATCTTTTGCATCTGTCTGATCATGATACAGGGCAAAGTCTTGAGTTCACTGCAGTAGAAACTGGAATTAGTTCTACGTATAAGTTTAAAACAGTTAGAGATTTCAGTGAACATAACGTAAATGTATTTATAAAGTGTATATCATCTATAAGTTGGAGTGATGTTTATAGAAATGAAACGGATGTAAATATCGCATTCAATAGTTTCTATGAGGATATATGCTTATTTTTCGAATTATGCTTTCCACTTAAGAGAGTTAAGGTATCCCTTAATAACCCTAAGCCAAAATGGATCTCCAAAGGAATTAAAATTGCTAGCATTAAAAAAAGAAAACTAAGATCACAATATCAAACTAATAAAACGGTTGAAAATAAAATCAAATTTCAAAGATACACTAAGTTGCTTAGAAAATGTGTTAACAAATCCCAAAGAATATGCAACAATAGGTATATAACAAGCGCAAAAAATAAAGGAAAGGCTACATGGGACATAATTAGTGATAAACGGGATAGAGTACAGCCACAAAATGACATCGATAGTATTATTTCAAATAACAATATAATTAGTAATCCTTATGACATAGCGAAGCTTTTTAATGATTTTTTTTATAAATTTGACTAATAAACCTAATTCAATTTTCTTTTAAACCTCTCATTTACACAAGGTACCTTCCCAGAGTCTTTAAAGAAGTCAATAGTAAAACCACTACATAAGAAAAATGATAAACAAGACATGAATAATTATCGTCCAATTACTTTGGGTTCGGTTTTAGCAAAAATTTTTGAAAAGGCTATGGCTAATCGAATATTTTCATTTTTCGAAAAGCACAAAGTCATAGTGGAAGAACAAAATGGTTTCCAAAAACATAAGTCTACAACACTTGCTGCATTCTCTTTAATAAAATCAGTGACGGAGTACATAGATAAAAAAATTCCTATAGTATCGATTTTTTTTGACATGAGTAAAGCTTTCGATCTTGTTCAACATGAAAATCTCTTATCAAAATGTGAAAAATATGGAATAAGGGGGCAGGCACTGAAGTGGATTTCTAACTATCTTGCTGATCGTGTGCAATGCGTTGAAATTAATAAGACCAATATAAACAGAGAACTTGTAACCTATAGATCTGACTTTATGCTCAATACTTCTGGTGTTCCACAAGAAAGCGTACTTGGTCCGTTGCTATTTTTGATATATATCAACGATTTACCCAAGTCGAGACAGCATCAGACGATATTATTTGCGGATGATATATCAATAATCATACCAAAACATAGTAACGTACATGACTACAATAAATGTCTAAATGATGCTGTCGATAGCGTTAATAAATGGTTAGCACAAAATGGCCTTCATTTAAATATAAGTAAAACAACTTTTATGCAGATCTCCAATTACCAATCGTCTAGATTAAAGCCAGAAATCCAATGTGATGGTCAAAAATTAGTAGAAGTCAGTCAAACCAAATTTTTAGGAATAGTACTTGATCAGCATTGCAACTGGAAGGCCCATATAAAAAATATTTGTACAAGATTAAGTAGGGGGTATAGAATCAAAGTCAGCTATATCCACACTCTGG
Source organism: Ephestia elutella (assembly GCA_018467065.1). Classification (NCBI taxonomy): domain Eukaryota; kingdom Metazoa; phylum Arthropoda; class Insecta; order Lepidoptera; family Pyralidae; genus Ephestia; species Ephestia elutella. The sequence goes on from CM031577.1 coordinate 7,241,069, forward strand.
TCTGTTTTAAACTATGAATGTCATTTTATTTTCTGACCAATTTTATACATGTTAAGAATAACTTTTCTTTTCAAAAGTAGCTAAATCCTATAGAAAATCAGCGTCAAAAAGCTGCATTAGAATCAAAGATAGCTATATCTCTATTGCTGAGAAACAAATACAGCTAAAGTCGCGGCTGGCCAATCAGAGCGATCTATTTACGTTTTTTCAATATGGGGCGTCTTACATATAAAAACGTGCGTCTGCGTCTGTCGATTTTATTGAAATTCAGTGGTTTTTTGGACAATTTCATTACAAAAAATTTGTTTAAAGTAAAGCTAAAAGTGTAAGCGAAGTGTAATGGTGCCAGTAATAGAAGCTATACACGGGAGAGGCAGAAAACGCAAGAGAGAGCCGGAGAAATGGAAAGCAAACAGGGCGAAAATTGAAAGGTAAGTACAGACTAGTGATGTGCGCACTGTAATGCAAATTCGATAAAATTGTTGATATTGTTCAAGCATTTTAATTTATTTTCAATTTTGTCCTAGGTACTCGTCGCAGTCGTTGCCTGGTAAAATTACCTGCAATCACAATAGCAAAAGTTTTGGATGTAAAAACCTTCGCGTTAAAGATCAACTCGATTTCCACCGAGCTTTTTATGCTACACCGATAAAAAAAAATCAGGACGCTCTCATATTAAAATGTTTTTCGGTAAATAAAACTAATAGGAAGCGACCGACCAAAAATGTGAGAAAAGGCAGAGACTTTGCTATAAAGTATACAATATATACAAAAAATAAAAAAATCATACCAGTTTGCCAAAAAGTATTTTTAAATACTCTTGGAATCACAAAATATCGCGTCCAGTATGTAATGAGAAATTTCTTTGCGAATGGTATACTTCCGAACGAAAAACGGGGCGGTGACCATAAATACAAGAAATATTCAACACAAAGACAAGCCGTGCATTCCTTTATAAAGTCCCTTAAATGTGTTGGAGCTCATTACTGCCGAGGGACAACGACTCAACGAAAATACCTACCCAGTGAACTTAACATAAAAAAGTTGTACAAAATGTTTATCGAAAAGAACCCCAACAGCCCAGTCAAACAATCGTATTTCAGAGCAATTTTTAATGAAGACTTTAATTTAGGTTTTGGTAGTCCTAGGACGTGGCCTGTGGTGTGGCCCTAGAATAGCACCAACCCATCTCTTCCCGTGGGTGTCGTAAGAGGCGACTAAGGGATTTAAAACACCGGAGGATGGGCAGCAGCATCTTTCCGCGTACTATGCCATCACACTGCGATCGCCAACCCGCCTGCCAAGCGTGGCGATTACGGCAAAACCCCCCATGGATAAAATCCTTGGGGGAGGCCTTTGTCCAGCAGTGGACGTCTTTGGGCTGAGAGAGAGAGTCCTAGGACTGATGTATGTTCTAGATGTATTGAATTCCAGGAAAAAATAAAAGCAGAAAAAGATGTATCGAAAAAAAATCAGCTTATAATTGAACAGAGTTCACAAACTAAAATCACAAGCATTTTTTAAACTTCTACGAGAAAAAAAAGACCAAATGGCAACCTTTTCATTTGACTGTCAGAAAAACCTGGTCCTGCCAAAAGTGCCTGATCAAAGCTGTTACTACAGCAGACAGTTATAATTGTACAATTTAACAATTGTTCAAGGATGATCCAAAGACCCATTAAATAAAAACACAACATTTTCATATGTGTGGACTGAAGATGAATACGCAAAAGGTGCAAATCAGATAGCCTCCGCTGTTTACGATAGATTAAACAAAAGTGATTTGACGAATATTACTCACTTACGTTTAGAAGCAGACGGGTGCGCTGGACAAAATAAAAATCTTGTGATGGTATCTATGTGCTCACGGTGGATTTTGCAGCATCCGCATATAAAAAAAATAGAACTTGTATTTCCCATTACCGGACACTCATTTATGCCAGCGGATCGCGTGTTTGGGAATATAGAAAAAAGAATTCGCAAACTTGAAGTGATAACACAGCCTTCAGATTATACAGATATTATTAGCGAATGCGCAACAGTCACAAAACTTGATGAGATAGATGTTCTTGACTGGAAAACCTCTATACAGAACATAGTCAAAACACCAGCCCAGCTTCATTTTAAGATATCGCAGTGCAAGCGTATCATTATTCGACGGACCAAAAAGCAAAGATTCGTGGGGAATTGTTTCATAATTCTGACACAGGTGCTCCCAAGACTATTTGCCGAAAAGGAAAAAAAGCAGAACTGATACAACCGTCTACAATTTCAAAAGGCATAGATGTAAAACCACTTAAGCTCAGAGATGTGAGAAATTTACTACTAAAGCACTATGGTGAAAACTGGAAGGAGTTACCTTATTTGGAATACTATAAGAATGTTTTATTTAACATAGACGAAGAAGAAATACAGCTTTTAGAAGAGAACGGAGAAAATGAAACAAATGACATAGAAGAAGAAACTTGTGAGAGAGTCGAAGAAGATGTTACGTTAAGGATATAACAATAAAATTATTACCTTCATTGGAATCCTTCCCTTTCACTTCATTTTAATTATCTTTCTATCTATTACAAAATTATTACAAACAAATAAAGTTGATTTTTCATATTCTGGTTTTTGAATAGACAGACTGTTACTTTCTCATTTGTATGTATTAATCAAACTTACCATATCTTATAATAATGGAAATAACATTGAATGCAATTTCTATTTTCATTCAACATACCATTATCCACACCATGCGATGTTTCTGTTGTTATGCGTACATCACTAGCATCGTGACGTCATCGATTAAGTGTTGCAATCAAAGGCAGCTTTATCCATATTTGTCAGAATCAAAGACAGCTAAATCCAATAGTTGGTATCAAACACAGCTATGTCCAACACAAATTATTTAAAATAGCCCATAAATCCCCCTCTTACAAGATACTTTTGTTGGTACACCTATTTATTTTGTACTAAAGCATCCTGTCAAACAATCATGTTTACGGTGTTGCCAAATAAAAATAAAATAACAGTTTTTTTCGATTTGTGGAAAATAACTTCATACGGATTTAGCTGCCTTTGATACTATACCCCTCTTTGTTTTTGCTCTCAGACGCCTTAGAAATATATCTGGTGAAAAAACTGCCCTAACCGCATATTATGGTTATGTTTCCTCGGTTCTGAGGTATGGTATTATATTATGGGGAAATTCTACGGATGTAAATGACATTCTTCTTATGCAGAAGAAGTGTATACGGGCAATCTGTGGATCAGGTCCAATAGACACTTGTCGACCCCTATTCAGGGATAAAAATGTTTTAACCGTAACAGCATTGTACATTCTAGAAGCGGCTTGTTTTGTTAGAGAACATTCATTTTATTTCAAAAAATATGTAAGAGATAGTAGGCTCCGACCTTTGGATACGGAACGAATAAGTGCCCCAGCTACAAACAGTGCCCTATTTAATAATAACTGTTATATAATGTGCATAAAAATTTACAATAAAATCCCTTTTGACATTAGAAAATTATCATTAAAATTATTTAAAATAAAATTGCGTAAGTGGTTAGTTGACAAATATTTTTATGATATAAATGAATATTTTAATGAAATTTAATTATACGTCTAATACAATTCCAATATTTTATTGTTTTGGTCGCATCCGTCTTTATATATATATTTATTAATTTATAATTAAAATGAATTGATCGACTGATGTATTAATTAATTAAAATGCTTGTGTAAATTGTTTGAAAATTTGCATGCAAGTGATGGTGTAACATGTTGTTCTTCTATGTTATATATTTTAAAAATCCTATGTACCATGTTATTGCAAATAAATATTTCTATTTCTATTTCTATTTAAAAAATTAACCAATTTAACAAACACTTAGATTAAACCTTGAAAATAATCATTAATCATTGCATTTCTAGTCATACTACTAGTTTCAATATGCAAGTCACGTGGTAAACTGTCAACCTAACCATGCTCTATGAGTTGTTCCCAAGACATAGGCTGATTGATTAGTACCTGAAACGACAGGTAAAGTAATTTCAGGATCATCCGGAGGAGCAATTTCTCCTTGTTGCTACAGCATATTGTGCAGTACTGCAGTGGCAACGATTACCACTAAGGCTTTATCTAATTTTATTCGCATGCCTAGAGCTGTCACTGGAAAACGCCGCTTCCATACACCATAAGACCTTTCCACTGGGTTAAGAGTTTGAATTTGTGATTCATTGTATAGCTGTTATGCGGGTGTCCTGGGATTCTCTAAAGGAGGCATCATATATGTGATTGATGCATAACCACCATCATCCAATAATAAGGAAGTACCGTAACTTCCCATTTTAAATTTTGATTTTCTGTAGCAGCTCCTCCGGGCCACCTTGTCACTATGTCGACTATTTCTAGATCACCATTGCAAATAGTTTGAACATTTTTAGAAAAGTAGCCTTTTCTGTTCCTAAACAGTTCTGCTTTGTCTCCACCTGGTGAGTAGAAGCGTACATGCGTATAATCCATAGCACCAACTACTCTGGGGAAACGAGCTATATAAAAGAATTTGTCTTGTTCTGATTTTATTTAATTACTTGTTTCAGGAAATTTTATAAAATCTTTATGTAAACTGGCTATTGCACTACTGACCCTATGAATGATCCTGTGGGAAGTTGATGTACTCAGACCACAATAGTCACCAATACTCATCTGTGTATTATTGGTTGCATAAAATCTTAATGTTCCTAATTGATGATTTATTGGTGATATACAGAAGTTTCTGAAACAAAATAACAACTTAGTTAAAAATGTACTTATAGGTTTTATAGATGAAGATGTTAGATAGGTAGATAAAGTAATATTTGATTTTAATGTGCATGGTAGTATTATGCCTTTACAGATTGGGGATTTTGTTTCCATCGTGGATCCAGACAGCCCACGTAACACATGGCCAAAGGGAATCAATCATCCAGCAAGTGTACTCAGGGAAGGATGGTCGCATAGAGTGGTCGATGTAAAAATGAAAACTGGCGTGTGGAAGCGATATGCGGCTCGTGTAGCTCGAGTTCCGTTTAGTGTTGAGTGCTGTGCCAGCACTGGGGTAGGGAATGTTAGCGGCGCGCTCACATAGTTTCCTCTATATGTTTTGATTAATTGTAATTTTAACCTAGTAAATATGTGTAGCATCCAGGACGCAACATTTTAAAAATATTTGTACTTCCGGTAAATTTTATGTTATGATTTCGGGTAGTTCGCTACCGGTCAGTCTTTATATTGGCAACAGAGAGCGAACGTGTGTTTCAATTAATTTTCTCTGTACTTTCGCTAAACATATTTTTTCTCGCATTTGTGTGCCTAAATATAGTATTCAAAGTTCTCCACCTCGTTTTACTGGCCTAGCCGTGACCCTACAGCTTATAGTTTGGTCATATTCTAATTTATGTTCAAGTCATATTCTAATTTTTGTTCAATTTTCATAAGCAAACATAACGCCGCTCGCTTGGATAAACGGAACCTTTTAATGAAATCTATATCATCGTAGTCGACAAAATAATTGTTTCTTTCTTTTATCCATATTGGACGCCTTGGTAAATATTCGTCGTCACTGTCCGAGTCCTCAATTAATGCTCTCAAATGTTCTGCCATTTTTCGACAATACACAGGCTCAGCTAAACTATTTTCACTTTTCACGAAGAAGTTAATACAAAACCAATTTAATATCTTCTATCTTCAGGTTTACTCGTATCTCTAGTAAATTCTTTGTTGACGGAGAATCAGCTGTCAAAACAACGACACTCGTACGCCATATTGAACTCTTATCCTTGGTATAAGCTCGTTGCTCCTTGAAAATCGGCGGAGTAAAGATTTACACTAAATAACTAACTGCATAAACGTTTACTCTTGGTATAAGTCTATGGTGAGACGTAAAAATGTTATCCTATGGGTAACTGCTCGTATACTCTCGAGCAAAATTTACTCTTGTTTGGTGAAATCGACCCTAAGCAATGTAGATCAGTGTAGAAAAATTTCCCGGAAATATTCTCGAGAACGGAAAACGGTGCCCTTCCCATAGAAATAAAAATACTGGATCCGCCCATGATTGAAAGTCACACTTTGACAGGAGAAATGACAGATAGGTTTTTAAAATAGTTGCCAGTGTAAGAAATTAGTTCTATTGCTTTTCCGCAACATGGCGAGGGTTTTTATATTCCTGGTCAGGCCTTCCGGTGCAAAAGGTCCATAGTATCATAACGTCTATAGTATAATTTCGTTCACTGTATCATAACGTCCATAGTATCATTTCGTCCATAGTATCACAACGTCTGGTTTTTCTTAAAGTTTAGTAAAAACTTTTTACACACTTTACTGGCTATTTCAGTTTTTGATGACTTATATGAATGACGTTGTCAGTATAATAATGTTGTATTTTCCTAGTGCCTATCTTTTTTACATAAACTAGTTTGTGTTTGAGTCTGGTTTGTAATTATGGCCTCTTTTAAAATTATTACAAATCAAAAGGGTAATAAAACTTAATTCGTGGTGGGTTTCGCTACAACGTAAGTGTAAGAAATAAAGGCGGTACAGTATTATGGAGATGTGTAATAGAGAAGAATGTTCAGCTACCATTACAATAAAAAACGATAATGAAATAATACGCGAAAAACCTCACCTTTGTAAAGGTGATATTGTAAAAAATGAAGTTGCCTTAGTGAAACATGAATGTAAGAAGGAGGTTTGCCGAAATTTAGGATCGGTACAATCAATATTTGAAAATAAATTTGAAAAGTTGAAGATGAGAGAAGGGCAATATATGTATGAATATATGTATGAAATTCCTTCCTATGAAGGTTATAAAAATACATTGTACAGATTAAGAAAAATTTTTTTTAATTCGAAACACCTTAATTTTAAGAATTTAAAAGACGTTAATATTCCATAAACTTCAGCTGAAGACTTTTTAGTATGTGATGATGGTGGTGAGGAGAAAATTTTGATTTTTTTTGTTCTAAAATATGTAGAAAAATAGTGAAGGGCCATGAAAAAGATTATTATGCTGACGGCACATGTAAATATGTTCCAAAACCTTTTTACCAATTATATAGTTTGCATATAGATATGAAATCAACAGTGTTGTCAGTCAATGTGTACCCTTTTATTTACGGATTATTGCCAAACAAAACTGAGGCAACAAAGTTGTTCGTTTCAAACGTTTCTTTCAATTAATTAAAGAAAAACTGGGAGTCAAAATTTCAAAATTTAAATCAGACTACGAGCAAGCCCAGATTAAGGCAGTAAAAAGCGTTTTTCCAAATGTTGCTGTATTTGGTTGCTTTCACCATTATTCTGATGCAATATGGAAAAAAAGCAAGGATATTGGGCTTGATCGCACAAGATATGGAAGGAATATAACCAGATGGTGCTCATATTTACCACTGTTACCAGTACAACACATACCAGAGGCGTGGTCGGAAATACTAGAAGAGGCTCGGAATTCCGTCGAAATGGAACAATTTAAAATATATTTTGAGCGATAATGGTATTGTAATATACAACTTATTAGTTGTGTTGCTGACGCATAGCGCACAACTAATTGTCTGGAGGGGTGGCACAGGCGAATTAATAGCCGAATACCGCGTTCTCCGAACGTCTTCCTCTTTATAAAATGTTTAACGAAAGAAGCAAAACACTACGATTACAAATTTAAAAAACTTTTGTTTTGTGCTTTGCGAAAAAATAGGCGAAATAAAGATATTTGCTTTAAAGTACTTTCATATAGAAATAAGATATGGTGAAAAAATTCCATGCGAGCAGGACTTGAACCCGCGACCAGGTCTTTATACGACCTTGCTCTTCCAACTGAGCTATCGCATTTCAATCCTGCACATCGAAAATCTTCACCATATCCGATTTCTATTGAAACGCATTAGGCATGCGTCACCTAACACATATACCCACTATACGAGTAAGGTATTTGATTTAACCCATATTCGATGAAGTTGAAAATCAATTAAGTGTAGGAAGCCATCAATATTAATTAATATCAATATTAATAGATATTTGCTTTGATAAAAAATATAAAGAATTGTTAACAGAATTATTAAAATTGATTGATTGATAAAATTTCTGAAATAAATAGTGTACATAAGACTTAATTAGTAATTATTACGAGTTAGAAGAAATGTAAGCAATTTTTTTTATTAGAATATAAGCTAATGTAGGTACCTACCTTTAGTCCACATGTGTCGCCAATATAATGATATTCTCGTATCGCATAATGATATAGATATATTCCGTTTAAAACTATCCCAGTTTCGCAGTGCAGTTAGGCTTGCACTGACTGAGTAGTTAGTCATTTGTTTTAGTATTTTTTTTTTTCTTATTACTTTAAGTACCTTTGCAACACAAGTTTAATTTTCTTTCACATTTTGCTTGTCACTTCTTTTAATGCTCGCATTATATTATCTCTATATATTATATTATCATTGAGTAACAAATATCCAAACAATCACACTTTCACAGTAATAATATTAAGTAGGATTTATAGACGAATTAATGCTATTGACGAATTGATATTTGAATAAAATAAATAAAGAGATTCGCAATAGACATTTCCAAATATAATTCAATTTGCATACAAGGACACTTACATTTCACACTTACATAACTTAACAAATACTACACAACCAGACGGACGAGAGAGCATCATCTTTTTGTTGTAATAGAATTATAAGTAACTACATATATATTTTACAATACTTTATGCTAGATTAATTCCTGTTACACTAATTCCCAAGCCACAGATTTATCTAGTTTGGGAATTACTGAACATATATTTTTAAGATATCTTTTTTTTAAATGTTTTCTTTAACATGGGTAATGTCAAGATTGGTCCCTCTGCAATGCTCCACACCACTCGAGATACAGGTTGGTTCCTAGTTCGATGGTGGGTTGCTGACCTAGGGGATCGAACTGATAATACAGCGTATACTATAAGCCTAAAATGTTATTCTGAAAATAATCATTAAATATATTTTTATTTATTTATTTGATACAGTGGACTATTTGATGAAATAGTCTTGAATTTTATTTAATGACAAGTGTATGCCTTTCGCATGTTTAAGATTATTACAATAAATCAATATTTATTCTTTAATTAATGAACTACACTGTTCTCAACAATTTGCGCACTAATGATAATATCATTGCAAATCGAAACGTTTTTCTTCCGATGTCACAATACTTGACATTGTCAAAATGACATTATTTTCTTTATTTACAAATCCGGATGAAACCGACAATATGCCGCTGATCTCAATATTAAATTTACCGAATAATTAGTAATATGCAACAAACTACAGTTACAGGCTCAGTTCAAAATCTCCTGAAGATGACTAGAGGTGTTCCAAACTGCTATATTTTTGTAACGGTTATACTGCTATTGCTGTATTTTCATAATCTATTATGTTAACTGCTGTTGCTATAACTGCTGTAAAGTGTAAATGCTGTAACGCCTAGTCGCCTACCTCGTGTGTGTCTCTGTTCCATTAAATAAAGGCGACACGCGCATGCGCTCTTGTTTCTTGTTTTGAAAATTGGGATTCATGTACAATGAAACGCAAAATTTACAAAAAAAAATTATAAAAAAAAATTAAAAATAAAATTTAAGTCTTTAAACGAATTTAAATTATTTTTTGTTTGTTTCCATTTAGAAACATTAAATTTTGACGAATTGTGACGAATTTAATTAGTAAAAGAAAACTTAAAATTTTTCATTATTATTTGTATCGTCCGATAGATGGCGCATAGAGTAGTGAACTAACTAGCGATGCTATGCTATATAGTAGTAAATCGCGGTCGAGATTCCGCGATCGCGGCTGTCGTGATTTCGCGATCGCAGCTCGTGCGATGAATATAGCAGTTAGCAGAATATAGCAATAGCAGACTACAGTGTTATTTGAATAGCAGTGCTATTCCTTATATTTTTATAACGAGTTATATTAAATGCTGTCTGCTATAACGAACACCTCTAAAGATGACAAGGTTAGCTCAATTTCTCTCTTTTTTTGTTGTAAATATTTGATAAGAAATAACATGTTCATATTTGAACTGTTACAATGCCACACTGCAAAAGAAATGTTTGAGAAACTTTGTTTCATATTTAAAAATGGAGGAGAACCACTAAAATGTAATATTCTACAAGATTTTTATAAAAACACATAAAACGAAAGCAAGGATTAACGAAGGCAACATTTAACATAGCTCATTTACAAAACATCGCTCAAAAACTTATTCATTTGGAGAAAAAGTCACAGACCATATATTGATTTTCAAAATACTATCAACATTGCCGTCTAAGTATAATTATTTTATAACGGCGTGGGAGTCTAGCCCTCTCAATGAGCGAACATTAAATAATTTAATAGCCAGGTTAATGACCGAAGAGCAAAGATAATCTAAAGATGATGATCCATCAACATCAACTGCATCCAAGGCCGAAAATAAAAAAAAGGCATGTCATGCAATCCAAACAAATGAGTCATGGTCAGCACCACCATGACTCGCATCAATATTTAAACTATTTTAATCTGAATCACAAACCTGCAAACAATCATTTGAAGAGATTGATTGACTGTAATTTTATAAATATATTATTAAAGAAGGACAAAAATCAAGATTACTTATTCTGTCTGAATTTTTAAATGATGAAGCGATCAAGATCTCAGTCACTGCAAACACATTGTTTACTCCAGCTCGACAGGATCCGCACAAAAATAAGTCTGGGTGGTCACCACAGCCACACGATCTCATACAGTATTAGTTCAAGCCGAGGAAGGGAAGCCAAGTGTCAATTCTGCAACATGGAATGAGTTGCAGAATAAAATTTTAATTAATTTTCATTTTCAGCAATTCGTCCCAAATGGTAGGACGAGTCGTGGAAGTACTCGAAAGGTCTAGTGCTAGTGTCAGAGTTGCTGTACCCATCAATCTACTATAAAACCACTGGTTATGAATTTGCAAGTTCACTTAATATAATATTTTCAGGCTTCAACAGACACTGTCTCAAGTGATTCTAACAGTATATTGCTTCCTGGAGATGACATTAATGCATACTTTAATATAAGTTTATCTGAAGTTTTGATTTTACCCCAATTTCAAGACTTTGATCTTAAAACTCTGTTGGAAACTTCTCCGTGCGGAAAAAGTATTCTCCAATTTTACAGTACAAACGGATGCCTAGATAGTAAGCGCAGAAACCGCTTAACGGATGTAATAATCAGACACCTGGGAGGTTAAAACGGCCACTTTGATGAATCGGAATATGATCCATTTCTCATTTTCTAATTATTGAAAAATTGATCTTGTGTATGGTAAAATAAGGTTCATTTTTAAATATTTAGGAAAAGAGAAATGTATCATATTCCGATTCATCAAAGTAGCCGTTTTAACCCCCCTGTTCACTTTTATTGTTAATAAGTACCTAAAATTTTGTATATATGTCGCAGCCAGATAGTTGAATTAGCCATTTAGTTGAAACGCTCGCTCGCTCATGCTTGGTCTTTGAAAGCTTATATCTATTTTATTTTATAAATATTACTAGCTATTACCCGCGGCTTCGCCCGCGGCAAAATAGGAATAATCATTATCCCGCCCCTGCGAAACGTTGCTTGAACGCAAGTTAGCACTTTATTCACATTTAGGTGATTCTCACAATGCCCCGTCTACCAGCGTGGGCGTGGCCACACGTGTTGTTTCGGTTTTTACTGACTGACTTATACTTCATCCATGCAAATAGTTTCCACGGCGCGGGCGGTGTCGGCGCCACAAACTTCAAAGAACAGTTTTTGTCGCGCCGACATCGCCGTGCAGACCGTTATTGGACGAAGTTTAAATGAAGATTGAGATTTATTATACTACTAGCTTTCGCCCGCGGCTTCGCCCGCGTGAATTTCCTTCCCACGGGAACAGTGCTTTTTCCCGGTATGAAAGGTACCCTATGTCCTTCTCCGTACTTCCAGCTATGTGTATGCGAAATTTCAGGAAGATTGGTTCAGTACATGAAGCGTGAAGAGGTAACAAACAAACAAACAAACAAACAAACCAACAAACAAACAAACTCACTTTCGCTTTTATAATATTAGTTAGGATTAGGATATGTTTAAGCCTCCATTGTATCAGCAGTGGACTTCTTGCGGCTAATGATGATGATGATACATTGTATATTTATCCATACAAATATATAAAATTGGAGTGTCTGTTTGTAATATTGAAATAACTGTTTTTTACTACGTGCAAATGAATATATATACGATACATACACCATAATACCACTTTTTAAAATTTTGTCTGTCTGTCTGTCTATGTCTGTCTGTCTCTCTGTTTGTTCGGTTAATCTCTGGAATGGCTGGACCGATTTTGACGGGACTTTTTTTAGTTGGTAGCTGATGTAATAAGGAGTCACTTAGGCTACTTTTATTGGGGTTCCGCAGACTAATAAAGGAACCCTTTTTGTTAAATTCCGCGCGGACGAAGTCGCGGGTACAGCTAGTATGATATATATTTGCCTAACGGAAAACACGATTCGCATATTTTGACTCGATAGTTTTATTTTTCAAAATTATCAAACTTTTTGGGTTTTTCGACAAATACAGTTATTTATTTCATTAAATACCTAACTTGCACTACTACAAACACACACTTTATAAAATAATGGCTAAAGGAAATATTAGTATTGTATTTAATTGAGTGGTGTTCGTTGTTATCTAAGCGATTTAAGCAACATCGATCTATATAGGTAATTACGCCAAAAACGATTAACATTGAACATCACTTTATTCTTTTATAAAATGATTTTCTAATAAATACCTAAGTGGTTAGATAGAATTTTATTACTTAGATACATATACTTCTAAGATTGATTTATATATATTGTCAAAAAATTTTACTCCAACTTCCATACTTTTATTTGCAGAGAAAAGAGATCTATCGCCCGTGGTTTTTGACTCGGAAGGCACTGAAATGTCACAGAGTATTTTGTCGTCAAAGATACCAAGGACCACTAAACCTTCTTCTCCTATATACGAACCAGAAGACGCATCGACATCGCAAGGCACAAACGAGGCCACAACAAAGGGACCTTCTTTTGCGCCTCCGAGTCCGACGGCGACGCATAATTCTGAAGACACAGTATCTAGTTCACCTATGAAACAAGACAGTGAAAATAATTTGTCAACAACCCAGCTGAAGGAACAGGTTCCAGAGTCCCATTGCCAGGACTGTGTGCAATGTGGAGTAATTGACAATCGAAATTATCATTTTTGTAAATTATTAAACACAGAGTTGCAATTTTTACATCCTTGCATGAGAACAGTTGCTTATCGTCATATTTTAAAAATTGTAGATGGACTAAAGGGTAGTCATAGAGTTTGGCTAACGAAAGCTGAACCCAGTGATTTTTAGAGCAGCAACACTATCAATATAAAAAAAAAATATCACGGCGGCCATATTGCCGTACTCTGCGTCGTTAGTTGTCATTGTAATACGATAAATTTGCAAATTTCTTTGTTTTCTTATTAAATATGGGTAAAACTGTAAAGAGTGCAGTGCGGCAGATTTTATTTACTATGATTAGTAAATATCAAGAAAAACAAAACGAGCAAAGGGCTATAATCAAACAAAAAGATGATTGTTTACATGTTGTGAAGGATTTCGTAGGTTAGTTTAACTTATTCACTTTGATACTTTTATGTATATTTAAAATGTACTCAAAGCGAATATTTATAATACAATTCATTACATTTTACTATTTTTACAGAAAATAATTCGAGTATTGAAGGAGCTACGGTTGCTTTAGCTAATCTCAAGAAAATAAAAGATATTCATGAGGAAGAGTATCTCTCGCAGAATAAATATTTCGAGAAAATTTCTTCAATGACTGGTAAGTGTCCTCCTCCTCGCGTCGTATTCCTCATTACTGAGGGTCGTGACTCCCCCTAGAATCACCTTCTCTCTGACTACTTCCCTCCACCTGTTTCGGTCTTTCGCTTCGTGGAGGGCCGTGTGAAATTTGGTGTCTAGGGATGATCGGATTTGGTCCGACCATCTTGTAGGACTGCGGCCTCTTGGTCGTTTGCCGTCCACCTTGCCAGTGACCATCAGCTGTTCAAGGTTTTGACCGTCTTTCCGTGCAATGTGCCCGAAAAACTCCAGTATTCTGCGGAGGCAAATGGTGGATAGTCTAGTTCTGATATTAAGCTCGCGCAGAATAGATATATTTGTGCGAAAGGCAGTCCACGGGATCTGCAACATCTTCTGGTAAGTGTATACTTACATAAAAAGAGCATAATTAGTTAAATAAAATTGTCAGAAATCATTTAGCTAATTATTTTGTGACGAATTTTTATCTTTGCTTAGATTTCTCCATAACCATATTTTGTAGATAAACTATTACAAAATCTAAACAGTAACTTATTATATTGATATACTAGGTATATTTTATAGGCTGAAAATATAAGCATTATGTATTATAAAACATTTTATGACACAATTTTTCATGTAGTCTATAATCATACTAGTGCAAAATGCAAAAATACAAATAAATTTTAAAGATGTTTTTTTGTTTTTCAGAAATTAGTATTTCAACATTGAAAAGGATTTATAATGAAAGTAAAGGAAACAAAGGGGTGTTCAGCACCCCAGGTAAGAAACGCCCTCATAAGAAAACAGTGTCAAACCTGGACAGATTTGATATACAAGCGATAAGAAATAAAATAAATGAATATTACATTGTTAAGAAGCAAGTGCCTACACTAAGAAGCCTTTTGACGGATTTAAAAGAAAGTATCGGATTTACAGGTTGTAGAGAAACATTACGTCAAATATTGTTAACGAACGGATTTGAATTCAAGCAAAATAAAAATCAGCGGTCTGTACTTGTAGAACGCTATGATATTGCAGCATGGAGGCACAGATTTCTGAGAACTATTGCTACAAAACGACAACAAGGAAAGAAAATAGTCTACTTAGATGAGACTTATATTCATCAGAATTATAAACAAAAAAAGGGGTCCCTCAACTCAAGGTGCTATTGATAATATATCTTCAGGAAAAAGGTTTATTATTGTTCACGCAGGTTCAGAAAGTGGATTTGTACCAAATGCATTATTGGTGTTTAGTACAAAATCTACTAAGGCTGACTATCATCATGATATGAATGCCTCCAATTTTAACAAATGGTTACGTGGAAAATTAATACCCAATTTGACAGAACCTAATGTCATTGTGATGGACAATGCTAGTTACCATACCGTACAAGTGAATAAAGCTCCAAACACTAGTAGTCGAAAAGCAGAAATACAAAATTGGCTCCGTTATAATGATATTTCGTTCAAAGAAAGTCAATCACGGGAGGAACTACTGTGCTTGGTTAATAAACACAAACCTGAACCAATTTTTGAAGCTGATCAGATCCTCAAAGAACATGGTCATGAGGTGATAAGACTTCCACCTTATCACTTTGATCTCAATCCCATTGAGCATATCTGGAGCACAGCAAAGAGAAAAGTGGCAAGTAAAAATATTTCGAGTAGCTTATCAGAAATGGAAAATTTAATAAAAGAATGCTTTGACAACATTGCTTCTGAGGAATGGAAAACAATGGTGAATCATACCATTCGTATTGAAGAGTAATACAAAGAAAAAGACGGAATTGTGGCAGAAATGGAAAGTTTCATTATATAAATGTAACAGATTCTGGTGATGAAAGTAGCGATACAGATTCAGAAGAATTGATGGAGGGTGTGGAGTACTTGGAATCTGACTTTGATTACAGTGAATAATAAATATCTATAATTTTACATTGTCTTTCAAATTCTCATCCCAACTTCCAAAAACTGTTGTGAAAAGTTATATATTACAGTAAAAATATTAAAAATGATTGTGAAAAGGTATACATCCTTAGTTTTGAAATATTCTATAGAACCGCTTTCGGTAATAAATTAAAATCGAAATATGATAATGTTATAAATCTGAAGTGTTTGTTTGTATGAAAGAGATAAACTCAGGAACTACATAGGTATAGTACTTGTTAATTCTTTCAACGATGGAAGGTACGTCATCCCTGAGTGTTATAGGCTATATGTATGCACTACGGGCGCAGCCGAAAGTTTAAATTCTGTTTCAAAAATAAGAGAGTATTACATTATATTTACATGTCAGATACTGAAGACTTATAAAATATGAGCTATTTTTTTTTTATTTTAAATGATCAAATCCGTTTTTTCCTGCTATAGTCAGTGTTACCTAGTCTGTATTTTTAAATTTGCCGCGTTTTGCTGGGTTCAGCTTTCGATGGCCAAACTTTAGTAAAGAAGAAATAGAGATAGTCCACGTTAAACCTATAAATGATTGCAATTTTTATAGGTTAAACGATTTATTTTTTTTAAGATGTAGATGTAAGATTCTGCCTTGAACTGATTAAAGGAAACACAAATTACATAATGATTGTAACTTTAATAAGGAAACTAAATTTGATTACAACTTTGTTAAATATTACGAATAAACACAATATGCGATAAACAACGATTATTTTAATAAACAATAGATTTTTTAATAAACAGAGTTATAAACAACATAGCATTTTAGTAATTTATAAAAAAATTAAACTTTATCTTCCATTATGTCGACACACTCATAAATTCCTAATGTTCCTCATTTTGTACGTCAGGCTCATCACTATCAGTATCGGATTCAATATTTGTAGTATCAAAGATTGTGTCTACATATTGCAAATTAGCACGGATAAAATCCTTGGGGGAGGCCTTTGTCCAGCAGTGGACGTCTTTGGGCTGAGAGAGAGAGAGAGAGTGATGAGTTTATTGACGCGTTCATCAGTTAATCGGTTTCGGGATTTTGTGTGTGTTCGAGCAAAAAGTGACCAATTGCGTTCTGAAAAAAATGAAAAAATTAAAAATGTTTTATTTACTGCAATATACACAATTAAGCAACCAAAGCTGCCGATGCAGATGAAGGTGGTACGCTTAAAATCTTTATAGCAATGGATGCAATTGGTTGATTGTCACACAATCCTTGCCACCACAACCTACCTAGGTTGTAAATTTTGGACCGGTAACCAAATTTGATGTTTATTCCAAAAACCAGATTTAGTTCGGAACTCAGCAAGATTAGTCATAACTCGAATTAAATCTTGGTTTAAGAATAAAGCATACTTGTAAGGTAGTCTGTTGCAGTTCAGAATTCTGTAGTCTTAAGATTTATTCCAATATACCTGGGGTCTAACAAGTTTGCAGCTAAATGAATAGGGCGCAGAATAAATTCCCGCCTAATATTAATGTCATTATGTACTGTATGTATCTCATGATAAGTTAAGTTTTGTGGGTATCTTCCCCAGTAATAAACCAGCTTCGGAGCAAAGCGGTCGTTTTATTAACCTCCGATATAGCAACTGTCGACGAGGCGGTATTCTACCTGCGATTTTTTTTTAAATGACGACTTTCATCGGAAATTTGGGCATTTTTGATCACAAAATCCATGAGTGGGAAGTTTTTTACGGAAAATTAACCCAATTTATCAAGTTAAATAAAATTGCGGCAGAAAATCAAAGTGCGGTGCTTTTAACAAATTTATCGGATGAATCCTACCGTCTGGTTCGGGGCCTCGTGAACTTATAGTAAGTTGGTGAAATTACTCAACGCGCATTTTACACCGAAAAGGTCGACATTTGTCGACAGGGCCAAGTTCTATGACGCGACTAAATCTGACGGTGAAAGCATCGAAGATTGGGCTGCGCGGCTACGTGGCCTTGCAGTATATTGCGACTTTGGAACAGAACTTGACACGGTGCTGAGAGATCGCTTCGTATGCCATAATATTGTCGGCTTACAATTATATAGTTAAGTACATAGATGGCAAAAGTAACGATGTCGCAGACTATTTTTCGCGATCGCCATTGCCAGTATCATTATGTAATGAAGCTGAGCAGGATGCTAATTCTAAGTATTTTCTTTTCTTTCAAGAGACCACGGAACCGGTTTTGTTTACTGATTTAAAACGCGCCATATTAACTGATAAAGTATTGCAGACGGTTATTAAGTACATGAAAGTGGGCTGGCCTAGGAAAATTAAATGTAAGAATATTGTGCCTTATTTTCAATGCAAAACAGACTTGGAGGTTATGGATGGTTGACGGTCATAGAATAGTCATTCCGGAAGTTTTTAGGGAAAAAATGTTAAAAGAGCTCCACTCGGCACATTTCGGTATAGTTAAAACGAAAAGCGCGGCTCGTAGTAGAATGTGGTGGCCTGGGATCGACGCCGATATCGAGCGTTGGGTCGGCGCCTGCGCAGCTTGTTCAGCGGTGCGCAGTGCTCCGCCGCGAGCGGCCCCCGCGCCCTGGCCCCGCCCGCCGGCTCCCTGGCATCGTATTCACATTGACTACATGGCGTTAGGACAGGCTATATATTTGATTGTTGTGGATGCATATTCCAAATGGTTGGAATGTATTTATATGGAACGTGGCACTTCTACTTACTCATTAATACAGAAACTAAAAGAATTGTTCTGTAGATTTGGTTTACCTAAAGTTATTATATCTGACAATGATGTAAAAATTAATTCGGCCGAATTTCATACATTTTGTAAATCCAATGGTATTAAATATTTAACGTCGCCTATCTATCATCCCGCTAGTAACGGCCAAGCGGAAAATTCTGTAAAAACCTGTAAAAAAATGTTATTGTTTAGTTATAGGAATACGGTTCATTGTGCTACGGGCTCATCACCAGCCGAGCTTATGTTAGGTCGCAATCTGAGATGTAGATTAGATCTTATCTTGCTACAAAACTCGAAGTGCGACGATAGTGTGAACAATGAGTCAGCATTATTAAAATCTAATAGACGTTTCACGGTAGGTGAAACAGTTTGGGCGAGATGGTTTATTGCTAGAAAAAGTACTTGGAGTATAGGAGTAATAAATAAAGTTGTAGGTTCAAGAATGTATGAAATTTATTTTAAAGATTATAACAGTTATGGTTATAGACATATAGATCAAATAAGGAAGTTAACTAAGGCTAAGGTAGTAAATAACGATAAGTATGACATAGACGAAGGCGGCAGGGACACGGCCGGTTCAGGTACTTGTCTATTGCCAGAATCGAGCGTATCGCCACCGCCGGCCCCTGCTCCCTCTCTCGCTCCACAGCCCAGGGCGGAGCCGACTGCGGCGCCGCCACCGCTTCTGCAGGCATCATCAGCACATAGCCCCAACTTGGCCACAAATGTTGAAGGGGAAGAAGTGTTGGTAATGTCCGGTCAAGATGATAAAATTCCATCTGAGAGAGATCGGGACAGCGGCGAAGAGTGGGCGGAAGCCTGTGAGGGTGGGGTGAATGAGCCTCAGCGATTGGAGTCGAATGAAAATGATTATGAGGTAGCTTCGACGGACAATAATAAGCGAAGTGATTTGAATGAGGCTCCACCGGGGCGGCCAAAAAGAGTTCGAAAACAAGTTAGCTTTTTTGTTCCTTAAGCTCCTCATATATTTTCCATCATGCTGATAAATGTCATTAGATATTATGTTTTTAAGTTATTAGATTTTTGGGTTATAAATAAATCTGATTGTTACAGGTTTCCAAATTAATGTTGGAGGAAGATGTACTGTATGTATCTCATGATAAGTTAAGTTTTGTGGGTATCTTCCCCAGTAATAAACCAGCTTCGGAGCAAAGCGGTCGTTTTATTAACCTCCGATATAGCACATTTACGATATCTATTTCTTCTTCAATTATCAAAAAGCTTCGTATTGAATCCGACCGTAATAGAGTTTCGATTGTTTGTTTGATTTCATCGAAAAGGTGAGGTAGGATGGGTGTACCAGTCCCAAACCAGGTACCAGAGGTTGACCACACGCATGATGTACATAAAAAAATAAGAAATTGCGGACATTTTTAAAGTATCTTATTATTTTGTTACGTTGCCTAGACTGTTACCGACCTTTCAAACGTCATTTTGACAAAAGTGAACAAAAAATATCGCTATCCTGCTTTGTTTTTTAGACCAGTGTCTCGTTCACTTGCCTTCCGGCGGCCATCACAGTTAGAAGCGCACGTTGACGGGGTAAGTTATATCTCAATTAATCACCCATTATCTGATTATTATTGCTATGAAAATGTGTTATTAATTAAATAAAATAACCATTTAAGTGACAAAAACTATTTATTTTGATTAAAAATGACATCATTTAGTATTTTTTTAAACGGTTAACTACTGGAACGCTACTTGTTCTGGGTTCCTATTATTGACCAGCTGGTTTGCAGCTGGTTTATGGTTAACTAATTTTTTCTTTTTTTTTTTCTTTTCGAGGCTTTGGTATAACAATTTAAACATTTATGCCTGCCTATCATTAAAATAATTTGCAGTGTGCCAGTAATTGACCACTGGTTTGCTATTGGTACAAAATAGTGGTTCCTAAGGATGACCAGATTCCAGTTTTTCAACTTTATTTTTAGTTGTTTCAGATGAAAGATGCCGCCTAAAAAACAGTTTTTTTAAAATAGTGAGGAAGATTTACATAAGTGTCTTGAAGACATTAGTAAAGGTGCTCAAATAAGGCTAACATGTCGCAAATAACAGATTCCTCACTCGACTGTTATAAACAAACTGAAAATGAGACATCCTGTACAGCGTAAAATGGGACCACCGACTATTTTGACTCCACAAGAAGAATTACTATTGACCAGATGGATCAATGCTAATGCTAAAAAAGGAATTCCTTTAACAAAGCAACGTTTAATGGAAACTGTTAGCCAAATTATAAAAGAGGACGGTCGAAAAACTCCTTTCAAAAATGAGACTCCCGGGCGAAAATGGTTCAAAAGTTTTCTGAAAAGACATCCAGATGTTAGTCAGCGACATGCTGAATCTATAAACACAGCGCGAAGCAGGGTTACCGAAGAGAGCCTGAGAAAATGGCACTAAGAGAATTTTTAATAAGTGAAAATGCCGAAGATATTCTAGACGATCCGGACCGAATCATAAATGCTGATGAATCTGGATTCAATATTTGCCCTTCGTCAGGTTTGGTGCTGGGTCCTAAAGGAATGCCCAATTTATACGAGATTCAAGACAAGGAAAAAGAAAGCATCACTGTCTTGGGGACTTTTTCAGCATCTGGGAAAGTGTTACCCGTCCTTATAATTTACCCTTATGAAAGAGTTCCTCTTGAAATAGCACGAAGTATACCAGATGGCTGGGCCAGTGGAAAATCACCAACAGGATGGATGACATCCAGAGTGTTTCATGGCTACATTGCCAATACATTACTACCAGCATTGCGAAAATCCAATGTCAAATTTCCTGTTCTGTTTCTAATCGATTGTCACAAGTCGCATATTACTTTTGAAGTTAGCCAAATTTGTGCCGAAAATAAAATTATTTTGTATGCCCTTCATCCTAATGCGACTCACATTATTCAACCAGCGGATGTATCTGTTTTTAGACCATTGAAAAATTCATGGAAAAAGATAGTTCACAAGTGGAAAAGCGAGACTGGAAACAGAGTTGTAACAAGAGCTCAATTCGCTCCATTACTAAGGATTGCAATGAAATCTGCAACTGCTGAAATAATACGTAATGGATTTAGCAAATGCGGATTGTATCCATTCAACGTTGATGCCATAGATTTCACTAAATGCATAAGTAATGAAACCAGACACAGCGCCATAGATAAACCAGCGGAAATAAGCGTAGAACACGCACTCTATTTTGAATCTCTTATGCCGTAAAGGCTTATACGAGAGTTCCGAGCAGTCAACCTTAATGAACTTTGGACTGGAGAAGAGTCAGCCAAAGAACTTTTCTATGTGTGGAGAAAGATCAGAAAGAATGTTCAAGAAACCGAAGACACTGTTTCATTACCTAGTGAAAATGACCGGGATAAAGAACAGGAGAACAATCTTGAAATTGATACTCTGTGCAGTCGTGAAGGTTTAAGAGACACCGAGTCTTATTTCTCCAAATTTATAAGAGGGAACATATTTAGCTGATTTTGTTTCAGGCCCATCAAACCAACAGCCAAAAGTAAGAGAAGTTTCCTCACAGAATTATCTTGAGGTAACACCATTAAAAGTCAAAGGTACCACAAAACAACATCACTCTAGACCTGGCTCATCTAAAATGACAATAAGTCCTGAATTTTCCAACGCAGTTTTGTGGCCTACCGAATCTCCAATAAAAAAGGCTGGTAAGAAAAAGTCATCAAAGCAGCGATTACCGGATGCTATTGGTGCAGCTGAGTGGGTGAAGTATTGGAACGAAAAAAAAGAAGAGAAGGAAGAAAAAGAAAAGAAAAAAATGGCTCGAGCAGAGAAGAAAATGTTAAAGGATTAAAGAAAAAAAAGAGCAGGCTAAACGGAAACGGATTAAGAAAAATGTCAGAATGTGAGTCAGATGATGTATGATGATATACCATTAATCTTATTTACCCAAACACCTGCACGCCTTGAAGGTAGCTTAGAGATAGGATCTTATGTAATCGTGAAGTATGAGGGCGAATACTTCCCTGGGCAAATCAAAGACATTGATGGATGTAACGCTCAACTGTCTACTATGGTGTTATCATCTGCAACCACTTTCAAATGGCCTGAAAGAGAAGATACCATATGGTATAACCGTGATAGTATAGTGGAGGTAATAATAGCACCTGTTGCTATAAATAACAGAGGTTCATATAAGGTTGAAGAGATGGGCAAATTTTTACAGTGGACGTAATCTGGTTATGTTGGTAAAACCAATAAGTAACTGGTCAGGTCACCTTTTTTTATGACTTTTAGGATTAATATTTGATAAAACTTTATTAGAGTAGCTCAGAAATTTGAGACTGATTTATTTGATTCAAGTACCTACTCAATTGTGATTATAGGTTATAATGATAATTTAAGCGCAAAGTTATATTTATCTTTGAAATAATTAGGGTTATAATTTTTATATTTGTTCATCAGTTAGGATAGGAACTAGGTAGGTAGGAACCTTGACTGAACTATTGAAAACACTTCATGTCAGTTATGACATTGTTTAAGTAAATATATGAAAGTCAAATTATAATAAAAAATGTGTTTTATTTCCAACTAGCTGTCGCCCGCGGCTTCGCCCGCGTGAGTTTCGCTTAGATGAAAAATCTCTCTTGGAGCTTTTTATCAGATGTTCCAGATCTTAAATTTTTATACGTCAGCAGAAAATGCTCATCAGGTTGAACGATTTTTGCTAAGGCGCCATTTCCATATATGTTATAGTGTAGCTGGTCTCTTGGAGCTTTTCATCAGATGTTCCAGATCTTCAATTTTTATACGTCGGCAGAAAATGCTCATCAGGTTGAACGATTTTTGTTAAGGCACCATTTCCATATTACTTATAGTTTAGCTGTTCCGTTATGGTTCTTCATCAGGTGTTCCAGTTTTCAAAATGAATTATAGCCTATATGTTGCCCAGGCTTAATAGCTATACAACAAAAAAAGTTTCATTCAAATCCGTCCAGTAGTTTTTGCGTGAAACGCGTACATACATACAGACAGACAGACAGACAGACAGACAGACAGACAGACAGACAAGAAATTCCAAAAATTTTTTTTTGCTTTCTATTGTTCTTTTTAGGTCTCCCTCTATCCATTTCAGTCAAAAATATTAAATGTACAGACAAAATATTTTTACTGTTTTATTATATGTATAGATAGATTAATGTATTTTTTCTTTATTCGTTGTGCATTGGACAGCTTCTTACTCTTTACAAAGCTCAAGTCCGTTCTTGCATGGAGTACTGCAGTCACCTTTGGGACGGCTCGGCGAAGTACCAACTGGCCACTTTGGATTCGGTGGAACGCAGAGCCAAAAGAATAATCGGCGATGAAAAATTAACGAACGCTAAGCTCCACAGCCTAGCTCATCGTCGAAAAGTTGCCTGCTTGTCGGTTTTCTACCGATTGTACTTCGGAGAGTGTGCTCATGAGCTGCATGAGCTCATACCGCCCGCCCCTTTCTTCAACCGGACAACCAGACGCACTGCGGGCTATCATCCCTTCTTGGTTAATATTCCCCCCGCACGCACCAAGCGCTTTTCGTCATCATTCTTGATGCGCACAGCAAAGCACTGGAACTCCCTACCTGCGTCTGTGTTTCCGAGCACATACAACCTGACTCTCTTCAAAACCAGAGTGAATAGGCTGCTTCTGGGTAAGCTCGCTTCATCGTAGACCTCATCTCTGTCCTCGAGCAAGATTGTGGTCAAGAGCAAACCCATATTTAATAAAAAAAAAAAAAAAAAAAAGTGGTCAACTATTAGTGCAAAAATGGTCATTCATTGGAGTGTACTGGTCAAACTTAGGCAAATTCCTATTTGTGGGATAGTTTATAAATTATATAAAAAAGTAAATTATTTGCCAAATAATTTGTAAATATTTTTAAATAAATATTAAATATATACGGACAAATCACACAGATTGAGTTAGCCCCAAAGTAAGTTCGAGACTTGTGTTATGGGATACTAACTCAACGATACTATATTTTATGACAAATACATATATAGATAAACATCCAAGACCCAGGCCAATCTGAAAAAGATCATTTTCCATCTTGACCTGACCGGGGATCGAACCCGGGACCTCCGGTGTGGCAGTCTGGCGTGATAACCGTTAGGCCACGGAGGTCGTCGAAATATTACAACGTTAGTATATAATAAACAACTTTATATATGATTTTCCAGGTCTAAACTACTAAATGCCAGGTAAGAGCATTTTAAAGACAAAATTGTCCTTAACTGGTTTGGGACTGGTACAACCATTATATCTGATAGTAAGGCATGATTTGACTCTGCAATTGAAATAGCTTTCTCAATCGGTGACAATATGTCTATACAACAATCGACTTTTGGCCAGGTTGCAGCCGAAACAATGATGTCTTTTAAGCTATTTTCAATTTCAACATCTTCAGAAATAGCTAGAAGCTCAAGAGCTTGTCGATTTTTTTTAAAGCTTTTCAAGCAGTGGACAGCTCCACACCACCTCGTTTTAGAATAAAGTCAATGATGTTACATTGTTGCCGTATAATAGTTTTTGCTTCTCTGTGAAGAAAGCTAAGACGCGGCTCCTTTTTTTAATGTATTTAATCACCTTTTTACAATCTCTAATTATTCTCAAGCATGAATCTTTTTTAGCGATATCTTGAAAAAGGAGATTGAATGTGTGTGCTGCGCATCCAACGCAAGATATATTATCAAATTTTTCCTCTATTATCCGCCAGGCAGGTCGCATGTTGGAAGCATTATCAGTTATAACACACACAAAGCGCCTGCTCCCAACTTCCTCAATCACCGATTTCATTTCTTCAGCTAAAAATTGTGCCGTTTCCATTCGAGTCCCAGGGGTTATACTTTTAATAAAAACAGGATCTGGTGTAGTCAGTAAGAAGTTCACAACAGACTTTCCTTTGATATTGGTCCACCCATCAAGTACTAAGCCCAAGGCTTTCGCACTGGTAACTTTTTGGTCCATATTTTCTTTAACCCGAATATACTCAGCTTCAAGTAATTTTCCTGATATAGAAGCTCGAGAAGGCAACCTGTAATCTGGGCAAGCACGCTTGAAGGCCTCCTGCCAATACTTTGACTCAAATATGGACAAAGGCATTCCGGATGCATAAATTGCACGTGCAAAAACAGTATCTAAGTTTTAATCGGATCTCTGAAAAAGTGCACGTGTCGCAGATGATATAGCGTTTGCATTGGAAGGATCATCATAAGACGGGGATGAGGTGTCAAGTGATGATATAGCAGCGTTTGAGTTTCTAGTGTGTAATGCTACCGGAGTTGTACTAGAAAATTGTATTGAAGGAGTTGCGGCAGATCGTGCATCCAATGGAGAATAAAGCCTACTGGTAGAAAATAAAGATTTGATATCTGATGGTACCATATGGCATTTCAGCAAGTGTTCTTTTAGTTTGGTAGCATTTGGTGTTTTAAATTTGTTGTGGCAATAATTGCACGAGATATTTTGCGTTCCTTCAACCTCGCCTCTCCTTTCGAAATATTCCCATACATTCGATTTTTGTCGTGGCATTTTTACTTTGTTATTTCCCTATATCCAATTATATCTGAAAAAAAAATTAACGAAAAGCTTAAATTTAATAACCACGCCGCATCGCGGGTAAAAGAAATGGCGTCCAGTGGTGATAAATGTAGTTCGACCCTAATAATACTGTTCTGAAAACTGAACTTAAAATCAGCCATACATGAACCATGTGTTTGTATGTTTGTCCCTCAGATAATATCATCTCGCGTTTGGCCGAACCGATTTTGATGCAGTTCAATCAAACTCAAAATTTCCTTGGTTAATATAACAAAACCTGCTTCTAAGTGTAACTAATGCTTTATAGGCGAGATAATCACGGACAAACATACATATAGGCACCACCAAGAAACTTAAAAAACAGCCTTTGACACAATCGTACAAAGTTACAAACCATTTGAATGGACGAACTTAACATACGAATAAATATGCTCCCACCCAACCCAACTCCTTTTTAGGGTTCCGTACCCAAAGGGCAAAAACGGTACCCTGTTACTGAGACTTCGCTGTCTGTCCGTCCATCTGTATGTCACTAACTCCTATACAATAAACATTATATTTTCGCCCTTTTTTGCTCGATATCGTTAATGGCAATAGTTAGGCACTTGAAATATTTACAAAATACTCAGTTGTATGTTAACTTTAATTATCAATAATAAAATTAACATAAAATAAATATTCAAGGGGGGCCATACAACAAACACGAGTTGTTGCTCTTTTTCTTACATAATGGTACGGAACCCTTCATGCGCGAGTACGACTCACACCTGGCAATATTTTTAGGTACCTACCTACGCGACTCGCAAATACTCGCGATGCGTACAGAGAATTCAAAAAACAAATATGACAGGCCTTTTTTAATACACCTGATATTTATTAAAATAACATTCGATTTCTCAATAAGTAGGTACTTCATACCTACATAAAACAAAAGAATAAATATCCTGTTAATCGCAGGCTAATATATTATCTATTTATAAAAATAACAACATAAGCATAATCAATCCCATTTTAGAATAATAAAATAAAAAAGTTATATTTTACTTACGTATGTGCCACTGAACAATTATTAACTCACATCACAACAGCACAACAATATATTATAAACGTTTACTCGTATTGAATTATTACGACGAAATATTCGGAAACATTCATTCGTATCTTTCCGATGCGGGGGTGAGTGAATCTTTCTCGAGCGGGCGAAAACTTCTCCGGGGAGCACCTCTCTCCTCTCTCCACCGACATCGCCTGCGCGTCGAGCGAGATGTCTAGACTCGTGAGCATGACAAGCGGCACGGCAGTCGAGCGCAGGCGGGCGCGGTGCTACACGGCTGCTGCGACCGGCGGCTGGCGCGTCGACGATCGACGCTCACATCGGTCAGTCGATAAAAAACATGACTTTTCAGCAAAATTTTAAAAGGAAACTTAGGTATATTTAATTTGAATAATTCTAATGTAAAGAAACTTTCCCAGAAGTATTCCGGTATTATTCGGAATTTTTCAGAAGTTTTGCATCTATTCACAACAAACTCACTGATGTTCCTTCACACACATCCATACTAATATTATAAATGCGAAAGTTTGGATGTGAGTTTGTGAATTTGTGAGTTTGTGAGGATGTTTGTTACTCAATCACGCAAAATCTACTGGACGGATTTCGATGAAATTTGGTACAGAGGTAGATAATGACCTGGAATAGCACATAGGCTACTTTTTATCCCGGGAAAAAGCACTGTTCCCGTGGGAAATTCACGCGGGCGAAGCCGCGGGCAAAAGCTAGTAATATATATAAGTTTGAGCAGAGTGCCATTAGTCCGTGCACTCAGCAGTGGTCGAGGTGTGACGTATCCGGGCATACTGCCGGCCGCCCGGTGCAACGGCCCATTTTATATGAAAGTAGTGGGGAGGCTGTCGTAACGTCACTTTGACGTAATGTCACTTTGATGTAACGTCATTTTGACATGACGTCTATTTTGTCAAATAATAGATGGCGTTACTATAATTGGTATCCCATGCCCACGGGAACCATTTTTTCCGGGATAAAAAGTAGCCTATGTGCTATTCCAGGTCATTATCTACCTCTGTACCAAATTTCATCGAAATCCTTCCAGTAGATTTTGCTTGATTTAGTAACAAACATCCTCACAAACACATCCAAACTTTCGCATTTATAATATTAGTATGGATTAAAGTGATTTCTACTTATTGTTTGGAACTGAGAGAAGTTTTATTTATGAAAATAAAAAAAAATGTAGCCAAATACCCCATTAACAGCCTAGGCTGTCAACTAAATGGCTAATACAACTATTTGGCTGCGACATATACATAGTTTATAGTTTAGTGTGAATCCACGTGGTATACTACCACTATACCACAGTTCATCGAAATCCGTTTCCCTAAGGTCGTGCCGTCCCCATGTCGGTATTGTTCTAGAGCTAGGCCAAGGTCTCCCTCATTTCGCTCCTCTTCTTCTTATTTAAGAGCCGCGCTCTTGTCGGTGGAATATACTCCATACTTCTCTGTTCTCGGCTTTACGTTTAAGGTCTTGATACGACACGACGCCTGCCTTCTCTTTAAGTTGGCTTACATAACTCTTTCTCGGTCTCCCTGGACCTCTTCTTCCATTTACCTTTCCTTCAATTATATTTTTAAATAGGTCATCGTGTCAATTTTATTGAGTAGACTCCTCTTTTCATTTACAATCTTCAGCACTTCCTCGTTAGTTTTCCTTTCTATCCAACTGATTTTCTCCATCCTTCTCCAGCACCACATCTCAAACGCTTCTAATCTATTATTTCGCTCCATGCGGTAAATATTGTATGGCTACCTGCTGTCAGTAATCAAAAGTTTCGAAAGATAAAATGATACGATAAAATCTAAAAACATGTTTTTTAAAACTTCTATGACATTATTTCAGGCGTTTGAATTATGATGACTATACAGTGCTATATGGTAAAACTAATAACTCTCTTTCCGCAAGAGTCAGCTAGTACATATTTTACCCGGTCTATTAAAAAAAGTGATTCACACTGTGGAAGATCAGTGCCAGCTAAGGAAAAACTTATAGATAGAGTAAGAAACTTATTATTTCAATCTGGGGAAAGAAAACGCAAATCAACCATTAATAATGATAAATGAAAATACGTTACCAAAAAGAACAAGAATAAATAGAAACACCCAGTGGTAGGTAATTCAGCAAATTATTTTTTATTTCCTGAAACTTTATATCTCACCTTTATTTTCAACTAACGGTCCGCCCCGGGTCTGCCCGGGATATATTTTATATACATAACCCTTACCCGATAAATAACTCTACATGCCAGTGAAATCCGCATCAAACTCAGCCTAGTATTTTCTGAGATTAGCCTATACAGACAGATATATATACATGCTGGGAGACTTATGTTTACACTATGTATTGATTGATGATGATATGTATTGATTTGACACATTGATCACAGCAGAAAAAATCAAGAATACTTCAACTGGTTAAAAAAAAATCAAGAACCCTGGTATGAAGTAGTTGCAAAATGGAAAGCTACTGCCCAATTTAGACATGAGCAAGAATATGAGAATGTTGTACAATTCATTCAGAAGTGGAGTATTTCAAACAGCCCAAAAGCTGTGCAGTACTTAAGTTACTGCTATAATTAATATGTTATTGTTTTTTGAACTTTATTAAATTATTTTTTCACAGAAATAAACCAGTAACCCTTAGTTAATATTACTGGGTCATTTAACAGACTGCATCCTCACACCCACACACAGGTACCTGCAGTGTTAGCCATGTGTGTGTTTATTGGGTTAGTTAGAGAAAGCTATGTCGCGCTATTTTGTCATCTGTTTTCATTAATTAACAACTTTATTAACTGCTTGATAACCTAATTTAATGCTACGTTGTTGGCGTTTAGGCACAAACTGTCCAATTCGCAAAATGACCAATATCATCATAACGTCACCCCATCAATTATTAAATGTAAACTTAAATGCTCTAAAATAGAACTACATTATTTAACTCAAATTGGTCAATAGGTGACATTGAGCTACAGTGATCCTATACAAGATCTTGTATGATGGAAATACAGCCTAGATATAAGTATACAAATGCAGATAAACCAAGACTTCCTAATAACGCATTCTATTTCACGGTAAATAGTATCAAGATTCGTGTTTGCAAAACCTTTTTCATAAATACATGAGATATCGTCAAATCCGAACTGTAAAAAAGAAAACAGATCCACAAGGTTTCATCAGTAAAGATATTAGAGGAAAACACTTGTCAAGAAAACCCACTAATTCTATACTCATTGACAGTATAAAACAACATATTAATTCAATTCTAAGAATAGAATCCCATTATTTAAGAGCGTCTACTACTAGGGTCAGGGACGGGACATTTGGAGAGATTTTGATAAAATGCAAAAAGATCAAGGAAAATCTACCTGTGACTATTGGTTATTTTATGACATTTTTAACAAAGAATTAAATATTGGTTTTAGTCAACCAAAAAAAGACAGGACGTAGTTTAACAAAAAGGAGCCAATCCACAAATATATCATTACCGTTCGCATAAAAATATAATAGCTGAAAACTGAAAAACTAAAAGAGTTTTTAGTGTCCCTCCCGAAGAATATTATATGGATAGTATCAAAGAACGCCTTTAACATATAAAGAACGTTATTTGAGCAATTATTTCACGATCTCTTTTAATAGGCCAAAATGCGCATCTTCAAATAATCACCCATTATGTGATATACCACAAACTTTAATAGTTAAAGATGAAATGTATCGATTGCTTTCTGCAATACTGTTTTGCCCAGGTAGTGACATTGGGCATTATAGAGCTCACTGCTTAAGAAAAGATAAGCAGTGGCAATGTTACGATGATGTATATTCAACAAAATTCATTGTGTTTTATACACATATATCAATTATTAATGCCTAAAATTGTATGATTCTAAATAACCTTGCAATATTTTAATGTCGAAATCAGAATCTTTTATAGACATGCAAAAAAAAATGGGACCTGCTGTAACAATTCACTACGTAATCATACTGGAACTGGTATATATGTATTAATAATTGTACTTATATATTTTTTCATTTTATACCCTTTTATTCTTGAGTGTCAATATTCTATTAAGGATTCTGATTCCGATATTAAAATATTGCCAAGTTATTCATAATAACCCTGTATAAATGAAGAAATCTATGTTTTTGTAGTTTACGTTGTTTTTTTTTTATTTTCGAACAATTTAAATATTTATTTCTTTAAGTTTTTTTTAAACCTTGTTATATTTACAAATGTTATTTAGTAATATTTTGGTTTTTATGTACCTAATTAAATTAGCAGTGGTGGCCGAGTGGTAGGGCGCCCGCCTGTGGATGCAAAATCCCAGGTTCGAATCCTGCCCGGGCTACATGAGTTTGTATGCCAATCTGACTCATGTTAGTTTTCATCGACCACCACTTGCTTCCGGTGAAGGAAAACATCGCGAGGAAACCTGCACTCTGTTTGATGATTATCAGCTAGTGTGTGAAATGGAGAAGGCAATGGCAAACCACTCCATTAAAATTGCCAAGAGAGTCGTTGTGTGTGTTTCATTCCATATAATGACCACGACCCTCAGTCATGAGGAAATACGACTAAAGAGAGGATTGAACAAGGGATTTGCTCATTTTGTTTTGCTTTTTGATTGAAACATTCTTTTTGAACTAAATACTGACACATGATATCGACTTTTATTTACAAAATATAATAAAAATACATCTAAACAGGCCAGCATGAATGAATTATGTTTTCTTTGTTAACAAAATTTTATAACCCCACGATGAACAATTTGATTTTTTTTTCTGGTAAAGTAAGTACATAATATTTAAATAAACCGAGAAGATATTTGAAGAGTACATTTAGACTGCTGTTAAAAAATGTAATTACTTGTACTGAAAGTCATAAAATAAAAAAGGGTCCTGCTGGCATAATCGAAAATTTCCCAGTGCATATCTCCTAAACTTATTAATTTTCACAAAAATAACTAATATGATTTTGAGGTACAAATACACCTCTTTACTGTAAAGTACATCTCAGGTCTGAAGACCTGCAAACTGAGGAGGGTCCTGCTGGATAAGATTTTAAGTTTTCTCTGAGATCCTTGAGGTACAATTTTTTTAATTTAACTATTCGGGAGGTACAAAATGCTGTGGATGTAAATACTTAACTCTTCATCCAATCACGCGGTGGGTCCTGCTGGGTATACGGACATCGCTTTGGAGGCGGTGGTAAACTTAGCTTTAAGTAATTTTATGACGTCAACTAACTAAAAAACAAGAAAGTGACGATTTATAAGTGCTATTTTTAAGCCAATATAAATAAAAATAATTGACTTTGACTTTGGTCACACTTTTCTCCCTAACGATACCGATTTTTCTAAAATTGAAGCAAATTTAAAATTTCACGAGAGGATTTACACAGCAGATGAATATATAAAAGTAATTGAAAATAGCAAGAAAAAAAATCCATTGACTGTAGAACGAATGGAGCGAAAAGATTTTTTGAGTACTGTCAAGTTGGAGAAAAAAATAGTTAACCGAAAAATGTATGTTAATAAAACTAAAACATCTTGGTTAAACACGAAAGAGATTCTACTGAAGAAGGAAGATAAATATACTATATATATGAAGACTTCTTTAAGAGAAGATTTGCAAGAATTAAATATAGAAAAAAAGATTAAAGGAAAATCCATAGATTTATCTGAAGATGATTTTACGGTGCTATGGCCAAATGGAAAAGAAATTCCTCAAGCAAAATTAGACAATTTGGAATCTGTTGAGGCCTTCAGCCTCCAATTTTTATATAATTTCTTTTTTTCCTCTTCAATTCGGTAATAAGGCACCTTGATATCGCTGTCCCTTTTAGCGGGCAAATGAGAGCGAGATGGAAGTCTCTACTCGCGCCTCGCGCGTATCATCGCCATGATTCGCGATCAGTCTCTCGTTCGTGTGTCATTGAGATAGCGTGTGTCCGCCGCGCGCATGCAGCGCGCGCGCCGCCGTTACGAGATTGCAGCCGCTTCCAGAATATTCTTGTCACCGCTGTACTCCTCCTCCAAAAAGGTGATCACCACCAAGAGAGAAGATCAACACACGAGGTAAGCGATTATCGAGCCCTGTCGAGTCGAGTTGCAAAATTACACATTCTTCTCCTTTCATATATACACATATAGGCCGTTTAACCGAAGTCTCATCCGAGTCTTAGGTATATCTTTAGGTCCTACATACCGCACAAAAGGGAGTCAACCTATTTTACACGGTTGCCACTCCAGAATCAATGTTTGATCTCATTCCAAAAGATTGTCTGGGATTTTACAAGGGCCTTAAGGGGAATCCCGAATTCGTAGACGACATTGAGGGGTACGGAGGTCATGTTGATTTTGCTATTGAAATAGATAATGATGTGCTGTCTGATGGTGCTGAGATTTCTGACTCTGAATAATTTAATTTTTGTTTTAATTATTAGTTATACGAAGGAAGTTATAGGAAGGAATGGAAGCTTTTAGTATCGGAGGCCAAGATCCTCTTTGGGTCGTCGAGCCATCGAAGTAAGTAAGTATTAGTTATACGTAATTTTTAAAATAGTATTCTTACATAGCGTAATTGGCAACCTTTAATACTTTTGCCAAATTAGATGCCCATCGTCAAGAACTAAACATGTCAATGTCGTCATCTTTGACTGTAACTCTGTTGAGGACCCTGTCTCTATCATTAAATTTTAGAGCCGTGCTCTAGTCGCTGGGGTATTGCCATGCTCATGCTCATGGTATTCCGCCTAATAAACTTATTTTTTAAGTTTATTGCGTAGATATTAAGTAAAAAATATTTGTGTCTTTGTGATCTCATATTCGAACATATTAAGTTCTTTTTTAAGTTCAGTTAAAATTTTATAGACCTATAAGTTTTTTATGTTTACTGATATTTTTGATTTAAGTCTTGCTTGAGGAGAGAATAAAAGCAAAATATTGAATGAAATGAGTAGTTTTATTAAATAATAATGATTTTACGGTTCCTTTTTTATTCATAGATCATTATTGCTGAATTGAATCAAAGCGACTGTCAAGAAAAAAACATTTTCACAAAAAGGATCCAGACCCGTATTTTTCTAAATATCTCGAAAAGCAAATAAAGTATTTCAATTTATTAAAAAACATGTAAAAGACTGTTATGTAGTAATAACAGATTTGTTAAGGAAATATTAATTTATTTATAATGAAGTAAAAAAAATACAGTTTAAGTAAAAAACACTGAGGTAACGCGGCACAGGGGGTATTGGGGTAACGAAATAAGGTAGGGTGAGGAATTTGGACGAGGACACGGGCAGCACGGCAGGCACGGCAGGCGGTAGGGAGCCTTGCCTTATCCACAACTGACGGCTCAGTAGGCACGACAGGCAGGTAGTAGGTGGCTTTGCCTTATCCTCTACTGATGGTACAGCAGGCACAGTCTGACGGTACAGCAGGCACAGTAGGATGGTAATGGGAGCCCGATGCTCTCGGCCGATGGGTAATGAGAGCCGGCTTCGGTCCTCAGGTCCACAGCAACAAGGTCTTCAATGAGGTTTAGATTTCCTCACGGTACGGTACGGTCCTCAGGTCCACAGCAACAAGGTCTTCAATGAGTTTTTAGATTGATGTTTTTACGACGCGAAGGCTTGCAGGGTCCCGGGGTCAGCAGGCCCCGGGACAAGACCTTTATTTCGCTCCGCGCTCCGATTTCTCGGAGAAGTGAAGACTGACCCGTTCTGACATTCAGTGTCTTTATATAGGCCTCGATTTAGAATTTCGTATTGCTTCATAATTTTCAAATAAAATACGAAATTAGAACATTTGCGAAAAGGTATACATAGAAATTTATAGAATTTTAGAAAAAATAAAATCTGACATGCGACAACGCTTGACAATCATAGTTGTTTACAATGAAAAAACGCAAGTAAAAATTTACACAATTTAAAGAATTAAGTATAAAAAAGTGGAAATAAACACGAAATATATATTGGGAAAACCAAAATAACATAAAATAACCAAAAATGAAGATATAGCGGTAAGTTTAAAGAAATATTCCCTAGCAACGTAGAAATTTTACTACAGAAAGTGTAAAAAAAGAACATTTTGAGCTAAATAAGTAATTATAATAGTAAAATAGACAAGAATAAAAGTTAAATAAACATGAATACACTACATTTCCCCCAAAACCCCTGAAAATTTTTACACTAAGTGAAAATTTTGAAGGTTAATAGACAACACTTTCATACCAGCCTATCATACCAAATCTTACATATTACAATAAACCTTTTATACTAAAATCGATCAAACTTAGGGGTAGGGCTCACAGTCAATGGCTTCTACTCCAAGATAAGTACCTGCCTAGTAGTACTACGTAACAGTTGGCTTATTTAAGGAGTTGTAATCCGCTCACGCTGAAATCCCATTGATGATGAATGATATATGAATATGATATGACTGAAGGCTTATTTTATGAGTAGTCAGCCGCTCATTAGAAAGAAAGTAATGTAATAAAGATATGATGAAAATATATACAGGAAATAATGAATGTATGTAAGTATAGTAGTATTTCTTAGGTATAACAAGGGCTTATTTTATGAGTTGTCAACCGCTCAAAGGAAGAAATAGATAAATAAGTACGCAAAGCAACTTGCGTAAAGAGAGTAGTGCACAATAGTAATGCAAGGTAAAGACTCAACACAAGATTGTGCAGAGAGATGTAGAAGAACATTTTTAGTTTAGTTCTTTAGAGGCTTAAGAGCCGATGATAACAATGAAAATGAAAGGAAATGAGAAAATGCCAAAAAATGTAACTAGTAATTGAAGATGGGAATAAACAAAAATAAAGTATATACATTAGTCAAGTAAAAGTAAAATTAAAATAAATTCTAAGTCTTGATATCCTTTATGTGCCATTTTGCACGAGACGGCGCTAGCGTCTTCAAGGATATATACCAGTGGTGAGAGTTTTTGTATAACTTTACACCGAACGAATTTAGGTGCTAATTTGGCACTAAAGTAAGAACCGGCATTACTGAGCACATAGTTCTTACGCCAAACATAATCGTCGACATTAAATTCTTTTATAGTATGTCGTAAATTATATCGAACACTATTTTTAGTATGGGAGTCAAATAGAGCTACTTGTACTTTGTCAAAAATTGTCGCAAGTAATCCTATATTAGTAGCATAAATATCACGAGGAAAGAAAGTAAATTCGTCAAGGTTATTCGTAGGAGTATAAACAGAACCACAGCTGATAGTTTCCCTGCCAAAAACTAGAAATGCTGGGGAATAACCCGTAACTGCATTAACTGTACTGTTCATAGCATGTGCAGAGCAACTACGCTCTGCTGCCAGAAAATGTGCGCAGAGCGAATCCGGACAAACGAAGCGGCGGGAAGAATTCTGTACCGGAACTTTACCGGGAAAAAATCTACCGGTAAAATTAAGTACCGGGAAAAAATCTCCACGCGACACCACGCTTGTCCGACTAGAATCTAACTTAAGCTATACGCAGTCTGCTACCACCGTAGCTTATGAAGGGAGCTACAGGGCCCTATATGATAACCTAACCTATAAATTAACTAGAATTGAACACTTACCAAGCTAAATCTTCTTTCTCTTCGGATCCAAACTTGAGTGTCTTCGGGAAGGGGGAATTCCTAATTACCCTACCTAACCCTTGAGATCTCAATTCCCCAGGACAAATAAATAGATTTCTTCCCGTAGTTTCACTCGGGAACAGCCAGATGTGAACAGCCAGCCACGCTTCACCTCTCACAAGAAAAAGTCACAATAACAGAGTTTTTCACAAACACAAATTCAATCGTTATTTAACAAACAGGAAATTCACAATTATCACTCAAACTAAACAATCAAACGACGCGTGACCTCTTCGCGTATTAAAATCAAACCGATATCGCCCTGGACAATGCAATGGCGGCGGCCGTCCGCCACGCCATCCACGCTAGCAGTGTGAAAAACCCGAACGCCCTCTGGCGGCAGCAATGCGAAACGCCCGCGTTTAGTTTTACCCAATATATTACAAACATCCCCCCGTCCCGGTCTGAGAAGCAGACCGCTAGCTTACTCTACGGGAAGGCGGGCGAGAGAGGTCACACCTCTCCTTAAAATCGAACCGTCGACCAACACCTCAGCCACACGCGGAGTGCCATCTCCGCCAAGAATCAAACGTAATATGCGAGCTCGTCGCCAAAGCAATGAGGGCAAATTTGCCTCTTTTAACAATACTAAATCACCCTCCCTGGGAGGCTCAGTCCTGTCTGTCCACTTCACTCTTTGCTGCAGCAAATGCAAATATTCAAGCGACCAGCGACGCCAAAAGTCCTGGCTCATTTGCTGCAACATTTGAAAACGCGACAACCGATATACGCGTTCATCCTTCCACGGGTATTCGGGCAGGGCATTCAACGGCTCCTCCCACCAAAAAATGACCAGGGTGAGAGCTTCCAAGTCATTTGGATCTGGAGATAGCGGACAGAGAGGACGAGAGTTGAGGACCGCCTCAACTTTACAAAACACTGTGGCCAGCTCTTCAAAGGTTAGAGCCGTTTCTCCGATAATGCGGCGGAGGTGGGTCTTTGCGGATTTCACAGCCGCTTCAAAAATCCCTCCCCAATGGGGGCAACTTGGGGACTAAACTTCCAGGTTATTCCCTTTGGGCAGCAATTTGACTTAAACTAGTACAATTTTTATCAATAAACACAGAAACATCCTTAAGATAATTTACAGTTCCCTTATAGTTTGTGCCATTATCAGACCTAATAAGGGAAGGTAGACCTCGACGCGAAACAAAGCGATCCAACGCGGCGACGAAGGCCCCCGTAGTCAGAGCCGATACCACCTCCAAATGGACAGCCTTGGTGGCCAAACAAACAAATACACACAAATAGCCCTTCACAATACGGGCATTACGAAAGGGAGAAGCCTTGATCGAAAAGGGACCGGCAAAATCGGTTCCAACGCCGTCAAACGGTCTCGAAGGTCGGATTCGATCAGCGGGCAAATCACCCATCTGTGGTTGCATCGTGGATGCCTTCAACCTATAACATGCAATACATCGAAACAGGACACTACGGATTGCTCTTCGGGCAGACAAAATCCAAAACTCGCGTTGCAAAATAGCCAACAAAGCATTGCACCCAGCATGGGCGTTACGAATGTGTCGATCAGACACCAAAAGCTGCACCAAGGGTCCGCCCTTGGGCAACAACAGAGGATGGCGAGTCTCATATGGAAGATCCGCCTTCCGGAGCCTGCCTCCAACCCGAAGAAGCCCATCCGAGTCGATGTACGGGTTCAAACGAGCGACCGCGCCCTTCAACTTAGCGCGTGCTTCGCGCGAAATATGAAGCTCTGACTCAAACCGTCCGGTCTGCACGACACGGACCCAATGCAACAATGCGCTCCGGCGCTCTTCTGCACCTGCAATCGGCTCCAACCGCTTTGCCTGTGGGTTTCTACAATTATGTATGAAACGCTTAATCCAACTGGTAACACCCAGAAGCTTATCCAAACTGCTATACCGAGCAAGTAGCCAATCCGGCTCCGACGTCGTCTCAGCGACTACAGCATGTACACGGAGCCCAGTCAAACTCAAAGAAGTAACATCTGTCTGACAGACAGGCCAAGAAGTTTCTGATCCCATCAGCCACTCTGGACCCCACCAGAGCGGGTGTGACACCAATTCTGGTGCCGTACAACCTCGGGAAGCACAGTCCGCTGGGTTAAGCTCTCCCGGCACATGTCTCCATGTTATATCAATTCCGATATTCTGGATTTGGGAAACCCGATTTCCCACAAAAACCTCCAAGGTATGTGGGGCCGCGCGCAACCATGCAAGCGCGACCTGGCTATCCGACCAGGCGAAGATGTCCCGTATCTCGACCGTGGCCGCCAGCTCACTGGCAACGTGATGCAACAATTTAGAGAGAAGGTGAGCTCCACTCAACTCAAGCTTGGGAATAGTCAGCCTAGTCCTGATGGGGGCGACCTTGCTCTTCCCTAACAAAAGCGAGACATTGACCCGGCCATCGGCGTCAACTGTCCGCATATAGACTGACGCGGCGTAGCCTCGCTCCGACGCGTCACAAAAGCCATGCAGGCTGGCTCGATATTTCCCGGGTGGCAATATTCGACGAGGCAAGGCAATCCGATTGACTTCCTTAATCGATGAAAACAACTCGAGCCAATCATCCAATGGAGAGCCAAACAGCGGCTCGTCCCACGAGACGCCCAAAGTCCAAAGTCTCTGAAGAAGACACTTTGCAGAGAATATCACTGGACTGATCCAACCGCTTGGATCAAACATACGGGCTATTACGGACAACACCGTTCTCTTAGTCCAGACCTTTGGTATTTCCAAGTCCACTTGGAATGTGAAAATATCGGTTAGCGGCTGGTACTGCATGCCCAGCACCGCTATCCTGTTGGGATCATCCACATCCTCAAACAGGTGAGGGTTCTGTTGGTGATCCTCCGGGATCCCTTCTAGAACTTTAGGCTCATTAGACAACCACTTACGTAGCTCGTAGCCTCCTGTCTTCAATATTTCAATCAATTCATCCCGCAGTAGGAGGGCCTCCTCAATACTTTGGGCTCCGGTGCACACGTCATCAACATACAAGTCACGTGACAGCACGGAAGCCCCACGGGGAAAGCGGATCCGTTCCCGCTCTGCCAATTCAAGCAATGATCTGATGGCGATATAGGGACTAGATTTCAAACCATACGTGTTTGTGTTGAGTTCATACACCGTCACAGGATCCTCAGGGCGCTCACGCCAGAGTATCAACTGGAATCGCCTGTCCTCAGGATGTATGACTGTCTGGCGGAACATCATCCGGATGTCCGCACCAAAAACCACTTGATGTCTTCTAAAGTTCAAGATGATGTCAATTATGTCCCTATGCAATTTGGGACCCGAATGCAAACACAGATTCAACGAAACCCCGTTCGAAGTGGGTGCGGACCCATCAAAGACAGTCCGCAACTTGCCCGTTGAGGCCTTCACCACCGCGTGGTGGGGCAAAAAATAATGCTCAGTTGAGCTCCAATCAACTCGAGCCGGAGACATGTGACCCAAATCCTCGTACTCGCGCATAAATTCAATATATTTATCGCGAAGTACGTGGTCACGCTGCATGCGTCGCTCCATGGACAGCAGTCGTTTCTCCGCAAGCGCCCTACTTTGCCCTAGGCTAGGACGAGAGGCAACAAAGGGTAACCTAGTTACAAACCGACCGGAGGGCAACCTCTCCGTGGTTGATCGAAAAAGGGCTTCGCACTCAGCGTGTTCCGGATCCATCCTGGAACTCATAGGTGGCTCCTCCACCTCCCAAAACCTTTGCATGGTCTTGGCCAAGGACGCAGATGCGACAACCGGTGGCTCCTCCGCGGTGCCATTATCAAACACAGGGCCCATCAGGGCAAAACCAAAAATCGTAGACACTGCCATCAGTGAAGACGAACCCAGAGCCTTCTGAGTACCCAACAAAATCCAACCCAATACGTCCGAGCCCAGGAGCAAGTCCACTGGGCCGGGATGAAAGACAAAGGGGTCGGCCAAATCCAGACCCGAAACCAAAGACAACACACCCGGCGGTATGTCTGTCGAGGGGTGCCAACCCGCAATGGTATCCATTACCATAGCCGAAGTCGTGATCCTCATTGTGGAGGACTTCAGCGAAGAAAAGGTGACAAGTGTCTGGCCCGTCAGACACTTCACTTGTATGCCACCAACTCCAAGAAGTGGCACAGGCGAGTCTTCCACGACTAAACCTAACTGGCGTGCCACTCGAGTGGTAACCAAACTGCTTTGAGCCCCTGAGTCCAACAGAGCTCTCAAATTAATGGCTTCCCCCACGACCCCATACGCGGACCACCGCGGTAGGGAGCAGAACCGTCCGCGGCTCTGTCCCAGCAAGGGAGCAAGCTAGTTACGGGCTCCCCACTCTCTCCAAACCAGGGGCGCGCCACTGACCCGGATAATATGGCGGGCGAGTGCACATCCCCATCTGAGGGGGCAGAACCCGCGGCCCGGCCATACATATGGTACGGCGGGTGGTACTCCAGCCGTGGGTACTTCGTGCAGCGGCGGAGAAACCGCTGCGGCTGCATGTGTTGGGCATTGGTAACCCGCGTGGAGGGGGTGTCCCCACTCTCACGTCCGATCTAGGGCCCCCGCCCATGGGGGCCCCTATCCGGGGCCTGGCCAGCTACATACTGGCCATGACCTTGGGGCGCGTGGTCCCGGTCCGCCAAGACCCGCGCAGGTACGCGACCCTCCCGAGGGGGGTGCGACGAGCGAAGCCGCGTCCTCCGTCCGGTGGTGGAGGGCTTCGCGCAGGAGCGCCCCCGCCCATAGGGGACCCCTGCCTCAACAACCGGGTGCCATCCCCGTTGCGGTTCATGCAAAGCATCGCGTGGTGCCGCCCACGGCATGCACTGCATGGTATGGCACTGGGACAGTCACGTGCATAGTGACCGCCCAAACAATAAAAGCAAAGTTCATGCCGCTTTGCCATGCGGCGCCGATCTTGTACTGGCAGCCTCTGCCAGTCCCTGCATTGCAGCAGGCTGTGGCCCATCCGGCCACATTGCAGGCAGTCCGCGTCCCCCGCGACTGCTGCCGTGTGTGCAACCCGCACACCAGCTCCACGCGGTGGCGGTTGCCGTCCCTGTTGGGGCTTACCTCGCCATGAGGGTTCCAAGGGCCTACGTTCAGGCGCTCTGGATGGCGCTGAGTCCGTCATGGTATTCTCAGCAGCCCGTGCCTCAAACTCCAAAAACTTCACCAAGTCAGTGAATGTTGGTAGGGTGGTGCTATCCCGCTCCGCATTCTCGCGCTCAAATCGCGAGCGGATGTCATTGGGTAATTTGCCCAATACAATGTGCACCAGCAAAAAGGACCATTGGTCCACCGGCAGCCCCAGTGTGCGGAGCGCGTTACAGGCCACTGTAACGGGCGTGAGCAACTGCAGGCGCAACTGTGCCCTGTTGGCCACCTTGGGCAGGGCCATCAACTGTGCGGCGTGCGCATCCGCTAACAAACGTAAGTTTTGGTAGCGGGAGTTCAATAACTCCCAAGCCGTATCGTACTGGTCGTCCTCCACCCGGAGGTGCTGGATGAGCGACCGCGCTTCATCCTCAAGAGTGGAGAGGAGGTAGGCCATCTTCTGGGCCTTCGACAAATCCTGTCGTGCTACGACCAGGGACTCAAACATATTTTTATATGCTACCCACTCCTCCATCCTACCCCCAAAGTGGGACAGCTGAAGGGTGGGGAGCCGACCAGTAACCGCTGGTCCTTCCTGTCTAACAGGTGTGCGAGGGGCTGGTCCGCCAGCCTGTCTCGCCCTTATTGCGGTCACCGCCTCCGCGATATCATCGTGCCGACTCAGGATCTGGTCCATGTCCGCCA
Organism: Ephestia elutella; assembly: GCA_018467065.1. Classification (NCBI taxonomy): domain Eukaryota; kingdom Metazoa; phylum Arthropoda; class Insecta; order Lepidoptera; family Pyralidae; genus Ephestia; species Ephestia elutella. The sequence continues at coordinate 7,283,683 of CM031577.1, forward strand.
TGTGACCTGCGTAGGCCTCCGGGGTAAGATCGGCTTCGGTAAGCGCCGCCATGGCCGCTTCCGCGCTAATCAATCGTGAGTGGAGGTGATCCGCTCTTAGCAGTATGGCGCCCTCCCTGTCCTTCCGGGACAGGAGTCCTCCGGCCGTCACAAACCATCTCAATTCGTTGGCGAGTGTCGCCCTAGCATTGGAGGCCTTCGCCATCGCGTCAAGTCACAAACAAAAAAATAACAAAAGGTAAATAAAAAACAACAAAATCAAGCAACTACACGAAGAACCGCGGTAGGTATGAGAATGGCACAAACCCGGAACGCACGGTACAAACCGCAAACAAATACAAAAAAGGTTACAAATATTCTTATACAAACAAACTAAGAAAAATCTAATAATCTTTACAAACAATTAATTATTTTTTACAAACGAACAAATAGAGGGTAGATAAACTACGCTCTGCTACCAGAAAATGTGCAGAGCAACTACGCTCTGCTGCCAGAAAATGTGCGCAGAGCGAATCCGGACAAACGAAGCGGCGGGAAGAATTCTGTACCGGAACTTTACCGGGAAAAAATCTACCGGTAAAATTAAGTACGGGAAAAAATCTCCACGCGACACCACGCTTGTCCGACTAGAATCTAACTTAAGCTATACGCAGTCTGCTACCACCGTAGCTTATGAAGGGAGCTACAGGGCCCTATATGATAACCTAACCTATAAATTAACTAGAATTGAACACTTACCAAGCTAAATCTTCTTTCTCTTCGGATCCAAACTTGAGTGTCTTCGGGAAGGGGGAATTCCTAATTACCCTACCTAACCCTTGAGATCTCAATTCCCCAGGACAAATAAATAGATTTCTTCCCGTAGTTTCACTCGGGAACAGCCAGATGTGAACAGCCAGCCACGCTTCACCTCTCACAAGAAAAAGTCACAATAACAGAGTTTTTCACAAACACAAATTCAATCGTTATTTAACAAACAGGAAATTCACAATTATCACTCAAACTAAACAATCAAACGACGCGTGACCTCTTCGCGTATTAAAATCAAACCGATATCGCCCTGGACAATGCAATGGCGGCGGCCGTCCGCCACGCCATCCACGCTAGCAGTGTGAAAAACCCGAACGCCCTCTGGCGGCAGCAATGCGAAACGCCCGCGTTTAGTTTTACCCAATATATTACAAACACATAGCATATTGGATTTTTGGAAGAAAAATATCCCAGGATCTATGATCATCACCTACAAGAGACGCTAAAGCCGTAACAATAGTTCTGTTATACCTTTCAGTGGGATTGACTTGCGGGCAATAATGAGGTGAATAAAAAATAAAAGGTATTTTATAGTTATCCAGAAGTTTTTGAATTATCTAGATTGAAATTGAGAACCATTGTCCATAATAATAGTTTGAGGTACACCATGTATAAGAAATACAAAGTTTTCTAGGCATTCGATAATATCTTTAGCGATAGCACGTTTAAGGGGAAAGATTAAAGTATATTTAGAAAAACAACAATTCACAACTAGGATGTGTTGATTGCGTTTTCTTGTCATGGGAAGAGGACCCATTAAATCAAGAGAAATACATTGGAAGGGTCTTGAGCAAACTTTAGGTTTACCCATGGGACCATAAGGTGAATGATTAGGATGCTTATAAGCAAGACAAGACTCACATTCACTTATTAATTGAGCAATGTCTTTGAACATTCCTGTCCAATAATATAAAAGAGAAAGTTTTTTATAGGTTTTAAAAATTCCAAGGTGAGGTTCACCAGGCAAACCATGATTACTTTTAATCAGATTTTCTCTATCACCAGGAAGAGGAACTTCTTTCCATACGAAGTCATCCGTTATAGTATGAAGGGAACGAGAAAGACGATAAAGCTTATTGTCCTTAATAGTATAGTTTGGAAAACTATCAGGATTGTTTTGACAGCCTTGTAAAACTTTATTATACTGTTCTTCCACCGTTAAAACTGAAACATTTAAGTTAGTTTTATTATCCGATAGATTTTTTGAACGAGATAACAAATCCGGTACTACATTTTCTTTATCTTTTTTATGTTTTAGAATGAAGTTAAAAGAAGATAGACGTACAGTCCATCGAGCAAGTCTGCCAGAAGGATTTGACAGATTTAGAAACCACTTTAGAGCAGCATGATCCGTGTAAATGACAAATTGTCTGCCATTGTCTAAATAACAACGCCAATGTTCGAGAGCAGTGATAACAGCAAGGGTTTCTCTCTCTGTAGTAGAATAGTTTTGTTCATTTTTATTAAGAGATTTACTCATATAAGCTATGACAACTTCTTTGTCTTCTTTTATTTGAGTAAGCATAGCTCCTATACCAAAATTTGATGCATCAGTGTGCACTGAAAAAGGGAGATTGAAATCAGGACAAGAAAGTACTGGTGTAGTTACTAAAGCTTCTTTTAATTTCAGGAAAGCTTGATTAGCTTCAGAGTTCCAAATAAATTTAGCAGCATTTTTACCACCACTATTTAGTTTATTAAGCGGAGCAGCAATAGTGCTAAAATTAGGAATAAATCGACGGAACCAGCTACATGTTCCTAAAAATCGACGAACTTCTTTACGAGAAGATGGAATAGGGTATTCCAGAATAGAATCAATTTTTTAGGATCAGCACAAAGACCGTGTTCATTTACCACGTAACCTAAGTATTTTAATTCGTTTTTAAAGAATACACTCTTTTCAAAGTTAATAGTTAGACCGGCATAAGATAGTTTTTCAAATACTTTGATTAGAAGCGATATATGTTCCTCGAATGATTCGCTAATAATAACGATATCATCAAGATAACAAAAGACTTTATTATCAAATTCAGGAGTAAATAACGTATCCATAAGACGCTGTTGAGTAGCTGGAGCATTAGTAAGTCCGAAGGGCATGACAACAAATCTGTACATTCCTCTACCAGGCACATAAAATGCTGTTTTATCTCTGTCAGCAGAATTTAGGGGAATTTCCCAAAAAGCTTTAGCAATATCAATGCTAGAAAGGTATTTAGCATTTTTTAAATGATCCAGTATTTCATTGATTAAAGGAAGACTATAAGCATCTTTGCGAGTAACAGAGTTTAGTTTTCTGCTATCGACGCAGAATCGCCATTCGCCATTCTTTTTAGGGGTTATTAAAACAGGAGATAACCAAGGACTCTTACATTTTTCGATAACTTTCCATTCAAGCATCTTATCAACCTCGTTGATTAGCGCATGTTGTTTTACAGGAGAAAGTCTATACGAGCGTTGTTTAATGGGAGGATTATCGCCAGTATCGATTTTATGACAAATTAGGTTAGTTCGACCTAACTCACCCTTTTCTTCAAAAGAAATACTTTTAAAACGATTAATGATATCATCAGCGATATCCTTCTGAGATTTAGAAAGATTATCGTAAGGTAAAATTTTTTTATCGTCTGAAATTGCAAGACAATTATTATTAAATATTGTAGAAAATAAGTTAGGTACTAAGTTAAACTTTTTCCAAAAATCTACCCCAAGGATTAGTGAGGGAGTTATTTCTGGGAAAACGTAAGCTCTAAATTAAGTGAGTTTGACCATTAAAAGTAATAGGAAGATCAAAGTGACCTAGAGATTTGAGTTTATGATTATTAGCAGTAGACACAACAACCGACTTAGACTTGGATAACGAGAAACCCAATTTCAGAATTTCAAGATGTGAATTTTTTCCTAAAATAGTTAAAGAACTGCCACTATCTAAAAGTCCTGATAATGAAACATTATCAATTGATACATTGATAAAAGGACGATTAGAATCCTTTTCATTCTCATAGAGAACAGAAGAAGTTCTATAACAGAGGAAAAAGTTTTTTATTGTTAATAACCAATCATTCCAATCTTTATGATTAAATTTATTATCCAAGTCACATTTCAGTTTTTTGAATTAGTTGAAGATTTGCCTGCATTGCATTTAGGGCAATCAGGAGTTTTAACATCCTTTGTACCACATTTAAAACATATTAAAAATCTAGGTTGAGGACATTCGTTAAGAGAATGACCATTGGTACGACAGCGTACGCAATAGATATTAGGGTTAGGAGATACACTAGCAGACTTATTAATTGTATTTACAGATTGCTTCGATTGAGGCTGAGGGTTATTTTTATTAAAGTAAGTATGTTTTTGAAACTGAGACTGAAAATTATTTTTGTTGAAGAATTGTTTAGCATTCGAAGTAGAAGGGGAAGGTAATTTATAATTAAATTCTGAGCTAAAAGAATTATTTTCATTATCAGGTTCCTTAAAGTTTTTATCTCTATCTAGAATTTTCTCATAACTTTGACAGGTATTGATCAAAGAAACGACAGAGTCAACATCTTTTAAGGCTACGAACATCGAATAACAAGGTCTTATGTTCCTTAGTAAAATTTCGAGTTTCTCAGACTCGGAAAGTTTTTTGGTAAGACGTGAGAACATACCGAACATAATTGAGATATAAATTACAATGGGTTCATTGTCACCTTGGGTTCGATTCCTGATGGCATTTAGTAGTTTATAGTCGTAGTCAGGTTCACCGAAGTCTCTTATCAAAAGATTAGTAACTTCGTCCCAAGTTAAATTACAATTTAGTTCTTTTTGAAATCTAAACCAATGTAAAGCATTGTCAGTAAAAATTTCGAAAGCTTTGTTTAGAAGTTTCTCTTTCGAAATATTTCGAGAAATACGAAATTCTTCTATTTTTTGAAGAAAAGATTTCGGACAGGTTTTACCATCATAGCAAATCTTTTTTAGGTCGTTTAAGGAAGAAGGAAGTACCAAATTTTGTAGGATTTCAGGATTGAAACTACTGAGAACAGTAGAAGAAGATTGAGGAATAGGTGAAGTTGTAATTTGAGGAAGGGGTGGAGTGGGCGTGGAAACATTTTGCTCTGCGTTCAGAAAAGTAAAAGGTTCAAATCGTTTTTCAAGTTCGACAAATTTATCTTTGAGGACATCAAATTCTTCTTTTTATCACTATGTAAATCTAAATCAATTCTATCTAATCGATAGTGTAGATGATTTAAATAAGTCTCTATTTTAGGGAGAATTTTTGAGTTACCCGACTCAAGTGAGACTAATTTTAATTCAGTGTAAGTTAATGTAGCTTCAATCCCGTTGAGATCATCCTCAATTGGCAAAGGAGAATCAATTATGTCATCGCTCAATATTGATTGCGTAAGTGAAACGACTTGTTTTTTTAATTGAGGGAGTTTATCAGCTGGTTCTTCCAGTCTAACCTTGACTTCGTATTCTAACTCGGCTTTATTGAGCAGACTATATGCAATTGGACGAGACATTTTAGTAGAAGTTTAGGAGTACTTGTACAAAGTAAAGTACCTAAGTATAGTACCTTAGTTTAGTAAAGAGTTAAAGTCAAGTTATAGAGTCTAAGTCCAAGTCAAGTTAGTCAATAAAATAAATATTTATTGAATAAATATTTAGTATGAATGAGTTCTATGTGAAAAAGAGACCAGTGTGAAGTTAATTTAGTGTTTAAGGTCGAGAATCTAAGCCAAAATTAAGAGAACGTGTAGGTGTGTTTTTTAGAATTTAGAGGAGAGACAGAGCCAAAAGATGCGATGGGCGCCAACTGTTATGTAGTAATAACAGATTTGTTAAGGAAATATTAATTTATTTATAATGAAGTAAAAAAAATACAGTTTAAGTAAAAAACACTGAGGTAACGTGGCACAGGGGGTATTGGGGTAACGAAATAAGGTAGGGTGAGGAATTTGGACGAGGACACGGGCAGCACGGCAGGCACGGCAGGCGGTAGGGAGCCTTGCCTTATCCACAACTGACGGCTCAGTAGGCACGACAGGCAGGTAGTAGGTGGCTTTGCCTTATCCTCTACTGACGGTACAGCAGGCACAGTCTGACGGTACAGCAGGCACAGTAGGATGGTAATGGGAGCCCGATGCTCTCGGCCGATGGGTAATGAGAGCCGGCTTCGGTCCTCAGGTCCACAGCAACAAGGTCTTCAATGAGGTTTAGATTTCCTCACGGTACGGTACGGTCCTCAGGTCCACAGCAACAAGGTCATCAATGAGTTTTTAGATTGATGTTTTTACGACGCGAAGGCTTGCAGGGTCCCGGGGTCAGCAGGCCCCGGGACAAGACCTTTATTTCGCTCCGCGCTCCGATTTCTCGGAGAAGTGAAGACTGACCCGTTCTGACATTCAGTGTCTTTATATAGGCCTCGATTTAGAATTTCGTATTGCTTCATAATTTTCAGATAAAATACGAAATTAGAACATTTGCGAAAAGGTATACATAGAAATTTATAGAATTTTAGAAAAAATAAAATCTGACATGCGACAACGCTTGACAATCATAGTTGTTTACAATGAAAAAACGCAAGTAAAAATTTACACAATTTAAAGAATTAAGTATAAAAAAGTGGAAATAAACACGAAATATATATTGGGAAAATCAAAATAACATAAAATAACCAAAAATGAAGATATAGCGGTAAGTTTAAAGAAATATTCCCTAGCAACGTAGAAATTTTACTACAGAAAGTGTAAAAAAAGAACATTTTGAGCTAAATAAGTAATTATAATAGTAAAATAGACAAGAATAAAAGTTAAATAAACATGAATACACTACAAGACCTCAAATTTAGACATATGGTAACAACAACAAAAAAAGTTTTATGGTTTATGGTCATGAGCAAATTCCAATTAAACTTCAAAAAATCATAACTCAAAACTAGGTTCATGTGGATTGGCTCCTTTTTGTTAAAATACGTCCTTATGCGTTGATTTTGAACTGGCTTCACCGAAACGCAAAATAGAAATTAAGAACAGATACGAAGATCATCTTAAAGAAAATAATTTATGCCGACAAGAAAAACGTTAAGACCGTCAGAATATAAATGAGGAAAATATTTGCGCCAAAGAAAAAAATATATAAAAGAGACAGAAAATGTTCTGTCTCTTCTCCATTTTTGTCCTCTTCCTAACCGTTTCTGCTGTTTTTTCAGCATTTGTACAATGGTAAAGTTATAACAATTTAGTTTGGATTTATAATAATAAGAAGAAGTCTCTCCAGTTGGACACTGCATAACGGCTTGCAAATCGTACACGGCGCAAATATTTTCCTCATTTATATTCTGACGGTCGTAACGTTTTTCTACGGAATAGGAGCGTACGGAAATGTATATACAGTGAACTTGGTTAATTGGGAAGCTGGATAAGTGAGAAACCTCCATAATTGTAACCAATGCTGAGGTCCCAACACTTTGGCACTGAATTACCTCTGTTAGTGGGACAAGGTAAGCCTCTATATCTGGGATTTGTTCTTTCGATTTATCATCATAGTTACCTCTATAACTGAGACAGCGAGTAAATTTTATATGCATAAACCTCTGTAACTGAGATAACATTGTTTGTTTACTCATTCTTATTCTACCCACAAATTCCACACGTAATTCCAAGTACGTAAGTAATTTTGAGCTTCAATTACCTTCAGTTTTAGTTTCGCTTTACTATCATACAGATGTTTATTTGAAAAATGCCAAAACGAAAGCTACAATCGTTATCATTACGTGAAAAACTGAAGTTAATATCCGTTTATGAAAGTGGGAAGACACGCGAAGAAGTTTGTGCCGAATTTAATGTGCCAAAATCTACTCTTTGTAGAATAATTCAGAGTAAACATAAAATTGAATCACAATGTTCTTTTATTTTATCGCTATGTTCGTTATTTTATTTAATGATCGCACCTGTATAACTGACATAACCTGTATTCTCACCTCTATTAATGGAACCCTCTGTAAATGAGACAGATATTTATTTATACCTGTATATCTGAGACACTGGGTAAGTGGAATACCTCTATAAGTGAAACGACATTGCAGGTCCCTTGATGTCTCACTTAACCAGGTTTCACTGTAGCTATATCTGCATGGGATGAAGTCCAAGGCAAAAGAGGTGCTAACGAAATTGGGTCATGTGTTCTAGATTACTAACGACGATTAAATGAGCAAAATAAAAAACTGAACGTGATATTTTATTCCGATAATACCTATTCGCAAAATAAAAATAAGTATATTACAAGTTTATATTGTTATGCTGTAACTTGTTTCGAGAATATCCATACTATCACCCACAAAATTTTAATAAAGTCTACAGCCTTTATAGCCCTTTATAGGTCATAAGCAAATTTTGTATGGCGGCTGTAACCACATCACATGTCTTAAGGTTAATTTTGTTGGAAGTATTGCCTTTAGAAAAATCTTTTATATTTTTTGATTAGTCTCTGAACGGGTCCATGTAAGATTTTTGTGTCAAATTGATGTAAAAATTATAAATTAATGATATACATTTGCCACTAAATTCGTTTTTATATAATTAAATACTGTACTCGTGAATGTCGGAAACACTAAATGAACAGAAGTCACAAATGTAACCACAATTATTTGACGCTATTGCGAAAAACTTGTGCGAACTTCAGTCCTGTGGTTACGTTTGTGCATTACACAAAGTAGTTAGTGTCAAATGTATATCATTAATTTATAATTTTTACATTAATTTGACACAAAAATCTTATATGGACCTTTGTTAAATGAAGTTTTATAACGAGTTCAATATTACGACCACGTGTCGCCAACTTTTAGGCTAGTTTTTTACTTTCATAATAATTCAAATTCTAATTAATTCATATTTTTCTCTATTATATTATTTTGACTATATGTTTATCGTCTTGCTTCTGGTGACTTCGACAGCGTTATGGATGGATCAATATCTGTGACTAAATGGAAAAATAGAGAAAAGAAATGCGTTTTGATGGCTTCAAACATGCACAACCCTGCAGTTCTTACGGCAGTAAAGCGCACAAATCAAGAAGGAAGAAAAGAAGATGTAAAATGTCCAACGGCAATAGCTAATTATAATTCATACATGGGAGGGGTGGACCGTTTTGATCAATTAATGGCATCGTACACAGTTTCATGGAAAAGTAGTCGCTGGTGGATGAAGATTTTTTACTATCTTCTAGACTCTGCCATCGTCAATTCTTATATAATTTACAGAGAAGTCGTCAAAGATGTTGTCCCTCGTTCTCAAAAGTTTAAACATTTGTCTTTTCGGAGTAAGCTAGCTGATGAAATTATTGACAAACTAGCTGTCGCCCGCGGCTTCGCCCGCGTGAGTTTCGCTTAGATGAAAAATCTTTTTGTGTTCCAAACTGTTTCAGATGTTTCGGATTTTCGTTTTTTATACGTCTACAGAAAATGTTCATTAGATTAATCAAGTTTTGCTAAGGCGCCATTTCCATATACCTATGTTTTAGTGTAGTTGGTCTCTTGAAGCTTTTCATCAGATGGTCCATATCTTCAATTTTTATACCTCAGCAGAAAATGCTCATCAGGTTGAACGACATTTACTAAGGCGCCATTTCCATATATGTTATAGTGTAGCTGATCTCTTGCAGTTTTTTATCAGATGTTCCAGATCTTCAATTTTTATACATCAGCAGAAAATGCTCATCAGGTTAAACGACTTTTGTTAAAGCACCATTTCCATATTTCTTATAGTTTAGCTGTTCTGTTATGGTTCTTCATCAGGTGTTCCAGTTTTCAAAATCAATTATAGCCTATATGTTGCCCAGACTTTATAGCTATACAACAAAAAAAGTTTCATTCAAATCCGTCCAGTAGTTTTTGCGTGAAACGCGTACATACATACAGACAGACAGACAGACAGACAGACAGACAAGAAATTCCAAAAAAATTTTTTTGCTTCCTATTATTCTTTTTAAGTGTCCCTCTATCCATTGTAGTCAAAAATACTAAATGTACAGACAAAATATTTTTACTGTTTTATTATATGTATAGATATAGATATACGAAAAGAATACGACAACCCGGAACTGTTAACACGTCTAAGTTCGTTGCTGATAAGCTTTACTTCCTTATAAAAACTACTTGCAGACTTTGTGCTTACTGCAGCACTAGAGCTAAACCCATCCGCAGCAGGGTAGGATGCGATATTTGCGAAGTAAGTCTATGTATCGGATGCTTCAAAGACTACCCTTATAATGACTGCCAAAAAAAGAGTTTAGACTAGACTAAAGTGTAAGTGTTTTTTGGGAAAGAAAGATTTATATGTTTGAGTTTTGAGATTTTCTAAAGTTTGTTGATTCTACATGTTACTTTATTAACCTGAAATAGTCTGTATGGCTTAGTTTTAGACATTTATTATATAAAGTTAATATGAAAATATAAGACTGAAAAGTGACCACGGAATGAAAAACTCAAGACTGCCTAATGCAAAAGTTCTTTGTTGATTTTGCATGTGATGCCACTATTGTAAAACTAATAAACATTTAAAACTTGTCTTATTATTTAATTATGTTTCATGACCCAAAATACGCATGCTTACTAAAAAACACTTAACTTATTCCTTAGATGGTCATAGACACATATGTAACCACTTGTCTTATTCCCTTAACGGTCACGGTTACATATGTAACCACGGCCTACAGACAAAACCGGAAAACACAAGTAGTCAGTTTTAACAATACTCATAGTAAAAAATTTCAAAATCACACAAAAAAAAATTCTGCCCGTTAAAGGGAAAAGGAAATAAAATAAAAATAAAAAGTGGAGCAATATACGCGCCGTACCAGTATGTGACATAAATAAAAAATGCCCGAAAAATGGTAAACCATTTATTGTGATTGAGCTGACACATAACTTATTTATGGATTTAAAAGCTTTACAAGAAAAATAGGGATACAATTATATTGAAGATGAACATTAAAAACAATTTGGCTTATTTTTTCATTAACCATATTTTCAGAAAATGAAAAAAACTGAACAATTGTTTAATTATTAAATATTTTATTTTATTTTAATACCATATTTTACTCAATGTTGACATGATTAATACAGCACTTTTATATTTTTTCTTCGCCACTCACGAATATAAATATAATATACATTTTGTTCCGTACTTGTTGGAAATAAGCCATTTTGATTAGGAACTTTTGGAAATAAGTATGTTTTGATCTGTACCAATAAAATTCTTATGTAATTAATAACTCTTTATTATGCCTCATTATTGGAAAAATAATTTCACAATTATATAGTAAGCTAAATACGAAGTTCCCCTACATCATGGCAATCACACATAGATTCATCTGGATTTACCAAGTCTCTAGAGGCAGGTCTGCAACTTTTTACAATATTTTTATACCAAGCCAATTCCTGTATATCAGCCCACTGGTTTCCAAATTGTTTGGTAAGTAAATTACGAGTAGTCACATCTTTTTTCTTATTTGCTGATAGTTCCTTGTCCTCAATTACAGCTTGTAGGCATTTCTATTGGTATTCTTTTTCCTCGTTTTAACAGTGTTTAAACCACTTCATTACACTCAAATCTGTAGTTTATGAAAGCTTTAATGTTACAGCCTATGCCAGCCTTCCCTCTTTTAATCCTCTTTTCACTGTGTTTGCATGGTACTTGAAACGCTTCATTTACGTAGTTCTGATGAACATGCGCCACTACTGGAAATTTCTGATTTTGAAGATAATGAAGATGTACCACTACTGCAAATTCCCGAAGTAGAAAATACTACGCAAGAATTACGAGATATAGAAAAATAGCCTTAAAGCCTTAAAAGCCTTTGAAATGCAACCGACTCTGTATGAACTTCAGCCTGCTGCTCAAACTGTATACGAAAACTAAACAGCAAACATCTACAGCTAAAACTTCATCAAATTGGAACGAGTTTGATCGGGGAATTGCAAGTCTCATACCACAGGATACAATTGCAGCTGGAATTGTAGAACTGGACAAACACATACAAGAAACCCATCATATATCCATCCATCAAATAGAAAGGAAAATCCTTTGCCTTGGTGGAACGCCAGGAAACCAGTATATCCAATCCACTATTATATAGCTATGTAATGAAAAGGCTACATATCGTAGCCACAATGTTTTTTCCCTCAATACCTAGTTATGTATGGCACCTCTCATAGAGACATGATAACTGTCAATACTTAACATTTATTCTTTGTATTGTGCCCACGCAATGTTTGACCACCGCACGACGCCGACGCAGCAACGGCCGATCTATTGTTCTTAGCTCTAAGCTAATAAGTTCAGTTTGTAATTTGCTCTCTTCAAATAAACGTCTTTACTTTATTAAAAATTAAGTTACTTAAGTTAGTTTTTAAAAAGCTCCCGCTCCGTAACATAAGTATCTACGATGTTAATCTGGATAACTAATCCGAACATAATTAATGATTAAACGAACTTACCTGTATGTGAAGGGTTCGTTCGAAAAGCACGGCCGGGAGCCGTGCGTTACAAATAATGAATAATTTGGTTCTCCTTTGTTTCGCATAATATTCATTTTGTTTGCATTCATACATTGCGAGCTGGTAATGGACAAAAAATATCCAACCTACTGTTAGACGAGAAAATCGAAGATTTCATTCAAAAGTACATCCCTACTCCATAACGCTTGACATCACTAGCTTCGCTGTGATTGATCCAGCAGAAAGACTGCCCTGACATGGCGTCGACGGCTAGTTCACGATGAGACATGTTTTGTTTAGACAATAACTTTTTTTTGTGTTAATGTTTGAAGTAGAATATTAAATGATAAATGTACACCAGTGTCATCCTAGGCTTTTAATTTCAGCGTATCTAATACTACAATGTAAAAAATGAGCAAGAGATGAAATGGATACTATTTCCAACGTTGATATGCGAAACAACATAGATACTTCCACATAATTCGTTATTAATTAGATTATAGCTTTATTAATATGAACACAAATATGTGAATGCATAATAAAATAAAGTAATCAATAAGTAAATTGTACCAAGGATGCTGTTCAACCGATGATACTCGTAATCTGAAATAAGCAGTAAACGAATCATGTACGTCAAAAGCTGTACTGTTTCCACTAATGTGACTTAGATCACGGAATGCCGCCTAATGAAGTTTTTGATGCGCTGCGAGCTGGCCTGCGACTGGGGCAAAACTGTTCATTGCATTCGATATTATAAGTTCGCAATTTGCTTTGCAATATACATGTTGACAAAACAACATCATTAACAATGTCTGGATGTAAACGGATATTTCTGTGTTATATTTCAATTTTTTTAATTGTCGCACAGAAAAAGAAGCTATACATGAACCTGTTTTGACCTTGCTAAAAGTTAGCTATGGGTCAAAAAATTCAAGATCTGGTGAAATGAATAAATTAAATGTTAAGGCAGGAAAAGGTGCAGAAGACAGAACAAAAATAAGTAGAAAAGGAAAGGGTATTCGAAAAAAAAAATAGATAGTCGTAATAACATTATATAAGTTAAAAAAAAGACTGAAGAAAGTTTTGAAAAAGATAAAATGGCCATATTTTTGGCATAGATGCCAAAAAAATGGCTGATGAATGACCGTTAATGCAGTTAGCAGATAAAGCACAAAGATGATAAGGTATGAGAACAGGTCCCTCTACTTTCTCACAGGCAAACTCACAAGCAAGCCAAGCTGCAGAAAATGTTTCTGATGAACAATTGGATGTTTCTACTAAGCAATCTGGACAACAGCAAAATGGACCAATCTTTTGTTCCTATTGAGGAAATATAAAACCCACCACATGAACGTACAATTGCATTACCATGTTACACACAGGCGGGCAGTGATACTAACAGTTTCATAGAAGGATGCCAAAGAACTGAAGAGATACAGAGTTCATCTTGCAACAAGAAAAAAATTACTTTTCGAGTATAAATATTATGTACGATAGAATAATAGACTATGTGTACATTTAGTTATTGAAGCATGAGATTTTTCTTGATAGCATTAGGAGTAATTATCTAGATTTGTTTACTGCCAAGCATATCAAAGATATGATGGAAATAAAAGATCCTAATGTAGAGAGTGTATTCAACTTTCAAAATATTCAACTTATGGAATACTATGCATACATGGATTGGGTTAACTAAAGCTCAGTTCCAGCAAGTAAATACTTGCTCGTGACGAGGTGCCTCAGTGGTTTGAAATTCAGAATAGTTATAGCAGCATATCTTATGAAATTAAGAACAGGTGACCCAAATGACAGGCTGGCTACACTGTTCAAAGTATCTAGAAAAAAACTCTAGAAAGGTGGCTTCTTCCGCAACATTCTTTCTCTCAAGAAATAATAGAAAGGAACTTAGCTATACGTAGTGCATTATTTGAGGGTGATTCGAGACCCATTGCCATTGTTAATGGCACATATTGCTATGTAGAAAAAAGTTCAAATTATCTATACCAAAAGAATACTTTGTTGGGTTGTGGAAATGGTAAACGGTTGATTTAAACGTTATTCAAATTATTCAGGCAATGTTATTTTAACAGGGCCTCAAAAATCTAATGGCAAGATTTTAAGGTGGTTGCTGCTTTACTAAATAGATTTCACTCCTATAGCAGACAGAATTGATACTGGGGATATTATTCATGAAATGAATTTGCTTCATGAAGTTTGTTGATAATAATTATAATAGACGTAGGGCTGATTTTGAATCAATTACTGTTCAAAATGATTATTTAAATGATTTTCCTTAGTTATCATATAGTTAATTAATATTAATATTTTAGGAAGATACCAATTGAAGCAGTCACGATCCTATTATAGGGAAATTATGGGTTTGTTATTTGTCAGCTCATATTTGTGAGCTCATGTTTGAGTTGTCAGCACCAAGCACTTCTTAGCCATTGCGCGGACGCATTCAATCTCGACATTAAGTCGAAAAGTATATTTTGTTTATATTTTAGTTGACAGCAATCGAAGAGGTCGTGATGCTATTTAAGGACATTACTGTAACTGTATAGTAGGTAAAAGAACTGTAGGCTACTGCGCCCATATTATGGTCATACAATCATTTGGTATTTAAGTTGGGCAAGATACCAAGAAAATATCTTACCCCCTGCACAATTTCTAGATGATATTCTGTTAATTATTGAAGACTAGTTTTGCCCGCGGCTTCGCCCGCGTGAGCTTCCTACGGGAACAGTCCTTTTGACGTGAAACGTCTTTAAAATCAGCGCCATACGGGTACCATGCCAGGATTTCAGACCGTAACGAAATGGGATATATCGTCTCACCTTAATAACTTCAAAACTATTAGTCTTAGAAACATGAATCTAGTATCATTATTTAGCTTATATAGTCAGTTTGGTGTTAAGACCTCGAGATAAGGTTGGAGCCCTACGGGAGGGGCGGGGGGAGCCGCCGCGTGAAATTACGAAAAACGCCGTTTTGAAAATTTCAATTTCGTATTACTCACGACTCATTAGTGATAGAGCGATGATTCTTTCGTCTTCTTCTAGATATTATTGAGAACAATTGATTAAATTAAAAATAAAAGTAATTTGAATAATATTTGTACTTCAAAATAACCAAAAAAAATTTAAAAAAAATAAAAAATAACGTTTTGAGCCACAGCCCGAGCAAAACCCAAGATGAAATATAATTCACACCTATCATCGGAAAGAGGAGGTTCTAGGCTACACATTGGTATATTATTATCTAAAATCGGTCGAGCGAAGTAGATTTGGCAGCGTTTTAACACCATCAAGACGAAACGGAATTTACTTCTCTTTCAGGGAAAGTAACCTTAATCCTTAAGGTACATAAAATTTTTCTTCAAATAAACATTCCTTTATTAAAATAAAACAAATCTGCATTCAAAGTTTTTTGAAAATTCATTTGCCATGCCTGGGAATCGAACTGGCTACAATCCAAAAAAAAATAACAACTGTATTTTTATGGTAATAATCGATAGAGTTAATCAAAAGGATCAAATCTTTCTAACAAACATCATAAATTAAGTTAAAGGAAAACGAGGAAAACTAAACCTTTACCTTTAACCTTTTGTCATTAAATTACGAATATAGGTACCTATGTAGCTCATAATTATGTAAATCGGTCGGTGTTATGACCTTGAGTAAACGTGACCACAACTTACGAACTTGCAACTGCGAAACTTATGCTATAGTACTAGGTCTTATGGAAAAAAAGCTGCACTTTGTGATGGAAGCAAGCCACTTTGCACAGTGATAGTAGGGATCAAAATAAGCGATTTCACCCGCAGCAGCGAAAGTTTTATCCCTTAGGATAAGAGATGGCGCCACTTTTACAAAAAAACTTTAAAAAATTCTACAAGCAAAACTACTGCACCGATTTTGATAAATATGGTCTCAAATGACAGATAATTACTTAATCTACCATGTAAAAAAATATTGTATAAAAAAACTTAGAAAATGCCCGAATTTTAGCTATATTTGGAAAAATATTTAGTTTTTTTTCGGTTTTTATTTGTTTATAAAAAAAATATCTTCCATGGAGTATATTTTAATTAAACAATGCTATTGCCAATTAAATACAGTATTTTATAAAAAAAACTGCATGTCAATATCTTTAATAATTATGGAAATATTAAATTATTAATGAGGGAATTAATTTCTCGGGTGCCCCGATTTCAACAATCTAGGCATATCAGACGAACGCTTATTTATCATTTTACTAAATGTATTTTAGAAACTATGGTCAACAAAAAGCATTTATAGGATTTTTTGGAAGATTTCATAAAAAAAAATACGTTAAGAGTACCTATATTATATAAAAAAAAAAAAGATATTTTTAAGCACATTCTTCTTCATGGTGGTGCTGGACATTTATTATGCTATTGGTGGAATTGAAACGAAAGAATATATTATTTTAAAAGTTAAATTTAATAGTCAAATAATTTTATAGTAAATAGATACATCTCTATCTAAATGAGAATATAACGGACTTTTTGGAATCAATTTTGAAAGGTAATTTAAATTTTATGCCTATATACCTACTTATTAACTTTCCTTTGATTGTCACAATCGCCTTTGCAAAATTTGCACTGCAAAGTGCATAGTAGGCCGATGCGTCGACAACTGCAGCGAAGAGTGTCGCAGGAAGTTTTGCACCCGCAATGATCAAAAAGGCTCAGTTCTGACCAAACCGGAGTGGCATCGAACCACTTAGGCGTCCAGCCCCCTTGAGCATTTTTTTGCCATCCCCAAGAAGATGGACATGGGATCGGGGCTCCCAAATTTAATAAATTTCCCCAAATATGGCCCGCTTGATAAGCTGCACACAAAGCATGTTTGCTGAGAGCAAGGGCTGAGAGAGACTGATGTCGGTGGCAGGCTTGTTACCAGTCTATTTTTGGCTGCAGACATTTCTTTACGTACAGCATTTACACTCGTGAGATCTGACTGAGAGTCATACAATTTGCACGTAAATTAAAAAAAAATGAAACTATTATTTATACACAAACAAACATATTTTCATTCCTCCTTAAAGAATAATGATGAAATGAGTACACACCGTTCTAATTAGGCCATCATCGGAGATTGTTTATAGGTTCATATTATCCACATATATCTCTTTTACTGGATGTGATACCACGTCATATTTCAATAGCAAACATTTAAATAAATAATTATTTCAATGGAAAAAATCTTGTTTCAAGACATAGATGTCATACCCTGAAGTAACAACTGCTTTTGCTAGCTTGTCCCAACCCCTTGAAACAATCTCCGAAGAGGTGATGGCTCAATTAGAACTGTGTGTACTCATTTCATCAGGTGAAAATATGTTTGTTTGTGTATAAATAATAGTTTTTTTATTTTTATTTACGTGCAAATTGTATGACTCTCAGTCAGAGCTCACGAGTGTAAATGCTGTACGTAAAGAAATGTTTGCAGCCAAAAATAGACTGGTAACAAGCCTGCCACCGACATCAGTCTCTCTCAGCCCTTGCTCTCAGCAAACATGCTTTGCGTGCAGCTTATCAAGCGGGCCATATTTGGGGAAATTTATTATATTTAGAAGCCCCGATCCCATGTTTGTCTTCTTGGGGATGGCAAAACAACTTCTCAAGGGGCCATATTTGAGGAAAATTATTAAATTTAGGA
The DNA here is from genome assembly GCA_018467065.1 of Ephestia elutella. Lineage (NCBI taxonomy): Eukaryota > Metazoa > Arthropoda > Insecta > Lepidoptera > Pyralidae > Ephestia > Ephestia elutella. The sequence continues at coordinate 7,301,659 of CM031577.1, forward strand.
GTCCCGATCCCATGTCCATCTTCTTGGGGATGGCAAATAAATTCTCAAGGGGGTTGGACGCCTAAGTGGTTCGATGCCACCCCGATTTGGTCAAAATTGAGCCTTCTTGATCATTGCGGGTGCAAAACTTCCTGCGACACTCTTCGCTGCAGTTACCAACGCATCGGCCTGCCATGCACTTTGCAGTGTAAATTTTGCAAAGATGATTATGACAACCAAAGATAAATAAGTATATATCCTTAGACTAAATACTAAGAATTATACTATTGTAATAACAAAGTACGATTCTACTTGTCTTTATATAGCGATATGGAAGAGCGGGGTCTACTGGCACAAGCATTCCTATGCTTAAAAGTAGACCCCAACAATGTATTTATCTGAAGAATTGTACTTAATAAATAAATAATTTTATTTTTTTTTAAATATAGGTATATAGATTTAAATTACCATTCAAAATTTATTAAAAAAAATTTCGTTATGTTCTCTATATCTCTTATTCAGTATAAAATTATTTGACTATGTATTGAATTTATTTATAAAATAATACCTACATTTTTTCTTTTCAGTTCCAACAATACCATCATAGACATAAATTCTGTGATCATATATGTCTAGCACCACCATGAAGAAGAATGTGCTTAAAAATATCTTTTTTTTTTTAATTTTTCATATAATATAGGTACTCTTAACATATTTTTTTTAATTAAACCTTCCAAAAAATTCTATAAATGCTTTGTTGACCATAGTTTCTAAAATACATTTAGTAAAATGATAAATAAGCGTTTGTCTGATATGCCTAGATTGTTGAAATCGGGGCACCCGAGAAATTAATTCCCTCATTAATAATTTAATATCTCCATAATTATTAAAGATATTGACATGCAGTTTTTTTTATAAAATACTGTATTTAATTGGCAATAGCATTGTTTAATTAAAATATACTCCATGGAAGATATTTTTTTTATAAACAAATAAAAACCGAAAAAAAACTAAATATTTTTCCAAATATAGCTAAAATTCGGGCATTTTCTAAGTTTTTTTTATACAATATTTTTTTACATGGTAGATTAAGTAATTATCTGTCATTTGAGACCATATTTATCAAAATCGGTGCAGTAGTTTTGCTTATAGAATTTTTTATAGTTTTTTTGTAAAAGTGGCGCCATCTCTTATCCTAAGGGATAAAACTTTCGCTGCTGCGGGTGAAATCGCTTATTTTGATCCCTACTATCACTGTGCAAAGTGGCTTGCTTCCATCACAAAGTGCAGCTTTCGGGCGAAATTTCGCCATAAGACCTAGTACTACTATAGGAATTAAGATTTAAATAAATTGTTAACTTCTTAGTATCTTCATCTCGCCTCTCAGGAGGAACGGGAGAAGGACGCTGCGTGAAATTACGGAAAACGCCGCTTTGCGCATCTTTTAATTCCATCTTTTAATTTTAATTTATTATTACTCAACACTTGTGTGTGATGCGGAACAATTATTTTGAATATTGTAGTTTGTCTTATTAATTTTAGAAATTGGTTAAAACAATTTTTTTTTTTTACAATTGGTTTTTTTACAAATAATAAAAATATAATACTATAAATTTAACATGACAGCCTCTGCCCGTGCAAGAGCAGTCAGAAATTACAAATCTCGGTTATCCTCGCAGAGAGAGAATCATAATAGGCCACGCATTAGCAAACCAATGTCTGGCACCGAACGAGCGAGGCGGTTTCGGGAGCGCCTCAGAGCTGCTGCTACTCATACTGCCGCTGATTCCGCTAGTACTTCAACTATTGCTGTACCCATGGACAGTGAAGATACTGGCACGGTAAGTACACTTAGTCATAATTATTATGTACTATTGTGCAAAATATACTCTATATTCATAAAATTGGATGCACGTCTAGTTAGCTTGGTCGTGTATTCAATAGATCTATAGAGAACAGTACCATTTGACCAACTCAATTAGACAACCGGCATACCTACACAGACATTAGACGAATGCAGGTCGTTCCCTGGCTTGGTTTTATAATAATTTCTATATCGACTGCAGCAATTAACAACGTCGGATCTCCATTTTAGCGATTTTTTTTTTATTGCCCTAAAGGTCTTAAAATATCCATATATTTGACATCGCAGAGTTTCAAAACTCAAATCGGATTTAATCTCCATTTTTCAGAAGGAAAAATGTAGTATGTTTTGCGATCGCCCATTTAACACTGTAGCAAAATATGTTAAGACCTTAGTAGCGGCACGGGGGAGGGGAGCGGATGCGCGTGCACCGCGCGGATCTGCCAGTTCGGACTTTGTTAGCGGAAGGAACGTACGCGCCGTGTTCAAAATTTTTTTCTCGACTTTTAAGTCAAACAGTTGTAATTTCGCATGTATAATGATGTCTCGGTCCAAACGAATATTAGATTTAGCACAGCAGCATGATCTGGCGTATGAAATACCACCCAAATCTAAATCAACCGACACCGGTGTTCAAACGCGTATCACCCAGAAGAGAAAAAGTGAGTAAAAAAATACTTTAAATAATTTAGTTTAAACACATAATTGATATATAATGTATTCTAGTTCTATTTTGTTAATTAATAGTATATTTTCTCACCGGAAACGTTTTTTTTTAAACTTGACAGATAATAATGTAGTATGTGCTAGATACTACAATGTTAACGGATTTTTATTTAGTTGTTTGTGTCGAATGTACCACATACCACATTTTTATTTGTTAGTAGTTCTTGAACTATTGTCGGATATGGTATTACCGACTTAATAACCTGTTAATCTTGCACAAATATTTGTCGTATATGGTACTACCAACATTTTTATTTGTTGATTATTTACAAGTATTTGTCGTATGTGGTAAAACCTACATTATTATTTGCAATAAGTGGTAAACTTTTGGTCGGATATACATATATTGGAAAGTTAGGGTGCAGCGGTATGTCCACTGCTATCCAATCTCGCTTAAAAAGTGTCCGAGATAAAACTCTGCCCATTCATAGAATGGAGACTTATTGATTTGACTTTTACCTATATTCAATTTAAGGGCTAAATTAAAGTGAACTTTTTAGTACATCATTCAGACATTTTTTGAGTGACTTTACGTGCGTACTTTGAGTGCGTCTAGTTATTTTAATGATCATTAAAGCCACTGTCCAAATAACTCACCGTGCAATATTAAGTTTTGTCGTAAGTAATTATTTTTTTCTGATACTTTTCTTTGTTTTAGTATTTAAATACATATTTATTTTTTTATGATTTTTATAGGACAGGAATCCCCACTTCCTGATGGATTTGAAGAGGATCTTGTACAATTGCAAGATTTGCTTGGAGACATCTTCAGCGATGTCGTGAACCCGACAGAAGATATGCCATATGACGTGGATTCACAAATTATTTCAGAATCAGCAGCAGCCACTATTGAAATTTTGAATCCAACTTCTATTGATCATACCTTAAACCATAAAAAAGATGAAAACTGTACTGCACCGACCGAAAAAGACCTTTCTTCACCAATTGCACAAAATAACATGGAGTCTGTACCCGATTCTAGGTCCGATTATGAAATCGGCATTAATAACAGCTCTGAGGAAACTTTTGAACGTATAACACCCATGCCATCACCAATTTCATCACACGACCATTGTCAAAATCAATTTTGTGCTAGCTGTGCAGAACTTATAACTTCACAGGGTGATTATGAAAATATAGGGACGCCGTCTGAGATCTCTACTATAAGCAACGTTCCTACACCTTCTTCTGTAGCCAGCTTGAGAACCAAAACTTATAAGACTGACAAGGGAAAGAAACGCCTCGTTCATAAAGATAAATGGATCGTAAACCAAAGAAAACAAAGAAAAAATTACGGTCAAGAATTTATAAATAAGAAGGGTAAAGTAGTAGAGGAGAAAAAAATTAAAGAGCCATGTACCAATAAATGTCGTTTAAAATGTAATGAGAAGTTTTCCCCTGAAGATCGTCAACGAACTTTCAAATATTTTTGGGGTTTAGGAGACAAGAACCGACATTGGCATTTTGTAATAAAAAATACTAAGAAAATTCCAAAACGTCGTCAAACAACTGAAGTGACAAAGCACAATAGACAAAACACATACAAATATTTTCTTCCAAATGCTGATAAAAATGCAGTACAGGTTTGCAAGACTATGTTCCTTAATACGATATCTCTAAGTGAGCGTGTAGTAAGCACAGCATGGAAGAAATACGACGGGAACACTGTGGTGGAAGACGATAAACGAGGATGCTATGAACACAAAAAACGTGTTTATACTGATGAGATGGTTAGAAGTGTTTGTGATCACGTAAAAACTTTTCCTGTTCGCTTCAAAACCATATTCGAAGAAAATCCGTTTGGTCTATCTTGCAATGTATGTGATCGACTTTGGTTCGAGAGAGATTTAAAGAAAGTTAAAGACCGCAACATTTCTTTTCTTAATTCAAAATTTCCCGGTGAACATGTAGGGGACTTTCGCTTATGTAGTACTTGTAGAAAGTCAATAGATGCCAATAAAATCCCAACACTGTCACGCTCTAACGGGTTTCGTTATCCTCCAAAGCCGAACGGATTACCGCCGCTTGACCCAATCAGCATTCGCTTGATTTCGCCGCGCTTACCATTTATGCAAATTCGTCGCATACGCTATGAAGGAAATTATGGTATAGTAGGCCAGGTGATCAATGTACCTGTCGATGTAAACAATATGGTGCAGCAACTACCGAGGCGGATAGACGATGACTTTGCTTTTAATGTTAATATATAAAAAAAACTCATTCACAAATCAAATTACCTGAGCGGTTTCGTACGTAAATCAGTTATTAAAGCTTGGCTGCATTTCTTGGTAAATTAACCGCTATACAAACATTATGACATAAAAATTGACTGGTGCGTGTTTGACAAAGATATGGATGACTATATGGGGCTGGAGTTTCAGATTGAGACTGTCGACCCCGACTCTGTTGCCGAATCGGAAGTCCTGCTCGCTAGACAACATACTATGCTGTGGAATGAGGAACAATGTTTAGATATTGCTCCGGGACAAAGCTCATCTCCGATAAACATAATCTATGATATTCACGGTGAGGAACTATCTTTCCCTCAAATATACTATGGTGTGCCTCGTCAGTTTGACCTCAACGTGCGGGTGACTCCGTATATGATGTCAACTAGCGAGATTCGACGTACTGATCGGCGTGGTGCAACTCCGGATCATATTCTCTACATGGCAATGAAGATGCTTCGCATACGCGTTGTCGAGGGTATCTACAATATGTTTCGATGTGTACAGCAGACCGAGTCAATCACACGCAAGATGCTTGAGGACCGAAACTTTATGGACGATTGCATCAATAAAAACTTCGCTTTTTTGAAATCCATACCAAACTCTGTGCATTATTGGATGGGTCGCAAAAAAGATTTATTTGCGATAATGAGGCAGCTTGGCAAGCCCACGGTATTTTTTACCGTGAGCGCTAATGAAATCAAATGGCCAAAGTTGCTGAAAATATTGTATGATCTTAGCGACTCATTTAAAGATATTCACGTCGAAAATCCTTTAATCGACTTAAATCGATCTCAGCGTAGCCATATTGTTAATGAAGATCCAGTAACGTGTTGCGTTTACTTCAATAAATTGGTCGATACGATAATGGCTATGCTACAAGTGACAAGAGCTTACAACCCATTTGGTCCTTACCGTGTTCTTGATTTCTTTCTTCGGATTGAGTTTCAACATCGTGGAAGTCCACATGCCCACTGTTTGTAATATAATTGCTTGGAACGAAACGCGGGTGTTTCGCATTGCTGCCGCTACGCGCAGTCGGCGCTCGCGTCGCCCACCCGGTCGGGCCCGCGGTCCGCCATTTTGAAACGGGTTTGTGAACGGCGACGGCTCGTGCCGTCGCGTTAATTAGTATTGTTTTGGAGAGCGCGCGGTGAGGGCACGCCGCATGAAATAACTCGTGCTAGGCACGCCATTTTGTCTGAGGCCACATTGGAATAACGGATTATCCATTGTGATGTGTAATTATTAATAAGTTTGGATTGTAATGTTGAATTTCCCTTTTGTTAAATAACTATCGAACGTTTGTGTTTGTGAAAAAACCTGTTATTGTGACTTTTTCTTGTGAGAGGTGAAACGTGGCTGGCTGTTCACATCTAGCTGTTCCCGAGTGAACCTTCGGGAAGAAACCTACGTATTTGTTCTGGGGAATTGAGATCTCATGGGTTAGGTAGGGTGATTAGGGATCCCCCCTTTCCGAAGACATTCAAGATTGGATCCGAAGATTAAGAAGTCAACTTGGTGAGTTGCATAATAAATTTAGTTAGTTAGTTGTTAGTACATAGGGCCCGTAGCTCCCTATATAAGTTACGGTGGTAGCAGTCTGCGTATAGCTTAAATTAAGTTAGGTTTTAGTCGGACAGACGTAGTGCCGGGTCGAGGTTTTTACCGGTATTTTTTTTACCCGGTAAATTTTTCGGTACCGAACCCTCCCGCCATTTCGTTTGTCCGGATTCTCTGCGCACACCCACATTTTGCTGTGGCTTGAGAACGATCCACATGAAAAAATATCTGAAAACATGCCGAAGACTGTCCAACTCTTGAATGATCTCTGCTCAGTCAGTCGCAATGATCTACCCGGTGAGTTATACGCAAATCAAGTCCATAAGCATACGTTTACGTGTACAAAGCGCGGAGAGGCTACATGTCGCTTCAACATACCATACTGGCCGATGACTGAAACTAGAGTGCTGCTGCCGATGCCCAAAGACGACGGACGTAAAAAAGGATTACAGACAAGAGCCACCAAATTAGGAAAAATTTTAGAAGAACGTAACTATGAGTCGCTCGTCGAGTTTCTAATTGATAATAATCTAACAATGACATCTTACTTAGATACTATCAGAGCAACACTAAATCGTCCAACAGTGGTGTTCAAGCGCGTCTTTAATGAAATATATACTAATACGTTTAACCCGTGGATAGCGCGTACTCTTTGTGCTAACAGTGATTTGCAATTCATACTTGAAGAGTACAGCTGTGCTGCATATGTAGTGGAATATGTCAATAAGTCAAATCGCGGCATTAGCAACTTGCACCAAGAACTTATCAAAATACAAGAACAGAATCCCGAGAAAGAGTACGTGCAGGTTATGAAACAACTCGGTCTTAAGTTCCTCAACACCGTAGAAATGTCATCGCAGGAGGCTGCATGGTATTTGCTTCGCCAAACAATGAGCCGAAGCAGCCGTGAAGTGAACTACATCCCAACTGTATGGCCGCAAGAACGCCATAAATTACGAAAACGTAAAGCTGTGATGGACGATGAGAACTTAGACGAAAATAGCACCGATATTTGGACCAAGAATATAATACAGCGGTACGAAGAACGACCGAGTGAACTCGAAAATAAGTGTCTCGCTGAATTTGCGGCATGGTACACACCGGTAATCAAAAAGGGAAGACCGTCCGGAAATAACAATAACGACGATGCATCATCCAACGATGACGAGCCTACATCAGACAACGTGCCATTCGAGTCCACTGCAAAAATTGGTGGCGCATACCGCAAACGAAGTTCGCCACGAGTCATTCGCTACAGATGCTATGAATTGGACGATGTTGTGAACTATAAGCGAGAAATGGTAACTCTCTATGTTCCGTTTAAGAATGAGGTAGTTGAAGTTCTAGATCGCAACGGCTTCCTCGGGTTGTATGATGAAAGGGAAGCAGAAATCATGACCAAGCGTAAAGAATTCGAGTCTAACATAGACATTACGAAAATACTGGACGAAGTGAAGAAAATCTGCGAAGACTTTGATAATGTCGATCCATTAGATGTAAGCAACAAGCGAGATGATTTCGTGCAAAGCGTTTTAGAGCCCAATAATACGGAGAACAATGACGACTTTGAGAATTCCGTTAATGCAATCGGTATATCAGCTGTTCGTAAACGTAGCAATGTGATTTCTAAACAAGAGTACTGCCAAATGATGCGCCGCACAAATAATGGCCAACGTGAATTGATTCTCGAGGCACTTTATCGGCTACACTCACCAGATTTGAATCCCATTCAAGTCTTCTTTACCGGCCCTGCTGGCAGCGGCAAAACCTATGTACTCAAATTGCTTATGGAGACGTACAATCGATATACCCATCAGCATAATTTGCTTCGCAATGCTTATGTTGCTTGTGCTTCTACTGGTAAAGCAGCAGTAAACTTGGGCGGCGTCACCGAACATTCCGCGTTCAAGATCACTCAATCAAGGCGTATTGGTACAATGGCAAGAGAAGTGCTTCAAAATTACAGAAGCCTATTCGTTGGTGTGAAATGCATCATAGTCGACGAGGTGAGCATGATTGGCTGCGATGTGCTACATAAAGTAAATCAGCGCTTACAAGAGGTCACTGGTGTATACGACCAACCGTTCGGCAGTGTCAACATAATTTTCTGCGGAGATTTACGTCAGTTACCGCCTGTTAATGCTCCACCAGTCTATAAACAGCCGCGCAACGCGATCTGTGGAACAGCGCTGTGGCAATCTCTCGATTACTATCAACTAGAACAGGTGATGAGACAAAGTGATTCCACCTTTTCTGCCATACTTACGAAAATCGGCAATGGTGAGAGACTCGATGCCGAACAAATTACTGTGATCGAAGCACGTTTCAGAAGTAAATCATGGTGCAAAGTAAACGTACCAGCAGCTGTTCGTCTCTTTCATCGCAGCGTTTATGTAATCCCTTCCAGTATTCAGAACCTCCATACATCTGAGCTGCGGGAGCATTTAAGCGATGAAACGGCTGTTTTGATGGCATAAATGCTACCCTGATTTCAGTTCTGTAATGCGGGAGGGATTACAGAAGCAAAATAAGGATGCATATATGAAAAACCTTCCAGTATTCAGAACGCCAGTACTTCTGAGCTAGAATTATAGATATGAATTAAAATTTAACAGAAAATGCTCGATAAGAGCTATTAGAAATTATTACGAAACAAAATTTAATTGAATGATATAAACTTACGACAAAATAATTATTTATATTAACAACACATAATTATAATATAAAGGATAATGAATTCAAAGATGTGATTATAAAAAACCGGCCAAGTACGAGTTGAACTCGGAGAGGGTTCCGAACAATGCCAATTCTTATAGGTTTTGTTGTAATCTACAGGCGATGAACTACATTTAATGTTTTTTTTTTTTTCAAAATTCAGTAGTTTCGGAGATTAGGGGTGGTAAATTTTCGTCTTCTTTCATGAATAAAATCAAAACTATTTATTTTACAATAATAACATAAAAATATATATTTGAGGTCCTCATAACGAGTCCTTTCATTTGGTATATGTATAACACAGTAAGGTTTGCAAAACTTTTTTTTTAAATTGCCAATTTGTACCCCAAACAAAAATGACCTTTATTTAAAAAAAATTACTTTATACACATCTGTGTTTGGTTCACAGGATTACGCCATCCTACCAAATTTCATCTGAATTCTAGTCGTTTCGGAGAAAATTGCTTTGACAGACGGACGGACAGACAGATAGACAGACAGAGGCACGAGTGATCCCATAAGGGTTCCGTTTTGTACGGAACCAATTGCAATTAACTTAAGAAAGACATTCTTTCTTTTCTACAGTATTCGAAGCTTCAAACACTATGAACTTCACTACATAGTATAAAACAAAGTCGCTTTCTCTGTCCCTATGTCCCTTTGTATGCTTAAATCTTTGAAACTACGCAATGGATTTTGATGCGGTTTTTTTTAATAGATAGAGTGATTCAAGAGGAAGGTTTATATCCCGTGCGAAGCCGAGGCGGGTCATAGTTATATATAAAGTCTAAAAATAAACAAAAACAATTCGTAATTGTAATGTTTTCGTGTTAGATCGGTAACGGAATTAATTTAAAATGTAAACAAACAACGAAGCAATGCGCATGATATCGCTCTCTTTCTGGGCACGTGCCGCTTGCGATCTGAGATCGGGTAGCATATCACAGAAAACCCTCCCGAATGTCAGATCGCACCTACCTATTATATTTTTTTGGGGTCTCAGTAGAGGAAGCATTTTTTATTACGAATTTTCAAATATTATACCGAAAACCATCCCCGAATCCAGATCGTTCGTAGCTCTGAATAGCGGAATGGTTTACGGCAACTTTCTGTGAATTCATGCTTGTAAACCCTCCCGCAGCAGCTCAGATTTTCCGAAGTTCTGAATACTGGAAGGGTTTAAGGCAACTTTTTTTGAATTCGTGTTTGTAAACCCTCCCGCAGCTCAGATTTTCCGAAGTTCTGAATACTGGAAGGGTTTACATATACGCTTCATCGCAACCATGACATCGACGCGTATAATAACAATGCTTTCGTACCCGAATTCGAAAGTATCGCAGATGATAAGATGATTGGCTATCATACATTATCAGAGGTCACAACTGCTCGACGCAACTTGCATAAGATGAGTGTGGTTGAGTCGGGCGGTTTGCCATACAGTTTAAAACTAGCTGTCGGATATCCATATATGATCACAATGAACTTAGATGTTGAAGATGGACTCGTGAATGGCGCTATTGGTACGCTTAAATACATAGAATATCTGACTGAGGACGAGCAGGTGGCAAACTACGAAAGGGCAGAAGTTGATGATGAACCACAGCCATCAACCTCAACAGGAATTCGGAAGAAATTGCGTCTTTGGCTGGAGTTTCCAAATCCAAGCATGGGCCAGTTATGTAGAATAAAAGCGAAACCCCACGTCATGTGCAAGCGTGACGTGTTAGATTTGAAGTGGACACCAATTGTGACCAGAGCCACCAACATTCCGCTCGGCGGAAGTGTAAAGTGCAGACGTAACCAGTTTCCAGTTGTATCAGCAAGCGCTGTCACCATTCACAAATCACAAGGTGGCACATTCGACGAAGTAGTCTATAACTACGATAAGTCTCAACAGACACAGCTTGTGTATGTTGCGCTGAGTAGAGTAACATCGATTGATGGTTTGTATCTCACCAACGACAGAGAAGATTTTAAATTTTATCACGGGCAAGGTAGCATGGCGCCAACGGTAAAAGATATACGTGACGAATACAGTCGGATGTCCAAACACCGGCTTCCCACGTTGCTAATGCGAGCAAAAGACTTCTGCAAGCGAAACATCCCAAGCGATGGCTATGAAGACGGTGGCGGCGTACTTCATCAACGACGTCAACTAGTTTTAATAATCTCTGCTTTTAATGCACAAAGTTTGGTGGCTCATGCAGAAGATATTGAGACCGATAATATATTAATTAATTCCGATTATATGGTTATTAGCGAGACATGGATGAATAGTGCAAATACTGTGAAACTTAATGGCTTTGAAATAAAAGCAAGCTATAACAGCGCTTTTGAACATAGTACAGATCGTCTTACTGAAGAGCCGCTAGAGCGAGTTTCTGCAGCCGGGGGTTCTGCAATCTACAGAAACCTTCAGAGCTCCACGAGCTGCAGTGAAATCAGCTCGTGTCGTAATACCACTTTAAGAAAACATAATGTTGGAGACATATGCCTGGTGGACGTCAAAATCGAAGGTCGTACACTATTTGTACTCGGTTCCATTTATATTCATCCTAGGGCGTCAACCGAAGATGTCAAACTATATCTTTTTCAAACACTGTTGCCATATTCAGCGAGCATGACTAAGATATTACCAAGCTCTGAACCAGACTTGGAGACTCCAATCATCTTGTGTGGTGACTTTAACAATGATCCACGACATAACAGCTACCTCATAGATTTTTTAAAAAACGAATTTGGCCTTGATTATATACCTACACCACCAACAACACTTGGGAATACTACAATAGATTGCACATATAGTAGATTTGTAAATGTCGACATTTTTCCTTTTATATCATATTTTTCCTACCATAGACCACTGCTTCACAAAATAACAGTCAATTATTAACATAAATCAATCTTTAATGGTTCACTAATGTTTGACCAAAAATCCTTTCACAAATCATAATTTTTAAAACTTACGTTTAACTATACTTTTTAATAATGTTTCATTTTACTAACTTTAATTTTATAAACATTTTACTAAATGTACTCAATATAAAAGTTTTATTTCATCAAACAACTCTCTTGATAAAACGTTATTTTACAAATCTACTATAGGCAAATTTATATTTAACCATTACTCTAGCCGCGCGTGTTTTTGATTATGTTGGCTCGTCGCTCCCCTCCTCGCAACCAAATCTGCCTAGCTTTTGTTCATCATGATGAACCCTAAAACTAAAGCATCTATGACAAAAAGTAAATAACTTACAGCTCAGATCGCTTGGAGACAAACCTTCTTTTTGTACTTAAAACTTCATATCTTTTAGTTTTGGTAAATAATATTTAGCAAACGATGTATTTTGTCATAAGATATTTTGTCTTGCGTTGTTTTACCAATTGAAGTCTTTGTTAAATAATTTGTTTGTAAAATCAATATTTGTCTAGTTGTAGTAATTTGTTTGTAAAATAATCATTTTAATAAAAGGATTAGTTTGTAGACCCAGATGTTTTTAAAATGTGTAGTTTATAAAAAAACATTGTTATTAAAATGACTGTTGTCCACCACCACCACTGTTGTGTGTTGTGCACCATCTTTATTGTATTATTATCTTGAGTATACAAGAATATCACAATCATCACATAAGACCAAAAACAGTATTAACTACATACAAAATATTTTAAGAGTTATGTTTTCAAGGTACATGTGTGTATGTTTAAATAAAATAAAATATTAAGAACGTATATTATTTTGTTTTTTTCAATCTTAAAAAGCGACTCGCTGACATAGACGTTTCACGTTAAAACCAACGGCCGTGTCCACCGACACAGCCCCACCCATTTTTTTCCCGGGATGAAAGGTACGTCCTTCTCAGTACTTCCAACTATGTGTATGCGGAACAGGAACATTGGTTCAGTACACTGAAAAAAATAGATTCTAATTAAGATACATTTCCTCTTAGTTGACGATATAATAACTGTTATAAATAATTATTTGATTATCCTAAATAAGGTGGCTTAGTTGCCAGAACAAATTCATTAAAATCAAATCAACAACTTACGCCTATAGTTCATTTCAATCAAGATCTTAGTTACTTCGTACATTGTTTATATTTCTTGTTTAATTCTATTAATTCGCCTTGTTACATTATGTATTTAAGTTTGTTAATTCTAAAAAGCAACATGAGAGTTTCAAATAAATTATAATCTTCTATTTAAACAAGCATCATTGTTAATTTAATATATTATTTAATAAAATCAACTGTTAGAAAAAGTCAAATAAAATAAATACTTTGATATTTCAACTAGAAAAACGAATGAAACGTTTCCGTATCCACCTCCCGCGCATCTCCCCCGCGCCGCGCCCCTTGTTCGCCCGACCCTTGCCGCGCGCGGCCCGCACCCGCCGCAGCCGTACCTTGCGCCATTTTTTTCGCGACAAGTTCGTTCGAGTTGCAATCTACTAATTTTATTCTGAATTTGTGATTAGTTCCATTTTTACAAGCTTTTTCACTGTGAACTGTGTTCGAGAAAGTCGATACCTACGTACGTTCCTTAATACTGTGCAAGTGAAACATGGATGAAGTGGCGGAGTTACTGGAAACATGGGAGCTGCCCGGTCGCGTAAATACAAAGGCGGATGCAACACAGACACCCATAGTCTGTGCTGCATTATCTTGCGTATGACTTAAGCGGTTATAGTCTGTCCAAACCCAGCTGCAACACAGCGGTCTATAGTGCAGCCGCATTTGTTTCTAAAATTCAATGAAAAGATGAAAAGGCTTATTCAACACAGACGCTTATAGTCTGTGATGCATCATCTTGCGAATGGCTTAACGCAGTTATAGTCTGACCAAACCCAGCAGCAACGCAGCGGTCTGTAGAGCAGCTGCATTTGTTTCTATATAACAAGGGCGAATTGAACACTGACCAACCATAACAATAGGTATTTAAGTACATATGTTTCAACTATTATCTGAGTTTCTGTATTGTAATGCAGACTCACGCAGCTGTGAAGTTAAAATTAATGTCAACATTTTGGCTTGTTTTCAAAAGAACATAATTTTTTAATAAAGTATTTCTATTAGTTTTCTTAAATTTGAAATCTACTGTAGCACGCCCGTAAAGTTACATAACATAAAGTTTTTGAACTCTGTTCATTCTTATAAATCTTGGTGAATGTTGACAACCATCCATATTTCAGACATTGCACGCTGGTATGCTGACCTATCATTATCCAATTCGTTGAAGAGAAATTTGGAGGCAGTAGTAACCTTAGCTTTAAGTAATTTTCTGACGTCAACTAACTAATTTATTTTATTAGTATATGACTATTTTAAAGTGCTATTTTTAAGCCAATTTAAATAAAAAAACAATTGACTTTGAAAATTTTCGCAGAAACGACTTACAGTCTTCTAGTCACGTACCGAGTGCTGGCAATTTACATTAAACTTTGGCGGTGAAAGTTTTATTGTGCCTGGTAAAATTAAATATTGTATACTCCACACAGGGCTTATTAAAAAATGTCGTTATCAATCCTTTTTTCACTCCTTTATGCAATAATTTTAACCCGCACGCATTGACTTGTCGCTAGGTCAAGGACAAACTGATATAACAAAATTAATGAAATTATTATCTGCAAAGCCGCCGCATTTGTGTGACATTTCCGTTCCGAACGCGATCATAGTACAGACACTAGCGTAGGTAATAAGCTGTTCTGTATTGCAGCCGTTTTTGTTAAAACAATGTCTTTCAAAACCGATCACAGCGCAGACAGTTTCCAAATGTCTGTGATATAGCCGTGTTTGTACTAATTTATATATACGAACCCGACTGCGTTACAGACAAGCCACTGTCTGTGTTGCGTCCGCCTTTGTATATACGCTGCCCGGTCTCATTTCCAAATTTGCTGGTGAGTGTTACTCTTTTAGTACCTACGTCGTACATACGATTACGATTTGAGCTTGTCCTATTACCTATTTAACGATTTTTTTGATTTTGTTAGAAGTAGGTAGGTGCCTACCTACCTACGAGTTCTAATTGTTTGTTGTTTTGTATTTGTGTGTGTAAGTGGATAAAACTGGTGACAGATTTGTCAAGCCGCCTAAAGGCATGGCAATACGTTATGATAGAATTTTTTTCGAATTCGAATGCAGTGAGGCAGTGACCGAGACGCGTGCGGTGCGTCCCAAGTCTACGTTCGCCGAAGTCAATCATTTAAAATTTAAATCCTATTTCAGAGCATGGGATCAACATCCAAGTATTATCAGCGCTTACACCAGACGACGTCAAAGATATAATCCCTCAGATAGGGCCGAGGGCTCTGTTCATGAGGTGCTGGCGAGCTCGGAAGGCTGAATTTTCGACAAATATATCTTTATCAGTAAGTTCCTATGTTTGGTTTAAATGGCTAGAGGCAAATAATTATTCCAATATCAGTAGGTATTTATGTGGTTCAGGTGAGTAGGCATCATGCACAAGGCTACAACTACAACAAATATGGCTTAGTATGAGCTGAAAAATGTCATCAATTTATTATTTTATTGACACTAACTAGGTTTCGCCCATAACTTCGCCCTCGAGATCCTTCTGGTACAGTACTGTTTTTCGGAATGAAAGATGTGACAGGTACCCTATGTCCTTTCCCAGGCCTCCAACTATCTCCATACAAAATTAAATCAAACATTTATAATATTGGTGTGGTTGTAGTGTACTATCAGTATGTATCGACAGGTATTTATTTAAAATAAATATAAAAGCCAAACAGTCACTAAGTACCTACCTACATACCTATTTAAATTACAGTTTTTTAAATCTAAATTTCATCGATTGGAATAGGTCAGTGTTTATTAAAATGAAGGGGGTAACAGATGATCAGAGTTACTTTTACTTTTATAATACTAGGTAGGTACTAGGGCATGCAATACCGGAAAGTTATCAATACCGGAACTGATTTTCGGTACTAGAGACCTAATACCGGAATTCCGGTACTGGTTCCGGAATTGGCACAATTTGTTTAATCTCTATGAATCTATACTTATTAGATAACATAGTGTATTTAAATAAAAGAACAATCGTCTAATCACTACACCGCATACGTGCACACTCGCTAGCATATATTGAAATTATACAAGGCCAGCACACATTCATAGTGTCCTAACACTGTACGGTTTCAGAATGTGTAACAAAATAAGTTTTTGAAAATATACACGATTTCTACGTAATGGTCGCGTATACTTTCTTACACTGATTCAGTAAATTAGTTAGGAGAATATACAAGGTTAGAATCTACATCTTATGACATTGTATAGTTTAAGAATGGAAACGTGTAACAAATGTTTGTAAAGTATACAAGCTTGGAAAGACAATGTATATGAAAATGTATAAGAAGGCTAAAACCAATATGTTCTGACATAGGTTTTGGCCTTCTAATATATTTTTTGTCTGGGTTGGGAATAAAAAAACAGATTTTTACGAGATCATATATTTTTATCTATACATATAATAAAACAGTAAAAATATTTTGTCTGTACATTTAATATTTTTGACTAAAATGGATAGAGGGAGACCTAAAAAGAACAATAGACAGCAAAAAAAATTTTTTGGAATTTCTTGTCTGTCTGTCTGTCTGTCTGTCTGTCTGTCTGTCTGTCTGTCTGTCTGTATGTATGTACGCGTTTCACGCAAAAACTACTGGACGTATTTGAATGAAACTTTTTTTGTTGTATAGCTTTTAAGCCTGGGCAACATATAGGCTATAATTCATTTTGAAAACTGGAACACCTGATGAAGAACCATAACGGAACAGCTAAACTATAAGTAATATGGAAATGGTGCCTTAACAAAAATCGTTCAACCTGATGAGCATTTTCTGCCGACGTGTAAAAATTGAAGATCTGGAACATCTGATGAAAAGCTCCAAGAGACCAGCTACACTATAACATATATGGAAATGGCGCCTTAGCAAAAATCGTTCAACCTGATGAGCATTTTCTGCTGACGTATAAAAATTAAAGATCTGGAACATCTGATGAAAAGCTCCAAGAGAGATTTTTCATCTAAGCGAAACTCACGCGGGCGAAGCCGCGGGCGACAGCTAGTTATAAAATAAGAAAAAAAAGGTTTGCTTACTTAGAATTATTTTGGTTCTCTTTGGTTTAGACTTTTTTGCTTTGATGTCAATAGAAGCGACACATGCACGACCACGCATACGATTATGATCTTCCTTTTTCTTGTTAAAAGATAGCTTGCGATAAACCAGTTTTTTAACTTTGGAAAAGGTGAACGAACAATCCAATTAGTATTGCTAAACGCAGAATTTTTATGAATAAAGTCTGTAGAAAATCCACTATAGTCTTCTTTGAAATTACCGGGCTTACTGATTTTTTCTTGTGTTTGAAAGTTTCATTCTAACTGTTTGCATTCACCATAATTAACTATCAAAAACTATTTTAAACCATCGGCCGTAATCATTTTAACTAAGTTCGTGTCACTCACAAATAATTTAAGTACAAAATTCAAACAATTACACTTTTTGGTATCAAATTAAACAAAACACTGCATTAGAAAACAATGGCGCGTGGCTAATGATACAATAATCTTAAAAAGAATAAAAAGATGACATAATCTTGTGAAAAAAGAGAAGGCAATAAATCAAAATGGCTACCTTGAAACTCTTCGCGTATAGAATCCAAGCACATCATAGTGCGTAGCACTAAGAAAATATACACGATTAGTCTGCTATGGTAACTAACGCAGTATATTTTTCGCACAAAATGGAAGTATACGTAATTGGAAAATATACGCGATAAAAACGTAATAACCATGTATAGTTTCAAAAAAATTTTAGTAATGTAGAATTTGAAACTATACGCGAGCAGTCCGAACCTGTGCGTACTGGCCTTGTATAATTTCAATATACGCCACTCGCTATAAGATATTGACGACTGCAAAGTCTGCAAAATTATAGAGTACGAGTTCAGTGCGGGCGAGGGAAACAGCGCGGGGACCGGGTAGCAACTAACCAATCAAGTAAAAAACTAAGTACTTACATAATTATTTTTTTATATAAAAATTTCTAAATTACTCCGTGCAATTTTTTTAGTAAAATTATATTTGCATTTAATTTAACTTTCAATTTAAGTATGTAATTCATTTAGTGCAAAATAAAATACTTTTAATAAACATTTATAAAAAATTATTACTATTTCTAATTTTCTTCATTTTTTTTGCACGTCGTACAAAAAGTCAGTTTCGTGGAGTTAGTTTCGAATGGTTTTGAATGACAAGCTGACAACTTGACAAAAATTACAAAAACCGATAGCATTTAAATCGCATAGTATATATTTATTTATATTTTTTTTAATGAACAAGACGCACTGCGGGCTATCATCCCTTCTTGGTTTTTTATCCCCCCCGCACGCACTTTTCATCATCATACTTAATGCGCACAGCGAAGCTTTGGAACCACGTTGGAACTCCCTGCCTGCGTCTGTGTTCCCGAGAACGTACAACGTACAACCCGACTCTCTTCAAAACCAGAGTGAATAGGCTGCTTCTGGGTAAGCTCGTTACACCGTAGACCTCATCTGTGTCCTCGGGCAAGATTGTGATCAAGAGCAAGCCCATTTTTAATAAAAAAGAAAAAAAAAAGAATACCGGTATTACGGTATTTGGCTCTTCAATTCCGGTATTGAAATACCGAAAAAATCTGTCCGAGATACCGGAATTACGATATTCCGGAATTCCGGTATGCATGCCCTAGTAGGTACCTATGTGTAAACAAAAAGGTGAAATTTAATAATAGAAATAGTTCAGTAATCAAACTTCTTGTTTTTCTTGCAGGATCTGGATTTAACAAGTTACGAGATTAAGGAGGACCCAAAGGAAGAAGAAAACATAGTTATTTTGCCTTTGGAGGAAGTTAAAGGTGTGTCCAGAGCCTCAATAATTAATCAGAAAACTCAGATTGGGGTAAGTGTGCTTAAAACTTATATCCAAGTATATATTAAATAGGTTCTCACCACTATTATATATATACTAGCCACCCGCCCCGGCTTCGCCCATGGTACATACATAGCCTTAAGCCTTCAGGGACAACTTAGCTATCCAACGCTGAAAGAATTTTCAGTGCGTGGTCACAGTTTTTTGCCCGCCGATCGTGTTTTTGGACGACTGGAAAAGGAACTAAGAAAAATACCAGTGATCACCACCAAAGATGGTTACTATGATATCTTCAAAAACCATGGCAATGTAAGGTTATTAGGAAATGGAGGGATTACAAAAAATAAAAAGAGTCTGGATAAAAAAAACTGTTCAAAGACAGAAGACTATCGGTTGTGAAATAAAAGCTTCCCAATATTATAGATTTTATGGAAATGATCTTTGGCAGACATTATTGATACGGGGTAAACGTATTCCACTAACTATTGATGTTGCAGAATCTATTCCGCAGCCAGTTTCAGAAAAAAAGAAAAAAGATGTAATAAATTTACTTGAAAAACAATGTGGGGAAGAATGGAATGCCTTGCCTGAACTTCAATGGTACAAAAATATTTTGTTACATGTGACGGAAGAACCAGCTGAGGAACATGAATATAATTGTGACTGCAATGAAGAGGATGTAGGAGAAGTCTGTGTGTGATTTTCAGATTTTAATTAAAGTTTTTAGAAAACAATTTTTTTTTTTGCTAGCCCATCCTTTTCAACAGGGCTTATTTCTAGGAGTGCCAAAACAAAATGTTTTATTTCTTAGGAGTGCTTAAACAAAACATCTTATTTTTTGGAGTTTGCGACTAAATGGCTTATTTCCTTAAATCATATGATAATAACTCATAATTTAGAGTATAAAAAAATATATATATACACTGTGAAACGATCTATTAACCTACCTAGATTATGTACATAAAAGTTTGTTACTAAAAATGTTCATGTATGAAAAGTTTTCGTATTTTTCTTGTTCCTGAAAAAAATGATCATACAGAAATAAGCCATTTTGAAAAGTCACTCCTACTGGTTTGCGATTTTAATACAAAAGTTACAGAGATTTTAGTACCTACAATTTTTTGAATGATTGTTTGATTGGTTTGAACGAATTATAGTCAGTAGCGTTATAGCGTAGCTTGTGTTAAGGATACTTAAATTAGTTAATAGGTATATCACTATTTTTTGTAAACAGGAATTCAGTAGGTGGGGCATTGACGATTGACTCGGTGTACGTGCATGACAGTCCACTACCGCTGCGCTAATCGATTTTGTGAGTATAAATATGCATACATTTCAATAAGTTTCAGGTTCTACACTAAAGATCAAGAAACTCTTTTCAATTTACATTATTTAGGTTTATTAGAGTATAACTCTATGCTCTAGTAAATATGCTGTGTACGCTAACCTACTTTCGAAAAAGAGAGGTTACATCAATGGCATCGGCAACTTAGCCAGAACTTTGTTCGGAGTTTTAGATGAAGAATTCGCTAACAAGTATCAAGACGATATAAGAAACATGCAGACTTATGAAAACTACTTACTAGAATTGATCAAGAATCAAACTAGCATCGTAGAAGCTGAAAACGAAATTATTTTATGAAAAATCAACTACATTCGATGCATGAGTACATACAGAAAACAAGCGATAACCTGAAACAGATTACATATAAACTGGAAATCATGTCAACGATGAACGATTTCAACGCTGCCTCACTGACAGCTTCGTTGATACTTTACAACTTGAAACGAACTCAGCTCAACACCATGACCAACTTATACAACGGTCACTTCGATGTTCATCTATTTACTCCCAAACAGCTCACCCTTCAACTACATATGATCACAGCCAAGGTCACAAAGGGTCTATCGCTGCCTGTAAAGGACGACAATATCGAAGATAACATCAAGGACATTTACAAACTATTATACGTACGAGCTCGCATCACATCATCTTTCCTGTTGCTAGAAGTCCACATACCATTAACGAGCGACAATGAATACAAAATTTACCGTCCTATCGCACTACCTATGAATTTGAACAACCAAAATTACACTTCCGTTACCTTAAGTTCATCATACATTGCGGTCTACTTAAAAACAACGCATATCTAACACTTGAAGAACGAGACTTGGATCACTGCACACAAATAAATGAAGATCGATATGTTTGTAATATGATCCATCCAATTACGAACTTGAGAAGCAAATATGCACCTTGTGAAGCGCCATTAATAAATCAGCAAGCTAACTTACGCTGTGATATGAAAACGCACACTTGTGTAGACAGGTGGATAAAACTAAATAAACAAAACAGATGGTTATTATGCTGCAATTCTTGTCAAGCGAGGATGCTATGTGAACATAAAGTTTCATCGACTAAGTTACACTGTATACGCCTACAATCATTTCGGAAATAAACTACATCTCAACCTTGATCTACCAGAAATAACAGATGACAACTTATTATTTAACGATTACTTACCACTCAACTTGAGTATCCAACCGTTGCAGCAATCGCCATCTTCAACAGCAAGTACAGAAGAAAAGCACGGAGATCTAGACGCTAAACTGAAGCTTTTGAAAGAAAAAGAAAGCTTACCCCACAACTTCGACAACAACTTAAGCTCTCACGACATACATCAATACGTAATTTCATACCTGGTT
This sequence comes from Ephestia elutella, assembly GCA_018467065.1. Classification (NCBI taxonomy): domain Eukaryota; kingdom Metazoa; phylum Arthropoda; class Insecta; order Lepidoptera; family Pyralidae; genus Ephestia; species Ephestia elutella. Next base: position 7,323,367 of record CM031577.1, read on the forward strand.
GTGGTAGGATGCCTGATAACAGGCCTGGCCTATGTTTAATAGTGAGGAGATGCAAAAGTAACAGGAACAAACCAACGACAATACAGGAAACACAACCGGACCTGCAGCCCCAAGCACGCGATGACCCACAGGAGAACATAGAGATGCAACCGCGGCGCTGCGACGTGTGTCCATATAATAATAAACCTCATAGGCGATTTAGTTTTAGATCCTGCTAACTTTTAAATAAATTAATAACTTAATTATTATTATAATCTGCATAACTTTATTATTTTAACTTACTTTATTTTAATAATCTAATTATTCTTAGCTAATTTCCTGTAAATTTGTATTGTATAATTTTAAATCAACCCTAACTTTTGCCCTCCCAGCATGTACGAGACAAAAGCGTACATAGTAAATATGCTGTTTACGCTAACCTACTTTCGGCCGCCGTCGCCGCATTCTGTACTTATAACTTTAGTGTACGAAAATAAAAGCATAGCCGTCAACACGTATCTTTGATTTCTTCTTCTTCTTCTTAGTCGTATCCTCATGACTGAGGGTCGTGACCACCAGTAGCTATAGCTCTCGTGGCTATGGCCTTCCAGGCAATGCGGTCCTGTGCCTGTTTTAGGGCCAGATGGAGCTTCATGTGCGTGGTAGATTTTATTATGTCTGTCCATCTAGTCGGTGCTCTTCCCTGACTTCGACGCCCCGGGACATGCCCAAGCAGGATAATCTTCTCGAGGCTGTCCGGCTCACGGCGCGCTATGTGGCCAAAAAACATGAGAAGTCTCCGTAGACATGTTGTAGAGAGACGGGTTTGGATGTTCAGCTCCTCCAATATAGATGCATTGGTGCGGCGAGCTGTCCAAGGGATACCCAGCATTCTACGCCAACACCACATCTCGAATGCATCTATCCTGCTTTTAAGGTTTGGTTTCCACGTCCAGGTTTCCGACGCATACAGAAATATGGAGAAGACCAGTGTTCGCATGAGTCTTACTTTTGTAGTGCGATTGATGTTACGGCTTTTCCATATTTTATCCAACCGCTTAACTGCAGATTTCGCCATCTGAGCTCTACGAATGACCTCCTGCATACAGTCGGCATCGCTTCTGATCTTTGATTTATATCTAACTAATTATCTAAAAGTGCACTCTAACTAACTTAACTAAACTTAACCGTACGGGTTGCAAACTGTGGCTCTTACAATATTGTTACGGGCTACTGGTCCGTAGATTTGGATAAAAACACCTGATGATACTGATGAGACTTTATTCAGTTCACCACACTAAAGTTACAAGGGTTTCCTCACGACGTTGTCCAAATTGTCCAAACACAATGATCAGAGTCCAGTAATTATCGCCAAGTCGTCACTTACTATTTCGCACTTGTATCACTTCGATCTTTCTCTTAGCTCGTTAGTAGATATGTGTCAATGTCATAAGGTGGGAATAAACGTCAGTCTGAATAACGAGCCGGTGGTTTGATTGTCTTCCCAAAGGATTTCCCATATATAATATTGGCGACGAGATGTTTCCCACACAAAGCCATGGATTTTGGCCTAATTTTGACCACACACATCAGGAATGGTCAACGTTCATAAAAAAAATCAAACAGAGTTTCATTGCGAGCGGAATTACTGAGGACAAAGGCGGCGTCAAGCGACGCGCCATTTTGTTGAGTTCGCTAAGCGATGGGACCTTCCGTCTGGCGAGCAACCTCGTGTTACCTAGCAAATTGGAAGAGAAGGAGTTTGAGGAAATTGAGAAGATTTTGACCGGTCATTTTACGCCTAAGCGTTGCGGGTTCGCAGAACGATACCATTTCTACGCGGCTTCGCAAAAGGAAGATGAAACTTATGCGCAGTGGGCGGCTCGTTTAAGAGGACTCGCTGAGTTCTGCAACTTCAAACATATGGAGGACGCTCTCTTGGACAAATTTGTCATGGGCATGCTGCCGGGACGGGAGCGGGAAAAGTTGTTTGCCCAAGAGATCGGTGAGCTGTGTTGCGTGTATTATACGCAACCGTGTTAAATTTCACATATACTGCACTTACGTCTGTTGATTCGCACATTCATTACACATAATTGTTTATTTAGCTATTATTTTAACGCTTTTAGTCGTAATTATTCGTCTTTCAAAGCAAACACATCTGTTTGTTTACGTAAAGTCAACTTGTCACTTTGGACGTTTGACAGTGACGTTCGAGATGACGTTTGGAAATGGTTCCTATACATAGGTGGTGTGTTGCGATGGACGCGTTGGTAGAATGTTTTTTATTTACTTATATTTGTAAATAATATAGGTAATTGGTCAAAATTTATAGAATAATAATTTAAACAAGGATTTCATTAGATTAACTATATCTTTTTTTTCTTCGAGATGAATGTCGCACTCCTATAATTTTGTCTCTGGTCGAGCTCTATGTTTGTCTCGGATTTCGTGTCAGCTAGACTAGGTGACGTGGTTGGGATTGCCTCGTAGGAAACGATCAAGATGGTCTTTCTTAGTTCCAAGGCGCTCCATGGCTGGACGCCTCGCTTTTTGAAGCCTCCATGAGTGGAAAATAAGATGCAGCGGCCCGGTGAGTCCATCTCCCTGGCGTTCTGCTGGTCTTTTATATGAATATTGTCGACACGATGTTAATAGTGTTCTCCGTTGTTCCAGAATACGCCGCTGCTAAGTTTAGGTTTTAAGTTGTTAGTTTACGATTTATTTTTCCAATATTCCACGTTCCACGTGTTATACTTTATTAGTTTACTCGTTTAAACTATTTTTCCTCGTGCTTTGGCACGTAATTTAATGTCGTAACAAGGTTACTTCAAAATAAGTTTCTACTTATAACTTTCTTTCTTTTCGTTGTACATACTGGTTACAATGACCCTGATCCTAAGGGTAATCTCCTTCTTTGGATAAATAACCCCTATTTATCCCAGTAAAACAATAACACTTCATGTAAGCAAAGAGGATTGCTGACCACCCTTCGGTGTGAGACCACATGGCACTTCAACAATCCAGGACTCCCAGCTGTTCCTACATTACTGGGAGTGACGAGGTGATACAATTTACTAGAAGAAAGGAGAGGACCTAAAGGGGATTTACCAAGTAATATCCATTTTATAACTAGAACTTAAACTTTAGAATTTATTTTAAGGCAGAGACTTTGCCTAACATGATTTGTTCCTAGTTTTATCACATAGAGAGGACGCTCTCAACCTTTGTTAAAAGGTAGGTCTTATAACCAACTTTAAGAATAAGGACATTTTTCTATGTCATGTGTTTTCATAGGTTATGATAATTAGACTTTAGTCTTAATTAGTTTGTTTTAAGAAACATGTGAGAAAAGAAAGGATTTGTTAAAACATTCCTATAGAAAGAATTAGCATTAAGGAATAAGAATATTTAACTAAAAAAGTGAGTTTACCAAATATGTATATTTTCTTTTTAATATATTTAACTTGATATATAAACAATTAACTTGTTTAATTGATTCCAACTAATAGTTGGTGGCGCCCTTGGTTAGAATTGAAACACAACGTATATCTGGTCCCTTTCTTCAAATGTAACATTCCACAGAGCGACAAGAACCCACCGACCCACTCCGGAGTCTCCTACATAACGCACCACTGAGCTGGCTGTGCGTTTGTCCACCGGTGGCAGGCAGTGTTTTACACGCCTGTCCTATAGTGGGTAATAGCTGACACTCGTAAAGGCGGTAGACCTGGCAGACAGCGTGCGGTGCGCGCGCGCTGGAGCGGCTGTAATACCAGCAGCCGCGGCCACGGCAGCTGGCGGCGCGGCGGCGGCGACCCCGTGTGGAAGATCGGCACCGGCAAGGGCAACTCTGGCGCGGATACCAAGTGTGCGGTTTGTGGGCGTGCTAACCACAATTCCAAGGAGTGTCGGTTCGCAAATTACAAGTGTTCGAAGTGTAAAGTTAAAGGGCATTTGCGTAAAATGTGTAAAAGTGCTGTGAAATTCGAAGATGCTCAGGATATGCTAGTTGCGCCAAGCAGCTCTTCAAGTCCCAGGGAGTTAGCATCTGAGTCCCCGGCGATCGCCGCCGCGTTGGAAAAGGGAGAGAGAGCGGAAAGAACTGAGGAGGGAGTGATAACGGAACAGACAGCAGAAAAAGTGCCGCTCGAACGTAGGCAGGAGGACATTCCAGCTGGAACGTCCAGACGGTTTAGACCGCCCCTCAATTATTATAAAGAATAGTTCTAAGGCTCTCAATTGTAATAATTTAAGTATATATTTGTAACTTGTTTTCAATGGTTAATTAAGGTATTTGGGGGAGGAAGTAGTAGATATGTGTCAATGTCATAAGGTGGGAATAAACGTCAGTCTGAATAACGAGCCGGTGGTTTGATTGTCTTTCCAAAGGATTTCCCATATATAATACTCGTCTAAAGATGAACTGAACTCGGCGCCGAACAACCACGCTTATATAGGCCAGCCTCGAGCTACTTCTAGAATGTTCCCGGCCTAACTCTGTCGAACGATCGAGTATATCGCTATCCCGCTCTTACACATGGCTGTCCTTTTCCTTTAGGTTGCAAGCGACTATGAACCTTAACCGTACAGTACATAAGGCTCATTATTGCTTGCACCGCTGATCATTTCTAGAACCAAAGAGGGTTCACGAAGCATAAGTCTAGAACATTCCAGTATTTGCGCACTTTTCTAGACTTCGCCGGTGCGTTTTCGTAACAATATTAGTAAAGAATTTCATTTCTTGAGATTAAAGACTTCTGCTTTTTTATCTTAGCATAAATAGCACTGATTTTCTTAACATTTGACACGGAGATAGTTTAATATATGGAGACGAAAAAAAAAAGACTTAAATTTATCACGATATTAGAATTTGCATAAGTTGCTACGGACAGAAATTAGTAGATTATATTTAAAACTTGAATAATACTGTAATAAATATTGAATCCTATTTTACAGTGTACAATAATGCCACTAACAGCAGCCGAAAAGATGAAGAGCAGAGAAAGAAGAATTTAGAGCGGAAAAAGTTTAAATATAAAATTAAAAAAATATCTGAAATGACCGATGAAGAAAAAGCTATTAAAAGAAAGAAATGGAGAGAAGATAAACAAAAGCAAAAAGTGCAGAAGAAACTTAAAAAACAAGTGGAAGAGAGGAAAGAAAGTGAAAATCAAGAAATGAATACGAATATAAAAATAAAATCAAGAAACACATATAAACAGAAACTTGATGATGCTTTAAGTTTTTGATGATGTCCCACTTTTTTTATAGGGACGATGTTAGCAGGGCCACCGCTGGCAAACGAGAATTTAAAACGTTATAAAAGAACAGGCAACAAATTAGGTATCTTAATAATACATTAAAAGTTTTTTATGAAAAGTATAAGTCAGAAGGTGGTTCTGCTTCTTTTCCTACTTCTGGTCGATATAAACCATTTTATGTTATATCACCTACTCTTAATAAAAGGAATACTTGCCTTTGTTTAAAACATGATAACATAAGTTTTAAGTTAGCAGCACTGAAATGTTTAAAAATAATTAACATCAGTAATACTCATGAACTCCTAAAGAAAGTAGCGTGCAATATCGAATCATTTGAATGTATGTATGGTTAAAGTGATACATGTAAATCCTGTTCTCTAGATTACGATTTGGAAAAATTCACATCTCAAGAAATCAGTTGGCAAAAGTGGGAAGTACAAAACCACACATATAAAAAACCAAGCACAAATAACGACAACGAAAAATAAGTTAAAACTAAAAAAAAACAGTTAAAACACTAAAAACAGGAACGGTAACAGAATTTTTAAAAGAGTTCAAAGCCGATCTATTTTTATTTAAAATTCATAGTTATAATATGTGGCACCAAATAAAACAATACAAGACTTGTATTGAAAATTTTGATAATGATGAAATAGCTGTACAATGCGATTTCTCTGAAAATGTTGAATGCAAAATGGCAGAGGAAATCCAAAGCTCATGTACAAACGATATTCAACTTTGAACTGTAAAATGATCTAAATGTGTATTGTTATCTTGCTTATGTGTAACTTGGAGGGTCATCTTCAATATTCTGCCGGCTCCGTTAGAACATTGCCAGTAATGACATACGGAACAGAGACGTGGTCGCTTACTATGGGCCTCATAAGAAGGCTCAAGGTCACCCAAAGGGCGATGAAGCGCGCTATGCTCGGAGTTTCCCTGCGTGATCGAATCAGAAATGAGGAGATCCGTAGGAGAACTAAAGTAACCGACATAGTCCGCAGAATCGCCAAACTTAAGTGGCAGTGGGCGGGGCACATAGCTCGCAGAACAGATAGCCATTGGGGCAGAAAAGTTCTCGAGTGGCGACCACGAACCGGAAAACGTAGTGTTGGCAGGCCTCCCACTCGGTGGACCGACGACCTGGTGAAGGTCGCGGGTTGCGCATGGATGCGGGCAGCGCAGGACCGGTCGTTGTGGAAATCCTTGGGGGAGGCCTTTGTCCAGCAGTGGACGTCTTTCGGCTGAGAGAGAGGAAGGAGGGGAGATTTGAAAATATAACAGTACTCATGGACTGGCTGGAGTTTCACAAGGAGCACTGGGCTGATTAACACAGTGAAAAAAGGGCGACCCCTAAATAAATTAAATTTATTGACATGTTTCAATTGTACAATGCCTGGCATGTAAGTTGACCTAAGACTTTCAATGTGCAGTAACAGATTTAAGTAATTATTTCAATTTTGAATTTTGACAGAAATGGCAGGGTTCTTTATAAGGGTTAAAAAGCAAGCTAGTTTCAAAACTAGCTTGCTTTTTCACCCGCAGCTTCACCAGAGTAAATTATATACTTACTAAAATCTTCCTCATTACTCGGCCTGTTCATTGGTGAAAACTGCATGAAAATCTGTTCAATACTTTTCTAGTTTATCAAAAACAGACATGGCAGGGGGGGGACTTTATTTTATAATATGTAAAGATAAACATATTATGTAAGGTAGTAATGAAAAATACAAGCATATTATTATCGTAAAAATATATCCTAAACCAGAAAACTTTTTATTTTTTCCATTGAGTTTGATTATCTCGGCGCTTGCATTACCTACGATTTATCTGTCTTTTTCCTAATTATGTCCAAAACTTTTACAAATTTTTAAATCAATCAGTACCTAGTTAGGTATAGTATATACCTATCTCTTTATACCCTTCGAATCGAAAGACAGAAATTATTATGGGCAAAAATTCATAAACACCGTTAATGAATTTTAGAACAAATATTGGTTATTCTAAGACATCACATTTTCTTCTTATAATACCACTTCTCAATGAAGTTTCTCTTTCGTGCCTTTTGGATCTGCAATTGAGTCGACGCGACGTTTTAGATTATTCAACCAAATGTAACAAAATATTTTAGCTGTCTTTTTCCGCCACATATGGAGCCTGGCTTTTGATAGTTTCTCTATGAACCTATGATGTACATACGAATTATACCATAATGATCCACATCTCTAAGGCATCTAATTTGCTACAGTCTATCCACCAAAGAGGAAATTTTAACATACCTACCGTGAGTTTCTTGTCGATATTAACATATATCCCAGCCGGTTATATTTACGTTCATAAACCAGCTGGTTGGTGACACGGAAGCCCGCTATCGTGTGCCCCCATTGTCCATCCTCATGCGGCACTCCTACAATCGGTTACCACACTCTTTCGTCAAGGTCCACTAAAAGACGCTGCTCCTTTGTCTTCTCGACACAAGTACAACACAATATGAAAGTACTTGTACTTTCATATTTTCGAATGTTTTTGTCCGTAAAGGGCATGTTGCATAGCAGGCTATATCATGAGCAGTTCCCCAAAAATCAGAAATAATATCAAAAACCGATTAAGACCATCATATATTTGGTTTTTCGTGATCTTATCATGGTACGACTGTAGAAGGAACTCGTATACGAGTTCCTTATATATTCCCGTGGGATACGGGATAACCAAATGGCTATTTTGAGTACTGGAGTTTATATTACTACAGTTTGGAACACAAAAAGATTTTTCATCTAAGCGAAACTCACGCGGGCGAAGCCGCGGGCAACAGCTAGTATCCAATAAGACTTACCTTGGATTCCATCCAATGAGACTCTTTGTGTGGATTTCAAATCCGTGTAATAGGTTAACAAATCACACAAATTCTCAAAAGCTTCTTTATTGAGCCTGTAGTCTTTTACTTAGTGTTCAAGGGGATTTCCAATTAACTTTCTAATGTGCGCTTGAAAATTGCCTTGCTCACGACGCTCATCTTGATAACATATCCCATGCTAAATATCTTCTAGCCGACCTTATTTTTCCAACAAACACTCAAAAATAAAGAGTTTTGGTAGATCGTTTACATCTTTTCACGCCCTAATTAGCCAGTGAAATAGTTTACTACAGTCGTAAAGGTATTTCTCGATTACGATTGTCAAAGTTACAACTCATGGCACCGATTTCTTAGGAAAGCTATACAAAACGCCACACGTTAGGTAGCGGCTCGATAGCGAGTAACTCGATAGGTTTCAGTGTTTCAGTGATGACTCATGGTACGGATTTTAATTCTTCAAGTGACCGCTAGAGGCGCTGTACATTTTTTCATACTTATTGTTTACGTAGTCGTTAGCGAGTCCGGTTACTATAATCATGGTAGAGGTACTGATGTAAGTTGTAAAACAGACAACATTAATTTTATCATGCTTATAGTGTTTAGTCAAAAAGCTGTCACAAAGTGCACTTTTTTGGAATTCAGTAACAAATTTTATTACGGCTGCCGTGTAAATCCAAAAAGTTGTAAAATGAATTTGTAATATATCTAAATAAACAAATCAAGTGTTTTATCTTATTACGAATCATACATATTTCTATTATAGAAAATAAAGAAATATCTGTATGGAGACAAAATATTAAAAAAATAACATGTAAGATTATTACTTCTGAGACTGCTGTAGTGTTGATAATATAGGCAAAAATACTTTTTTATTTTTATCCTTGATTGAAATTAATTTACATTTTACGTTGCCTAGTTCATATAGTTGCAGTTCTTTTTGTTTAAAATTGTTAATAGTTGCATGTATGTAGACTGCTGTAGTGTTGATAATATAGGCAATTTTTTTTATTTTTATCCTTGATTGAAATTTATTTACATTTTACGTTGCCTAGTTCGTATAGTTGCAGTTCTTCTTGTTCAAAATTGTTAATAGTTGCATGTATGTTAAGATATCGAGACTTGATAGGTACCTAGTTCAATGAAATCAAAAGTTTTTTTTATGGATTAGTTGGCAAACGAGCATGCGGGTTGCCTGATGGTAAGCAATCACCGCAGACCATAGACACCAACTTTTTTACTTTTTTCCAGCTATCATCGTTTCGCCGCCGGCTAACGGGAAGTATGAAAAGCTAAAGGCTGAATTAATCAGGAGACTCTTGGCATCCCAGGAACGCAAAACATAACAGCTGCTTATGCATAAAGAGCTTGGCGATCGAAAACTATCGCTGTTCCTGAGACACCTTCAGTATTTGGCAGGCACGACCGTACCTACAGATTTTATCTATAGTCATCTTTAATTTTAACGAAGCTGATGACAATGATTTTGAAGCAAATGATGCAACAGTCAATACCTCAGATGAACCACTTTTGCCTTCAAGTTCAAGTATGTATCCATCCTATTCCTTCGTTATTGCCTACTATGTAGTATACATAAAGTAATTTTTATTTTATTTTTAAGCAAAAAAAAGGAAAATTGACTTCAGTCTCCAGACTGGGACTTCAGGGGGCAATACAGGAGACCTACACAACACAGGTGTAATTGGTGCAAAACATCTGTATGGAATGACTTCTATGTCTAAGCCCCTGTAAAGCAAAGGTAAAATCACTACACAATTTATTATTAACAGTATTTATGTGTCTCCCATACAAATTTTCAAGTTCTAATTACTAAAATTTGTATGGAATGCCACATGTAAACAAATTAATTTAATAAGTAAAACTTGTGCATTATAGAATGTAAATAAAGAGAAAAATTAATCTGAGTGTTCTTTATTCCAGCCAAAAAGATCAAAAATACCCAGGATGATGGACGGCTTCAACGCAATTTGGCAATTGCGAGATATTATGACAAAAAGACAGAAAAAATATATATAGAGCTTAAAATACTAAAATTAGAGTTAAGTGCTAGTAAGGAAAATAAATGTAATTGTAATAATATAGATATAACATTGTATATGTACAGTCAAGAGTCAAAAGTGGAGTCATACCTTAAATATCATATTGCCTTGCAGGCGCGCAGTCCTTCATTGTGTGCGTTACGTCCATATTACGGACGTATAATTACAATAAGAACACTACTCACACTAAGCTAATTATCATATTACCCACCCACACAAAGACACAACTCTGCTGCATGCTAGTGCTTCGTGCTCATACTGCCTACGTGCTGCCATCTATCAAATTTACGGGGTACTAAGTAGTGAATTCTGACTCAGAAATAATAATACACTAATACACTACCTATAGTTTATTATAAAGCAAACCAATAGTGGTGAGTACGGTGACACGCAACCAATTGATAATTTCGTCACAAGCTGTTTTGTAAAGTTGAGGCGGTCCTCAACTCTCGTCCTCTCTGTCCGCTATCTCCAGATCCAAATGACTTGGAAGCTCTCACCCCTGGTCATTTTTTGGTGGGAGGGCCGTTGAATGCCCTGCCCGAATACCCGTGGAAGGATGAACGCGTATATCGGTTGTCGCGTTTTCAAATGTTGCAGCAAATGAGCCAGGACTTTTGGCGTCGCTGGTCGCTTGAATATTTGCATTTGCTGCAGCAAAGAGTGAAGTGGACAGACAGGACTGAGCCTCCCAGGGAGGGTGATTTAGTATTGTTAAAAGAGGCAAATTTGCCCTCATTGCTTTGGCGACGAGCTCGCATATTACGTTTGATTCTTGGCGGAGATGGCACTCCGCGTGTGGCTGAGGTGTTGGTCGACGGTTCGATTTTAAGGAGAGGTGTGACCTCTCTCGCCCGCCTTCCCGTAGAGTAAGCTAGCGGTCTGCTTCTCAGACCGGGACGGGGGGATGTTTGTAATATATTGGGTAAAACTAAACGCAGGCGTTTCCTGTTATCGCCGCCAGGCGTTTTGGGGTTCTCACATTGCTCGCGTGCAAGATGGCTCGCGGACGGTCGCCATTGTCCTATGCGATATCGGTTTGATTTTTAATACGCGAGAGGTCCCGCGTTCTTTGATTGCTAATTATCTTGAGTTGTATTGGTGAATTTCCTGTTTGTTAAATAACTATTGAACTTTGTGTTTGTGTGCCCGTCATTGTGACTTTCTCCTGTGGGATGTGACGCGTGGCTGCTCGCTCACATCTATCTGTTGCCGAGCCGATTTCGGGAAGAAATCTATTTATGTGTTCTGGGGAATTGAGATCTCATGGGTTAGGTAGGGTGATTAGGAATTCCCCCTTCCCGAAGACACTCAAGTTTGGATCCGAAGAGAAAGAAGATTTAGCTTGGTAAGTGGTTTTCCATTGTAATTAATTTATAGGTTAGATTATCATATAGGGCCCTGTAGCTCCCTTCATAAGCTACGGTGGTAGCAGACTGCGTTAAGTTAGTTAGGTTTTAGTCGGGCAAACGTGGTGTCGCGTGGAGATTTTTTCCCGGTACTTATTTTTACCGGTGGTTTTTTCCCGGTGAAGTTCCGGTACAGAATTCTTCCCGCCGCTTCGTTTGTCCGGATTCTCTCTGCCACATTTTCTGGCAGCAGACCGTAGTTGCTCTGCACACAAGCTAATGCATCTGCTGATCTAATCGGTAGTCGGATGGACTGCAGTTGATACAGGTCAAAGTTCGAGTCACATCCAGATATTTTATTTTTCATATTAAACTCAATTCATAAGCCAAGAGTATTTTTATATAATGTAATTGATATGCTTTTATATATTTGTTATGAAATAAAAATTCTCAAAAATCATGACAACTATTTATTCATGTAAATAGGTATAGTATACTTATGTAAAATTTATTATTATAAACTACACTAACAAATTCAAAATTTATGTTTAATCACTTCCCTATCTAATTACAGAATAAATAAGAACTTAAAAATAAGCATTCTGTAGTAAGTTATTTATAAGAATCTGTTCATTTATTTTATATATTATTACTAAATTATACTTTCGCTTTTTGTTAGTAAATATTGAGGTTATAGCTTAAGTATTCGTTTTCATCATGAAAAGAAGATTGAAACTAAACCTCAACATCTAACAATTTAACAATTTATCTCCTATTATTGTATTTGTAATGCAAAATACAAAAACAAGTTATAAGTATAAAAATAATTTAAATAATGTTTATACTTTTATAAAACCAGATTTGATACAATAGAAAGAGGACAGTTGGAATATACCTACTTAATGAATGAACTCACTGATTAAATTTAAACACAAATAATTAACTCACTATTTTGCAAAGTTGCCGTTGTTGTCTTTTCTACACATATTTCAATCACAAAAAAACTGTCCTAAACTTCCATACAGTGAGAAACTAATTCTTCCTTGCTCATCTTCTATGCACCATCAGGCCCCATAGATTTTCTATGGAGTTGAGGTTAGAAGACCGCGCTGGCCAAGGATGACATTTATTTCTGGAAGCGAAATAAATTATCCAGTTTTTTTATGCACGCCACCAGCTTGATATGCACGACGAACAGTAGATAGGCATCGAAACGGCTAAACTTTCCATTATGGACCGTCGAGTTGGGACTTCATATTTTTTTGGCAAAAAGGTTTAGATGTAAGAAGTAATTGTGCAAAGTTTCAAAACTCGGAGTTAATTAGATTTTTAGAAATTAATTATTAAAGTCCGTAATTTTTTGCACAAATTTTATGACGTAAGTTACTCCGGAATACGCAAAGGCGTATTTTATACAGCCATGAGGTACTAGTTTTGATAAAATTTATTTTAAAGTACTTTTTTTTAACTATAGTCTATAATAAATTTGTAAATTCTATAAAAATGCTATTAAATATACAATAATATTGCACTTTAGTAATGCCTAAAAAAGGTTTGTGACAAATTTTAGGTACAAAATATAGGGTAACGAAACGCAAAGCGACGCCATTTTGTTTATAGCGTCATGTCAGCTGTCAAATTCACTATGTCAATTTAGTCATCGTCTGTTGCTCTTGCAGTTGAGATCGTTTTACGTACTCCTGTAAACATTAACAACGTTTGACTACCATGGCGTCTCCGAAGCCCCATGCTTCTGTTTCTGCTGCGTTGCCTGAAGAGTTGAGTGAAGTGCAAGTGATAGACTCTAATGAGCCGCTTGTCATGGCCTCCTCTTCGGTGTCTACAAGTAGTGCGCGAGTGATGGACTCTGTTGAGCCGCTTGTGTCCACTACGCGAGTGCAAGTGATAGACTCTAATGAGCCACTTGTGCTCCAACGATCGATCTACGATCAACCCATTGCTGGCCCCAGTGGAACGGCTGACCCTTGTGGGATAGTTGGTCCCAGTGTAACGGCTGGTTCTAGTGGTATCCCACCACCTACCGCTGGTTCTTCATCGGAGGATGAGGAGATTGGAGAGCCCACAATTTCTGGTGGCTCTACTGGAAGACTGAGGAACCCCTCCTCGGAAGAGTTAAAGTAAGTTTATAATAAAAACTATTACTTTATAGTCAACTTAAATAGGATAGATGAGAGAAGTGGTCCCAGATCAGAGAACCAATTTTATTCACATGAAAGTTATAGGCAAATCCGACTTGGCCAACCCCGACTTCACGTAGTCTTGTTTGCCCTATACTCGTAGTGTTTTTTTATAGCCGGAGGCGCGGAGGGAGTGCAGCCCCCGCCCGCTGTAAGAAAACGCAGGCACCATGCGAGCCGTAGCGGCTGAGGCTGGTCGCCGAAGGCGACCAACAAGCCGAAGCTGCGAAGGCGAGCATGAGTGCCTGTGTTTTCTTACGCAAGGGCGGAGGGGCTGCACTTCCCGCAGCGCCGGAGATGTCACGTTTCGAAATATCTGTAGAGAAAATTTGGCATGAAATAATATAATGGTAATACTTAGGCTTACTAGTTTATAGTTAGGTTTATTTACATTGTTATTTATTAGTTTTGTATTTGTTTTAGATCTATGTGGAACTGGAAGAAGATTTTCTCCAAGCTGGGAACACATGAACAATGCATCCAGTTTGCTGAGGAGAAGGGACTTGTGTTAAAAGAAAAACAATGCGGTTATCACCGAAGAAAAATGGCTTTTACACCTGAAGTGGGGCAATTGGGAAAATTCAGATGCCGCAAAAGCAACTGCAGGGCTAAAAGTTTTAGCCGTGCCACTGGGACGTGGTTTGAAAATGCACGGCTGCCCCTCACATTAATTTTTCAAATCATGTATGCATTTTGTGAGGGGCTCACATACAACCAAGCAAGAAAAGAGTTGGCTGATGAGGATGGAACTGTACTATCAGTAAGAACTGTATCTGATTGGTACAATTATTGTCGAGAGACAATTGCTGTGTATGAGCTCGAAAACCAAAAGGCCCAAACCAAAATAGGGGGCCCTAATAAAATTGTACAAATAGATGAATCTAAATTTGGAAGAAGAAAGTACAATCGAGGGAGACATATTGAAGGCCACTGGGTTATCGGAATGATAGAAGACGGAAATGACGATTTGCGGCTGGAAGTGTGTCCTGACAATGAACGTTCTGCAGAAGTATTGGTGCCACTTATAAAAAAACATGTTCAGGAAGGCTCCATTATACATACAGATTTTTGGAAAGCCTATCTGACCCTTCCTGAGCATGGATATATTCACAAGAGGGTGAATCATAGCGACCCAATAAATAAATTTGTGGCACCAGATGGGACACACACCCAGCGTATTGAAAGTCAGTGGCGTGGGCTCAAGCAAAAATTCAGACAGCAGCATCATAAACATAGTTTTACGGATTGGTTGTGTGAATACTCTTGGCGAAGAAAAATAAGGATCCATAACTTGGATCCTTACGAAGAGTTATTAAAGGCTATTAAATATGTTTATAAAGTAGAATAAATTTATTTGTGTACATTTTTGGTTTTATTTTTGAAGTTTAAGCTTAAAAATGACTTACCTAACCTAACCTAACCTCAAAACTTTAATCATTAATATCTCAGTAATTATTAGGTTCCGAGGGGGGAGGGTGGTATTGGGGGGTAGCCCCCTCCCCCCCCTCCCCCCTCCCCCCCTTTCAACCCTTAATTCAACGGTCCATAATGGAAACTTTTACCCTAAAAAAATATAATAATATATAATTAGGTATTTAGTTTATATTTAATTTCAAAACTATCACTTATGCAAAGCAAAATCACGAAGAAAAATATATCAATACAATACATTAATATTATGTTATCATTTTATGTTTGAATTAATCACAAAATATTACACATTTACACACACATATTTCAAATCACAACTATTTATTTGTTTAAAAATACTCACACTTAATCCAGTTCCTTTCATTAGAAATTGAGACTATTTTGCAACCACTATCATGCAAAGTAAATCCGAATAGTCTCCATAATACCTACTTATAATGGCCTATATTGGCAAGTGTTGGTAAAGTAATATTCCACAAATACTTAGATAACTATCACTAACAAATGCGTTCAACTAAAACGAGAACTCGGTTGAAGTGATAAATTTGCGTCTGTCTTTTTTTTCATTCACCGTCAAATATTCATTTTCATAGCTGGTCCATACTGACCACCCATACGAAGTAACGATACCATAAAGTTAGAGCAAGGATTTTATAGACATACTATGAACGTTCCGTATCATTCATAGTATGTCTATGAAATCCATAAAAGTATGAAGCGCTCGCCGACTCGCCGCGCCAGCCTACCTACTTCTATGGAAACATCGTATTCGGTCGGTTGACATTGCACAGACACATAGGCGTTTTACAAATAACACACAATCATAAGGTCTTAAGTGCAAACACTTCTATAATCAATTAGTATGAGAAATTCTGACTCCACTTCTGGAGATGTCTGTACATACTTAATTTTTATCTTAGTTTTAAAATAAAATTAACTTTAGATTTTTAATAAGTTTTAATTAAAAATCTAAATTAAAAATAAATAATTAATTAATAATAAATTAATAATTAATTAAATATATTAGGTATGAAGTATTGATAGGGTTTAATTAGTTTTCTTGTGGCATATAAGGGTGAGTTTCTTACAGATGTGGTAAAATAAAACATTGTTTGAAAATTTGTTCATTTTATTGTTTCCTATTAAATTATCATTACATTTTTACACGACTGACCAAAAAAGTAGTGTTATGTTTTCAGGGTTCATGTATGTAAGTATGTATGTTGTTTCTTTATTCCACCGAAGACTTGAACGGCTGAACAGATTTTGAAGTGAGATATTTTTAGATTCCTTGCATTCCTCCGAGTGACATAAGCTGTGTGAGTTGTCAGTTGTGTTTTTTTTATTTTTTAATAATTAGCTTGTTCATAAACAACTATATAATGACACTTGGCAGTCCATTTTTGCTCCTACTCTTAATCATCATCCGTTAGTGTAAACTGAAAATAAAGAACATTGATTCATTACTATAAAATAAAAAGGAATAGGTAACTGGTAGTGCGTACTTCATTGTACGATAATGTAGTACATCAATTATTACAAGTATTAGTAATACTCACTTATTAAAATATTCTGCAATCAATATTTCTCTTTCCATATAATTATTAATTTTCATTAGCATTATTGGCTACAGGCACTGCTTCTGCATCAGGAATTTCTATTTCTGGAGGTACATCTGCTAAACTTTTTGAACGACAAATGTTGTGGAGTACTGCTGTAGCTATTATGACAGCATGAGCTCGTAATAGACTCAGGCGCAAAGTCAAAGCTACAACAGGAAATCGCATTTTCCAAACTCCAAAACATCTAAAACAAAATAATTCCTAATAAGTACCTGCTGCAGTTTAATATTTAACCCTGGACAGGTCGCGCGGACTACAATAGTAGTCCATTGATACAAAATCGTTTATTTCCGAGAATTGTTTCGTGCGAATCGATGATGCCTTTAGGTACTTGTAGCTAGACAACCGACGCGTTCACTCAGTGCAGCGCGAGCGCCGGCATCGCAAGGTTGTTTATCTGGAGCGTTTCAAAGTGGACTGGACTACTATTGTATTCCGCGCGACTTATTACAATCCCCGGCACGTAAGTTGAACCAAAATGGCTGTCGTCGGCGCAGGTATAATTACAGACAAAAGTGTTATTAAGGATTTTGCGCGGTCACCCGCGAAATTTAAAATTCACATTTTTTAAAATAAAGATTTATTCGAAATTAAAAAAAAAAACGGATTTTTTACTTTCTTTTATAATCCTCTTGACGGTGGATATTGACGTTTTAGTCGCTTCTGCTGTTTTATTTTGCGAAAGCGTTATATTATTTTCTTTCAAAAAATTATTATAGACGTCAAATACTATCTTTCTCGCTTGTCTTTTCATAGTTGGTTGTGGACGAGGCATGTTTCTTCCAACAAACTGCTCCACTCACAAAACGAAAACTTTTATATTAACTTACGACTGTGCCCGATTGTATTTCAAGACAACGGGGAGCGTGTGAACGCGCGCGGAGGGAGGAAGCTACTGCGCGCATGCGCGGAAGGATAGCGTCGCTACGTTGCTATGGTTACGGATAGTTTTACACGTCGCACCTCATACCACACCTCCCTTGATACCTGAAAACGTCGTACTGCGCATAGGTCAACTTATGTGCCGGGGATTGTACGTGAGTATTTTTGTCGACACATTTTTTTTATTTTATCGTTTTTTACTATTGTTCGTATATTATATAACTGCATTATATATAAAAAGATTTTTCAAGTAAGTTTCGAGCAGTAATATAAACCTTTCTCTAAAAAAATTCTCTACTTTCTAATAAAATTGTATATTTTCAGAATAACTATGGATGAACGCCAGGTAGCTCAAATTCAGGCCTGGCTAGAAGAGGATAATTATGATTTTAAAGCTAAAGCAAGCTCAAACGATGAAGAAGACATACTTGAGGAGCCGGATCACCAAACGGATTCTGAACATGAAGAAGAAACCCCAAACCAGAAATTTGACACCCGTAGTTCTTCTTCACAGCACTCGCCGATCATGCACAGCATGTAGCAAATTCGTCTGTCCTGATCATTCCAAGTATATATGTTCTTCCTGTATTGCTAACAATGATTAAAGTAAATAGAATCAAGAAGGCTGATTCTTGATCTTAAAGTGCCATTTTTCTATAGAAAAACGTCAATGTTCCTATTTTATTTTTTTATTGAAAGAGTTTAACTTAGTTTAATGTTTAAAAATATTAAAGAAAAAGTACCTTGTTATGTTTAAAGTTGATTAAAGTGTGTTGATTAATTATTTTGTAGTTTTATTTTGATTTGAAAATGGACTACAATTGTAATCCGCGCGACCTCTTACGTGACTTTATAGAGCGCGACCAGTGCAGGGTGTTGAATGAAACAAAGAGTATACATGTAACTAGTGTATGAAATTGTCAACTTCATTCTCATATCTACCTTTCAATACAATTTCTTGTTCGGATATGCGCTTCATAGTACAATATTTGAGCCTGTGTTTGTGGGTTTAGTAATTGTGGTAAAAGATGTTCAAATCAAAGCTCACTGGAGTTTGATATAATATAAAACACTATCTCGATCACTATCTGAACTCGACATTTTAAAGAAATACTGTACAGAAACTACTGTAACGCGGCGACGCGTTCATCCTCTTTGATCCATTTATGCGTGCGCTGGCACATACATACTTATTTCACCTGTCATAAATTTTAAACTGTATTCATACACATTCGATTCTACCTTTTGATATCATTATTGACTCAGTTTATGTAAATCACTTATCGTCTAACATTGTAAATAAATAATATATCTAAAATATATTTAATATTATGTAAAACAACATAGACCCGTCCAGGGTAAGTTTTATTGGTTCTTTCGGAAGTGATTCTAAATTTATAGTGAAGTGTGTTTGTTATCTTTTCTAACCGTTATTTATATTTGTTTTAGGTCTTATGTTTTTATCAATAAATTATACTATACAACGACCCTGAAGATTATTATTTGGGGCTCACGCTCCACTACTAAAACCGACCGAGATTAGCGGGTAACCAAATGACATTACGAATAGTAATCTTGACAGTCTACGGACGTTAAATGTTTTTATAGGAACACTCTTAACTCTTATCTCCGTACAATACGCTTACTATCCGTTAACGTTAAACCTCCCATCCGTTAGTAGCAAGCCATCGGTAAGTTGCACGACGAGACGTTTTATATAGGAACTGTTTTGTCTTACGCCTCGTAAAAAACTACGTATGATTCACTCAGAGATTTCTTCAAAGATATAGATATTTTAACCTTACCATCCCAATATATTTTTGATAACATTATGCATGTTAGGAAAATATTTCGTCTTTCAAAAAAGTTTGTGATGTCACAGATATATCTCTGAGAAACAAACATAACTTGTACGTTCCAGGGCACAGACTGGCTAGGGTTAGGAAATCATTTGTGGGAAACTGTATACGCTATTATAATAAAATACCAAAATCTGTCCTTAAAATGCCTGACAAGAAATTTAAACATTATATTAAGGAGACACTTTATAAGAAGGCATATTATACGACGGATGATTATGTAAATGACAAAAATGCGTGGCCCTAGCCTGGTACAGTGACCTCCTAAGACTGTCATATTACTCTCTAGGTACATTGTGTACTTTTACTTTTTCAATGACATTTTATTAATTTATAATTTTTATTAATTTATTAATTTGACATTTAATATATATACTGACATTTAATGTATATTCGTCCACATATACAGTTATTTTGTAACGTACCTACCCACATCGAGCCGGTACGTCACAGGCACACAGCTGCAGACGCACGCAACGCACACAGCGACAGGCGAGCCGCCCCCCCGACCGCCGGCCGAAACCAGTTCTAACTGGTCGCAACCGACGCGTCGCGGCCCTATATAAACCGAGCCGGCCATAGCAACTTCAGCACTCATTCCCAAGTGCTCGCTGCGCAAGCATTTCTCCCTCTCCCAGTGGCCCATGGTCGGTGTGATTACCCTCGCATTCGATAGTGGGTCATTTAACCCCTACATCCCGCTAACATATTTCCTCCCCTTGAATTTGGGGGTTGTGGCGTGTGGTCGGCGTGGTTCTCCCGCGTTCGATAGCAGGTCACTTCACTCTCTTTCATCCCTTATTAAAACACCCTGGTCGGCGTGGTTCTCCCGCGTTCGATAGGGGTGGTTCCCTCCCTGGAATTCGGGAGTCGTGGTTTGTGGTCGGTGTGATTACCCTCGCATGCGATAGCAGGCTACTTCACCCCCAATTCATCCCGCTAACACTACCCCGTAGGAATCCCGATTATTAACCCTTTGATCAATACGATCCCAGTAAGGGACTCGTTCCCCGTCCCGTAAGAGGACACCCGTAGTTGCCCATATAGCGCCGCTTCACGGCAGCTCGCGCGCGCCTAAAATCCCGAACCCTTAGGTCCGTTCCGTACCCTTAATTCTATCCCACGCGTGTTCAATCCGTTCCGGCACCCCGTGTGGTGTTACCGCTATCCTCCTGCAGGAGTCACCAAACGTCAGCGCGGCTTTTGCGCCACGTTTCCGTTTTGCGCCTCTATAGGTGCATCCCGTTTACCAGGGCCCGCGCAGCCTGTCGCTGGGGGCGTTCAGGCCATACCGCTAAAACCCGGGGTAGTTGAATTAGTGCTTGTAAATCATATGTTAGCTCATAAGGTGTCCTAGCATAAGTAGCTATAAGGAAACAATGTATTAGATTGTAATAAATAACTAATTGTTAAACCCTATCCGTGTTTGATATTTATCCTCCCACCAGATTCACCCTTAGGCTCGATCAAACCCTGTCATACCCTTCTGGTAACAGGGATTTTATGTTGAAGACAGTGGTCGGGGTTCGACTCCCCAGCAACCACTTCATCACAATTTAATTGTAAGACATATGTTGAAAAGTGACGTCTTTGGAGAAAATGCAGCAGTGGAGTTTGTTGCGCCGCCTGTTCTCCACTAGCGCTTTGGAGGCGGTGGTAAACTTAGCTTTAAGTAATTTTATGACGTCAACTAACTAAAAAACAAGAAAGTGACGATTTATAAGTGCTATTTTTAAGCCAATATAAATAAAAATAATTGACTTTGACTTTAACTACTATTCGTAACTAAAACGGATCGTTTCTCAAATATAGGAACCGGGCATTAATAAATGACATCGTTCTAGTAAACCTGTACCTGTACTACTTACCTGAATGCATTTTCTTGGCGCTTCGTCGTAGCGGATGTCTCCAAACCCATCATCGGTGTCGACCTTTTAGATTACTACAACCTGCGTCATTAGCCGTCTACGTGCCATGTCAAGATTCCACAAATGCAAATTCATCAGTGCGCACTACCAACACCGAAGATTCTGTATATCACCGTCTTCTGCGAGAGCACAGCGCGATAACACGACCAGCTGGTAAGCCTAGCACGCCTCAACATTTTACGGTTCATCACATCCGCACCACTCCTGGCCCTCATGGCCTTCACGCAGATTGGACCCTGAGCTTTGCGATAGCTGAACCTCGCGTCAATTCGTGAACGGGTGTTGAGGGCGGAACTGGTCTGCTCTATTCTGATTCGAATTTTATTATTATTGTTTGTTCTTAACCATTTAATTGTGGTTATTTGATCACAAACATTACATGTTTTATTATATTTGTTTTTTATATTTTATACTAGCTTTCGCCCGCGGCTTCGCCCGCGTGCCCGCGTGCATTTCCCACAGGAACCGCGCCTGTTCTTTTTAAAAGGTCTATTTCATTATGTCCTTCTCCGTACTTCTAACTATGTGTATGCCAAATTTCAGAAAGATTGGTTCAGTAGATAAAACGTGAAGAGGTAACAAACAAACAAACTCACTTTCAATTTTATAATATTAGTTAGGATAGGATTATTTTTGACTGAAGGGGCATGACGGGGACGCGAGGTAAGACGGGGTCACGCACACATACAAGAAACTAGACTCTTGCGAACAGAAAGCAATAAGCCAATAGGAAGCCATACTCGATCAACCGTCAGTGCGACAGAAACAGTGAGTGCGTGCACGCGTTTTTTGTTTCTTCTTCTTCTTATTTAAGAGCGCGCTCTTGTCGGTGGAGTATACGCCATACTTCTCTGTTCTGTTATTTGTTTACAAACGAAAATCACGTTGAGTGTCTCGTCGATCTAATTTTACGCAGTTAAAAACGTCTTTACTGTAAGGTAATTATGACTACCCAATGTATGTCTTTTCTCGTATATGGTTGTTAGTGTTGTTTACTTTGTTGTGGTATAGTTAGACAAAAGTTCAGTTAATATTTATTTTTTTGAGAAATTATTTTTTTCTAAATCAGCCTTTGGGGTAAGACGGGGTATTGGGTATGGGGTAAGATGGGGTATAGGGACAACATGGGGAAGTGGGTCTTCGTTTAGGTATCTATGTTTATAAATAGGTACAGCTACATCCAATTCTGCAGTCAGAATTTCTCATACTAATTGATTAAAGAAGTGATTGCACTTAAGACCTTATGATTATGTGTTGTTTCTTAAATTCTAATGTGTGTCTAATGTCGACTGACTACGATGTTTCCGTATAGTTCCAAAGAGACGGGACTCCCATATAAAAAGTGTCCGACACTAATGTCAAAACGGAGGTACTACTGATAGTGATGCACTTATGCGAGGAACAGCAGGTATGAATAAGATGGAAATAATCGGCCATCAAAACGCTACCCCATTTCATAAATAAGTTTTTTTCCTTTGAAGTTGCAACCACATTCGTATGGAGCAGCAATAAAAATGAATATTTGACGGTGAATGAAAAAAAGACAGATATTTATTACCGTTTTAGTTGCAAACTGTGATGAAGACAAATTCACTTATTTTCTAGTGATACCTATTTATCTATTTGTGGAGTATACCTTACCAACACTTGACAATGCAGACCAATAAACATATTATGGAAACAAAGCGAAATTCATATAAGTAGTATTGCTTTGCATAATAGTGGCAGCAAAATAACCTCAATTCCTAATGAAAGTAACTGGATAGAGTAAGTATTTTTAAATTAATAAATAGCTTTGATAATTACTATGTGTAGGTATGTAATGTTTTGTGATCGAACATAAAGTCATAATATATAATGTTTAATGTAGTGACATATAATGAATGATTTTGCTTTGCAAAAGTGATAGCCTTAAAATTAAATAAAAAATATTAAGTAAATAAATATTATAATATTGTTTTAGTGGAGGACACGTTGGGCGTAGCGATTTGCTGACGCAGCCTTGCAGCAAAGCAGAAGAACGACTATTATCTCTGAGCAGCAGCAACAATAATGTTGGAAGAATATGAAGGCTATGGTTTTACCTATCAGGCGTTTTGCTGATCTATTTGATGTTTATCTACTGTTCGTCGTGCACTTCAAGCTTCAAAAAACTGGATAATTTATTTCGTTTCCCGAAATAAATATCATCCTTCGCCAGCGCAGTCTCCTGACCTCAACACCATAGAAAATCTATGGGGCCTGATGGTGCATAGGAGGCAAGCAAGGAAGAATCAGTTTCTCACTGTATGAAAGTTTAGAACAGCTTTATTGTGATTGAAATGTGTATAGAAAAACAATAACGGGACCTATACAAAATAGTGAGTTATAGTGATTGGTGTTCTATATGAATTAGTGAGTTCATTAATTAAGTAGGTATATTCCAATTATCTTCTTTCTATTATCAGGTAATATCAAACCAGGTTTTATTAACGTATATTACTCGTATAACATTATTTAAATTATTTTTATACTTATTACTTGTTTTTGTATAAAGAATACGAGGTTATGTTTCGTAAAAAAATATATTCTATATAAATTGTTAAATGTTGAGGTATAGTTTCAATCTTCTTTTCGTAATGAAAACGAATACTTAAGCTATAACCTCAATATTTACTAACAAAGAGCGAAGGTTTTCGTAATAAGTAAAATAAATAAACAGATACTTAGCTTACTGCAGATGCTTATTTTTTAAGTTCATTTTAGGGTTTTTATTTTGTAATTAGGTAGGGAATAGATTAAAATATAAATTTTAATTTGCACAGAAGTTTATAATAATATATTATACATAAGTATAATAAACCTATATATTTACACGAATAAATAGCTGTTATGATTATTGTGCATTTTTATTTTATAACAAATATATATAAACCACATTACTTGCATTATATAAAATTACTCTAAACTTAAGAATTGGGTATAATATGAAAAATAAAATTTCGGACTGTGACTCGAACTTGGACCTATATTAACTGCAGTCTATCCGACTACCGATTAGACTAGCGGATGCATTAGCTTGTGGTGAAATTAACAATTGGTTGCGTGTCGCTATACTCACCATTATTAGTTTGCTTTATAATTAACTATACGTATTGTATATTATACTTCTGTCTCAGACTCGATGGTGTCATAATTCTTAATACTTAGTACACCGTGAATTTGATAGATGGCAGCACGTAGGCAGCATGAGCAGTGAGCACGCAGCAGAGTTGTGTCTAGGTGTGGGTGGGTAATATGATAATTAGCTTAGTGTGAGTAATGTTCTTATTGTAATTATACGTCCGTAATATGCACGTTACGCACACAATGAAGGACTGCGCGCCTGCAAGGCAATACGATCTTTAAGGTATGACTCCATTTTTGACGTTTGACTGCCTAATACGATTTTACTTTACAGATAAAACAATGGTACGTTCATACAAGTAAAAAACAATTGTGTGGTCAACAATTTCTATGAAAACAGCTATAGATAAAGTATTAAGTAAAGAAATGGGCTACAGAAAAGCCGCTTCTGAATACGGAGTACCTCAGACTACTTTGGAGCGATATGTTAAGAAAATGAAAGAAGATGGTGAAGTTACAATTGGTGTACCTTTGGGCCCTAAAAAACCTATATTTACAACAAAAGAAGAAGACGAGATTATGGCATATCTAAAACATATGGAAGAACGTCTTTTTGTGCTGACAACTCTCGATCTGAGACGTCTAGCATATCAACTGGCTGTGAGAAATGGTAAGGCGCACAATTTTAATACTGACAAGCAGATGGCAGGGGTTGATTGGCTCAAAGGTTTCTTAAGGCATCATCCAGATTTATCCATTCGTAAGCCCGAAGCTACTTCAGCAGCTAGAGCAATGGGTTTTAATAAAGTGGCCGTTAGTAAATTCTACCAGTTGCTTGGAGAGATTTATGACAAGCATAAATTAACTCCTGGCAAATATAATTGTGACGGAACTGGTATCTCCGTTGTATCTAAAACCAAGAGCAAAATATTGGCCATGAAAGGACAAAAACAAGTAGGCTCATTATCATCTGCAGAACGCGGCCAGACTATTACAGTAGAAATATGTTTTAACGCTGCTGAAACCTACATGCCTCCACTGATGATTTTTCCGAGAAAACGAATGAAACCAGAATTATTAGATCACGCCCCACCAGGTACTGAAGGTGTTTGCAATGCTCGAGGCTGGATAACTACTGAAATATTTTTGACTTGGTTCAAAAAGTTCATCAGATTCTCCGGAGCTACTCCTACTAATCATGTGTTGCTGCTTCTAGATGGGCATGTAAGTCACACTCAAAATTTTGGAAGTAATTGATCTGGCACGTAAAAATGGAGTTATTATACTTTGCTTTCCACCTCACTGCACACATAAAATTCAGCCAGCAGATGTTGCATTTATGAGGCCACTCAGTACATATTATGACCATGCTGTTTCGGGCTGGTTGAGATCACACCCAGGGCGTGTGGTAACTGTATTTCAGACAAGTGAAATATTTGGAAATGTATATATTCAGGCAGCTACAATGTCGACAGCAATCAACGCATTCAGAAAGTGTGGCATATGGCCGTTTAATGAAAATAATTTTACGGATGCCGATTTCATATCTGCTGCAACTACCGATATACAACATATTGAAAACTCGTCGAGTGTAGAGCAACAGAGAGTTACAGAAGCCGAAGGGTCTCAATATGAGGTAGTTCCGTATGTGCCTTCAACCACAGTAGTGACGACTGTATCTTCAACGGTCACAACATCCCATCCTGGAGCAGTTACAACAAGACCTGAAGTTACAACAGAATCATGCACTCCAGTTAGAATAGATTTTATCACCGAATGTACAGAGCAAGTTACACTTGATGTGACTAAAAAACCTGCTCCCGAACCTAACCTGGATGTTCTTTTGCTTCTAAATCTCCCATCCGTGCGGTGTGCCGCGATCTTACATCTAGCTTTGAAAATGCATCCCCTGGTGATATTTTGCCAATCCCTTTGGTCCAACAAACTGAAAAGAGGAAGCAATACCGGAGAGGAAAAACAGCCGTCATTACTTCAACTCCTTATAAAAATGAGCTGGAGAATTTGAAAAAACTGAGGAAAGTATCCAATCCTAATGATCCTCAGCTCAAAAAAAATGCTAAGAAGAAACAAAAGACTACAGTTGCAGCCAAGACGAAAAATGACGATGATGAAGATACAATTTGTCTCTATTGTAATGATGAAAATCATAGTTTTCTGAAATCATCCGAAGGTTGGGTAGGCTGCCAGCTTTGTGGACGTTGGGCTCACAATGGTTGTGCTGGTGTGGATGATGAAAATACCGAAGAAATTCATATTTGTATTTATTGTGATAATAATTAGCTTACCCCATCTTGCCCCATTTTCATTACCCCGTCTTACCCCATGGTAAGGGGCAAGATGGTTTTTCAAAAGTTCCTACCAAATAATTTATTTTTTAAAAATGCTATAAGTTCATCTCCCAAAGACTATGCCAAATCGTAGTTAGATTAATAAGGCATTGTGCCATAAATAAATAAGCATAATAAACGCAATGATTATACTGTATTTTTGGTATTTTCCTTAGATACCCCATCATCCCCTACATAATCTAGTGTCTGTATAAAGACAATAAATAGCCCCTCCGGCATGTTAGGCAACCAAGGCTGTTTCATGAGTCTACTGTACTTACTTTTGTGTATACTAATCTATGGTCGACCATCCCTAGTGAAATGGCCTGGAAAATGTGAATGAATAATGTTTTGCTTGTGCTTTTTGAGTAACAATTAACAAATTTTCAGAGCAGGGGATGGAATTAAAACTTTTGTTGCAAGTGAATGACAGTGAATTAAGGGAACTGGTCTCAAACCGCATGGTAGACAAAATAAAACTGCGGAATGCTATAGAACTGTATCGGAAAGTTTGTGCCGACTTTGTTTAGTTATAATTTTATTTTGTATTGTTTATTAAATTAATGTACATGCAGTAATTAAACTAAAAATGTGAAAGCATCATCATCAGTGGCCCTATTCATCTCTAACGCCCGAACCCAATATTTGATCCTAATCCGTTTTTACTTATCCAAGATTGAGATTTCAATCCAAAAGTGTGTTTGAGTGTGCCAATAATGAATCCACAGATTGTGATTTATATCTGTGGATGCAAGTCATCCATGGGAGGTCCGATCCCAGAAAACGGATTGTCCTCTGTTCGAAAATGACAGTTCGAGTGTATCTATAACCTATCTCACGATTTTGACGTTTCTTTCGATTGGTGTTTTGATCCAAATTTCTAATCTTAAGAATTTCTCGGTTTTGCTTTTGAAATGGCCATGTCCATGCTCTCTAGCAGTGATAGTAGTGATTTCGAGGATCTCGTGTTGATTTCGAGTGATGAAGAAGATGCGCCGAGACGCTGTTCACGTAGGATGAGAAGATGGAACTACATGCAGAGTCTCGATGAGGCTGATTTCACTTTTAGATTTAGGTTATCTAAACCTGCAGTGCAATTATTATTAAATGAAATAATGCCTTTCATACGTGTAACCTCGTCAAGGTAAGTTAGGAGAAATGCCGTATTTACTATAAATTAAACAAGTCTATATGTGTAATTAATATGTATAAATGTTAACAATTTGTTACTTTAATTAAATTATTTGCAGAAACTATGGAGTCTCGCCGCTACATCATCTGTTGTTAACGTTACGCTTTTATGCGTTAGGCACAATGCTCATATCTGTGGCAGACTTTGTTAGAATGTTCAAATCCACCGCAAGTAGAATAGTTAGGGACATACCATCAGCAATTGCCAGATTGTATGACAAATACATTTTTGTCCATCAAAATGGTGCGGAGAAATTTTACAGGATAGCTGGATTTCCTCGTGTTTTAGGTAAACCCATATTCGCATCCAATCACCATGTAACATTATTTTTTATTTGTACTTTAATTGTATATTTTATTATAGCCCGGGAAGTAGTGTCATCCAATGTATGGAACCTGCAAATTTTGGTATCGGAAGAATTCACTTGGCACAGGTGTTATATACATGAAGTTAAGCTAATTTAGCCCGGTAGCCTTCCACCCCCCCCTGGTGGGTAGGTAGGGGGGGCATTCAAAGGTACACGCCGCCGCGCTTCAGTTAAAAAATCATATCAGCTTATATTTACCTACCACCTCGAGTTTGGTGTCATTTTTTAGTAAATCAGGCATGAGGAATTCATTTTTGAGACATTTAGTATTTAGTTTAATAGAAAAAAAGGAAAATATTGACGAAAATATCAAAATCGGTTTGTTATTTTTTTTATTCCACTGTCAATATTTTTGAAAATCCTGAATTTTGTGCAAATAAAAAAATACTATATTAAAGGATATTTATCTAGCGTTTAAAAAATATATACTTTAATATATAAAGTTATCATAGATGTTTCTGAAAAAAATCGGACATGGTACGCGGCGGTGCCTAGGAACTTTTACAGTAGTCTAGTTTCTCATCCTTTTGATGACATATTAATTTGGTTTTATATGCAAAATATACAGAATATGTACTTTACTTAGTTATTGACTGTCTCTTATGGTCTGATGAATAAATAATAGTATTTTTAGGGTTCCGAAGTAAACATGGAACCCTTATAGTTTCGTCATGTCTGTCCGTTTCGCTGTCCGTCCGTCTGTCCGAGACTTAGCTCAGAGACTATTAATGTTATCAAGTTGTAATTTGGTATAGATATAAATATTAATTACGCGGATAGAAATGTAGAATAATCATGAAAAAAAAATTTTTTTAGGGCGGTTCCCCTACGGCTAAAGAGGGGATGATTTTTTTTTATCTCGATTATACCATCGTGTGGGGTATCATTTGATAGGTTTTTCAAAAATATTATGAGTGTGTGAACATCATATTTTGATTTAGGGATCCGTTTGTAAAATATTTGACTTTAAAGTGCAAAATTTTGTTAAGAGTCAAGTGTCCCCCCTTTCGAATAGGAAAATAGTTGTCGGTGGATACGGGAAAAAGTCATGATACGTAGTAAAGATAATGAATTTAAAAGGAAAACTATCACTATTTTGTAGGCTTTACACTTTAACTAGTAATAGACGATAAACTTACAAAATCGATTTTAGTATGAAAAATATTTGTAGGAACATACATATTTCATTGAATATGATGGTATGGTATCATAGAGCAACACGGATTCCGGGCCGCGCGCGGAAGTCCTTGTTGCTCGAAGTATGGTATATATACATTGTATTATAGTCATTAGTTAAATAAAGCTGGGAGTTAATTTGAGTTGATGTATCCACATTTGTACAGAGTAGGCAGGCACCTTCGGAACTCTACAATGGTGGTTCGATACGGACTTGACCAATTATTTTATTATATTACCGACATTTTCCACCACAGTGGCATAATTTGGTTCATTTTAATTGAATTTTGACAGCTGCACCTAACACCGCACCGTGGCTTGCACCGAATCAGTTCACGACAAGCGGTAGCAGCAACTGGTGCAATAGTCCACTTTGGTTTCCATATATTTAATTCCATTTCCTATCCCAAATCCGCAAGTGCGCTGTTCTCTAAAAAAGACTGACAGCTAGAGAATGTTCCGCCGATGGAAGCCAGTTCTCGGCTGCATCTCCTAAGAGCTGTTTACTAGGGTGTGCATGTAGAGTGTGCTGTGCATTGTGGACTACTACTTGTCAGAAAGGCACTTCGAGTACCCAGGGAAAGACGGATGGCGATGCTGGGAAATGTCATGTGGCGTTCCGCATCCCATGCCCTATGTTTTTATCGTCCTAGACATGCACCGCCAGAAAATGCGAGCATAGTGGTAGGTGGGGTCAATATCGCTATTGGTGGAACTATGAAGTACCTCGCCTGAATGAACCCTAGAACTATGAAGCCTAATCCTGGATGCCAAATGGAAGTTCTCCGATCATTTCAAGAATAGGGCTCCGAAACTCTTGAAATCGGCATCTGCGTCGTCCAGGATACTGCCTAATAGGACCCAATACACCCGCGCGACGCCTCAATACTGGTGTCGTACGGTCGATGGCATTATATGGAGTCCCAATATGCGCAGATGATTTAAAAAAGGAGAGCATAATGTTTTTGCGTAGACCCCAAAGGGCTGTACAATACGAGGATATCGTACAGTTTCTGCAGACGCTGCTTGTATTCTTGTTGGGTCCTTGCCATGGGATCTAGAGGCAAAAATTCTTTCTGGGGCTTTTTATGGCGTGAAGAAAATCGCGCCCTAGGTCACAATAAAGCATAGATATTCAGCGAGACTATAATGCCAAAGAAAGAAGAGGCAGAGCAACAACGAGAAGCTCTGTCGGCCGGGCCGGAGAAGTAGGGCCTATGCCCATCTTATGCCCCCTTGATAATGGCTGGCGATGGACCTGGTAATCGGTCCATCGTCCGCGTTTTTAAGAGGCTATTATTTAAGGCAGGCGGAGTAATTATACTCGATGCAGGGTGACATTTGAAGGTCACTGCCAATGCTGGAGACTGTGGAAGATTGGTGGTAACTCCACCGTTCCCACCTCTTCTGTATTGGTATGTAGAGGCACCGGGGTGGTTTAAGTGGGTCCAAGTCCCACATGCCGCTTCACTGCTCGATTGTCGAGAAGTGAAGCGGTATGCGAAGGTATTTTCACATAGCATTTTCACCACATTGACAAAATTTTGCACTTTAAAGTCAAATATTTCACAAACGGATCCCTAAATCAAATTATGATGTTCACACACTCATAATATTTTTGAAAAACTTATCAAATGATACCCCACACGATGGTATAATCGCGATAAAAAAAAATCATCCCCTCTTTAGCCGTAGGGGAACCGCCCTAAAAAATTTTTTTTTCATGATTTTATTCTACATTTCTATCCGCGTAATTAATATGTATATCTATACCAAATTACAACTTGATAACATTAATAGTCTCTGAGCTAAGTCTCGGACAGACGGACGGACAGCCAAACGGACAGACATGACGAAACTATAAGGGTTCCATGTTTACTTCGGAACCCTAAAAATACTAGTATTTATTCATCAGACCACAAGAGACAGTCAATAACTAAGTAAAGTACAAATTCTGTATATTTTGCATATAAAACCAAATTAATATGTCAACAAAAGGATGAGAAACTAGACTACTGTAAAAGTTCCTAGGCACCGCCGCGTACCATGTCAGATTTTTTTCAGAAACATCTATGATAACTTTATATATTAAAGTATATATTTTTTAAAAGCTAGATAAATATCCTTTAATATAGTATTTTTTAATTTGCACAAAATTCAGGATTTTCAAAAATATTGACAGTTGAATAAAAAAAATAACAAACCGATTTTGATATTTTTGTCAATATTTTCCTTTTTTTCTATTAAACTATATACTAAATGTCTCAAAAATGAATTCCTCATGCCTGATTTACTAGAAAATGACACCAAACTCGAGGTGGTAGGTAAATAGAACCTGATATGATTTTTTAACTAAAGCGCGGCGGCGTGTACCTTTGAATGCCCCCCCTACCTACCCACCAGGGGGGGGTGGATGGCTACCGGGCTAAATTAGCTTAACTTCATGTATATAACACCTGTGCCGAGTGAATTCTTCCGATACCAAAATTTGCACGTCATGACACTACTTCCCGGGCTATTATCAGTTGTACAATAAATTTACTTAACTATTATTTAATTTTAGGTCATTTGATAGGTGAAGAGTTTCGAAGTAGGAAAGGTTACTTTTCAATCAATGTGCAAGGAGTCTGTGATGCAGACTTGAGGCTGATGAACGTTGTGGCTCGGTGGCCAGGGTCTTCACATGATGCCACTATCTTCAATAACTCAATGCTAAGAGGTAAATTTCTGTAGTCAACAAAGTACCCTTACAGTTTCACTCTGTTAATACCCACTAGAAAACTGTAATTTGGACCACTACAAAGGTATTTTTATATTTTCTAGCTCAGTGTGATGCTGGTGAATTTGGGAACAGGTGGATGCTCGGAGACAGTGCCTATCCCAACAGACCTTATTTATTGACACCTCTTCTAAATCCATCTACAGCTGCTGACAATAGATACAATGAAGCCCATATTAAAACTAGAAATACTATTGAGCGATAATAATTTTACAAACTGTTATTATTATGCCTATGATAGGTTTTATATCTGCCATGTTTCGTTAATAAATAAACTAGGTTTAATTATACAATGATTTAATTATTTTAATTTAGGACATTTGGAGTTTGGAAACGGCGTTTCCCTGTTATAGGCCTAACTCAGCGTTTGTTGCTGCTGAACATTCATGCACTGATAATAGCTACAGCAGTCTTACACAATATTTGAAGGAATTTCAACCTTCAAGAAGTTCCCTCAGAAGTTGAGGTGCCAAAACTGCCGGCTGATAATGTTGAGGAAAGTTGGCAAGAAGAGTTGGACATTACCCATAGAACAGACCTCATAAATAAATATTTTAGTTAAAAGGATTAATAAGACATTTTATCATACTTTTAAATGTGTTTCAATACCTTGCATACCTTTTCAATAAAAAGATACATTATTATTAACATACACAAAACTTAAAATAAAATGTAAAAACTAACTTAAGAATTGCTACCTATGTACTGTCCTAATCACAAGTGAAGAAATACTTAAGGTTTAAAGATATTTTTATTCTCAAAAAAGACAAAAAATTACTTACATGAAATAACTAAAATATATATCCATCTTGTGTGTGTGGACATGGACAACTTTAAGGTTACAAATACAATTACCTGTTTGCTATTCATTCTTATTTTTGTGCTACGTTTACGTGCATACTTCTTTAAATTCTCCTACTTTAAATGCAGTTGCTGCGGTGTACGGTGACAAACTGTCGCCGAAGCATTGAACCGCACTGTTATACGATTCCATTCTTCCGTTTTTAATTTGTTATTAGAAGCGTTAGTCGCTTTGGTTGTTGTTATTTTGCTAGCCTCTATGAGCTCCAGCAAAGCCTTGGTCTTATCTTTGGTAAGAGAATTGCCCTTTACCTAAAACAAAATTGATTAATATAAGTTAATAGTCACAGAGTACATTTGTTCAACAGAATGTTAGCGTCGCACGTTCCCGACGAAAAATATTAAAAAATGTACAGTGGGCCACATAGAAAAGTATACCACTTTTCATAGTGGATCGCATTACACGTGGTATAGTTGTCTATGTGGCCCACTGTACACAATTGACAACACTTACCACTTCTCTGGCTTCTGTGTCCATTGCAAATTGAACTTGCAGCAAATTATAATAAATGTTTATCAATTCAAGCGCTTCGACTTCGCGGCAAAGCAAGCTACCAACAGTGAATTGACTGACATTGATATGGATGATCTTTGCGTTACGTTTCATTCCGTCCATTTGTTGAATCGAAATGAAAAAAAATATTAAAAAAAAAAACATGCACGCCAAATGCGTCTTATTGCAATTTTATATCATTAAAATAGTTTTTCATTTATTTTGTGAACTATTCAATGTTATTTTACTTATCGAAATTATTCATATTTCCCTAAAAATATAATTGAGAAACATGCAGATTTGCGCAAAACTGAACGTACGGGAGAGCAAAGATTGTGGGCTATCCGGGCAAAAAAAACATTGCGGGTTTCGACTTTATTATTGAGACGGAGATTGGAGATCGATACACGGATTGGGATCGATCTAAGATTGATTGAAATCTTTGGGATTAAATATTGGGTTCGGGCGTAAGATGCTGTAAGCAGCATATCTATTACATTGCATATTGCATGTACCTATGTAAATTTGCCCCATAAATGGTTTAGTGTTCATTATGTATATTTGTGGTAGGAGCAGTTTACATTGTATATTCTATGTATATTACATATGATTTGAGTTGCAACAACAAACAACAATGATTGTAAGAGATAATCATTGCTTTCATGCTTCTTACAATATTTTAAAGCATGACAACTTTAATATGCATTTCAGGCTGAAACAGAAAACATTGATCCCACATCTACTGCTTCAAGCATTAGCTTTGAGATTACTGGTGACCGCTTCCTAAAGTCTCCTTCATTGCTGGTGGGTAAACTATTTTGATTACCTACCTATTTTGCCTTTGGTCAGAATCACATTTGAATTAATTTTTAGAATATAAGATTTGATCAATCATAGATGCTTGTTGTTCAAACCAAAAACTGGTATTATACCTATATACATTTAAGACTAAATTTGTCATTGGGGGCCAGTGCTCCAAAACATTGTTTGGAGCCAGCAATTGTTACTGAAAAATTGTCAAAAAGTTGTAAGCTAGGAATTCTCTCCAGTTCTAAATATGATCAATTACTTTGTGTTTTAGGCTGACACAAAGTCCATTCGAGTCTCGCCAAAATTTTCGGCAAAACTCGAATCCGGCTGGGACAATCTACTATACCTTTCTACCCACACCAGCAGCCCCAGCAGTGGGAAATCAGGTGTAAAACGTGTGCGACCCCTTCCCTTTGATTCGGATAACTGCCCGGAAGACAAAGACTTTGACAACATCATTGAATGGCTAGAAGGTTCTTCATCACCGTTCGACATAGTTTTAAAAAAAATGGCAAGCCTCATATAGGGCCAGAGAACCAGCCTGCTGGACTTGGCAACTAGTAAGTTTATGTTTTGTTTATTAATTAATTAGATCACCAGCATGCTGTTGCCAACACTAAGGAGACATGGAATAACAATTCAGACTAAACGTTGTTAACGTAGGCGCAAACTACTTTCGATTGACTTTTTTATCACAAGCGCTTTTCTTCAATACACATCAAAGAAAGCATAAACTTGTTTTTAAAAAGCTGTTTTTATTATACTAATCTATATATTTTTATCTTTATCAGCTGGAGAAGAGCAAGGAAATGTTGCTGCGCTGAGGTGCATTCCATATTTGGTTAAGCAAGCACCCCCCGTACCAACAAAGATCAAAGGAAAAAAGTGGAAGCCACAAAGTATCAGAAGCATTCATCAGCTATGTCACTTCACCAGGAGACATTCAAAGGTATATTAATGATCGCGCAACCTTAACGCAAAGTAAAGGTATTTCCTTGGGACCAAACATAATTGCGGTTGGAGCCTCTTGGTCAGATATTACACAATATTAAGTTGTGGTAACGAAGACCGTAAGGTACCAGTTCTCTGACATAAAAACTGCACTCACCACCGCCTTCAAAATTTATTTTGCTTTAGATATCGAGTATGCTGGTGATGCTGCTCTGTGTTGGGTGTTTGTGCAACGGGCAGTATATAAAATAGTAACTAAATTTGATACTCTCTACGAAAAAAGCGTTACTATCAGAGAATTGATTAAAGATTGCGAAAGATTGTCTCACAAATAATTTTTAAGGTAGTTTTTTAAGGTTAGGTTTTCACCTAAGGTACAGTTCGCGAGGCGTAAGCTGAGCTTTGAATTTGTGTGAGAGTACATAGTGTAGGTGTGACATTGGCCTAAAGCGCGGCGCGTCCCTTGCTTGGTGTAAACCGGTTTTTACTGCTTTTTGGCCACCGGCCTGAGGCGCGGTGCGTCCATCGCGCGACGCAACTTCTCCGCGCATCTTCCGCACTTCACCTCTTGTACTGGTAGCAGCGTGACGTGTTTCTTAATATTTTATTTTGTGCTAGACTAGATTCGTTAGTGAAAAATGGCGGCTAACACAAGTAAACAAAGAATAAGAAAACCTTTAAATAGCCATGTGAAAGAAATTTTGTGAAATCTAAATAAGTATTTTAAAGACGTGAACGATAAAGACATGTCAAGTGTCACTACATCTGCCCAATTGGTAGCGACATTGACCGGGATTCCTCTGTCTACTGCCAAACGCGTTTTAGTGGAAGGTAAACGTGTTTCGGAAAATGGGAGCAAATTTAAATCTCCGAAGAAGACCAGATGTAGAAAAAATATTATCAATATTGCCGATTTTGATAAAGGTAATCCTAAGAACTATTCACAATTTTTACATTACCGATAAAGAAGTACCAACTATGAAGCGAATACATGAAAAGTTGAAGGCGGATATAAATTATCCCGGTTCAATTTGGTCATTACGTAAAGAAGTGTCTCTTTTAGGGTTTAAGTGGAAAAGGACAGAGCATAACAGGCAAATTCTAATGGAAAAACATGAGATACGTTATCTTCGTATAATTTTTTTGATTAAAATAGCCGAATATCGCACTCAAGGACGGCCAATCGTTTACACCGACGAAACATATATAGACACGACTCACACTTCTTCGAAATCTTATTCTGTTTGCAGCACTGCTGATTTTTGGTTGGATGCGTCTTGCTGCAAGACGCATCGCAAGCGCAAGATTTCCCGCCCGCACTACCGCCACCTCTGCCCCCTCCGCCACTGCCACCAATTGAACAGAAAGGGACTTCATTACAACTTTAGAGTCACTGCCGATTTTGTGGGACAAGACGCACAGTAATTACTGGAACAAATATAAGAGAAATGATGCTCTCAATAGACTTCGCAACATACTCGTAAAATTAAACCTGGGGCCACTAATGTAGATGTAAAAAAAAAATTAACGTGTTACGTTCCAATTACAGACGAGAGCTAAAAAAATTATTTCGTCGCAAAGATCGGGAGCCGGTACTGATGAGCTTTATCGTCCAAAAAGTTAGACATTTGAATATTTAAAATTTTTAGACAAATTCGAGCAGCCTGTCCCGGTAAATGAGGTAAGGAATATATGTATATTTTTCGCACAGAC
Organism: Ephestia elutella; assembly: GCA_018467065.1. Lineage (NCBI taxonomy): Eukaryota > Metazoa > Arthropoda > Insecta > Lepidoptera > Pyralidae > Ephestia > Ephestia elutella. Next base: position 7,360,585 of record CM031577.1, read on the forward strand.
ATAATTTAAAAATATATTTCTGTGATTTTTCGTATGACTACTTACTAACGCCTACTTCGACACTTCGTACCTAACTGATAAATCTTTTTTTTTCAACACACTTGCTCGAGACTTGGGAATGAAGATTGCGAGAAGTGCAAGTCTTATTTTTTGCATAGGAAACAAACTTCGCATGATACAATAACTGAGTTGGAGATAGAATGTGCTACATGTTTCGATTTCAATCATCCAGGTGATATTTCTATATTACTAGGAGCTGATATTTAGTTCAAAGTTTTAATTGATGGACAAGTAAAAATCAAAAATAGTTTAATGTTGCAAAACACTTTTTACGTTACACTGTTGGTTGGTGGTGTTATCCGGTCAGGTAAAAACAGTAAATGCTGTAAACAAGCAAATTATTAAAAAATAAAAAACACGACTGACAACTTACATAGCCTATGTCACTCGGGGGAATGCAAGGAATCTAACAATACCGCTCACATCAAAATCTGTTAAGCCGTTGAGGACTTATGGTGGAATAAAGAAACTTACATACATACATACTTACATACATACATATGTATGTATGTATGTAAGTATGAATGTACATGAACATGTATGTACATGAACCCTGAAAACATAACACTCCTTTTTTGGTCAGTCGTGTAAAAATATTGGCTACATACCTGGCTGTTTGTGATCAAAATAGATTAGAGGATGTAATGGAGCGATTCTGACTATCAGAGAGTGTACCTCAACCTGCAGCAAAACCCTGTGAGGAATTGCAAAAAAAGTGAGTTATGCTTTCAACAATCTGTAAAACTTATAGACAGAAGATTCTTTGTCAAAGACAGACCAAAAATTAAAAAAAAATGGTTTTGGCTTCTATTAGACTTTAACTGCCTTAAACCATACAATACACCAGTGCTGTATACACCAGAACAGAATGGGAAGACCGAAAGAGAAAATAGGACTTTGGTGGAAGCAGCACGAACAATGTTACATGAACAAAACCTTTCAAAGAAACTGTGGGCAGAAACAATAAAGATTATGTGACAAATCTTCCTCAAAAATAAATGGTAATGAAAGACGCAAAAAATCCCAAACAGCAGTAAGACTGGCTATACCAGCTCAAAGTTATTTGACCCCATGGGTTGGATTTCACCTTTAAGCATTAGAGCTAAGCTCTTGTTCCAAAAAGCATGGACATTAAATTTATCATGAGATGATACATTACCATCAGACATCTTAAAAGAATAGAAGCAGATGTTTCAATTCATAGATCAACTTAATATCCCACGTCACATGGGTGACACAGAAAATGAATCCATACTAATATTATAAATGCGAATGTTTGGATGTGAGTTAGTGAGTTTGTGAATTTGTGAGTTTGTGAGTTTGTGAGGATGTTTGTTACTCAATCACGCAAAATCTACTGGACGGATTTCGATGAAATTTGGTACAGAGGTAGATAATGACCTGGAATAGCACATAGGCTACTTTTTATCCCGGGAAAAAGCACTGTTCCCGTGGGAAATTCACGCGGGCGAAGCCGCGGGCAAAAGCTAGTATCATATATACGGTTTTTGGGACGCATCGGAGAAAGCCTTTGCTTGCGCCGTATACTGTGTCACTGAAGTTAAGGGTGGGAACACATCGAGGCTAATCGTAGCTAAAACAAAATTATCACCGGTCAATAAAACAGTTACACTTCATCGACTTGAACTCTGCGGAGCATTACTTTTATCCCAAACTTATCAAAAAGGTTCTCAAAGCTTTATCAAAACAAAATATTACCATTCATGCTTGGACGGATTCAATGGTAGTTCTCGGCTGGATCCATGGAGATGAATCTAGATGGAAGCAGTTTGTGGCTAATAGAGTCCGACTTCTAATTCACTTGCATATATTTCACTTTTATGTTAAGTAATGATTCATATCCTGCAATGTTATGTGTTTTCTTTAAATTTAACTAATATTGTTAAAATGTATAGTTACTGGCACTATTTTGGTCTTTAAACCGTAATATTATTTTCTGTATTATTTGCTTATCTGTACATGACTGTTTAATGCCATGAATTATCACCCACTTCAATCTATGGACTAAAATGGGTGATACCTAGATTTTAATCCAGGTAGCTACTCTTCTCTATACATAGAGATCATGATAATTAGATAGACAGATAAATCAACACTTTATGGCACCATTTACAGAAAAGAACATAGAAAGTAGTGACAAAAAGTAAATATACTATTACCCACTATAGGGCAGGCGTGTAAAACACTGCCTGTCACCGGTGGACAAACGCACAGCCAGCTCAGAGGGGCGTTTAGTAGGAGACTCCGGAGAGGGTCGATGAGTTCTTGTCGCTCTGTGGAATGTTACACTTGAAGAAAGGGACCAGATGTATGTTGTGTTTCTATTCTAACCAAGGGCGCCATCAACTATTAGGTGAAATCAATTAAACAAGCTAATTGTTTATATATCATGTTAAATATATTAAAAGAAAATATACATATTTGGTAAACTCACTTTCTAGTAGTTAAATATTCTTATTCCTTATTACTAATTCTCTTTTCTTACATGTTTCTTAAAGCAAACTAATTAAGACTAAAGTCTAATTATCATAACCTATGAAAACACATGACATAGAAAAATGTCCTTATTCTTAATGTTGATTATAAGACCTACCTTTTAACAAAGATTGAGAGCGTCCTCTCTAGATGATAAAACTAGGAACAAATCATATTAGGCAAAGTCTCTGCATTAAAATAAATTCTGAAGTTTAAGTTCTAGATATAAAATGGATGTTACTTGGTAAATCCCTTTTAGGTCCTTTCTTTTCTTCCAGTAAGTGGTATCACTTCGTCATTCCCCAGGAATGTAGGAACAGCTGGGGGTCCTGGATTGTTGATTTGAAAACACCTGGGCCATGTGGTCCTGTCGTCAAATGGCGGCCGGCAACCCTCCTTGCTTACATGAAGTGTTATTGTTTTACTGGGATAAATAGGGGTTATTTATCCAAAGAAGGTGATTACCCTTAGGATCAGGGTCATTGTAACCAGTACAACGAAAAGAAAGTAAAATATAAGTGGAAACTTATTTTGAAGTAACCATGTTACGACATTAAATTACATGCCCAAGCACAAGGGAAAAATAGTTTAAACGAGTAAACTAATAAAGTATAACACGTGGAACGTGTTATATCTATACATATAATAAAACAGTAAAAATATTTTGTCTGTACATTTAGTATTTTTGACTAAAATGGATAGAGGGACACCTAAAAAGAACAATAGAAAGCAAAAAACATTTTTTGGAATTTCTTGTCTGTCTGTCTGTCTGTCTGTCTGTCTGTCTGTCTGTCTGTCTGTCTGTCTGTCTGTATGTATGTACGCGTTTCACGCAAAAACTACTGGACGGATTTGAATGAAACTTTTTTTGTTGTATAGCTATTAAGCCTGGGCAACATATAGGCTATAATTCATTTTGAAAACTGGAACACCTGATGAAGAACCATAACAGAACAGCTAAACCATAAGAAATATGGAAATGGTGCCTTAACAAAAGTCGTTCAACCTGATGAGCATTTTCTGCTGACGTATAAAAATTGAAGATCTGGAACATCTGATGAAGAACTGCAAGAGACCAGCTACACTATAACATATATGGAAATGGCGCCTTAGCAAAAATCGTTCAACCTGATGAGCATTTTCTGTAGACGTATAATAATCGAAGATCCGAAACATCTGAAACTGTTTGGAACACAAAAATACTTTTCATCTAAGCGAAACTCACGCGGGCGAAGCCGCGGGCGACAGCTAGTTGAAAAATAAAGCGTAAAAACTATCAACTTAAAACCTAAGCTTAGAAGCGGTGCATTCTGAAACAATAGAGAATGCTATTAACATCGTGTTGACAATATTCATAGGAAGGCTAGCAGAACGCCAGAGAGATGAAATTACCTGTCCGCTTCATCTCATTTTCCGCTCATGGGGGCTCTAACAGGCGAGGCGAGGAGCCCTGGGGCGTCTTGGAACCAAAATGGGATGCCATCGCGATCCCTCGAGGCCTATCTTCTTAACCACGTCACATCAGCCTAGTGTCGTTGACACGAAATCAGAGACAAACATAGATTTCGACCAGAGACAAAATTATAGAAGTGACGGCACTCATCTCGAAACCAAAAAATATTGTTTAAATGATTGTTCTATAAATTTTGACCAATTACCTATATTATTTACAAATATAAGTAAATAAAAAACATTCTAGCAACACGTCCGCCGTCTCAACACACCCCGTGCAGGAACCATCTCCAAATGTCATCTCAAACGTCACTGTCAAACATCCAAAGGTGACAAGTTGACTTTACGTAAACAAACAGACAGACCGATGTGTTTGGAAGGACGATTAATTAACACTAAAAAGCGTTAAAATAATAGTTAAACAAACAATTATGTGTAAGGAATGTGCGAATCAACAGACGTAAGTGCAGTATATGTGAAATTTAACACGGTTGCGTATAATACACGCAACAATACGTGCAGAAATATGGAAACTACTAGGCCCAATTGGACTTATGTGGCTTACTAAATTAAACAACATAATACTTGTAACCAAATTAATACAAGAGTCATGGCGTCTTCGCTATTTAATACCATTTTATAAAAAAAAGGTGAAGTAACACAATGTGTAAATTACAGGGGCATCCAATTAACATCACATACTTTAAAAATCTAGGAACGCAACGCATTTCACTCCTTTCACCAATAACCCAAAATCTTTTTTAAAAAGCGATAGGCTCTTTTCTTGAAGGCCCCAATGTCGAACCTATTCTGGAACACCGCTGAGGGAAGTTTATTTTATATTATGGATTTTTTTGTAAGTCTATCATTAGTAGCCTTCTCCAGTTCCTCATTCATTCTCATTTATTCATTCATTGCATTACATTTGGTTTCACTAAAAGTAAATACAAAATGCACCTTGTCAGGCATTGCAATGGGAGGGAGGTAGACGTTTATTTGGCGTTCAAATATTCGGTAACCGAGTAAAAAGGGTTGTCAATGAGGTGATTTTTAAGAATTTTATAAAACTTTTTATTATTTGTCTCATCTTTTATATTTTTTGGTAATTTATTGTAAACTTTCACGGACATGGAATAGGGTCCGGAGCTATGAAGTTTAAGTTTTGAATCTATTTGGATTATGTCATTTGGTCTTCTTGATTGATAACGGCGGGGGATGTCATTATTTGTGCGATATAGACTAGGATTTTTTCTTATAAATTTACAAAGTTCAAAAATGTATATATTAGGTATAGTTAATATTTTTAGTTTAGCAAAGTGTTGTCTACAGCTCTCACGCTGCCCGATGTTTGTCAGTATTCTGATACATTTTTTCTGAAGCACCAATATATCGTGTACGTCTGTGCTGTCGCCCCACATTATAATACCGTAGCTCAGCCATGCTTGTGCGTAAGCAAAATAGGCAGTGAGTGCGGTTCAGGGTTGCCAAACGTACGAGGTTCCTCGTACAAATACGAGATTTGTGGTCTTCCGTACGAGGTACGAGGACGCTATCAACCTCGTACAATTATGTACGAGATTTTTGATAATGTTATGGCCATGCGATTTTTTTTATGGCGTAGGAATTTCTTACACCATAAATTGCCCTGCCGGGGATTTCCCGGTTGACGGGATAGCTACCATAGACAATCATCACGTAAATGATGATTGTCTATGGTAGTTCAACCGGGAAATCCCCCATTAATAAGGCTGGCCTCAGACAGCCGGAATGTCTCTCAGAATTCAGACACGGAATTCATAATATTAATCCAGAAAGCATGGAATTACATATAATTTAATCATGCTCCACACACATTCTAATTTTCTCAGATTATGATTATTTCAGATTGATCTGTCAGAATGATACTGACAAGCGTTCTTAATTCCGGAACGGAATATTTCAGATTACGATTTCATAACGCGCGTTTTTCTATAGTTTTGATTAAATCAGCACACACTCGTCGGATCAGATTATCTCATATCTTCTTAACGTTCAAATGTAGAAGAAGAATCCAAGGTATTCTTTTGAGTTTCTTTTTTTATTTTTTAAAACTAAAAGATGAGATGAGAATTAATACTTCATCTTTCATATTTATACAGAGACGTCTGCCGGAACCTGAGAATCGAAGACTACTGATCAATCTGAATTTTTAAGATAGTGTGAGTCAAAGTGCCTGAATCCAGAACATGAATTCCATTCCGGCTGTGTGAGGCCGGCCTAAAACATTTCGTAGTTTTCGTTTCGTACTTCGCCTTACACGTTTGTGCTACGTCGTACACGAAGCTACAGCTAATTGGATTTTTTCGTAAAAAGAAGATTTCTATTGTTAATACCAAGTTTTTTCCATTGTTTAGAGGTGTAATATAAGTAATAAGTCTCTGTTTAGTAGTATATATAAGTAATGAGTGATAACGAAGAAAATAGTGACCGTTCGCCTACTTTAACTCCGCCTAGAAAATTACCCAAAAAAGGTGGTTGGACAAGAAAAAAGGAAGGTAACACATTATCGCAACATCGTGTACAAAATTTTAGACAGCAATGGTTAAAAGATCCGACTTTTAAAGACTGGCTTTTGCCAGACACCAATGATGTATCAAAAGCCAAATGTGCATATTGCCCGGAAACATCAATGGTGGCTGAACTATCTAATTTAAAAAAGCATGCCTCTACCAAGAAACACTTGGGGAACCAACCTGGATCCAGTGGAAAAACACAAACATTAGTATCGCTTGGTTTCCAGAAAGGTCTAATTCCACAAAATAAAGTTAAAGCTCGTGCTGAAATTAAACTTGCTGCTTTTTTTGCAGAGCATAATATAGCATTCTCGGTTGCTGACCATTTAACAGATTTATTAAAAGAAGTTGTGACAGATTCTAAATTAATCAAGGAAATTGAACTCAAAAGAACCAAAATTACAGGTGTGGTAACGAACGTTCTTGGAGAAGGTCATAAAGCAGATTTAGCCCAAAAATTACTAAAAACTCAGTTTTCGGTGATGACGGATGAGACGACTGATGTTTCTACGGTCAAAACTGCTTGCGTTGTGATACGGTATTTTGATCAAGAAGCTCAGAAGATATGTAGCGCATTTTGGGAGTTGTACAAAGTTTTTAAGGAAACGTCTGATACAAATATTCCTACTGCTAATGCCGAGAACTTATACAGAGCTCTTATCGATTCATTAACTAAGCGTAATGTTCCATTGACAAACATGATTGGCTTTGGCTCAGACGGGTGTAATGTCATGATGGGTGATAACGACTCAGTAAAAACAAGGTTTATACGTGATTTCCCAGGAATCATAATCACGAAGTGCGTTTGTCATTCGGCCCATTTGTGTGCCAGTGAAGCCTGTAAACAGTTGCCTGAAGGTGTAGAACAACTGGCTAGAGATATCTACAACTTTTTTAAGCATAGTGATAAACGGCAATGTGATTTTCGTAACTTCCAGTCGTTTGCTTCAGTGGAGCCTCACAAGATACTGAAACCATCACAGACAAGATGGCTTTCGTTATTATCTGTGGTTGAAAGAATATTAGAACAATGGGAGGCCCTACGTCTTTTTTTTATCGACTTTACGACAAATCCTGCACATAGAGCTAGAGCCGATGTTAGAAATCGAGCAGTATTTATTCTCGAAAAACTCAGCAACCCATTCTACAAACTTTATTTCGGTTTCCTGGAATGGTCACTCCCTTTATTCAATAAGTTCAATCTTGAGTTTCAAAGCGAGAAAGTAGTTATTCACAATCTACATGAGAAAATTCGAACACTTTACCAGGAAATCCTATTACGTTATTTACAACGCGAATATGTGATGAGACAAAATCTTGGGGAAATAAACCCTGGAAGTCAGCAACATGAGCTCCATGATGCTGCACTGTATTTTGGCGTCAAAGTGTATGAGCTCTTAAAACATCCAGATGTGATCAGAAAGCCTGCAGACATTGCACAGTTCTTCTCATGCTGCAAAAATTTCTACAAAGTGGCTGCCACCGAAATTAAAAAACGATATAACATGGAAGATCCTGTCTTGTCAAAGCTACAAGTTTTTGCACCTGCATCAGCACTCTCTCATAATTTTAGGAGCCATTTCCCAACACTTATGCCTCTTATGGAAGTGGTCCCGCGTATAATCGCACCAGCTGATTATGCAATGAAACAAACAATCGACAACCAATGGAGGACTTTGCCATATGCACAAGCTCGCCATCCTCAAGGGTTGAATGAAATTAATGAGCCAGACAAGTTTTGGGCTCAATTACTGAAAACCGAAAACTTTTCCGAGCTGGCTCATTTTGCCCTATCTACACTGTCCCTACCTCATGCGAATGCTGACTGCGAGCGGGTTTTTAGTAAAGTCAATTTAATAAAGACAGACTTAAGAAACCGGCTAACTGTGGAAACAGTGAACGGCACACTTCTTGCTGCAGAGAGCACAAAAGGTTCAGCTCGTACTGGAAGCTGCGTCAATTTTGAACCTACAAAAGAAATGTATAGCCGCATGACGACAGATAAAATATATGGCAGAAAAAATGATAACAGTGAGGATGTTCCTGACATTATATTTGGAGAGGAAATTTAAAATGTAACAACTTTGCAAATATTCGTAATAATATAGAGTTATTTCAGTTTATAATTTAGTTTTTGTGATTTTACTTAAAGAATTAATAAAGAATTTTTATAGCAATATTACAATTTTATTCAATTTACATTCATAAATAAATTTTAATCCCTTACTTATATATTCCAATTCGCGCTATGCAGATAAGTAGATAGTTCCATTTACAACATCAAAATCAAAGCTTAATAAATTTTAATGTACGAGGTATGAAAGTCAATGTACGAGGTTTTTAGCTGCACATGTACGAGGAATCTTTTTTTTTTGTTGGCAACCCTGGTGCGGTTTGAATGTCGGTAGATTTTTTAAGTTCACGAAATGCGTAAATAAACTGGGATAACTTCTTTTTTATTTTTTGTATGTGTGCTTTCCAGGTTATGTGGGTATCAAGGACAACACCAAGCAGGGTGAAAGATGGGACACACTCTAATAATATGTTCTTGTAATTAAATTTAATGTCAAGTGTTTGTTTCTGATAAGGTCTAAATTCCATGATTTTTGTTTTTGAAAAATTAATGTCCAAGTTATGATCATCCATCCATCGCGTAATTTCGTCAATTGTGGATGTCAGATTTTTGTTTAAATTGTCGTTGTCATTACATGCTAGAATAAGAGAGAAATCATCCGCAAACATGACGCAAGATTCGTCAATATTTTTCGGAAGATCATTTATATATATTAAGAATAATAAACACCCGAGGACGCTACCCTGTGGTATGGAATCATTTACTTTTATTTTTTCTGATCTGACTAAAGATATTTCTCGCGATTTTTCATCTACGTATTCTATTTCCACATACTGTTCCCGGCTATTTAGGTAAGATGTAAACCATTTATGAGGCAATCCCCGTACCCCTATGCCATACAGTTTCTCCAGTAGGATACTAAACTTTACTTTTTCATAAGCTTTAGTCATGTCAAAAAATACTCCAACTGCATATTTTTGTTGATTTAATATATTTAATACTCTGTCTACGAATTTGAAGCATGCTAGTGTTGTCGACCTATTTCTTCTGAAGCCATTTTGGGAATCGTCAAAAATATTATATTTTTCGCAAAATGAATAAAGGCGTACGCACATTGCCCTTTCAAAGATTTTTGATATAACTGGCAGTAAAGATATCGGCCGATAGTTCATGGGATCCGTTTTTTTGTTTTTCTTATGTTTTGGTTTTAGTATGCCTTTTTTTAGTGCGTCAGGGAAAATACCTTGGGTGAATGATTGATTTATAAGAAGCGTTAACGGAAACGATAGCTCATTTATACAAGTCTTTATAAGTGTGGTAGGTATTTCATCGATACCGACGCTAGTCTTATTTTTAAGTGAACGGATTATTTATTTTACCTCACGTTCATCGACTGGTCGAAGGTACATGGAGTTTTCGGTAGGGTTTAGTACGGGTCGTCCGCGCGGTATCCGTCGCGGCCGCGGCGGTGACTGTGCCCCCGCCCCCGCGCTGTTTGTGATCCCGGCAGATGCAAAAATTGTATTGAATTTGTTCGCTACGAGTCTTGGATCGGTCGTTATCTTATCTTGAATAGATAATTTTATGTTTTGTTTACACTTTTTATTTTGCTTATTTTTTTGTTCCCTTATTATATTCCACATGCATTTGGTTTTGTTACTTGCTCTTGTCATTCTATTTATATGTTGAATCTTTTTAGATTTGTAAATAGTTCGTTTTAGAGTTTTTTCATATAATTTGTAGTGATTTAAAAGGATTTTATTTTTTGAATAATTAGCGTGTATTTTTAGTAGTCGCTTGTTTTTACAAGATTGTCTTATTCCTTTGGTTAGCCAAGGGTGTTGATTTTTAGTTCCTATTTTAATTTTTTTAATTGGTATACAAAGATTTAATATTTCATTTAATTTATTGTTTAATATGTTATAATTATCATTTACATTTTTTCTACAGAAATATAATTTTTCCAATTAATATTTTGCAAACACTTCTTAAATTTTTGTATATTTAGATTATTGAAACATCGTTTTTTTACTATCCAAAATTCTGTTTTTTTGTTTGAGTTGTTCAGAATCATTTTTTAAATGTAAAATTGTGCCTTTATGATCTGAAAAACCGAATTCTTGAACAGAGGTGTACATGTTTTGTGTAAAATTTGTAAAAATAAGATCTATTCCAGTAGCTGTATTTTTTGTAATGCGTGTATACTCTTTTGTATTATATTGTCTAAAATTATATTCAAGCATTAAATTTATAAGATTTCTTGTCTCTTTACAATCAATTAAAACATCTATGTTAAAATCACCGCCAATGACTACGCGTCGCTTATTAAATTTTTTTCTATGTAATCAAGCAATAAGTTTAATTGTTTTTTAAATATGTCTTCCTCTCTCCCGTTCCAATATAATGTTATTAATATAATGTCAAGCTTAACAATATTTATAGCACATAGTTCAATTACAAATTCTATTGACAGATTTGAAATGTCCTTTATTTCTTGGTACTCCACGTCGTTTTGTATTAGGATGCCTACACCGCCGCCCTCGTGGATTTTTCGATGATACGCTGCAGCCAAATGGTAGTTGTCAAATTTTAGAGTTATTGATTTTTCTTCATTTGACCAGGTTTCTGAGATGCCGATTGCTATGTAGGGGTTTTTTTGTTCTTCAAGAAAAGCTTCGAAATCATCTCGCTTATTAAATATACTCTGCATATTTTGGAATAAAATATTATATTCTTGAACTGCGGGAGGGACGAAAGGAATGCCGAGTTGTTGATGATGACTCATTTTGGGTCGTTATGTCAGTTGAACTATTAGATCTAAATTTATGTTCTAAATCTTCTTCGCTAAACTCTATTAGTTTTCCTTCTATATATAGCTTATTGTTTTTTATTACCGCATATTTCCCTTTATTTCGTGCCCGAAACATTTCTTCTTGAAGGATTTTCCTTGTTTTTAATGCCTTTCCTTCCATGAACTGGGACACATATACACCGGTGCCCGTAAAGTGATGGTTATTATTCAGTATATATCTAGTCATTTTTTTGCTAATTAACTCAATCTTTAATGGACGGGTTTTATTATTATTGAATCTGCCTATTCTGCGGGTTTCTTCAATATACCCGAGTAGGTCTATATTAAGAATGTTGTAAAAGACCTCAGAGACTCTGCTATGTAGGTCGTATTCCGATTCTTTATTATACTCCTGTAGGCCATACAATACTATAGTCTTATTATTGTCATCAGATGGCGGCAGTTGCCTCGGGCTGTTTGCCTTGCCCTCAGATGGCGGCGATTGTCCTTGGCTGTTTACTTTAGTTACAATTTCTTTAATTTCTTTTATTAGTGTTTCGTTTTCTTGTCTTAACTTTTCTATTTTGTCATTTATCTCTTCTATTTCCTTTTTTTCTAAGATTGTTTTGTTTTTGTAGTGATTTTGTATCTTTATTTATTTCTTCTTTTAGTTGTAATATTGCGTTATTAATTTCAATTGAAATTGTGCTTTTTAGGTCCAAGATTATTGTTCTGTTGTTTTCTTTTAGCTGTGAAGAAATCAGGTCGCTTATGTTTTGAAGAGTCAATTCAGATTTTCTATGGCAAACTTCTTTACATAAGGTGTCTCCCAGGATACTGGTATCTTCAGAGCTTATGGAGTCATTTATTGGGGTATGTTTTTTATTTCTTGTCGTTATGTTACTGAATTCTGGTAGGGGGCAATGAGCGTTGGTGTCCTGTTGGTTGCAATGACGTATGGGGGTATTGGAGTTTCCTCCTTTTGGTATTTTACAATAGCAGGCTGGGCAGCGCCATCCCTGTTTATGTTCACTCGTCATTGTGTTATAGAATCTCTTACTTGATACATTTGCACACTCTAGATCATAACGCTCATTGCATAGGGAGCAGTCTAAAAATTCTTTGTTTGCGACTTCACGATTGCATCCTGAACATTTATTTTGTATTGTTGCCATTTTATAGTTTTTTTATTATAACAATTATTTATGGTGAACTTTCATAGAGAAAAAAAAGTGCGGCAGTATCAAAATAAATTAAGAAATGGCTAATAGTGTCCTCTAGCGGCTGTTTTGTTAAACACGCAAGAATTCAATACTTGGCAATTTAATTGTATCACTTGCGAGATGCAGATGGCGCTGTTATTTTACTTGTGGTATTTGTTTTATCTCGTTAGATCTTCAATAGATGGCGCCGGAAAAAAAAAATGGTAGCATGAATATGAATTTGCGTTTTTGATGTGCTTAGTAAGAAATTTTGTACATTGTATTATTTTAGAATTTGCCGAATTTTGATCTCACTTAATTCTAAAAATAGTTTTTCAAGATGCTGTTTATCATAAAAGTTTGGTTTTGCACTTTTTAAGTCACTTTTTTCGATAGTTCACTGTTTCTTGTTTATCACTGTTTTTGTTATTAGTCGCACGATCTTTCTTGAAGATAACACTTGCACTGTCTTATATTTCTCCTATGAGCTAGTTTATAGTCTTTATTTATAATTTCACTCAGTGGTTCTATTTTTTTTTAAATAATATTTATACGAGACTATTGTTATCGCGCGGAGCTAGCGCCCTCGACCTAATTTCCACTGGTTTGGCAGATTTATATCTACTTTACACATCTCCAAAGCGGGACGGCGAATCTCCGTCATCGCGTTCTATAAGACGTGGTGAACGTGGCTTCAAAAAGTTTATTAAAATACTCCAGCCGAATTATGAACTGCCTTGTAGAAAGACTCAGAAAAGTGGCTGACTAATGTTCAGATGCGTGTACATGCATCCCGAATCCTATCTGGCTGTTTATCTGACGTTTGAAAAATCGGCCCTAAGATTACAAAGTTATTGTTTTATTTATTATGTGATTGTGCTTATTATTATGTGATAGTAATGTTTACAATTCGTTATGTAATTGTAAACAACGGTTTAGCGTAGCGGGCGACGAAGTTGAATGCACTGAGGAGAGGCCCCCCCTCTCCTCCGGGCGATTTGTAAAAAATACTGCGTTTGAAAATATTGCTGGGTTTTTAATGTTGACACAACTCATTCATTGGCCCACCTTTGATAAAGAAAGCCAAGAAGAACTGGCGACACTGGTGTCCCTCAAAACATGAATGCAGAGATGGATTTATAACGCACATTACACGAGGAATGGACCTTCAAGAAACTATAACAAAAAGGCAGAGAAATATATATCACTTGGCATAACTTCATAACCCTCTATTTTTATTGTTGGTGAGAACTTGCGTAAAATTGAATAGTATTTTGAGTAGTAGACAATATATTGTACACCGCAAATACCATTATGCAAACTGTAGACATTTGCTTCAAGTTGTATCAAGCTCTGGTTTAGGAGTAAAATAATAAAATGTTGAGTGAAGCTAGTTTTACTGGTCTAAGACGACGACGAGCGACGATGACGAGCATTATGCTCGTTTTCACCAACGAACCCCTAACACATCCCTTCATAGGGTCTCTTAGGGTAGGGGTGCCCCTATAACAGGCACCTCTCTCTCTCTCTCTCAGCCGAAAGACGTCCACTGCTGGACAAAGGCCTCCCCCAAGGATTTCCATAACGACCGGTCCTGCGCTGCCCGCATCCATGCGCATCCCGCGACCTTCACCAGGTCGTCGGTCCACCGAGTGGGAGGCCACACCTAAATTCATTTTCACCATGCTTAGTGTCACCTACAAAATGGCCCCATAAGTAAGTGACATATGTTTTACTTTTTTAATTTGATGGAATGCCATGCCATTCAACTTATCGACATCATATCGATAATCTTATAAATGATAAAATCTTTTAAATTAGTTTTAATCTTTTAAATGCTAACGTGTCTTAATAATTTTACACTATTCCACTTAAATAAATCACGCATTTCTAAAAAGCTTGGCTTTTTGGTTTTACTCCTTTTGCCTAAACTCATGTGTCAATGTAATGTCATTGTCAAAAACTTAAAATCAAAATAAAATATTCGGTCGGTTGAGGTTACTGTCCGTTTACTTTATCTTGACGCGCAAGTGATTGGTAGCACTGATTGTTTAGTCGCCATCTTGCTTACGGTATGATCGGTAGCTACTCTCGTGTTATTCTCTTTAAATATATCTGATGTGATTGTCAAAGATGCCGTATGTAGTGCTAAAAGTGCTAAAAGACAAACTATCCTACAAGTTTACGCTTTCTGTGAGAAAGAAAAGGCTGAAAAGAAGTTGCTTATTCCATTAGAGCAAGTTCGTGCCCGAGTTGCCGCCATGACCGGTAAGTTTTTTAGTGTGACCAGTCGTATAAAATTTTTACCCAAAGAGTAAATAGTATGTGTATGTATGTATTAGAATTGAGATAGATTTATTTCACGTTTTGATATTAGACGTATAATTTTATTTCTTTTGTGTAATATGTAAAAAGAGAAATTTAAAATAAAGTATTTAGAAAAAAGTAAAATAATAAAATAAGTACTTGCCTGATTCTTTATCTTATACTTTTCAGGTGTATCCGAATCCACGGTTACGCGTATTCATCGGCAAGAAAGGGAATCCAGTTCTGCTACAGAATTACCTGGACCATCAAAGGTGTCAACTCCCGGAAAGTCGCGGCGGTCGCGATGCTAGTGCGATTCGTCAAAAATTTTGTCATTCTACGCTGTTAGAAAAGAAATCCCTACATTAAATAAATTACTTGTGGAATTGCGGAAAGACATAAATTTTCAAGGTGGACGTAGGTACCACCTTGTGGAAAATTTTAAAACGCTTAGGCTTTTTTTACAAGAAATGCCAATCTTAGCGAAAAATTTTGATGGAAAGGACGGACATAGCTGCCTGGCGATATAATTTTCTTATGAAGATTAAACAGGTCCGGGAAGAAGGTAGAAATAGTATATATTTAGATGAAACATTTATACATTTGTCATATGGGGTCCAAAAGTGTTGGCAGTCTGAATCTGTCGAAGGTGCGGTAAATAAACAAAGTGGCACAGGTCGGCAATGGATAATTGCTCACGCTGGGAGCGAAAACGGGTTTGTAAACAATGGTTTGCTGTTATTTAAGTCGCAGACCAAGTCATCAGACTATCACGATTATATGAATAGTGTCAATTTTTTAAAGTGGTTAGAAACTCAAATTCTGCCAAACTTGCCACCTAATTGTGTCCTAGTAATGGACAATGCACCTTACCACACGGTGCAAATCAACAAAGCACCAACTATGGCAAGTTTGAAGGCTGACATGGTGTCATGGCTTTAAAATAAAGGATTAATGTTTTCACCAAATGTGACAAAAAACGTGCTTTACGAGTTAATCAAATAGCATAAAACCGAGCCAATATACAAAGCAGACCAGCTAATAGAAGCTCACGGCCATACATGTCTGCGATTGCCCCCTTATCACGCGGATCTCAATCCCATCGAGTTGATTTAGAGTGTCATGAAAAGGCGCTTCGCCGAAAAAATGTAGCTCATAGAGACGATGATGTAGAACGCCTGGTGAAAGAATCGTTCGCAGCAATAGAAAAGAAATCTGGAAAAATGAGTGTTCTCACGTCGTCCACATCGAGGAAGAATATAGTAAGAAGGACAAAGTAATTGACGAAGAAAGTGATCGCTTTTTATTATGAGTCGGTGATAGCGACAGCGACGACAGTGACAGCGAAAACGACTTGGACGATGATGCTGACGAATGTGATGTTCCTTTGCACTTGGTCGACCACAATTATTCTTGAAATAAATATCAACTGAATGCACCACTCTTTAATTTATTTCCCTATGTTGTTATTATTATTTATTTTACTGAAAATTCTTATTAGTATCGGTAAAGACAATATAAGTATCATAAATTGCTGTAGCAAATAATGCTCTTCATTATTATGAAATTTTCCCTCAGTTATTGGAGTACAGTTTCTATGTAACCTGGCAATACTGAAAAAAAATAGTGCTACCAATCACTTGCGCTTCAAGAGTGAACGGATAGTAGCTCCAGTGTTACGTTTGTAGAATTTTGTTTACTTTAAATTAATTTAATACGTTTTATGTCGTTTTCAATGGCAGAAAAGCGAAAACGAGGCCAAAATTTAACGGCCGATGAAAAAGAAAAACTTATAAAATTGTTAGTGGCACACAAAGAGACCATATTAAATTTAAAAAAACCAATGGGTCAACTAATGATGCCAAACATAAAGCTTGGGTGAACGTGATCAATTCATTTAATTCAACGGGAACAATTTACAGGTAAGTAGGGGAAAAGTGATTAAGTTGACATAGTCGGACATGGAGCCATCAGAGGAGGCACCAGAAAAATTTACCATCGCGGACTATTTAAGATCTTGGGGCCTTCAAATGTACATTGATAAGTTCAACGGTAAGTAGGTAGGTACCTATATAAGTAGCCTTTTCCCGTAAGGCGTAAGAACGTATAATAAAATTGTAATTGCAAACCGTGTATCGTGTGTGCATACGTAATAATAATTTGTAAATCTATGTAAACAATACTTAGTTTCATTTGTAATAACATAGTACCTACAATTTGTTGTTTGCGCCATCACATGCGGTGCCGCCCGGCCCATGCGATGCAGAGTGGGCAATAGCAAAGCCAAACTTGTATCTGTCAGTGACTTAGCTCCTGTGTAGCTGTAAACGGCCCATTAACCTGTCTTCTGTTTGGCTGAACGGTGGAGCCATAAAATAAAGAAAGAAGAAAAAGTCTAAGTGACAAAACGTTTTAGCAAGTAGCCCTTTTTTGTTAATTCTATATATTTTTCGGTTTCTTGTTCATCTTACACTATACCCCTATGTTTGCTTTAAATATTTGTCGTACCAATTCCAGACTTCGCTCTCCTATGCATCGTTTGGCTGAGTCATATAATAAATTATATTAGGCAAAAACAAATATATTTGCTAGCACACCTTATGTATTCAAAAAGACAGTTCACTTAATTCTAGCTGAGCATGTTAACACATAGTACACTGTGAGATTAGCCTTTTTTATCTTCCTAGTTTTTAATTTTATGTTTTAGTTAAGTTTCTGTTTCAATCTTAATTTTATTCTACTACCTTCTTGTGCATTTTGTCTTTGTTGTACAGTCAAGAGTCAAAAGTGGAGTCATACCTTAAATATCATATTGCCTTGCAGGCGCGCAGTCCTTCATTGTGTGCGTTACGTCCATATTACGGACGGATAATTACAATAAGAACACTACTCACACTAAGCTAATTATCATATTACCCACCCACACCAAGACACAACTCTGCTGCATGCTAGTGCTGCGTGCTCATACTGCTTACGTGCTGCCATCTATCAAATTTACGGGGTACTAAGTAGTGAATTCTGACTCAGAAATAATAATACACTAATACACTACCTATAGTTTATTATAAAGCAAACCAATAGTGGTGAGTACGGTGACACGCAACCAATTGATAATTTCGTCACAAGCTAATGCATCTGCTGGTCTAATCGGTAGTCGGATGGACTGCAGTTGATACAGGTCAAAGTTCGAGTCACATCCAGATATTTTATTTTTCATATTAAACTCAATTCATAAGCCAAGAGTATTTTTATATAATGTAATTGATATGCTTTTATATATTTGTCATGAAATAAAAATTCTCAAAAATCATGACAACTATTTATTCATGTAAATAGGTATAGTATACTTATGTAAAATTTATTATTATAAACTACACTAACAAATTCAAAATTTATGTTTAATCACTTCCCTATCTAATTACAGAATAAATAAGAACTTAAAAATAAGCATTCTGTAGTAAGTTACTTATAAGAATCTGTTCATTTATTTTATATATTATTACTAAATTATACTTTCGCTTTTTGTTAGTAAATATTGAGGTTATAGCTTAAGTATTCGTTTTCATCATGAAAAGAAGATTGAAACTAAACCTCAAATATCTAACAATTTAACAATTTATTTCCTATTACGAAACATAACCTTGTATTTGTAATGCAAAATACAAAACAAGTAATAAGTATAAAAATAATGTTTATACTTTTATAAAACCAGATTTGATACAATAGAAAGAGGACAGTTGGAATATACCTACTTAATGAATGAAATCACTGATTAAATTTAAACACAAATAATTAACTCACTATTTTGTAAAGTTGCCGTTGTTGTCTTTTCTACACATATTTCAATCACAAAAAAACTGTCCTAAACATCCATACAATGAGAAACTAATTCTTCCTTGCTCATCTTCTATGCACCATCAGGCCCCATAGATTTTCTATGGAGTTGAGGTTAGAAGACCGCGCTGGCCAAGGATGACATTTATTTCTGGAAGCGAAATAAATTATCCAGTTTTTTTATGCACGCCACCAGCTTGATATGCACGACGAACAGTAGACAGGCATCGAAACAT
This sequence comes from Ephestia elutella, assembly GCA_018467065.1. Classification (NCBI taxonomy): domain Eukaryota; kingdom Metazoa; phylum Arthropoda; class Insecta; order Lepidoptera; family Pyralidae; genus Ephestia; species Ephestia elutella. Next base: position 7,379,589 of record CM031577.1, read on the forward strand.
CAAATAAATCAGCATAACGCCTGGTAGGTAAAATCATCGCCTTCATATTCTTCCAACATTATTGTTGCTGCTGCTCAGAGATAATAGCCGGTCTTCTACTTTGCGGCAAGGCTACCCTGCAGCAAGTCGCTACACCCAACGTGTTGTCCACTAAAAAATATAATAATATATATAGGTATTTAGTTTATATTTAATTTCAAAACTATCACTTATGCAAAGCAAAATCACGAAGAAAAATATATCAATACAATACATTAATATTATGTTATCATTTTATGTTTGAATTAATCACAAAATATTACACATTTACACACACATATTTCAAATCACAACTATTTATTTGTTTAAAAATACTCACACTTAATCCAGTTCCTTTCATTAGAAATTGAGACTATTTTGCAACCACTATCATGCAAAGTAAATCCGAATAGTCTCCATAATACCTACTTATAATGGCCTATATTGGCAAGTGTTGGTAAAGTAATATTCCACAAATACTTAGATAACTATCACTAACAAATGCGTTCAACTAAAACGAGAACTCGGTTGAAGTGATAAATTTGCGTCTGTCTTTTTTTTCATTCACCGTCAAATATTCATTTTCATAGCTGGTCCATACTGACCACCCATACGAAGTAACGATACCATAAAGTTAGAGCAAGGATTTTATAGACATACTATGAACGTTCCGTATCATTCATAGTATGTCTATGAAATCCATAAAAGTATGAAGCGCTCGCCGACTCGCCGCGCCAGCCTACCTACTTCTATGGAAACATCGTATTCGGTCGGTTGACATTGCACAGACACATAGGCGTTTTACAAATAACACACAATCATAAGGTCTTAAGTGAAAACACTTCTATAATCAATTAGTATGAGAAATTCTGACTCCACTTCTGGAGATGTCTGTACATCCTCTAGTGGCAATAATTTGGAAAACTTTTTTTAAATTAACCTGTGCATAACGTAGTGGGTTACGTAATTAGTACCAGTACTTTATAACCAATGTAATTTGTTATCATACATTATGTAACTGCTTGTTATTCCTTTATAAAATTAAATAAAAATAAATAAAATCTTCTAATATGTTGATTATTGATTTAAGATCTTCATCTTTCATTTGCTCATCTCGTAATTGCTTGTCATTTAATTTAGGTAAATCTACTTCTATACGACAAATAGAGCAGTTTTCGTCGTGATTTGAACATATCGGTCTGGATAGCGTATCAGCTACGACATTAGCGCGACCAGGTGTATACTGAATTTTAAATTCATAAGATTGCAACTGTAGGGCCCATCTTGCCAGTCGTCCACTTGGAGTTTTTAAGTCCAGTAACCATTTTAACGATTGATGGTCAGTTATTGTTAAAAACTTTCCTTCTATATAACCGCGGAATCGTGATATAGCCCACACTATAGCTAAAGCTTCTTTTTCTGTTACAGTATAATTACATTCGGCAGCAGTAAGCAATATGCAAGTAGCATATTCTACAGGGTGCTCGTCTTCTCCCTCCCCCTGCACTAAAGCTGCTCCAATGGCGTATTGACTCGCATCAGTTTTAATTGTGAATGGTTCATCAAAATCTGCTTTTTTCAGGATTGGTGCAGTTGTAAGAGCAATTTTCAATTTCTCAAAAGCTTTTTGTTGCTCTGGTTTCCAATACCAAGACACACTTTTCTTCGTTAAATTTGTTAATGGATGCAATTTCTGCAAAATTGTATATAAATCTCCGATACCAAGAGGCAGTTTGCAGAAATGATGTTAATTTCTTAAGGGTTTTTGGTTCTTGAAGATCCCTTATAGCTGATATTTTATCAGGGTCAGTTTTAATCCCTTCTGGTACGATTAGGTGACCTAAATATTTTACTTCAGAACACCCAAATTTACATTTATCTCTGTTGGCATGTAAGTTATACTTCTTTTGTTTGTAATATATTGGGTAAAACTAAACGCAGGCGTTTCGCATTGCTGCCGCCAGAGGGCGTTCGGGGTTTTCACACTGCTAGCGTGGATGGCGTCGCGTGTGTAGTCCGCCATTGCATTGTCCAGGGCGATATCGGTTTGATTTTAATACGCGGAGCGGTCTCGCGTCTTTGCTTGTTGTTTAGTTTGAGTGATAATTGTGAATTTCCTGTTTGTTAAATAACTATTGAATTTGTGTTTGTGAAAAACTCTGTTATTGTGACTTTTTCTTGTGAGAGGTGAAACGTGGCTGGCTGTTCACATCTGGCTGTTCCCGAGGGAAACTACGGGAAGAAATCTATTTAGTTGTTATGGGGAATTGAGATCTCAAGGGTTAGGTAGGGTAATTAGGAATTCCCCCTTCCCGAAGACACTCAAGTTTGGATCCGAAGAGAAAGAAGATTTAGTTTGGTAAGTGTTCAATTCTAGTTAATTTATAGGTTAGGTTATCATATAGGGCCCTGTAGCTCCCTTCATAAGCTACGGTGGTAGCAGACTGCGTATAGCTTAAGTTAGATTCTAGTCGGACAAGCGTGGTGTCGCGTGGAGATTTTTTCCCGGTACTTAATTTTACCGGTAGATTTTTCCCGGTAAAGTTCCGGTACAGAATTCTTCCCGCCGCTTCGTTTGTCCGGATTCGCTCTGCGCACATTTTCTGGCAGCAGAGCGTAGTTGCTCTGCACATTTTCTGGTAGCAGAGCGTAGTTTATCTACCCTCTATTTGTTCGTTTGTAAAAAATAATTAATTGTTTGTAAAAATTATTAGATTTTTCTTAGTTTGTTTGTATAAGAATATTTGTAACCTTTTTGTATTTGTTTGCGGTTTGTACCGTGCGTTCCGGGTTTGTGCCATTCTCATACCTACCGCGGTTCTTCGTGTAGTTGCTTGATTTTGTTGTTTTTTATTTACCTTTTGTTATTTTTTGTTTGTGACTTGACGCGATGGCGAAGGCCTCCAATGCTAGGGTGACACTCGCCAACGAATTGAGATGGTTTGTGACGGCCGGAGGACTCCTGTCCCGGAAGGACAGGGAGGGCGCCATACTGCTAAGAGCGGATCACCTCCACTCACGATTGATTAGCGCGGAAGCGGCCATGGCGGCGCTTACCGAAGCCGATCTTACCCCGGAGGCCTACGCAGGTCACATGGCGGACATGGACCAGATCCTGAGTCTGCACGATGATATCGCGGAGGCGGTGACCGCAATAAGGGCGAGACAGGCTGGCGGACCAGCCCCTCGCACACCTGTTAGACAGGAAGGACCAGCGGTTACTGGTCGGCTCCCCACCCTTCAGCTGTCCCACTTTGGGGGTAGGATGGAGGAGTGGGTAGCATATAAAAATATGTTTGAGTCCCTGGTCGTAGCACGACAGGATTTGTCGAAGGCCCAGAAGATGGCCTACCTCCTCTCCACTCTTGAGGATGAAGCGCGGTCGCTCATCCAGCACCTCCGGGTGGAGGACGACCAGTACGATACGGCTTGGGAGTTATTGAACTCCCGCTATCAAAACTTACGTTTGTTAGCGGATGCGCACGCCGCACAGTTGATGGCCCTGCCCAAGGTGGCCAACAGGGCACAGTTGCGCCTGCAGTTGCTCACGCCCGTTACAGTGGCCTGTAACGCGCTCCGCACACTGGGGCTGCCGGTGGACCAATGGTCCTTTTTGCTGGTGCACATTGTATTGGGCAAATTACCCAATGACATCCGCTCGCGGTTTGAGCGCGAGAATGCGGAACGGGATAGCACCACCCTACCAACATTCACTGACTTGGTGAAGTTTTTGGAGTTTGAGGCACGGGCTGCTGAGAATACCATGACGGACTCAGCGCCATCCAGAGCGCCTGAACGTAGGCCCCAACAGGGACGGCAACCGCCACCGCGTGGAGCTGGTGTGCGGGTTGCACACACGGCAGCAGTCGCGGGGGACGCGGACTGCCTGCAATGTGGCCGGATGGGCCACAGCCTGCTGCAATGCAGGGACTGGCAGAGACTGCCAGTACAAGATAGGCGCCGCATGGCAAAGCGGCATGAACTATGCTTTTACTGTTTGGGCAGTCACTATGCACGTGACTGTCCCAGTGCCATACCATGCAGTGCATGCCGTGGGCGGCACCACGCGATGCTTTGCATGAACCGCAACGGGGATGGCACCCGGATGTTGAGGCAGGGGTCCCCTATGGGCGGGGCGCTCCTGCGCGAAGCCCTCCACCACCGGACGGAGGACGCGGCTTCGCTCGTCGCACCCCCTCGGGAGGGGGTCGCGTACCTGCGCGGGTCTTGGCGGACCGGGACCACGCGCCCCAAGGTCATGGCCAGTATGTAGCTGGCCAGGCCCGGATAGGGCCCCCATGGGCGGGGGCCCTAGATCGGACGTGAGAGTGGGGACACCCTCCACGCGGGTTACCAATACCCAACACATGCAGCCGCAGCGGTTTTCTCCGCCGCTGCACGAGTACCCACGGCTGGAGTACCACCCGCCGTACCATATGTATGGCCGGGCCGCGGGTTATACCCCCTCAGATGGGGATGTGCACTCGCCCGCCATATTATCCGGGTCAGTGGCGCGCCCCTGGTTTGGAGAGAGTGGGGAGCCCGTAACTAGCTTGCTCCCTTGCTGGGACAGAGCCGCGGACGGTTCTGCTCCCTACCGCGGTGGTCCGCGTATGGGGTCGTGGGGGAAGCCATTAATTTGAGAGCTCTGTTGGACTCAGGGGCTCAAAGCAGTTTGGTTACCACTCGAGTGGCACGCCAGTTAGGTTTAGTCGTGGAAGACTCGCCTGTGCCACTTCTTGGAGTTGGTGGCATACAAGTGAAGTGTCTGACGGGCCAGACACTTGTCACCTTTTCTTCGCTGAAGTCCTCCACAATGAGGATCACGACTTCGGCTATGGTAATGGATACCATTGCGGGTTGGCACCCCTCGACAGACATACCGCCGGGTGTGTTGTCTTTGGTTTCGGGTCTGGATTTGGCCGACCCCTTTGTCTTTCATCCCGGCCCAGTGGACTTGCTCCTGGGCTCGGACGTATTGGGTTGGATTTTGTTGGGTACACAGAAGGCTCTGGGTTCGTCTTCACTGATGGCAGTGTCTACTATCTTTGGTTTCGCCCTGATGGGCCCTGTGTTTGATAATAGCACCGTGGAGGAGCCACCGGTCGTCGCATCAGCGTCCTTGGCCAAGACCATGCAAAGGTTTTGGGAGGTGGAGGAGCCACCTATGAGTTCCAGGATGGATCCGGAACACGCTGAGTGCGAAGCCCTTTTTCGATCGACCACGGAGAGGTTGCCCTCCGGTCGGTTTGTAACTAGGTTACCCTTTGTTGCCTCTCGTCCTAGCCTAGGGCAAAGTAGGGCGCTTGCGGAGAAACGACTGCTGTCCATGGAGCGACGCATGCAGCGTGACCACGTACTTCGCGATAAATATATTGAATTTATGCGCGAGTACGAGGATTTGGGTCACATGTCTCCGGCTCGAGTTGATTGGAGCTCAACTGAGCATTATTTTTTGCCCCACCACGCGGTGGTGAAGGCCTCAACAGGCAAATTGAGGACCGTCTTCGATGGGTCCGCACCCACTTCGAACGGGGTTTCGTTGAATCTGTGTTTGCATTCGGGTCCCAAATTGCATAGGGACATAATTGACATCATCTTGAACTTTAGAAGACATCAAGTGGTTTTTGGTGCGGACATCCGGATGATGTTCCGCCAGACAGTCATACATCCTGAGGACAGGCGATTCCAGTTGATACTCTGGCGTGAGCGCCCTGAGGATCCTGTGACGGTGTATGAACTCAACACAAACACGTATGGTTTGAAATCTAGTCCCTATATCGCCATCAGATCATTGCTTGAATTGGCAGAGCGGGAACGGATCCGCTTTCCCCGTGGGGCTTCCGTGCTGTCACGTGACTTGTATGTTGATGACGTGTGCACCGGAGCCCAAAGTATTGAGGAGGCCCTCCTACTGCGGGATGAATTGATTGAAATATTGAAGACAGGTGGCTACGAGCTACGTAAGTGGTTGTCTAATGAGCCTAAAGTTCTAGAAGGGATCCCGGAGGATCACCAACAGAACCCTCACCAGTTTGAGGATGTGGATGATCCCAACAGGATAGCGGTGCTGGGCATGCAGTACCAGCCGCTAACCGATATTTTCACATTCCAAGTGGACTTGGAAATACCAAAGGTCTGGACTAAGAGAACGGTGTTGTCCGTAATAGCCCGTATGTTTGATCCAAGCGGTTGGATCAGTCCAGTGATATTCTCTGCAAAGTGTCTTCTTCAGAGACTTTGGACTTTGGGCGTCTCGTGGGACGAGCCGCTGTTTGGCTCTCCATTGGATGATTGGCTCGAGTTGTTTTCATCGATTAAGGAAGTCAATCGGATTGCCTTGCCTCGTCGAATATTGCCACCCGGGAAATATCGAGCCAGCCTGCATGGCTTTTGTGACGCGTCGGAGCGAGGCTACGCCGCGTCAGTCTATATGCGGACAGTTGACGCCGATGGCCGGGTCACTGTCTCGCTTTTGTTAGGGAAGAGCAAGGTCGCCCCCATCAGGACTAGGCTGACTATTCCCAAGCTTGAGTTGAGTGGAGCTCACCTTCTCTCTAAATTGTTGCATCACGTTGCATGTGAGCTGGCGGCCACGGTCGAGATACGGGACATCTTCGCCTGGTCGGATAGCCAGGTCGCGCTTGCATGGTTGCGCGCGGCCCCACATACCTTGGAGGTTTTTGTTGGAAACAGGGTTTCCCAAATCCAGAATATCGGAATTGATATAACATGGAGACATGTACCGGGAGAGCTTAACCCAGCGGACTGTGCTTCCCGAGGTTGTACGGCACCAGAATTGGTGTCACACCCGCTCTGGTGGGGTCCAGAGTGGCTGATGGGATCAGAAACTTCTTGGCCTGTCTGTCAGACAGATGTTACTTCTTTGAGTTTGACCGGGCTCCGTGTACATGCTGTAGTCGCCGAGACGACGTCGGAGCCGGATTGGCTACTTGCTCGGTATAGCAGCTTGGATAAGCTTCTGGGTGTCACCAGTTGGATTAAGCGTTTCATACATAATTGTAGAAACCCACAGGCAAAGCGGTTGGAGCCGATTGCAGGTGCAGAAGAGCGCCGGAGCGCATTGTTGCATTGGGTCCGTGTCGTGCAGACCGGACGGTTTGAGTCAGAGCTTAGTACTTTGCGCGACGGACGCGCTAAGTTGAAGGGCGCGGTCGCTCGTTTGAACCCGTACATCGACTCGGATGGGCTTCTTCGGGTTGGAGGCAGGCTCCGGAAGGCGGATCTTCCATATGAGACTCGCCATCCTCTGTTGTTGCCCAAGGGCGGACCCTTGGTGCAGCTTTTGGTGTCTGATCGACACATTCGTAACGCCCATGCTGGGTGCAATGCTTTGTTGGCTATTTTGCAACGCGAGTTTTGGATTTTGTCTGCCCGAAGAGCAATCCGTAGTGTCCTGTTTCGATGTATTGCATGTTATAGGTTGAAGGCATCCACGATGCAACCACAGATGGGTGATTTGCCCGCTGATCGAATCCGACCTTCGAGGCCGTTTGACGGCGTTGGAACCGATTTTGCCGGTCCCTTTTCGATCAAGGCTTCTCCCTTTCGTAATGCCCGTATTGTGAAGGGCTATTTGTGTGTATTTGTTTGTTTGGCCACCAAGGCTGTCCATTTGGAGGTGGTATCAGCTCTGACTACGGAGGCCTTCGTCGCCGCGTTGGATCGCTTTGTTTCGCGTCGAGGTCTACCTTCCCTTATTAGGTCTGACAATGGCACAAACTATAAAGGAACTGTAAATTATCTTAAGGATGTTTCTGTGTTTATTGATAAAAATTGTACTAGTTTAAGTCAAATTGCTGCCCAAAGGGGAATAACCTGGAAGTTTAGTCCCCCAAGTTGCCCCCATTGGGGAGGGATTTTTGAAGCGGCTGTGAAATCCGCAAAGACCCACCTCCGCCGCATTATCGGAGAAACGGCTCTAACTTTTGAAGAGCTGGCCACAGTGTTTTGTAAAGTTGAGGCGGTCCTCAACTCTCGTCCTCTCTGTCCGCTATCTCCAGATCCAAATGACTTGGAAGCTCTCACCCCTGGTCATTTTTTGGTGGGAGGGCCGTTGAATGCCCTGCCCGAATACCCGTGGAAGGATGAACGCGTATATCGGTTGTCGCGTTTTCAAATGTTGCAGCAAATGAGCCAGGACTTTTGGCGTCGCTGGTCGCTTGAATATTTGCATTTGCTGCAGCAAAGAGTGAAGTGGACAGACAGGACTGAGCCTCCCAGGGAGGGTGATTTAGTATTGTTAAAAGAGGCAAATTTGCCCTCATTGCTTTGGCGACGAGCTCGCATATTACGTTTGATTCTTGGCGGAGATGGCACTCCGCGTGTGGCTGAGGTGTTGGTCGACGGTTCGATTTTGAGGAGAGGTGTGACCTCTCTCGCCCGCCTTCCCGTAGAGTAAGCTAGCGGTCTGCTTCTCAGACCGGGACGGGGGGATGTTTGTAATATATTGGGTAAAACTAAACGCAGGCGTTTCGCATTGCTGCCGCCAGAGGGCGTTCGGGGTTTTCACACTGCTAGCGTGGATGGCGTCGCGTGTGTAGTCCGCCATTGCATTGTCCAGGGCGATATCGGTTTGATTTTAATACGCGGAGCGGTCTCGCGTCTTTGCTTGTTGTTTAGTTTGAGTGATAATTGTGAATTTCCTGTTTGTTAAATAACTATTGAATTTGTGTTTGTGAAAAACTCTGTTATTGTGACTTTTTCTTGTGAGAGGTGAAACGTGGCTGGCTGTTCACATCTGGCTGTTCCCGAGGGAAACTACGGGAAGAAATCTATTTAGTTGTTATGGGGAATTGAGATCTCAAGGGTTAGGTAGGGTAATTAGGAATTCCCCCTTCCCGAAGACACTCAAGTTTGGATCCGAAGAGAAAGAAGATTTAGTTTGGTAAGTGTTCAATTCTAGTTAATTTATAGGTTAGGTTATCATATAGGGCCCTGTAGCTCCCTTCATAAGCTACGGTGGTAGCAGACTGCGTATAGCTTAAGTTAGATTCTAGTCGGACAAGCGTGGTGTCGCGTGGAGATTTTTTCCCGGTACTTAATTTTACCGGTAGATTTTTTCCCGGTAAAGTTCCGGTACAGAATTCTTCCCGCCGCTTCGTTTGTCCGGATTCGCTCTGCGCACATTTTCTGGCAGCAGAGCGTAGTTGCTCTGCACATCTTTAATTTGTTAAAAATTTCCTTTAGGTCTTGTATGTGTTGTGCAAATGTAGTGGATCTTATAATTAAATCATCGATATAGGCCAGTACGCTCTCTGCTTTTAATCCTTGTATGAATTTATCCATTAATCTTCGAAAGGTAGCCGGTGCATTACGTAGTCCGAATGGCATACGTTTAAAACGGAACGTTCCGAATGGTGAGACAATGCACGTCTTGTCTTGGTCATCAGGGTGGACTGATATCTGCCAGTAACTGGATTGTAAATCGATGGTAGACATGTAAGACAGGGCTTTAGCCTGGTGAAGTAGATCGTCGATACGAGGTAGAGGATATCTATCGGGTTTAGTGATTTCATTTAATCTCCTATAATCGACACAGACTCTGACATCATTTTCACCTTTAGGTACAAGAATAACGGGTGCCGACCATGGGGAATCGCATTCCTCGATAATATCATTGTTAATCATTTCATATTTTTTTTCTTTTAGTTGCTTTTGTCTCGTGGGAGATAATCTATATGGTATTGTACTAATCGGCGGGTGACTACCTGTATCTATTCTATGTTCAGTATATGTAGTAGGCTTTTTATTTTTATCAAAAATATCATTATATTCTGAGATCATTTCGTTAAACATAGCTCTTTTTATCTGTAAAGTGGGTTCCCTCATTAGGACGTAAAGAAATATCAATAGAGTACAATTTAACTGAATTTATTGGTAAATACTCAATACGAGGATCTAAACAGCTTCGTCAGCTGGTTCTCGTGGACGTGCTGGTCGGGGCGGCGTGTTAAGTTTGATGAGATGCCAACGGGGTTTCTTATTTTCTGGTGGTCCGTAGTTTTCTTCTTCAGATTTTGGTGTTTGATTTATTGGGGACACCATTTCCAACTCATTAGCCCATTTTAAGAATGCTGAGAAAGGTTCCGGAGGCGTGTGGATAGGCTCCGTTTCAAAATTGATTTTCTTCACTGCCTTTAGAGGTATAGTCGTATTTTGAAGTTGCAAAAATGTCGTTCGTTTTTCTGGCTGGTGTAGTGTAGTATATGTTAACCTATATAATACTTATTCTATCAGTATAATAAATCAGTATTATCTCGCAACTCAATGGTTTCAATTGTGCGCCCGAGCTCCAGCAGTACATGGCGACCCTGCCATAAGATCCGCTCCGTATAAGGAATGTAATTCATAAACATCATCGCGGTTAGCAGTGCGCAGTGAAAGTTAGAATAATGGATTGCTACGTTTATTATCATTGCGAACTTTTGTCGTGTGAGGAGTCCGTTCTTGTTTACCGAAATGGGTTCGCAAACCAGTAAATCTGATTCTGTGACGTATAATACGAATGCAGCAGTAGGGGTGGACAATTCTACCCGTTTGGAGAAATTGGGCGAACGTGCATCAGTGACAAATTGCATTTTGATAGCCATTATTACTCTTATGGCCATTGGAGCGTTGCTCATTCTGTATAGAATGTTTAAGAAATGTCACGGAAGGTTGGTTCAGCGCGAAGTTAATGAATTTGCATTAAGGCGGTACGCGAGCTTGCTACGACGCCACCCTGGGCACCCTGCAGCACGGGGTTTTAAAGCAGAGGAAGTCGTGTAAGGAAAAAGTGTAGTGCAAAAGTGAGAAAAAAAGTGATGTGAAGTGTGTGCAAACTGTAACAAGAACAAGTATATTTCTACATGTTAGTTGTAAGTATGTGCTCATAGAATATAAGAGAAATATGCATAGTTATTATCTGAAACTAGTATTTAGGTTATGGCCTAGGTATTAAACAAAAAATAAATAGTAAAAGAATTGAATTTATGGCCGAGGTATTAGAAAATTTAGTAAAAGAATTGAAATGTATACGTACATATTTAATAAAAATTGGTGAAAAAAGGAGAAAAGGAAATATTAGTGTGTTAAAGTTAAGCGAAGCTAATAATTTGTATAGTCAATACATTTCTTTAATTGATCATTTGAAAAGTGGAATAGGAACCTTGTCAAGTAGTTGTGATTTGATCAATAGGTGCTGTGCTGAATTTATAGATTTATATAACGAAATAGTTAACTTATGTTCACAAGTTCAGTGTAAAGAACAAATAAGCACAATGGAGAAAAACACTTTTTTTGATTTAAAAATTGCTTTGAATCTGTTGCCTGTGATGAATGGTGACGATAATGTAACAAAACAACTAATTGAAAATATCGAATATTATGAGTCGACGTTGAGCAAGCCCGAGTGCAAGAAAAATTTAATTATGTTTGTGTTGAAAAGTAGGCTTTCCGAATCGGGTAAATTAAAATTAAATCCTACTTATGGTAATGTCGCAGATTTAATAAAGGATATGCGTAAACATTTGCTTCCTCAGAAATCATTTACAGCGATCCAGAGCAAGCTGCAGCGGGCTGAACAAAACAACAAGTCGATTGCTGACTTCGGGAAGGACATATGTGAGTTATTTGTTGATTTAACCATTTCGCAAGCCGACGGCAACTCGGACACCTACAATGTTTTAAAACCCTTGAATGAAAAATACGCGATAAAGCGGTTTGCTGACGGCTTGCGAAACCCTAAATTGAGTACAATTATAGCGGCACGCAACTACACGAGTTTAAAGGACGCTATACAAGCGGCGCAAGATGAGGAGGTTTCCTCATCAGCGAGTACTTCAGAAGTTATTAGTGTATACAGGAATGCGGGGAATCGCAGAAATTTTAGGCGCGGTTCTTTTGGGCGCGTAAGGATGCAGCCAGGTCGCGGTAGATGGCAACGTGGATTTTACACAGGAAACGGTAATTCATTCCATAATAATTATACAAATTTTAACAGGCGTTATAACAATCAAGGATCATATCAAAGAAATAATTGGCGTGGTTATAATAGAGGTAGTCAACGTAGATACCGGGGCACTTCTTTGAATAATATAAATGCCATAGAAAATAAACCTAGTACGGTTAAGTCAGAAGACCACACGTTAGATGCGAATCTGAGTCATTTTTTTCGATCCTAACCATATTTGTGCATGTCATTTCTTAAACAAAGTGTCATTCCAGATAGGCAATGATAAATATGGATGGCTTGTTGATTCTGGAGCGTCCATATCTGTTGTAAAATATGATATTATAGAACAGTTGCACATTCCTTTCCATAAACAGAGAGTTGTTATTAAAGGTATAAGTGGAAATATTGTTACCGAGGGATATAGTTACATTAAATTATGTTATAACAATGAATATTTTATACATAAATTCTTTGTTTTAGAACAAATTCCTTCAAAAACAGATGGTATTTTAGGTCAGGACTTTTTGAAAACATTTAACGAAATTTTAAATTTCGAATGTAACACTTTATCGCTTACTACAGAATTTAACAAGAAAGTGACTGTCAGGCAGAACGTAATTATCCTACCATAGAAAAAGAACTCCTTGCGATAGTATGGAGTGTTAAACATTTTCGACCTTATTTATATGGGAGGCAGTTTAAGATACAGACCGACCATCGACCTTTAGTTTTTCTGTTTGGAATGAAAGATCCGTCGAGTAGACTTACTAAATTCAGGTTACAGTTAGAAGAATATAACTTCACTGTTGAATATATAAAAGGGTGTAACAATGCAGCTGCAGACGCATTGTCGCGCATTATTATATCTTCAACAGATTTAAAGAATTTAAATTCAGGCATGAATAAGTTATGTGTAATGACGAGAGCGCAAAGGCAAAAATTACAAAATAATGAAGTCAGTCAAATTTCTCCGGTTATTAATAAACCCACTTTAAACTCAAGGCCTGATCAACCGAGAGTTGTGGAAATTATTAAGAAACCGAAAAATTTTACTGAATTTTCTTTAATTTCTACGAAGCATTTAAATAAGCTACGTAATCAAAAGATAGCTATGGATTTTTCTAAATATTTTATTTATGTATATGAAAAGTCAATAATATATTTAAACCCTAATTCTCGATCGTCGTTATCGCGAGCCGAAATGACGAGAGATTTGAGTTTATTGTGTAAAAGGCACTCTATAGAAGAATTGTGTATAATATTAAATGAAAATAATAAATATTTTATAGCTGGCTTTGTGGAAGAGATAAATAAATTGAGTAAATGGTCCGGCAGCTCCAGCAGTACACTGGTCTATGAAGTACCATGAACGCTGTGGCAATTTCTGCACAATGCCTGAAGTCTCAAGGAAGTCTATACCTAGGAGGGTTCTGTTATCGGTTGCTTCCGGAATAGCAGACAAAGTTATTGGAAGTATGCGTATTACTACGTCAACAGTAGTAGTTAGTAAGTTTGACATTCTAATACTGCCATCTGCCAGTGTTATATCAGCTGGTTGCTGAATAAATTCGACCCCTTGTCGTACCAGGGTTGTATACAAATTCTTGCTGGCAACACTAGTGCGAGCCGCGGTATCAATGTATGCGTATCCCGTCTCGCCCTTAATTGAAATTTTAATAGTTGGGATTTTTGTTGAGCTCTCTTGAGTTGAGTGGACCGCATAAAATGCTACAGGCTTTGGTGGTGTTTCCTTATTTTTGCATGTAGGGAACTTGCTTCTATACACGCCAGGTGCGCCGCAACCGTAACATTTTATAACATTTTCGTCAGAGGTATTAGCGTTTCCCGCTTTCTTATCATACTTGAGTTTTCTGCATTCCGCCTGCTCGTGGCCTCGTTTGCCGCAATAACCATCCATAATCTATAATAGTGAGCAGAATGATAAAGTTTACAAAGGGAGAACGGTCATTTCAATAGTAAAACTTTTCATGTCAACAAGACAAAACTTTCTATGTAATGGATAATGGTAAATATTTTCCCGAAAGGAATCATAAAGTGAACAAGCATAAACGTATAGAATACTCGTACCTATCGAATAGTTCTGTAAAGTATCATAGTGAGTCATATGCCTAAATTTGGAAAGTTAAGTAGTGGAAGTTCACATAGTATTTCTAATGAAGTATGGGTAATTTAAATCTTAATTGGGACTTTAGACTACATACCAGTCAAAGAAAATCAGTAGATTTGTCTTACTTAACCTCTTAAATTTCAAATTTGAGTTTCACTTATTGGAAAATTAATATTTGTTCACCTGATAGGTACAGCATGATGACTACTTATAAAGAAAGACATGACTTAAGAATAGTAATGATACCTGTGAGGTTACTTACTTACCAGTCAGTTTATTGAAGTCTATATATTGTCATATCTCATCATAAAATCAGAACTCTAATCGAGAATTGTTTATAGACAAAACGGGCATACATTTTGTTTGTTTTTGTATGTAATATACAGCATGATGACTACTTATAAAGAAAGACATGACTTAAGAATAGTAATGATACCTGTGAGGTTACTTACTTACCAGTCAGTTTATTGAAGTCTATATATTGTCATATCTCATCATAAAATCATAACTCTAATCGAGAATTGTTTATAGACAAAACGGGCATACATTTTGTTTGTTTTTGTATGTAATATGGTGTTCATTCACTCATTCATTCACTTAGCTGTTTGCTGTTTGTAAACACTTAGTTGTACATTATAAATATAAGTTTGTTTGACTCGTAATAGAGCTTCTTCCAGTCAATCTTTAAACTGAAGAACACACTTTATTAAAATTAAGTTGAGGGGAGTGTAGTACATAATAACAGAGCAAGAAAATTATATAAAATAAACAAGGCTAGTTTATTTCACATGCATATAGGATTATGATAAATGAGCAGTGATTACAAGGTACTTTTAAAAGTAAAGGATAAACAAATTAAATGACAATTGGTTTGAGCTTATTATATGAACAGATAAATAAGAGTTAAGTTCATCGCTCCTTACATGAAGTAATAAAGCCCACAGACATGCAGGAAATGGAATAGGTAGATACCTGAACATTGCCTGTGTCTTGGAGAGTTAGTGATTTAATTTAATGGTAGTTCTATATAAGGTACGGTTCCATAGATCAAATTCAAAGGTATGGTTCCATAGATTCAAAAAATTAAGGTACAGTTCCATAGACTATACTATTATAACATATTCTTTTTTTTATACCTAGTATACAGGGTGTACTTTTTTATTCCTGGTATACAGGGTGTACTTTTTATATACCTATTATACAGGGTGTACTTTTTATATACCTGATACACAGGGTGTTTTCTTTTTTTTATAAAGTTAATATACAGAATGGAGATAGATTAAAGAGATAAAGTGAACTTTCCTAAATTAAAAAAATTATAAAATAAAATTTTTTTCACAAAAAAATGAACCGACTTCCATTGTAAAACTTAAAATCATGAAATAACGATTAATCAATAAGAAAAATGTATTGGCATGCTACCTACTGAATGAGGTGAAGTCGGTGCCAAGTGCAAGGAGTAAGGATATTAGGCATTTTAATTACACATGATTCTAATGTTAATTTAGATGATTTAATTTTTAATTTGGCACCGACTTCACCTCATTCAGTAGGTAGCATGCCAATATATTTTTCTTATTGATTAATCGTTATTTCATGATTTTAAGTTTTACAATGAAAGTCGGTTCATTTTTTTGTGAAAAAAGTTTTATTTTATAATTTTTAGTGCACTTGGCGCAATTTTGTTGTCATGAAAACTTAAACTTATTTTTTCACTGGCCATAATTGAAGAAATCGAAACGTTTTATGTCAGTTTTATTGAAATGTCAGAACTTGTCAGAATTCCACGGAATTTTTGGCACATAAATAGACCAAGAGCCCGCGACGACCAACCTGCCTTATTTCAAAAATGCTGAATGTTTCTCAGTGTCAAATTTCACTTATATCCGCGTGTAAAAAATATTAGTAACTACTCAAGAAGTTTGAATCTTAGTTGCTTATGCAGGTAATATGGATAGCAAAAGTGAATTTTATACGTCGAAAGCACCTTTGGGGACCTCTCAAAGTATAAATAAATTCAGCTATTATAATAAAACAAAATTGACTATAATTTAGTAAAGTTACAATGTCTGGCAGGGGTTTGTATCTGCACTAATGGCATGGCAATGGATGGCATAATTTCTCATATTATTAGGAATAAAATCTTAAAAAACTCTTACTTTATGGAAATTAAGCTACCACTTTAAATATGATTGCTACAAATTATCTACCTAAGCAATCATGATCCAACTTTTATAGTCGCTAATTACTATTTCTGTGTTGGAGTTGGGGACATGCATAGAGAATCTTCAGTTTTCATGAAATAAAGAATGGCATGCTGTCGCAGGCTTTTGCTCTATAATCCAATGTTTGAATTTTTATATTTTGTTAGGTATCTTTAAAATTACCGAACAGATTCTGACGTGGTTAAAATGGGACCAAATTGGGAATAAACTATTTCGAATAATTTCGGAAATCAGTCCACTATAGGCGGAGAAATCGGCGAACATACATAAAAAAAAAAACATACATACATCGAAACATATAACCTCCTCCTTTTTTGGGAAGTCGGTTGATGAAATAGGGACTGCGGCAACAGGCATTTTAACAATATGAATAAATTTTATTATATTTCGGTCGGATAACAAAAATTAAATAAATATTAAATTTTACATGTAGCTTTGCTAACGCAATTCATGCATGTAATTATTGTGTTCGCTATCGTCTATTAGAGGAAAGGCGAGATGGAGGAAATAATGTTACATCGGTTGAGGCTGATAGTAAAACAAATACAGGATCTGACAGTTAGTGCTCTCACGTATTGCGAGAAAATCGATAATGTTACCGACGCAGAGATCAATCTAAAAAAAATTGGAAACAGCAATTACTCGTTTTACATCAGAATTACATAATTATTTCAATCGCAGCCTAGAAACCTCGGCAGACGACATATCATCTTTTAGTGAGGTACAATTAAAAGGTGAAGAGGTGCTGGCGGAATTAGCTGTTAAGATTAAGACAGTTAAGGAATCCAAGATAGTCGCACAGTCGGGAGATAAAAGTGTTATGAGCGGAAAACTACCTAAATTAAGCTTACCTGAATATAGCGGAGAAATTTTAGAGTGGCATCAATTCTGGGGCCAATTCGAGTCTAACATCGGTAGCCGGAATCTTGCTGACGTAGATAAACTTCTATATCTCAAATCGTCACTTCGAGGGGATGCTAAGAAAGCCATAGAAGGACTTGAGACGACGAATAAAAATTATGATATTGCCGTAACTACCTTAAAGGGCAGGTATGGTAAAGAGAGTCATATCATTGATGCGCACTATGCAGCATTATATCGTGTGAAGACACCTACTGGTAGAGATATAAGAGAAGTTAGATCTACGCTCAATGAAATTGAAAGACATCTTCGAGTGCTTAAATCACTGAACGAGGATATAAACCACAACCATCTACGATTTTTAATAATGGAGAAGATGCCTTCTGATATAGTATACGAGTTGAAACTAAAAGCAAGTACTGAGTCAATAGAAGAAATCCGTAGACAACTTGAAATGATTATATCCGCAAGAGAAGATACATACATACATATGAAAGGAAACCAGAGGAACAATATAAAAGAAGGGAATTCCCAGAGAACAAGAAGAGAAGATTGCAATGTATATTCTGTCAAGAGGCACACTTCAACGACCATTGTAAAAGGTTTAAGAATATACAAGGGCGGCTGCTCCGCGACACACTATGTCAAGTAAAAATACAGACTTGGCTTACGATAAGGCGCAGTTAGATCTAGAAAATTTGTGTATACTTTCAGAACCTTGTGTGTGAATGGCCAAAAGTCTTCATTCGAAAACAACTGTGGAAAGGCGGTATTCTGGGGTAGTACGGAAATTCGCCCTGACCATGAATTATTTGTCTTTTGGGAGACACAACGAACTAATATACCATAGAACTCTAACAACGCCAAAAAAATGGTTCCACGAAATAGGAACCTAGGTGGGCGGGGCGTAAAATAGATACTTCACTTCGCCTCAGTTCGCCGTGGCGCAGCGAGTTCAACGGTTGTACTTGTACCTAACGCATAAGTGTCAATTGTACGTATCATCGAGTAATTTCGCAAGTTTAATTATGCAAAATAAAATAAAAATGCAAAAATATGCCATCGTGTGTCGTAAAGTGGTGTAGAAATCACACAGATATGAAGAACAGCGGAATTACCTTTCTTTCCTTTGCCGAGACTTCAAACGCCAAGCGGCTGGGCCGTTCGATTGAGCGGTAGCCGGCTGCCGCGGTGTGTTGACCCCGCCCAGTGACCTTGACGCGCCCAATCGTGTACTAGCTTTTTCTATGAAAATGTGTGAGTGTCTTGTTGTATTTAAGTACATTTGTTTGCGTAAATGGAACCAAGATTTGAGCGTTCGTTGTATGAGAGTTACACTTCCATATTTATTTATAATTCAATGGGGAGACATATGATTTAGTAATCCCTATAAAAAATTGAAGTAATGTTCTCGCAGATTATCAAGACGAAAATTGTCAAGTCTCTAATTTCCAAGTATCTCGTAGACAGATTCTAAATACATATTAATGATTTTTTTATGGATGGTACTTACAAATGTAACTAATACCGAACCAGGAATGAGCATTGTCAATGTAACACCAATATAAAAATAAACCTTATGAATATGAAAAGAAGTTCTATTACAGATATTCACTTGATCAGAGAGAAATCCGGTCCGAGAGAGAAAGGCTTTGAAAGCCCTGTGTCCCTTTCTAAAGTGTTGCCAGGGGGATCATTGGCTTGGATTTTATATAGTGCGGCACGAATTTTGATATTTCAAGGACGCCATTAGTTACATTTAATCAATCTGAATTCAACTGTATTATTCATTTTGTGCGGAAACTTACAGTTTTTAAGTTATGATTTTTTTTAAATTTTCGATTCTATTAGAAATTTCACCATTGTTCATAACTATCTGTCATTTCGTTCAGTAATTGTAATGATAATATGAGTATTGCCATAGGAAAAATGAATTTAGACATGTTTGGTAGTATAATTAAAAGGAATGTTATAGTTTTAATGACGTTTCTGAACGTAACTGTCAAATAATGATGACAGGTTGACGTTGTTCGCCGTTGAATTTTTTACCATTCCGTTTCCTTCTGTGTCTCGTGAATGTTTTCTTGTGTGTTTCTCCGTATTTTATTAACGACCCTTGCGTGCCCCTGGACTCAGTTTTCTTGCTCAATCGATATACCACTGCCTGCCTACTGGACTACTGTATTTGCCTTTCGATTGGACGTATTTTGTTTTGCTACGATGGCTGAACCAACACCATCAACAAGTGCTGCTGCTGTCGCCGAATGTGCTGGCGGCGGAGACGCTGCACCGGCTACGTCATTACCCGATGACGAGTCTCCATATGTGCGGAGACATCTTTACTCGGAAGAAGTTTGCAGCATGTGGAACCTGGCAAGAATTGTGCGCCAGTTAGGAACTCGCGAACAATGCATTGAGTTCGCAGTTCAAGAAGGCCTCGTACCCGAGAAAAAATGTGCCGCAGGCATCGTACTCCGATGAGTATTGAGTACTCAACGAATAAAACGGTTGGAGCTTTTGTGTGTAAAGGCAACTGTAGAGCCACATCGCGCATTAGCCGAGCCAAAGGCACATGGTTCGAAAATGCCAAAATCACCATGCCACAGATATTTTACTTAATATATTGTTTTGCGTATAGATTCTCATACGATCACGCCATTCATGAAGACCCTACAAGGGATGAGAGAGAGGAATGCCTCAGCAGTGTGACTGTCTGTGACTGGTACAGTTACTGCCGGGAGGTCATTGTTTCATACCAAATTACCAAGGAGGAGAACACTGGAAAAATTGGTGGGCCTGGAAAAGTTGTCCAGATAGATGAAAGCAAATTTGGAAAGAGAAAATATAATAAAGGTGAGTTTCTTATACTTCTTTTCCTTGTATTGGATGTTATGATATAGTCTAATATTTGGGGGAATCCGACTTGGTAAACCCCGACTTCACATAGTCTTGTTTGCCCTATACTCGAGTGTTTTTTTAATAGCCGGAGGCGCGGAGGGAGGGCAGCCCCTGCCCGCTGTAAGCAACCTTGGCTTCGGCTCGCATGGTGCCTGTGTATTCTTACGCAAGGGCAGAGGGGCTGCACATCCCGCAGCGCCGGAGATGTTGCATTCCAAAATGGCCCTATAGGAAAATTGTGACTTATTGACTATATTTCTATAGACTATACTCCGATTTTCAACACAGCTTTCTCACGTCGATTTCACTGCTACCTCGGACCTTTCCTCTATAACAAACTCAATCGCAATTTAGGCCTCTACTTACTCTCGAAATTTATTTGTAAAAGGAAAGTTACCGATTTCCTTCAAAGTCTCAGCTACTCTGATACTGAGGATCTGATTCTACCTTTGGTTTAGTTTGACACACATACATCATCAACACACATACACACTATACACAACACATTTCAATCTTTTTTTTTTTCTACATACGTGGTACGACAATAAAGTAAGGTACTATTTGTAAATAAACTTTAGATAATAAGTAATCTAGTATCATAATTTTAGCATATTACTGGCAATATTACGTTCTCCATACTTTCATGTGTTCAAATATATGTTTAATAAGTCTGTTCACTTACATTTAGAGGGGAGAGGCTGGTGTACTGAGATACAGGCTCTGCTTAGTTCAGACACCAGTCTCTTACAATCTTATACTGTTATTCTTAACTTTAGACTTCTTATTTCTGTAAATGTTAGATTGTGGAGAGAAATAAAGAAATTTTGAATTTTGAATTTAACAATTTGTTTCATTTGTTACAGGAAGGCGCATTGAAGGTCACTGGGTCCTGGGAATGATTGAAGATGGGAGTGAAGACCTTCGGCTGGAAGTATGTCCAGATAATGTGAGGAGTGCTGAAGTCCTCATTCCATTAATAGAAAAGCATATTGAAAAAGGAACCACAATCCACACCGATTTCTGGAAGGCGTATGATTGTTTGCCAGAGTATGGGTACATCCATAAAAAAGTGAATCACAGCGATCCCGATAATCCATTTGTGGCTGAGGATGGTACCCATACTCAAAGAATAGAGAGCCAGTGGAGGGTGGTAAAGCATTTTTTTAATAAAGAAAATTATTATCACAGTGAAAATTTCACAGATTTAATAATTGAATCTGAAAAATGTTGGTCAAAGCCAACTGACCAAGCTGAAGACTGAGGATGGCAGAATCATTTCGTCGAAGACGGAGCTGTTGGAAGAGGTTGAGAAGTTCTACGGACAATTATACACCAGCGTACGCGCACCTGTCAGTAATCTGGCCAAAGATCCAAGAGCCAGATTGACCCGACACTACACCGAAGATATCCCGGACGTCAGCCTATACGAGATTAGAATGGCTCTCAAACAGTTAAAAAACAATAAGGCACCGGGTGATTATGGAATCACGGCTGAGCTTCTGAAAGCAGGTGGAACACCGGTATTAAAAGCTCTTCAGAAGCTATTCGATTCCGTCATACTCGAGGGACAAACGCCTACGGCATGGCACAGAAGTGTGGTGGTACTTTTCTTCAAAAAAGGCGACAAAACCTTATTGAAGAATTATAGGCCTATCGCACTTCTGAGCCATGTCTACAAACTGTTTTCGAGAGTCATTACGAATCGTCTCGCTCGCAGGTTCGACGACTTCCAGCCTCCCGAACAAGCCGGTTTCCGAAAAGGTTTTAGTACCGTAGACCACTTACATACGCTGCGGCAGATTATACAGAAGACTGAGGAGTATAATCAGCCCTTATGCTTGGCGTTTGTGGACTACGAGAAAGCCTTCGATTCGATCGAGACCTGGGCTGTGCTACAGTCTCTCCAACGGTGCCAAATTGACTATCGATATATCGAAGCGCTGAAGTGTTTGTACGAAAACGCCACCATGTCGGTCCGTCTCCAGGATCAAGGCTCCAAACCTATCCAGTTGAAGCGAGGGGTGAAACAGGGAGACGTTATATCTCCGAAACTGTTCACCGCCGCCCTGGAAGATGTCTTCAAGCTTCTGGACTGGAGCGGACTCGGTATCAATATCAACGGCGAGTACCTCACTCACCTTCGATTCGCTGACGATATCGTAATCATGGCTGAGACCTTGGAAGACCTAGGCACAATGCTCGATGGCCTCTGTAGAGCCTCTCAACAAGTGGGTCTAAAAATGAACATGGATAAGACGAAAATCATGTCTAATATCCGTGTCGCACCCACTCCTCTAAAGGTTGGAGACTCTACACTCGAAGTTGTTGACAATTATGTATACCTGGGACAAACAGTTCAGTTAGGTAAGTCCAACTTCGAGAAAGAGGTCAACCGTCGAATCCAACTCGGCTGGGCAGCGTTCGGGAAGCTTCGCGATATCTTCTCGTCCAAAATACCGCAGTGTCTCAAGACTAAGGTCTTTGACCAGTGTGTGTTGCCAGTAATGACATACGGAACAGAGACGTGGTCGCTTACTATGGGCCTCATAAGAAGGCTCAAGGTCACCCAAAGGGCGATGGAGCGCGCTATGCTCGGAGTTTCCCTGCGTGATCGAATCAGAAATGAGGAGATCCGTAGGAGAACTAAAGTAACCGACATAGCCCGCAGAATCGCCAAACTTAAGTGGCAGTGGGCGGGGCACATAGCTCGCAGAACAGATAGCCGTTGGGGCAGAAAGGTTCTCGAGTGGCGACCACGAACCGGAAAACGTAGTGTTGGCAGGCCTCCCACTCGGTGGACCGACGACCTGGTGAAGGTCGCGGGTTGCGCATGGATGCGGGCAGCGCAGGACCGGTCGTTGTGGAAATCCTTGGGGGAGGCCTTTGTCCAGCAGTGGACGTCTTTCGGCTGAGAGAAGAATAATTGAATATTTATGGCGTCGAAGTATAAAAAGGTCCAAAGTCGACCCATTCTTAGATTTAATAAATGCAATAAAATATACTTATAAAATTTAACTTCTCTTTTATTTAACCCAACCCGAAAATACAGTACTTAACATTTTATAAATATTTAACATTTTAGTTAGTAAATATAACTAATGTTTATAAGAGAAATCTGACTAGTCAGAAAACGAACAGCGGGGGTGTGACGTAGTAAGTAAGCCTATTATAAAACATGTATCGTTCTATTATTGATTGGATTAATAAATCGTACTTTGAACGCATCGGTTGTTTGCATTCCTTGGGCCCGTCCTTATATGGCGACCCTAGCCATGCGCGGCACGGTTTCATATTCGCGGCAAGTTCTAATAGTGTAAGAGAAAATGAGACATTCGATAATAAGTACTGTGCCGGACTTGAGTATTTTTAAATTAAAAACGGTGATTAAATTGAAGAAAAATGGGATCCTCACAAACTAAAGAAGAGGTTGTTATTGCGCAGAACGCCGCTGGAGGTGTAAACTCGGCCGATTTGCAGTTATTACACAGAAATGTTTCAAATACCAATATCATTCTCGGCGTAATTTTGATTATATTAACGCTCGCTATTATAGCTGGATGCTACAAATTATATAAGAGATGTCATTTGGAATGGATGCGACAAGAGATTGCTAGAAGTGCATTTAGACGTTCTGGTGGGAGACGAGACGGACGAGGAGCAGGCCCCAAGGAGACTTTGGATGTCTAAGGAGCTGGCGAGGAGCGCAAATTTATGCTAAGGAGCAGAAATAGGTGTCGGTGCAGTGCGTAATTAAAGTGTTTCAGTGGTAGTGCAAAGGCCAAGTCAGTATGATAAATCCTTATTATTATTATGTTTTTTTTTTTTATATTATGAACTTTCTTGATATATGTCTTATTACGTAATTAAGCTTAATAGTTGAGGTCGTGTGGCCAACTAGGTTATTTTTTTTTTAATAAATGGATTTTGAGGAGGTTTATAATGCATTAAAGAATATTAAAAGTAATTTAGTTAAATTTAGAAAGGAAAAGAGAACTAAAACTTTGTTAGAACAGAAATTAAACGAGAGTAAAGAATTATATAAACAATATATTTAAAACGTAAACAGTTAGAAGAAAGTATTGAACAAGGACTTTTTAAGTTAGAGGACGCGAAAAATCTATTTATTGTTTGTAATAACATAGAGGAAATTTATCAAAAAATATTAGAATTTTGTTTGCAGAATAAGGAATTGAACACCATGACTGAGTTTGACATAAAAACGGCAACGTCCCTTCTGCCTGTGATGACAGGGGAGGAGGATGTCACCAAAAAGTAAGATTCTTTAGAATTTTACAGTCAAAGTTTAGTAAAAGAGCAGGAGAAATTATTAATTAATTTTGTATTAAAAACTCGTTTGAATGAGAGCGCAAAAATGCGTCTTGGTACTAAAACATATTCGACATGTGTGGAACTTATTTCTGATATGAAAAAATACCTTTTAACAAAACAGTCAGCGACCGCGTTACAAGCTGAAATAATGAAAGCTCGGCAAGGTTCTCAAACTATTGATGACTTTGGTAAAAAATTAGAAGATATGTTTGTGAAATTGACAATTTCTCAAGCCGAAGGGAATGACCAGGCTTATAAAATATTAAGACCTTTAAATGAAAAATTAGCGATAAAGCGATTTACAGAAGGCTTGAGAAATAGTCGATTGAGCACAATTTTAACAGCTCGCGACTATACAGAGTTGAAAGATGTAATTAGAGCAGCCAAGGATGAAGAAAGTACGCAGGTAAGTGAATCCAGTTCAACACCAGGCTCTATATTTACGGGTTACCAGAAACGAGGTAAACATGTAGGACGAGGTTCACGGGGTAGGAGTCGCCCTCCAAGTAATTTTCAAGGTCAAAATCGCGGGGGCGGCCGTGGCTATACTATGAATAGGTCCTCGTTCCGGGGTTCAAATCGAGGCCCCACAACTTCTTTTAGAGGACGAAGTAGAAATTATTTTACTGGGAACAGAGGTAGTAACTATACTCATCAAGCCTATGTAGTAAACCATCAGGAAAACAACGAGCAGGAAGTCTCAAAAGTTCCAGAATTTTTTCGTAACTAATTATATATTTGCTAATGATAATACTAATTTCATAGAACTAGCCGTAAATGGAAAGAAATTAAAATGGCTCGCAGATTCCGGCGCCACGTTGTCAGCGGTGAAATTTGAAACGATTAGAGACTGGAACATTCCAATACATTCGGAGCGCATGATCATAAATGGAATCGGTGGGCAACTACAGTGCGAAGGCTTTGTGTACATTCCATTGTCTATACATGGCAGAGAAATAGTACACAAGTTTTATGTTTTAAAAAATTTGCCTTGTAGTCGTGATGGTTTAATTGGGCAAGATTTCTTATTAAAGTATAATTGCATTTTAAATTATGAACGAAATACTATTACTATGAATTACTCAGGTGAACAACTAACTTTAAACTTAAAAATGGGAAAAATAGGAGTAGACCGTATCATAATTGATGTTATAAAATATTGTTTATTAAAACACTTTAGATAACGAGTGTATCTTGTAATATGAACTAAAGGTAAGGAGATAGGTCACTTAGTGATAAGAAATGTATTCATACTAATCTATTTTAAGAACAGATCTTTGTATCATCAATTCTTTGTTATTAGTTTATTAATTACTAATTAATTTTAATTCAATGATATTAAAAAAAATGTTTATGTAAAAAATAAACCTTTAAGGGTTTCTTTTTTAATTATTTTTTGGTAGGGCATGTGACGTAGTAAGTAAGCCTATTATAAAACATGTATCGTTCTATTATTGATTGGATTAATAAATCGTACTTTGAACGCATCGGTTGTTTGCATTCCTTGGGCCCGTCCTTATAGGGGGGTCGGGGGGCGGTAGCCCCCCGCAATAAAAAAAAAATAGTCACAAACCCAACTCGGTTCGGTTAGGTTAGGCTTGTGTAAACCACACAAGCGGAGCGTTCGAACTGAGTTAGAAAAGCATATTGAAAAAGGAACCACAATCCACACCGATTTCTGGAGGATTATGAAACCACCGCACCGACCCCTTTCCTCTTAATATATTTTTTTTGTAATATATCTATGAAAATATTAGGGTTATAACCTCAAATTTTCATTTGTAAATATCTCAGAAACAATGGATTTCCGCATTATGGGACCACCATAGAGGGTCGCAGGGGGGCTCCCCCCCCCTCCCCCCCTTTTTTGTAACCTATCTCTGCCGCACTATATAACATTTTTACCAAAAATAGTTCCAGATGACTTGATAATAAAAGATTTTTATTTATTTTAAAAAGCAAAAATTCACGGGATTGGCATTATAAAAAATAAAACCTAATAAAGAAAACATCTAAAAAGTATCAATATTGTGATTTGTGCAACTATCAAACTGTAAGGTGGTTGACAAAAAAAAAGCGCACCATATACATAGGTTCAGCCATTATGACGACTCGGCTTTCATAAAACGCTATCTGTTGAGACTTGTTTATACTGATTTTTTTTTTCTTAATTTGGGTGTCAGAAAATCGCCCAATGTTTTGCAATAATTGAACACACTGCCTCAAAATGTAATTGAAAAAGGAAAGTTTTTTAGTAGAATATACTGGTAACCCGTTAACCACATAAATTTTTTGTAATTACGATAATCGACGTGGTGATAATTTGAACGTAATTCAACAATAAAACAATCAATTTTTTTATTCGGACGTAATAAACTTGTAACCAAGTCAAAATAAACCAACAAATCCATCGAGAGAAAGTCTTGCGACGGGCTGATACCGTGTGCTAAAAAAGCGCTCAAAGTTACTCTTACGCGAGATGACGACGTCGTTAGAGCAGCCTGCGCTTCTTTCAGAAAGAGACTTCAGCTTGTAGAAAAGGCTAAAGGCGGTTTTATTTCTTCGGAACAAGTCATAATAAAACAATAAAACTTTGAATTTTCTATCACATCACATGGCAAAAGTGTATAAATAAATGTTAAAAATTAACAAAAATACATATTTTATTTTCACATACGGACAGTTCAATCGCCGCACCCGGTAGATACAACAGGACTACTTCAGGGTGGTTTGATGGAAATACCTTTGAGGAATGGGTACGAACAGTCATATATGTATAGTTACTTTAAAGACAAACCAAGAAACAAAATTTTAATTGGTGACAATTTATAGTCACATTTATCATATCAATTGATCTTATTCAAGAGTGTAAACGTAAGCCGCTCGACGTAGCATTTTTTAGGCAAATGAAAATGGAAAAATATTTCATTGAAAAAAAAACAGATGGACTCGTACAGGCCACAGCGCAAAAAACTAGCTTTCTACAACTAACAATGTCAAACGCTAGGTCGGTAAGCTCGCATAATTTTGTGACTCATTTTATTTTGTTACAACAAGTTCCGAAGCTTCTACCTGTTTACATGAGTAAGATGATATACACTATTTGATACCCAAGTTTAAAATATTTTAAATATGTACATAAAGTTTATGCGTGTGACGTCCTACGGCAAGGTTTCGTGCCCCGTCCACCGCACGTAACTGTACATCGCAACCAGGCATCCTGATGTTCCACCGTAATCACCAGGACAATGAGTATGTCCGGACACACGTCCGTCCACCACAACGTATCGTATCAGAATGCGCAGTGGACACTGACACATCACCACACCACCGGGCAGTGGTGGGGGCGACGTATACAACACTATACGTCACACCTCTCCTTTTTTATGATTTTGATTAATACAAAGAATATAATTAGATTTAGTTTTCACTGAAGACTGGGTAGTATGACTGCGAGTGAATCTGATTGATAACGACAAAGAATCTATATGCTTATCTCGATAATTTACTTTTCGCCACTTTCCATTCCGAAATACAAATGTAGGTCCAAGAGGCAAGTAGTTTCCAATTCAGATATTTTTCTAAATTAACCGAAACCTCCAATTTCATAAACTTTACTATGAAGATGTATCATGTGCGTAATCTTACAACAATCTGAATTAAAGTAGCAGATGCCCCACAATCCCCTCTTTTTGTTAATACATATTTGATTTAAAAACCAAATGTTTTTTTTTTTACCAAGTCAGTGTCCAGTTTGACAACTGCATGTATTGTATGAAGCATTATTGCAAATAAAAGAATATGAATGAATCATATTTTATTAAATTGGGGTTAGGGTCAGGTGGGGCATTTGTGATAACGGGGTATTTGTAAGCAGTTGCATTCATAATTATTTTACTAAAGAAACTAGTGCTGCCATCTCTGATACACTTTAGGTACTATTTAAACTATGCTTATAAAAATTTCCGCCAGAGTATGACAACTAGTTATGTGGATGAAATGTCATTTGCTAAGTGACAGTGATGCCGCGTGTTGTGCAAATTTATAACCTAACTTTTAATCAAAATTCATCTTGGAAATAAACGTAAGTTTTTGATTTTATTTCTGAATGGTGTGATAGTATTTGGTGGAAGAATGTATTTAAATGTTGATTTTTGCTTAATTCTTATTAAATATTCTGTTATGTATATTATTACATTTACCCTTGAAAAAGTTGCTTTTGGGGCAAAAGTAACAGCGTGGTATGGGGTAATTGCAATGTTTTTGCATGGCATGGGGTAATTGCAATGGTTTATTTTTACATTTCAGATGGTGCGAAATTATATCAAAAAGAAAGGGGCTGAACCTAAATACTCTGAAGAGAAATTGCAAAGGGCTCTGGATGAAATTAGAGCTGGTACGCTTACAACACATAAGGCATCAGTCGTCTACGGAATTCCATTTGCAACATTGTACTCTCGAAACAAAGGAACTAGGGGAGCTATTAAAAAATGTAAAGGACGTAGGACGGCACTGCCAGAAAACGTCGAAAACGTTTTAGCATCTTCTGTAAAAACGCTAGCGAAATGGGGTTTTGGTCTCAGCCGAAAAGAAATTTTGGAGCTTGTCGGTCAATATGTAAGAGTGAATAAAATCAAAACCCCATTTAAAGGAGAAGACTGGTTCCTTAATTTTAAAAAACGTCATAATCTGTCAATTCGGAAACCAGAACAACTGGAGTACGCTAGAAAAAAGGCTGCCACAGATCCATTTATCATCTATGGATATTTTAATTTATTGGACAAGGTTTTGACGGACCTTCATTTAAAAGACAAGCCCAGGCAAATCTGGAACTAAGACGAGAGTAGCCTATGCATTGACCCGTCGTCATCAAGAATTGTTGGAGAGAAAGGTGAAAGCTCATCCAGAGTTATCAGCACAGCAGGCAGAGAAAATACAACTTTTGTTCTGGCTGCTAATGCTGCTGGCGGTCGGGCGCCACCTCTTATTATTTTTAAAGCCAAAAATATATGGGACAGTTGGAAGGCACCACCAGAGAAAGAATATCCTGGTACAGCTTACGCTGCCACTCCAAATGGATGGATGGAGACAGGAATATTTAAAAATTATTTTGAAAAAGTCCTCATACCAGCTTTGGGAAATGAACGACCAGTCTTGGTCTTATACGATGGTCACGCCACTCACATTTCTCTCGAATTAGTAGAAACTGCCATGGCCAATGACGTTACTATTATAAAATTACCAGCTCACACAAGCGACCGCTTACAGCCATTAGATGTGTCCGTTTTTAAATCGTTTAAACAAAAATAGGACCAAAGTGTTGCTACATGGCAGAGGAAAAACTTTGGTCAAAAGATGCCAAAGTCTCTGTTCTCACAATTTTTAGGAGAGACTTGGAACAATATTAGTGATGACGTTATAATCAGCGGATTCAGAAAAACAGGAATATATCCATATAATTGTGAAATAATTCCACGAGAAAGTTTTTCTAAAGGGGCTTTAGAACGTTGGGAAAAATACCATGCTGGAGAACTCGCAAAAGATAATGAGAAAAATAATTCAAACGAATAAGATGTAAATCTTGTTCGTTCGGCAGGCTCATCACCGTCAATATTAACCACGCCAGCAGCTGAACCACTGCTTCCTCCCACAACATCTCATACTTCAACTGTAGATAACAGATTCTCAAAATTTCCAACAGTCAACTGAGACAACTAATAATAATACTCCACCAACGGTAAGTTTAGAAGAGACTATTTTGTCGCTAATACAGCAAAAAAATCAGCCTATAAATAAACAAAAAAGACGTAAGGTTGCATCTGGTGCTGAAGTTATAACGTCTGCTGAAATGGTTGAAGTGTTAAGGGAAAAGGAAAATCTAAGCGTAAATAAAACGATGACAAAAAATAAAGTGGGAAAAAAGAAAGAAAAAAAGTTGAAAAAGAAAACTGAAGATTTAGATGATGACAGTACGGATATAGATTCAGATAATGAAGTACACTATGCAAATTCTGACGAAAGTGACTGGATGGAAGAGGAAGTTGAAGGTTTGGAGTCACATGATGAATCAACAATGAATAAAGAAAATGAGATAGAGGAGGAAAAGACTGAACTGGATATAAGTATTAATAAATGGGTGATCGTTAAATACAGTTTGATAAAAGGATATAAATATTACATTGGTTTTGTGCAAAAAATGATAGAGGATCGTTGGGAGGTTAAATTTGTACGCCGCAAGGGCGCAGCCTTTGTATGGCCTACAGTTGATGATGTAGATTTGATAACATCTAATTCAATTGTCAAGATACTGCCTACTCCTAATATTACTAAACGTGGTATAATATACTTCGATTTTAAATTTAAAAACATGATTATTTCATAACTTACTTTTTTATATTTCTTTTGACTTGTTTCAGAATAATTTTTAGTCTTTAAGAAAAAGTTCATAACTTTGTAAGTGTTAACTTGATCTCACTGAAATAAAAACTAATTGTTGATTAAATTGTAGTGTTTTTTTACTATTACCCCTGATTCGATCATATACGCAGTTTTACTAAACTGAGCTAGATAATTACATTTGCCCCTTTTCATGGGGCAAATGTCACATGTGAACGACATTTTATTTTTACCTTGATAAAATTACGTTACTAGAAGATTTTTTATAATCAATAATATAATACCACAGGTTACTAAATGCTTAATACTTATGGTAATAATTAGATTTGTACTATTATAAACAAGAAAGTTGTCAGCAATACAATACGTCATTTTAGATATCATGCTCACATTTACCCCACCTGACAATGAAAATTCTATTCTGTAATACTACAATTTTTTAGCATAAACGATTACAAAACGCATTTTATGTATTTTTCCCTTCATAAACTTATGAAGCACAGACACTTCCTGACACATGCTATAAATCGCAGCAAACTCATTTGGAAACAGCATGCCGATCGTCCCCTCAAAAATGGGTAGATAAGGATTTGATTCGGAACAGACTTTGAACATCGACATTGCTATTGCCTAATAAATAATCCTTTTTTTTCTTATTGACTTTAAATCTGGACTAATTCGAATTATTTTCAAATTAGACTCGATTTCAAATTGTTTGATATTTTGCATGGTGACTGGTGGCTTAAATAACTTAATTTAACTTTATTGTTTTTGACTTATTAGGATGTCTGACAAAATATATGAATTATTTGTATAAATCGAGAAATAACTAAAGCATATTGTTTGGATGCGCCAGTATGCCGATGTGGAAAAATCAAAATTAATGGACTGTATGTATATTTATTGCTATATGTCCTTAGAACCTGATAACTGCAAGCTGCCCTGGGTGAGGACTATACTAGAGGGAAGGCAGCCGCGGAAAGGATGAATGATGATGATGAAAGATGAGGAATGCACCAACCTTCTTAGGAAATCCGGTGGACACGTGGGCTCGTAGGTTATGTCAGCCGGCGACTCGTTTGCAGGCACCACACCACGATCAATTCTTTCACCACAAAAACGTCCACCATGTTCACGATCGTCTCCTTTCACTACACAAGGGCTCAAAGAACTTTTTAGCTTGTTGTATCAATATTTTCACGGCAATAGGACGCACTTCCACGCGAGGAGAAATGGCTTCGGTCTTTTTGAACGAATGACACATCGCTTGTCAAACGCGCATTTTGTCGTGAGTTTCCGTCTAACTCGAGTGCAGCAAGGTTGTGCGTGAGGGAATGGGACAACAAATAGGATTTTGGTAGGATTATTCAATAGACATACGCAAGCAAACCACGCACTGGTAGTGCCAAAAAATGGCGGCAAATTTAAAAACAATACTGGCGTTTCCATTGTTCTTAATATAAAATGAGCTAATAGAATCTGTTTATGTGTAATCTTTTTTCTGCTAGCTCTACAGAATTCTATTATTTAATATGGTATTTCTCAGTATAAAAGTACTTGCCATTGAGTATTGTTGTTGAGTAAAAAATTAGCATCCAACGCTTCTGACAATAAGTTGCAGAAGAAAATGTGTTGATAGATTATTTCTGCACGCGTTAACTCAGGTGACACAAAGATCTTTATTGAGGGATTATTGATACAAGTTTAGAGTTCAATATTTGTATTATATTAAGAATTTCAATAACTATTTTAATATAATAGTTTTTTTTTTCATCTTAACCTTGTTAAGTGGCAAGACTATTTATATTCAAGACAAGAGCAAGGCTATTTATGTATTCTATTCACCAAAGGTTAGTTTATTTCTAAAATATATCTTTGATCTTGATGATACAGAGAATATTATATAATGACAAAACGTCATATTTCTGACTATCTACTTTATTTTTATTCTGAAGACATAGATGTTAAGTGATGTAGATATTCAAATTCTGCAATGCATGTTACAAATGTTACAAACATTTACATGTTTAGTTGTACTTTATTGTGTATATTGCGGTCAATAAATCATTTTTCGTTTTGTTTTTCATTTCAAAATTGCTAGTATATATACAACCTCCGACATGACATTGTCGGAGCTCCGGCTCCCCATCTAGAGCTATATTCGGTCACGCGATTGATCTCTTGTTAGATTGTTCTTATGAAAAGTACAACTCTCTGTCCAGTACCTGAATATCGTGAGAGCAACAGCCAAGTCCGAGAAGACTGATCCGTAATCTCGAGTCATGAACGAATAAGTAAATCTTAAATACAATATTTGACAGTGAATGAGAAAGAAGCATAACGGCGACATCGAGGTTTTCTACAAATTTATCAAAAATTTGAGAGGTTATGTTTACATTCATGAAAAGGCGTGTATTGTAAAGCTCGATTGCATATTATTGGTCGTTGCACTACATAATAATGTTTAACTTTAATTACAGGTAAATCGGAAAGTACGGTCCGACGCATAATTGATGAAGGACATAAAAACGGTGGCAAATTTTCAACACCTGCAAAGCATAGAAGAGGTCGGCCGAAAATAGAAATAGATGACTTTACTAGCTGTGCTATTCGTCAGAAAATCCAATTTTCATACACGGTATATAAAATAGCACCAACTTTGCGAAAGTTGTTAGCTGTGGGGCAAAATATGAATTAGAGTATTTCTTATTCTTACGAAAAAAGTGACTTTTGTAAGAATCGGTTAGATGCACTCTCTTAATTTTTATTTAGTATATCAATTTATAATAGTATTTAGGTTTATTCCTATATTCGAAGGATAAATACACATAAAATACACAGCTTTTTTATTTATAAACATCACTACTACCAAAAAGTCACAGCCATGCTGTGTCCGTTCACCGGAATATTGTGAAAATAGATTTTTGGTAAAAAATCCTCTGATTAATTACACTAAAACAGATTAGCATTCCTTTTATGTGCTTTGAGGCTATAACTTTACATGTTTTGCATGCCGTTTTGATAAGTTTCTTACAATATAAACTCTTCGTGAAGTTTGTCCGAAGTGTTTTTGTCACAGCCATGTCAAGAAATAAAAATTCTACTAAAAATGTTAAACAAGCTCAATTTACGTCGCAACACTATGTATTTTTCTAATACGGCAACATCGTATTGGCATCCCTTTTTTGGACGGCGTGACTGCAGAAGTGACAGGATTAAAAATTATTACTGTTTAATTTTTAAAAAGTGACAATCTAAACGCGTCCGCTCTATTCTTATTTTTTCATAAATAGTAAATTAAATGTCATAGTTTCTGCTAAAAGTAAAGCTTTGCATGATACTTCTTTTGTTTTGAGGTTATGTCCGACACGGCACGAAAATGTCACAGCAGTGGAATTCACAGCCATGTTTTTATAAGGCCATGGCTGTGACATTAGAGTCCATGGTTGTGATATTCTTGCAATCTTTAATATGCTTACGATGATGGCACGGCTATTTCTGATCAATTTTCTGTAAAACTACTACCGAGCTTGTTTATGGTTGCATCCTCAAAGCCTGGGGTCCACTTACCTGGATGTTTTGATTAGGTCACTAGTTTTTCCACAGAGTGACTGCCGTCTGACCTCTGCAAGCCAAATGGAATGTCCCTTCAGTGATATAACCTGAACTATGAACTTATTGTTTTAGACGCCGCGCCGCACAGACTGGTAAAATGACCAAAAACCTGGTCATAAATCAAATTTCTGAAAATGGTACAATAGACTTCATACTTAGTCCCATAAAAGGTAGAAAACCCCCTCACCACTTGGCAAAATTTCTACCTGATCCCACATTCCAATCCACTACACGGCTAGTAGGAACTTAGCTTTTGTTGAAAACACTCATCTCTGTTCGCGACTACTCTAAAAAACCCAACATTTCTACGTGGCTTAATTTATGTGCAAAGTGGCTAAAGGTGCAAAAAGTGTCATGGATTCTATTAATCAAAGTATGTATCCATTTTATACAATCAAAGACCTTACTTTTTGTCTTATTAAGCAGTTTATTAACATGACTTAAATTTTTTTTTTTTTTTTTTGTAAAAATTTGATATTTTAAATGAGTGCAACTCATCGCCACTGCATCATAGTTATATTTCAATAAACTTGAGGATATGTACAATCATACGAGACAGTAAAAACATTCACATATATTTACCTAAATTATATTTTTGACTTTGAAAACGATCCCTTTGTCCACGATTTTCTAACAATTATTTGTATTGTTGCAGATTCTTTACATTGTGTCATATCTATGACCAGGAAAGAGCTTAATATGTTAGTAAGAGCTAGTCCGCAACGACTACTTGACGAAAAGCTCCAAGATTTAAAAAAAAATTTAATAGAAGTGACTAAGTGCCCCTCTGAGAAAAAAGACGAACTTTTAAAAATTGTGAAATCGTTTAAAACGGTATATAAACGAAAGTGGTTAGCGTGCAACAATATGGAGACTCGTTTCTTGGAAAAAAAACAAGAATGGCTTAATGAAGAGGTCACTCTACCTGCCGTGCCAATTCCAGGAAGTTCTAAGGGTCGTCCTACGAAAGAATTCGGTGAATTAAGTGAACGGTCAAAGCGTCGTAAAACAATGGAGCTTAGACAAAGTGTGTCAGCGGAGGAGCTTACATATGCGGCACAGATGAGTCAAAGAGCATCAGGTAACAATGATTTGGCATCTGTGATTCAAGAAGTGACAAAAAGCCCTACCCGAGCAACAAAGTTCCGCAAGGCAGCCGCTATTGGTATTAAAACTACTACTACCAATAAACATACACCAGAAGATGCTCTAATGATTTTCGTGGAGGCTGATTTGACTTTAAGTCAATACGAGGTAATACATCAGGCGAATAAAGACGTATACCCTTGCTACAAGTATATCCAGAGGGCCAAACAAGATTGTTATCCACCGAAAAACGTGGATGAGACGGTTGGAGAAGTGAAGTTACAAGACCTGCTTGATCACACAGTTTCGCGGCTCTGCAAATATTTGAAACCAGTTCTCGAACGATTGGAGCCAAACGCTGAGCTTGTACTTAGTTGCAAATGGGGATGCGATGGGTCTACCCAAAATCAATACAAACAAAAAATTCGAGGAAGATAACAACAGTGATGCGAACATTTTTATGAGCTCAATGGTGCCGCTTAGGCTCACACATAGAAAAAATGTTATTTGGCAAAATCCTCAACCATCTTCACCAAGATTCTGCCGGCCTATTAGGTTTCGGTATGTCAAAGAAGACAAGGACATAACAAATGAAGAAATAAACAATGTTGAGTACCAAATGAAATCTCTGCAGCCTACAGTTTGTGAAAATGTTCAAGTAAAACACATGTTGTTCCCGACAATGATTGACGGAAAAGTGTGTAACGCGGCTACCAACACAACTTCAACGATGCGCTGCTATATATGCGGCAAAACATCGAACGATTTCAATAATTTAGAAATATCCCAGCACCCGGAAAACCCCGAAACTTTTAAATTCGGTTTGTCCATACTACACGCGCGTATTCGTTTTTTTGAATTCCTATTACATTTGTCTTATAAAATAAGAGCGGGAGTCACAAAAGGGCGGATAACTGGAAAAGAAACTAAAGATAAAATCAAAATTGCAAAATCAAGCATACAAAATGAATTCCGGGAAAAAATGGGTTTGCTTGTTGATATTCCTAAGGCTGGGTACGGAAACACAAATGATGGGAATACCTCCCGCAAGTTCTTTTCTGACCCAGAAGAAGCAGCATCAATCACAGGCATTGACGCAAATCTGATTAAAAAATTCAGAATAATTTTGGAAGTTATATCTTCGGGCTTCAAAATAGATTTAAAAAAAATTTCCGCGTTTACTCTAGAGGTAGCACATTATTACTGTAACCTATACAGCTGGCAACCTATGAGCCCTACTGTTCATAAAATATTGATACACTCAGCAAGTGTCATTTCTCACGCGCTTCTTCCTATTGGTCAGTTGTCAGAAGAAGCCGCAGAGGCCCGCAATAAGCACTTTCGGCTGTACAGGGAAAGCTTCTCTAGGAAGTTTTCTAGAAAAGCCTGTAATGAAGATGTGCTGAACCGGCTTCTTCTGACATCAGATCCTTACATAAGTAGCCTACAATGTAAAAAAAAGGGGGCTAAAAATAAAAAGGCTTTTTCTAAAGAAGCTTTAGATTTTTTTGTACTTGAAGAGGCGAGTGACGAGGAATAATAAATTTTTTAAGTATGTTTTTATTTTTCTATTTGTGTTTTTTTTTATTTGTATACCTACTGTTTAATAAAATTTACTGTATCATAACTATTAAATTTTTGTTTTTGCTACAATAAACTTTCTCCTAATTTTTTTA
The DNA here is from genome assembly GCA_018467065.1 of Ephestia elutella. Classification (NCBI taxonomy): domain Eukaryota; kingdom Metazoa; phylum Arthropoda; class Insecta; order Lepidoptera; family Pyralidae; genus Ephestia; species Ephestia elutella. The sequence continues at coordinate 7,416,777 of CM031577.1, forward strand.
TTTTTTATTTTCTCCTTTACCAAACATCGTCAAAAACTATGATTTTTAATTAAAAATATCATTTCTAGCAATGGGTCACCCAAATAATTAAGAAAATACACAAAAATATTTTTGGCCAGGATTTTGGTCATTTTACCAGTCTGTGCGCCGCCTAACAAGAAAACTATAGAAGACATAAAAAAGGCTAAACGAGAAAGGGAAAGGAAAAGGAAAAGGCGAGCGAAAATAAAAGCAGACCCTGTGAAATACGAAGAAGCTAAAAGAAAAGAGAAAGAACGACGTCAAAGAAGGAAAGATGGAAAAAAGATTTTACTAGTGGGTGATTTAACACCAAGACAGCAAAGAATCCAACACAAAGAATGGCGGGAGCGTGCCAAAAAGAGCAGAATAAATAAAAAACTAGCAGACTGCGCATTAAGAGCGATTAGAGATGAAACCCCTTCGACAGATGATGACGTTAGAAGCGTATCTCCATCAATGTTTCGAGAAGATACTCCCGTACTACGTAGACTTCGCGAGCATACTCCGAAAGCAGGAACTCCAAACTGTTTTAGTTCTGGCGATGACAATACGGACTCTTCTTGTGTAAGCAGACAAAAAAATTATGGAAAAAAGCGAGCAAGGAGGAACAGGATGCTAGCAAAAATAACCATTAAAAAGCAAGAGAAAATAATATTAGAACAAAAAAGAAAAATTGAAGCTCTGCAAAAAAAGCTTAACAAACATACATACATATTATCACGCCTTTTTCCCGTGGGGGTAGCCAGAGACTAGCGATTTCCACTTGCTACGATCTTTACAGAAAGAAGAAAAGCTTAACAGGTTGATAAAGATTCGGCATTACATGTAGCTGCTAGAAAAAAACAAAGACAAATTCACGAAGCATGGTCAAAACGCAAACAAGCAATCATGAAGTTTTTAGAAGAACGATAACGCAATGATCAATCCTGGTATTAAAGATACTATAACACGAAAGAAGATTAAAAAACAAAAACGATACCTTTGTGATTCGTTAGAGAAATTACACGTAAAATACAATGCGCAATCACCGCAAAGTTTACGTGTAAGTTACGCAACCTTTTGCCGCTTACGCCCATTTTGGCTTGTAAAAGCAAAGCTGAAAGACCGAGATACATGTAGATATGTATTCCATGAAAATTTTAGCATGATGGTGGACAGACTTAACTCTTTAAGAATTATAAAAAAAGATGATGTTATCAGCAGTGTCGTATGTGATATAAACTCATATAAATGCATGAATCGTTAATGTAGTCGATGTGTCAACAAATTGCCTTCTATTGAACTTTTTGAAGATGAGCAAATTTCATACCATCAGTGGATGAATCAGAACGAAGACCGAAATATTCGAGGTAATTTAAAAACTATAAGAAGAACTGTAAAGGCCAGGATTCTGTCAACAAAAAAAGAACTGGTGGAAAAGTTAGTTGATGTTCTTCCGTCATTTTTGCTGCACAAGTTTAACATCGGCAACCAACATATTTTATTAGGCGTTGACTTACATTAAAGAACATTTAAGTTAAGTACGTAATAAGTAGTTAAGGAAGTTAAGTACTTAAAATGGACATGTTGGATTAGGGTTTATGGTTTTCTTTATGGTATGTGGGACTGAAGGATTGTCAGGGGATTGGATGGAATGTGATTTCCAATAATAAAATATAGGTATTAAGTTTTTTCTATCCAGTGTTTTGTATTTAAACACTTATAACTAGAATGAATAGTCATGATTAACGTGCATTTCGATTAGCATAAGCATTCGTATCGTAATGGAAACATTTCTGTATCGTACCTGTTACAATACGCAACTTTAAAGTTACAAATTTGATTTAACTATAATTTTTTGGTAATGTTCACAAAGCGTGGATACTGTGGTCATATAGCGCGAGAATGTATTGAAAGATTCTGGTTATCTGTACGAGTTTTTCTTTTCCGAGTAGAAGGCGCGTGCTTCCTTCTTCTATACTTTAGACAGTAACCAAAACTGTAATGGCCGGTTTACATTATTTCAGTCCAGTGATCGAATCCAGCGTTGGATTACATTGGCATAATGGCCGGTTTACATTATTCCAGTGCAGCGATCCAGTCCAGTACTGGATTGCTTACTGGAAAAATGTAAACCGGCACTGGAATGAACTGAATCCAGTAAGCATTCCAGTTTAGTAACTGGATTCGCGGTCTACTTTTGAATCCAGTGCGATCAATCCAGTGCAACTGGAATAATGTAGACGGCCAATCCAGTGCCATTCCAGTGCTAACGAAGTACACACGTGTTAGTTGTTTTTGCGGACTTCTTTTGCGAAGAAAAAGGATTTAACAATGGTGAAGAAGTCATCTGAAGACGAAACTGAAAAGTTTGTCACTATGTACAGAGAAAATCCGTGTTTATGGGATATAACATCAGAACATTATAAAAACAAAGCTATGCGCCAAACTGCTTTGCAAAATATGTGCATTGGTATGGAAATTGAAGGATTCACATTGGAAGATGTGAAAAACAAAATAAAAAGTATTCGTTCGACATACTACCTTGAACTAGACAAGATTAAGAAGTCATCCACATCTGGTGCTAGTGGCAATGTTTACCAACCCAAAGTGAAATGGTTCGCCGAATTCAATTCATTTATTAAAAATGTGATGGTGAAGCGTAAAACACACGTATACGTATGTATTTTAAGATTTTTTATATTTTTATTTTAGTAGCATATTATATGTTAAAACACAAATTTATCAATGTATCATATGATTTTGCCATGGTACTTTTCCTTCGTTCACAAAATAATAAGTAAATTGAGTTCTTTTTTTCCTGGCATGTGCTGCTGAGTTGTTACTGCCCTGCTGTATGATACTATCTAAAGAGGTTATTTCGGATCTCCACGTTCCATTAATCAAATGATGGTCGTTGTGATCTTCATGGTCTACACAAGTAGTAGTCATATAATTGCTTGACTTTTTTCTCAACCAATTGTGTAGAGAGCAAGCTGCATACACAATGTGATCCACAGTATGCAACTTAGTTGAAATAGCTTTTTCGAAAATTCTGAATCGACTTACTAATATTCCAAAAGCGTTTTCTACAATGCGTTTAGCACGGGACAGCCTGTAATTATATATTTTTTGTTCAAAAGTTAAATTATAATTTATTTTAAAATTTAATTTCTGCGTACTATGCCATCACACTGCGATCGCCGACCCGCCTGCCAAGCGTGGCGATTACGGCAAAACCCTCCATGGATGAAATCCTTGGGGGAGGCCTTTGTCCAACAGTGGACGTCTTTCGGCTGACAGAAGAAGAAGAAGTATGTTTTTAGTGGAAATGCTGCATCCGCCACAATCACTCCATCTTCTGGAATAAAACTGCCATTTTCTAATTCAGTAAAAATGGAACAGTTTTTGAAAATACCACCATCCGAAGCGCTTCCATTTGTGGGCACATGTTGTTGTTGTCAACAAGAGCCATCAATACTATGCTGTTTTCTTTTTTATAATTAAAGTTCGTACTTCCATATTCATAGGAGCCAGTAATTTTTATATGTTTTCCGTCTAACGCTCCGTAGCACAAAGGAAAGTTCCACTTATTCCGCGAAAGCCTTCCTCGACTTGTTTCCATTGTTCCGCAGTGGGTATCTGCAAAAATAAAGTAAAAATATTTTATTTTCAGGAAAATACTGATGATGCTCAAAATAAAGAAAATACTGACAATACTCAACCTAGTGACCAATGTGGGAACCCTACCCATACAAACCCAGAACCAAGTCTATCAGAAAATGAAATCAGAAGAATTTTTCGAGCCGATCCCACCACGTCAACAAATGTTGTGGCTCAACTTCTTGGCATTTCCCAGTGGAAAGTGTGGTTCGTGATGAACAGTTCTGGACAATACCCATACCACTATACTCCGGTACATGCAATCGAAGAAGGAGACCCATTGAAACGATATGACTTCTGCAGATTTATGCTGAATGCAGATATCGAAGATCCGTTCTTTTTTACGAAAATCCTGTGGACAGATGTTTGTAATATAATGGGTGAAACGAAACGCAGGCGTTTCCCATTGTCGCCGCTAGGCGCGGCCGCGGGGTTCTCACACTGCTTGTAAATGGCATCGCGGTCGACCGCCATTGTCCAGTGCTATATCGGTTTGTTTTTGATACGCGGAGAGGTCCCGCGTCCTTTTGGTCTAAAACCACGTTGATTGTTGGTTAGTTTGAGTTATAATTGTGAATTTCCTTTTTGTTAAATAACTATTACGTTTGTGTTTGTGAAAAAACCTGTTATTGTGACTTTTTCTTGTGAGATGTGAAACGTGGCTGGCTGTACACATCTATCTGTTCCCGAGTGAACCTTCGGGAAGAAACCTACGTATTTATTCTGGGGAATTGAGATCTCATGGGTTAGGTAGGGTGATTAGGGATCCCCCCTTTCCGAAGACATTCAAGATTGGATCCGAAGAGCAGGAAGATTAAGTTTGGTAAGTGGACCCTTGAGTTTGTGGGTGATTGTAGTTATTAAGTTAGATTTAATATACAGGGTTCTGTAGTTCCCGTTATAAACTATGGTGGTAGCAGTCTGCGTATAGTTTAAGTTAGTTAGGGTCTAGTCGGACAAACGTAGTGCCGGGTCGAGGTTTTTACCGGTATTTTTTTTTACCCGGTAAATTTTTCGGTACCGAACCCTCCCGCCATTTCGTTTGCCCGGATTCTCTGCGCACAGAGAGTCTGAGTCGAAGTTTGACAGAGATGGCATTACAAATTACCATAACTGCCATTATTGGGCTCCTAAATCGGATGGAAACCCTAATAAAAAAAGAATAAAAGGGTCACAAAGGAGATTTAGTGTAAATGTGTGGATGGGTATAATATCAAACCACTTGGTTGGGCCTTACTTCCTGCCCGATAATTTGGATGGCGAAAGTTACGAAATTTTTTTAAGAGATGAGTTACCCCATTTGAAAATGGACTTGCCACTGTCGTTAAGACGACACATGACCTATCAACATGATGGCTGCCCAGCGCACTACCGAAGAAGCGTGCGAGCATGGTTGGACGACAACTATCCCAATCGATGGATTGGAAGAGGTGGACCCATAGCATGGCCGGCGAGGAGCCCCGATTTAACGCCGATGGATTTTTATGTGGGGGGCCATATGAAAACCCTTGTTTACGACGAAATGCAGCCGATCGCAAATATTGAAATTCTGAAAGAAAAAAATATTAATGCGGCTGACAAAATGAGAAGCAATCTTAGAACTTCCGTCGTAAAAAGTAATTTGGGTGAATCAACTTTTTTTTGTTTTCGGCTGTCCATAATATTTAACACTTTTTAAAAATTAAAGTAAAGCATAAAATACAAATTAAATAATCCTCACACAAAACTAGATAGTTAAGAAATAAACTAAAATATTCGGCAGATTAATTATTCATTAATTTAGTATATTTTTAGTTGGTGACCCAAAAGACAATTTTGAGCTCCCGTATAAATATTGACTGTCCTAAGAGCCATTCCGCTTTAATATTGCGCCATGGTTTGAAAAAATCTTATGACAGTGTCTTATTTACAGCCGTCACAACTAAGAATAAAATTCATAATTTGCATATTTCGATGCAACTAATTCAATATTTAATTAGATTATTAACAATTGTCTCTTACTTTTGGGTCCCTTGCAAAATGGTAATATTGTCGTCTCCTTACTCACCTAACATAATGTACCGTGAAGTTGAAGCGCGTGCGTGCGACTAGCCTAACCAATCAGGAAGCGTTCTGATTGTCACGTGATCAAGTCCGCCAATTCAGTGAATTTCGCCTCAGTCGGCCATTTCGTCCGCAGCTCTAAGGGAGGCAAGGCGCATTTATTGCCGGTCCGCTGGGTGACTCCGTGCTTTCGTAAGTATTTTGAACTTTGAGCACATTTTAAATCGTAATTCATTAGCAATACTGTCTGTAATGCTTTATTACCCATTTTTTTTATAATATTTCAAATAATTGTTACATTAAAAATACTTTTAACGTTAAATGTCCCCTGAGTCACTGGTCCCCTGGGTAACTTTTGCGGTGACCCAAGAGACAATTGTGGTGACCCAGGAGACAATACAATGTTTCCAATATTTTTTTGTTTACTTATTCGTCTTGAGTTTAAGTCAGGTTCTTATTTTTTTATTATGACGACATAGTTACTTAAGTCAATCGATTTATTAGTAGATAGGACGTTAAATGTGCCAGTTTTGGCCATTTCACGCTAGAACAAAATAGTGAGACAGACCCTGACTAATGTTTTTCTCCCATTGGAAATGGCTACTAGCTAATTAGCAATATACTGGTGTAGGTCATTTAGCAGGTTAGTTAACATTCTAAATTTTAAAATTTTATGCCTGATTCATATTTATCACCACATATTTTTCGTTAATTTTGACTACATTTTTTGTCTTAGGTATAATGCCACCACCATTAACATCCGCTGAAAAGCAAAGACGTTATAAACTAAAGTTGAAGAAAGATCCTCAAAAATACGAAGAATATAAGAGAAAGAAAAGAGAAAACTATCACGCAAAGAAAAGACTGGTACGAGATTTAACACCAAAAGAAAAATCAAATGCTAGGGTTATCTGGAAACTGAAGAAGAGAAACCAAAGGCAAAAAAAGCGGGATTTAAATCGCATTCTGGATGTTACACCTCCAAGTTCTCCCTTCAGAATAGAAGAACAAAATAATATACCACGTGTTTCACCAATAATTCCGCAATCACGTAATATTTTACCAATCGATTCACCAGTCTCATCAAGAAAGGAAAGTGGAAGAAAAAAAGTGAAAAGTAACAGGTCGAAGGTTTATAAAGACAATTTAAAATTAAAAGAGGAAGTTGAAAAGCTCAAACACAAGTGCGACAAATTCAGAAAGCGTTATCAGAGACTGGAAAAAAAATACAAACCAAAGAAAGAACCAAAACCTGACGATAAAATTAAATATACGAAGCTTACTAATGCCATAAAAGAAAGGTACCAAAAAATTACAAAGAATCGAGACAAGAAACTGTTTAAGAATATTTTTGAAAATATAGATGGACGCGGGAAAGAAGAAATTATAAAAGAATCTTTAGGACTGCAAGGACAATTAAGAACAAATAATAAAATAAAAAATAATCTAAGCATATTAAAGAAAGAGATACATAGTTTTTTTGTTAGTGATGATATTTCTAGAAATACAGCGGGTAAAAAAGAGACGGTAACAAAGAATAACATAAAGGTGCAGAGAAGATTCTTGCTAGACAGTATGAAATCATTATATAAAATATTCAAACAAGAGAAACCAGAGACAAAGTGTTCATACTATTACTTTACTAAAAACCGACCTTTCTTCGTTACCAAACCTTCAATTGATGGACGCGAAATGTGTCTCTGCAAGTTGCATGTTAATCCCGTCTACAAGACACAGGTACTTAAACGGAAACGTGTTATAGACACAGAAGATTTAAACGTGCTCATTTCATCCACAGTTTGCGACTCAAATAGACAGGCGTGTATGTATGGAACATGTCATCAATGTGGCAGCAATGAAGTAAAGCATAATGTAATCAAAGATGCAGAGAATATAAAGTGGTTTGAGTGGGTCAGGCAAGAAGAAATATATGAAAAGGAAGGCAAAAAAATTAAAGCTGTAAAAAATGTCAAGCAAGTCAAAGAAGGTCGGGCTAAAGATTTAATGGAAAACTTTAACAGAGAATTAAAATTATTAAAAAAACACGTCTACAACATGAAAATTCAGTTCAAAAATTTCAGACTGGCAGTAAATGATTTACAACAAAATGAGGTGTTAGTGGTGGCTGATTTTAGTGAAAACTACAATTGCAAACACCATGAGGAAATACAAGCACACCATTTCGGTGGATCGCGACAGCAAGTATCACTGCATACCGTGGTGGTTTATGTTCCTGATAAAGAAAGTAAGCATAAAGTGAAATCTTACTGCACAATATCATCCTCAACAAATCATCAGCCAGCTGCAATATGGGCTCACCTTCATCCAATTTTGACTGATATTCGTAACAATTATCCAGAAATTAAAACCATCCATTTTTACACTGATGGACCATTCAGTCAATATAGACAGAAACAAAATTTTTATTTCTGTTGTACGAAAACTTTTGACGGAACGGACGGACGAGACGGAATGCCAAAGAAAACAGCGGCGTTAAGTTTAATGTTCCAAGAGCTACGCTCCAGTTCCGGTTAAGTGTCATTTGCCACAAAATGCCAATGGAGCGGCATCTGCGAACATCTCGGAGACGAAACAGAATTCTTCAAACCAGGTCATCAGCGTTGGGAAATGTACAATAATTATTGGATTCTTACAATAATTTGGGATGCTAATAGGCCGGTCGACAAGTCGCAAAAAGTGGACTTTCGTAGAAAAAGGTCGGAATTTAATGAAACTTGGAGATGTTGTTCAGGGATGGTTAATTAACATTTTGTCAAGTTTTGGACCTCGAGGACCATGTGCAAAAAGAGGAGGGGGGGAAAAACTGAAAAAATTTCGACCTTTCACCAGTTTTTCGTCAATATTTTTTTTTCCTTACATCCTACTGCAAAAGCATCTCAGTACTTTTTTGTAGAGCGTTAAATTTCCCACAATTTTCACTAAACAAACTTATTTGTAAGTCAATTCGTTACCGAGATATGGCGCTACGAAAGAAAAGTCAATTTTCAAAAATCACAAAAAAATGGCGAAAATGCAGAATTCCACTTTTTTTCTTCATATACCTATATCAGAATAATGATGAAGTGTCGTTTCTATTATGATCCCTTGTTACAATAACCAATATTTGAACCCCCCCCCCCTCCTTCCCTACCCAACCCCAATTCAAAGCTTATTTTCTTCTGTAATTTCATTCGTGTCGTTAATGTTGGTAAGTATTGATATTAGTTACTTTTTAGACCCCTCCCCCTCCCCCCACTACATAATTATTCCAGAGCAGGTAAAAAAAGACAAAGTCCTGTCGAAATTTCTTAGCCATTGGTTCTGCTTTTAACAGCTCGTCGTCCTCCTGTGCGATCAGGCTGTTAAGGACATCCTCGCCGTTGTCGTATTCGTCGATTATGTCTGATGAGTCCTCCTCGTTCAAATCAGTTGTGGGGGGCGTTTTCACAGGAGTGGCCTGTGCAGTACTTGCAAATTGCTGAGCATCTAAGACCTGCTTTCTTGCAGCTACCAGCTCCGGTGCTACAGACTTTGCTGCATTTGCAGGAAACAATTTGGAGGATGTTATCTGGCCTAGCATTTTTGGTTGTGGGGATTGGTAGTACCCCTCGCGTGGTTAGCCTCCAGCCCCACACTGATGGGAGAATTAATTACCTAACCACGCTTGTACTTGTTGAAAAATGCGGAGGAGTGGTAATTGGCAGCGTCCCTTGTCGGTGGTAGGCGGGCTAGACAACCTGCTGTACCGATTATTCACACGATTAGTTGCGAAAGCTAAATTGCAACTAGCCCGCCTACCACTACCACCAACAAGGGACGCTGCCAATCACCACTCCCTCCGCATTTACCAGCAAGTACAAATTCGAGTTAAGTGGCAGGATCGAATTCCAAACAACACTATCCTACAGAAGACTCAAATGATGGGCATAGAATCTCTCCTCATTCAGGGACAATTAAGATGGTGTGGACATCTAGTATGCATGGACGATGCTAGGCTGCCTAAGTCTGTTTTCTATTAACAGCTGCATAAAGACAAAATCAAAGCTGGAGGACAATACCTTTTTTTTTTTATTTCGCAGAGGGAAATGTATTTACACACTGAGTGTGGGACTCCTGGGCCGCTAGTCGGCCCAGACTACCCACTAAAACCCCCTGCGGCGTTTCCGCGCCTGCCGTTGCTGGGGGCGTCATGGGATCGCGAACATTCTACCACGACGCCCCCCGTGGAGGACAATACCTGCGTTACAAAGATGTCCTAAAACGTCACCTAGCTGCATGTGAGATTCCAAAAGAACGTTGGGAAGAGCTTGCGAGGCAGAGACAAGCATGGCCCAGCTCTGTCAAAGAGAAAGTTAATAAATTTGAATAGAATCGGCAATCAGATCTCGACTCTAAACGCCTCCTACGAAAAACCCGTCCCAAGCCTTCCTACACGTACACATACAACAACTTAGGTCAGTTGCACTGTGTGCCATGCAACCGGATCTTCAAAACCAAGTTTGGTTTTGCTAGCCAAATCCGTTCCCATCTACGGAGATTACAAGATCGCCGTTGACGGACACGTCAGGGAGGACATGACTATCAATCCCCACAACCAAAAATGCTGGGCCAGATATCATCCTTCAAATTGTTTCCTGCAAGTGCAGCAAAGGCTGTAGCACTGGAGCTGGTGGCTGCAAGAAAGCAGGTCTTAGATGCTCAGCAATCTGCAAGTACTGCACAGGCCACTCCTGTGAAAACTCTCTGATTTTTGAAAATTGACTTTTCTTTCGTAGCGCCATATCTCGGTAACGAATTGACTTGCAAATAAGTTTGTTTAGTGAAAATTGTGGGAAATTTAACGCTCTACAAAAAAGTACTGAGACGCTTTTGCAGTAGGATGTAAGGAAAAAAAAATATTGACGAAAAACTGGTGAAAGGTCGAAATTTTTTCAGTTTTTCCCCCCCCCTCCGTTTTTTGCACAGGGTCCTCGAGGTCCAAAACTTGACAAAATGTTAATTAACCATCCCTGAACAACATCTCCAAGTTTCATTAAATTCCGACCTTTTTCTATCTGAAACTACCTGTCGACTGGCCTATAAACTGAATAGTACAATAAAACATTTTCATTATTTTACGCTTTTATATAATAATTTCCGATCAAACACAATATTCGTGCAATATTTTTAACGCGGCAGTTTTTTTTTAATACTCATATCACCATTTTCGATTGAATGGGCTTCATCCCTTTGTCTTTGTCAAATTTAACTTCACGCCATTTCACTCGACAATTTATCCCGAGTGTCTGTCAGCCGCCAATAAGAAAGAAGCGTACGGGTCAAGGAAGGTGTCCAGGGAAAAATAGAAGATTGTTTCATACACAAGATACAAGAAACTACTTGAAAATTGCTCAAAACAAGACATGGATGAAGATATGATGGTAGTATTTATTCGATCATATGTACTAAACTGTGCCTGTAGTTTTTTTTCAAATAAAATAAAAAATAAATAAAATAAAATACAGTAGAACCCGTTTAAGACGATCACGCTTAATACGATTTCTCGCATAATACGCCATTTTACGTCGGTCCCTGCAAGTTAAAATATATTTTCATACATTTCTTAACGCTTAATACACGCCAAGCAGAGCGAGAGAGCTCAGCGCTCCCAGCGCGAATGCCCCCGGCGGCGCGCGCGTTTGTGCCCCCCGCCCGCGCCCGCGCGCGCCGTTTGCCGTGTGCCGATCGTCATTTGTTTTGACATGTTGTGTTGTGTCGCGCGCGCGCTCTGATTCTTTGATTCTTTTGTAATGTAATAGTGTATCATTTGTTACAATATGACAACAATTAAGCGAAAGGCATTGTCACTTCAAGATAAAATTGAGATATTGAAAGTTTTCGATAAAAAGTCACAAACAACAAATCAAACCCAATTAGCTGCTGAGCTTCACTTACCAGTTTCTACGTTACGCACCATTTTAAAGAACAGAGAAGAAATTAAAGAAAAATACAGATTGGGAGGTGTGCAGAGAAAAAAGCAAAAGGTAGGAAAGTTTGATAAATTGGAAAAAGTTTTAGTGGAATGGCTTCATCAAGCATGAGCTTTAAAACTACCCATAAGTGGCCCCATAATATGCGAAAAAGCGCGTAAAATTGCTGAAAGCTTACAGATCACTGATTTTAACGCTTCAAATGGCTGGATAGATCGTTTTAAAAATCGCAACGGCATTGTGTACCGTCAAATCAGTGGGGAATCGGAAACAGTGGCACAACAAGATGTTGATACATGGATGGCAACACTTCCCGAGTTGTTGCAAAATTACGAACCCCGAGACATTTTTAACGCAGATGAATTTGGTTTATTTTTTAAATTGATGCCAGATAAATCCTTTGTTTTCAAGGGAGAAACTTGCCATGGTGGTAAAGTAAGTAAAGAGAGACTGACGGTCCTGGCCTGTGCCAATTCTGATGGGTCAGAAAAGTTCGCTTACCGTTCGCCGCCTGGCCGCGCCCCTCTCCTCTCACTCTGCTTACGGCACTCGGGTAGATCGCGCGCGCGCCTTGCTTTGTATACCTACGCTAGCTTTGTGTTGCGTTATTGTATGTAATTTGCTTTTCTCTATCATTAAATCTATTTCTTCATTTCATAAAATCATTCATTCTTAGTCTATTCTTCCTTAATTTCTTCTATACTATTCATACTAAATTCAGTGCTACCTTTCATTCTATTCAAATCAGTTTAGTGACATCTACATCAAAATTTATGTGGAGTAGTTAGGATTAGGTATTAGGACTAACTACAGGAGCCCACAAACTCAAGAATATCAAACTTGTTTACTTACCTCCAAATGCGACAAGCAAATTACAACCGATGGATCAGGGAATTATAAAAGTCCTAAAGCAAGGTTACAGGACAAGACTGATACATCGCTATCTTCAAGAAATGGAAGACCCCGACAGCAAACGACCCTTGACTGTGCATAATGCTATTCTAAACATTGCAGCGGCATGGGAAGCAATAAAGCCTGAAACCATTCAAAATTGTTTCAAGAAAGCAGGTTTCAGAAAAAACGTGGTTGACATCGTGTCGGAAGAAGAAGAACCCGAGATACTGCAGGGTCAGGGATATCTGCCTGGATACTCTTCTATTGATGACAATGTAGCACCGTACGAAATTCAATCAATTGAAGATCTTATTGAGAATGTGAACAACACACAAAACGAAGCCCTAAGTGATAATGATGAAGACGATGATGAGTCAACTCCGGTTTTGTCAAACGCCCAGGCATTATCAGCTGTTTATGATTTAAGACGCTATGTAGCTTCTTTGGATCAAAGCGAAGACGCACTGCAAAAGTTGAATTATGTTGAAAATCTTTTAATTGCTAATGCATCAAAATCTTTCTGTCAAACCAAAATAAGTGATTATTTTAAATAACGTAATTTATAAATGTATAATTGCAAAAAATAGAACATATTACATAATAATAAGTAGTACTTTTTTTTATTTTCCCTATCCCGCATAATACGCTTTCTCGCTTAAGACGCGTTTTTGGTAAGGTCTTACTTTAGAGCGGGTTTTACTGTAGAGTGTTTTTACAAAGTTTAGAAAAAACCAGCGAGGAACGGCATAGAATAACCAAAGAAACAGTATTACAAAGTGGAAGTAGCGAGTGGATGGAGTTGCGTCGTAATATTTTGACAGCATCAAATTTTGGACGCGTTATAAAGAGACGCATTAACGTCAGTTGTCAAAATATGGTCAAAACTATCCTGTACCAAAAATCTATTGAGCACGTGAATTCAATAAAACACTGAAGAGAAAATGAAAAAACGGCCCTGGAACAGTTGTCCCGACAGGAAAATGTTGAAATTGATCCATGTGGATTATATTGACCCAGATTCGCCCTATCTCGGAGCGATTTCAGATGTATAATAAATGACGAAATGCTAGTAGAAGTCAAAAGTCCAAAAAAATAGTTTGATATTGGAGTAGAAAAGGCAGTGGATGGAAAAAAACCCACATTTTATAAAAAAAATAAAGATGGGTTGCTAGAAGTAAATAAAGATCATCACTAGTATTTTCAAATCCAAGGCCAGCTTCACGTCGCTAGAAAAGAAAAATGCTTATTTGATCTTTGATCAGGGAAAAATTTCCCTGTAAAGACAGAAATAATATATAAAGATGACGAATTTTGGTGACGAAAAATAGAAAAAAAATTGAAAGACTTCTACTTTGATTGCCTGCTGCCTGAATTAATTGAATCCAGGTATCCAAGAAAACTACCAATTAGGGACCCTGATTATGTGACCCAAGCCATACAAAAAAAATCAACAAATAAAAATAAGGCGTTGGCCTGTGGAAGTCGTGAACGGAAGGTTCAAACGTGATTTTAGTATTTTCCGTCACAATTACTTTAATAAATGAATGCTTCATATGTTTGAAGATTTTATTATTTAGGATAGCTGCAGCACTAACAAATGCGTTTCATATTCCTTTAGAAGATAATGCACTTGCCTCTGAATATATCAACATAATTCGGAATAGAGAAAACATGCCCAATCTTTTGACCGATTATGTTGACGCCAATAATTTGAACCGGCAAAGTAGAAGCTTTCTGAACATTTCAGGGAATATTCCTAATATGCCACAATTCCCACAATTGTCTTTAGAAGAGTTACATCTTTATTCCGTCCGTTCCGTGATTACCTAATAGAAATGCGTTGAACGTGAGTTGATGGGTTTGGAGAATTTTAACTTACCTTTTACTTACCAAATGTAGCAATGGTAAGTGTTACCGACACATCAACCTTTATTCTATCTGTTATATTTATACTTTATGCGCAATCTATCTGTTGTATGTATACTCTATGGCGCGCAAAGGCGTGTAAGTACTTCTAAACGCCGAGCGAATTTTGTAACCATATTTGGTAATGTTTGAGACTCTCTGCTGTGATTGGTGCAATTTTAACGAACACGCGACAGGCGCCCCGCGCCCCTGCAGAGCATATATAAGTATTTCCACGCCTCACCGCCCGTGCTCATTCTCTGTCTACAATTTATCAAGCGATGTAGTAGTGTTTAAGTGTCGCTGTGTTAGTTTATAAACGGCTAATCCTCCTAAAAGTTTCCTTGTATTTGTATTTATGAGTTTACTGACAAATAAAACGCAATTACGCGGTTGGACAATCTTTCATTTCTAACAACTGGTCCATTCGAGTCGGATAATAGTAATTCAACCGCGTCGCGTTCCGCGTTTTATGTGGACTCTAGTCAAGTGTTTTAGTACCTACCAGTGAAATTCAATTTCACCACAATGGTGGGAACAAGGAGCACGGCGAGGGAACAACAGGAGGAGCCATCTTCGGTCATGGAGTCACCTCGACCAGCGACACCAACAGTCACCGGCGGCAGCTTTGAGCATGGCGCGCTGCACGACACGGCCGCAGCGCCGCTGACGCCCGGTGACACTTCGGCACCCGTCGCTCCCGTCACAACTGCGCCCAGTGGGTCGCACGCCACCACAACGGGAGGACCACAGCTGAACGACACCAGCCAACCGTTGAGAGACCTAACGGCGGCTTTATTAGAGGTAGTTCGTGGGGTTCGCCCCGCGACACACAGGTATGCTGACTTGCCTTATTTTAATGGAAATACTGGTGATTGGTTATATTTTAAAAGTGCATTTATCGAGTCACAATCTGCTTTTACGGAGGCAGAAAATATGGCACGGCTACGCAAATGCTTAAAAGGAGTAGCTTTAGAATCGGTAAAGGGTTTATTTGTAGGCGGTATAAACGCACAAAAAATAGTGGAAAGGTTAGAAGCACGCTTCGGTCGACCACACGCTTTGGTTACAAACGAGCTGGAAAAGTTACGCCACTTACCAAAGTTGACAGATAGTCCAAAGGAAGTGTGTATTTTTGCTTCTAAAGTAAATAATATTATTGGGATGCTAAGTGCGGGAAACCTCCTCGAGTGCCCGGTCCCTTGAAAGCTTTAACTTCTCTCAGTTAATTTCTTTGGGATCCGGTGAGAGCGGCGGGCTGTCAAGGGCTCCGTGGACGGTGCATCCCGGGCGGCAGTCAGCAACTCCCCGCTTGTCGGGGTCTTGGTGGGTGTCGGCCGATGTCCTGCTACCAGTAGACCCAGATTCCTGTCTGGGCTACCTATCCTATCCTAACCCCTTCCTGTACTTTAATCCCTTCCTTAATCCCAGCCTTTCCCATCCTATCCCATCTCCGTATCCCACTGCGGTTCTCTGTGGGCAAGTACTGCGGGCCCTACATCACAAAAATATGTTGATGGGGGTATCCTATAAGCGTGCCCACCCGCGTGTTTTTGCCGTGCGCGGGGACCCGTACGGACGGATGAAAGAGTCCTGGTGGTTGAGCCAAAGGGACTGCGGCAACACACCACTTTGGCCTGGATTTCGTCTTACACGGGCGGTTCCTGTCTAGCCAGCAGTGAACCAACCGGCTGTAACGTCCGTCCCTCTGACGACGTCTGGTGAGTACTCCAAAGGAGCGCGGCCTGCAGTCGAGGGTGGTTTCGGTGCGCGTGTTCGCGCTGTTCGCGCGGCCGTCACTGCCTGGGTTGGTCTCGTAGGTTGTCCCGGCGGAGTACTATACCCCCTTAATAGCCCTGGTGTCGAGCAGACATCCCCATTTTTGCGGGCTCCGTGGAGGGTGGGGAGTTAAGGGGGTGAAATACAAAAACTTTATTATGGCCTGTAACAAGAATATGTTTGAGTTATTACACGGCGCCTTCAATGATGAGATGGAAGTGGAGAGACAGGGTGAACGCGGGCTGGCTGATAGCCGCACGCAATTACCAAAAGCTCGAAGTGAACGGACTGTAGGCGGTGGTGAAACCCTGTCTGGTCCGGTCACTGAGGCAAATAGGGATACCCAGATGCGAGCAACGGCTGCTGCGACTGAGCGTGTGGCCTCCCCTGATCTGGACCCTCCAGGCCATGGCTTACAAGCCTGCCAAGAGCGGCCTGGTGATGGAGGGGACCCTCGTGAGGACGCGGTAGCTGGAAGTAGCACCGGGTCGGAATGGCGCACGAAGCGGGGCAAGAGGCTTTGCGGGTCCGTCAAGCGTCGTATGCGCAAGCTCAAAAGGGAGGAGGCTGTGGAGGCGTCTGCAGCCAAGAGAGACCGGGAGGTCAGCGATGAGGTCGCCGAGGCGGCGGCTGAAGCTAAGAAGGCGAGGCTGGACACAGCTGCGCCTTACAGTACGGCTGCAGCTGCCATTCGGATGGCAATCGTCCCCGAGGGATTCCCGGGAAAGCAGTTTACGTGCAACGGGTGGACGGCCTTTGCCCCCCGATTGTTCAAGAAGATGGTGGCTGACCTGGACTATGTTCCGATGGTCGATCTCAAGGGTGTCGTTGCTGGAGCCATGCACCTCTCCTGCTATGGAGAGACGGATGTCGAATGGATCCGCAACGCCATAAGAGGTGAGAAGTTTGAGGGCATGGAGGTCAAGCTGCTTCACGCCAAGGATCTGCCCAAGCCCGTCAAGATGGCCTGGAAGACGAGGAATATTGCCCTGACGGAGAGCTCACTGGTACTTCGGTACCTCCAAAGAATCCATCCATCTTTAAAGACGGATGAATGGAAGGTAGTGGATACATTGGTGGAGAGGGAGCACGTCAGACGTGTTGTGCTCGTCGACCAAGTCTCCGCGGACTACATTAAGGCCCGTGGGTACAGACTCAAAAACTGCCTGAGCACCGACATCTTCAAGGTCCTTGACGATGCCGTTGCTCCGGCGGAGGGTGAGGCTGCTGCGTCCACGGGTCGGGATGGCGAAGATCCGCGGGGACGGGACGGAGAGCGGAATGCGCCCAAGCCACCGCTGCCGCCGCTGCCGCCGCAGAAAAGGCAGAACAGCGGCAAGAGGAGGGAATGGCTGACCGTACCTTCTCCATCAGCCCGGCTCATGAGGGAGATACTCTTGCTGTGCGCCTGGAGGAGCAAACCAAGCTGCTCCAGGAGCACAGCATGAAAATGAAGGAGCTCCACCAAATGATGGAGGAGCAGAAGGTGCTGATGGAGAAGGCTACGGCCACAGCCTCGCACGTCGAGCGAACCAAGGTGCTGACCGAAGAGCTCAGGGAGATGCTGCATGAACAGAAGGAGACGATGGCTAGGGCCTCCTATGCCAGCGTCACGTCGGGCAGCATCTCCACGCCCCCGATGAGGCAAGAGACTCTGCACTCGGTCATAGTTACACACAAGGATGGCACGGACACGGGCGAGGAAATCCTAAATCGAGTCACAGAGATAGCGGGTGAGGGCGACGATTGGATTAAGGTAGAGAAGGTGCGGAAGGCGAAGAATGGTAAAGTAATAATTGGCTGCAGAACGGAAGAAGAAAGGAAGAAATTAAAAGGAAGAATTGATAAGACTAAGGAATTGCAAGCAGAAGAAATAGCAAACAAAAACCCCCTTTTGGTATTTAAAAACATATTAAAAAAGCATACAAATGAAGATATAGTAAACAAAATTAAAACACAAAACAAAAAACTTTTTAGGGAATTAGAGGGAAAAGATATAAACATAGAAATAAAATATAGGAAGAAGGCAAGAAACCAACTACAGCAACACGTGGTAGCTAGCGTGCCACCAAAACTGTGGAAGGCCGTTGTGGAGGCCGGCTCAGTGCGCATGGACATGCAGCAGATTCCTGCAGAGGACCAGTCGCCGCTGGTACAATGTTCCATGTGCCTGGGCTACGGCCATGGAAGGAGGTTCTGCAGCCAAAAAGTGGAGAGGTGCAGCCACTGTGGAGGGGAGCACCTCAGGACAGCATGCCCGGACTGGCAGGCAGGAACTACCCCGTCATGCCTGAACTGCCGCGCGGAGAAGAAGGAAGTGAGCAGTCACAATGCATTCAGCTCCGTGTGCCAGGTCAGGCAGACATGGGAGGCCCTAGCCAGATCTAGAGTCTCATACTGCTGAAACAACAGTTTACGGCTGGGAATGCCACAGCAGTAATATTGTAGTAAGTAATGATTTGCAACCATTGATTACGCAATAATAAAAAGCTAGCTGTGGCATAGCCAGAACAAACCCAAACCGAAAGCACGAAAATGTGTCGGCGGATAGTCATATCCAAAGACACAAATTTAAGTACGCAAACGGGCCGAAAGAGGCAGAGAAATGAGACACATAGAAGCCAGAAACTTGGGTTAAACAAATTGATAACAAGCGTACGGAAATAAAGATATAATAAATTAGCAAAAACAGACGAGGTAAAACAACTTATAGAATATATAAAATTGAATACAAAATAAAAGTTGATGACGGAAATGACAGACACAAACATGTACGTAAAAATTGACGAAGCAAACCGTATTCACAGTTTCAACAAAGGAAAGAATGTAACTAAAAGACACGATCTAAAAGACATGATATTTTAAGTTAAAAGTTGACGAATGAAGACAAACATAAAAGTTAAAAAAGACGAATTATAAAATTTATAGATTAGGAATAAAACAAAAGAAGATAAACAAGTAATAAGAAAGACACGAATACAAATTATACATAAATATAAATAAATTGGTAAAAAACAAAACTGTGATAACAAGGGCCTTCGTCACCATGCGAGGGGATGCAGACACAGGTTTACCGCAAAGGGACCTAAATAAAAAAAAAAAAAAAAAAAAAAAAAAAAAAAAAAAGCCACCGCTGCCACAGACGCGACCACTGGCTCTGGGGCCGGCAGGAACGCTGGAGGCTGGACGGCCACTGCGGGCTGAGCCGACTCCATCAGTGGCTGCGCCTGGAGGTAGAGGAGCGGCGGCTTCCCTCCGGCCATTGGACCTGCGCAGGCAGCACGCCTTGGGGCGGTCGCGCTCACCGTCACCTGGCCTGGTGGTGACCACTGGACCTATGGCGAGGCCCCCGATGTCGGTCTCGCCACTAGTGGATGCGGCCGAGCAGCTGGCGCTGTCGCCGGCTACGTCTGGGCCCGTGGACCTAGGCCTGCTGGCATCATCGCCGCGGGACGTGGAAGAGGTGGAGTTTTCAGACTCCGAAAAGGAACGGTCGGTACGCCGACACAACTAGGCCTCAATATGGGGGTTTTAAGGTGCGTACAAATAAATTTACACCACTGTAAGGCAGCCGTGGCTATTCTAGCACGAGAGCTACGGCTGAATAAGTATGATATTGCTCTTATTCAAGAACCTTATCTATATAATGGCCAAATTAAAGGCTTTGGTAGTCTGAATAGTCGTATTTTCACTTACTGCACTATTAATGATGCGAGAACATGCATATATATCAGGGATGGTATAAATGCAATGGTACTCAATTCTTTATGTTACAGGGACCTGACGGCAGTCAAGGTCCAGAGAGGGGCAGAGCAGGCGGTGGTCATGGCCGCAGCCTACCTGCCTTACGAAAGGAAGGATCCAGTTTTACCGGAGCTGTTGGCACTTGTGCATCACACGACGGAGAAGAAGCTGGACCTTGTAATTGGGTGTGACGCTAATGCCCACAATCTCTTGTGGGGCAGCACGGACATCAATGAAAGAGGAGAAAAGTTGGCTGAGTATCTGGTGAGTTCTCCCATGCTGATTCTCAATAAAGGTAATAAACCTACCTTCTTCAATTCTGCGAGAAGAGAGGTCATCGATATTACATTGGCCTGTAAAAAGGCATATGGTAAGGTAGATAATTGGCATGTGTCAGATGAGATATCGTTATCGGATCACAACTACATATGCTTTAGGTACAGATGTGGTAACTTAAGATCAGACACTGTTCCGAGGAGGAACCCCAGACACACAGACTGGGTAACCTACAGAGAAATGCTCAAAGCAGAGCTAGGAGCTCCGGTATCTAAGTTGAACTCCATTGTCGACCTGGAGCTGGAAGCAGATCGTATAGCAGAGTGCATAAAACAGGCATGGATGTCAAGCTGTCCTAAGCGAAAACCTCGGAACCAAAAGGAACCCTGGTGGACGCCGGAAGTGGCAAAAATGCGACAAGAAACAAGGAAGCTCTTCAACGAAGCCAAAGCTAAGAAGGACTTCAGCGAATACCATAAGGCCCTCACTGAATACGGGAAAACGGTTCGCAAAGCAAGGTGGACAGGATGGAAACGTCAATGCGATTCCATCGGTTCATTACCTGAAGGAATGAGATTAGCCAAAGCTGTATCCGTCACCAAGGCTAACCCGTTGTCAACTGTCAAGGACAACAGTGGCGTGCAAACAGAAACCGCCAAGGGAGACACTAAAGGTGATGTATGAAACTCACTTCCCAGGTTGCATAGAGACAACAGATGATCAACAAGATCTTAACCGCCTGAAGTCCTGGGAGGCTAGAACCTTCAAACGGGACTGGGAAGTGGCGAAGAAAGTGGTGGATGACCATAAACTAAGATGGGCAGTAGGAACCTTGCAACCCTTCAAGGCGCCCGGCCCAGACGGCATCTACCCTATATTCTTGCAACAAGGAATTTCCATACTCGGTCCACATCTATGTAGGCTATTCAGGGCCTGCATAGCATTTGGGCATATACCCAGAGCATGGAATTTAGTAAAAGTTACGTTTATTCCAAAACCAGGAAAAGCGACATACGAAGAGGCTAAGTCATACAGGCCAATAAGTCTTCAGTCGCTCTTACTAAAGTCACTGGAGAAGATGGTGGACAGATATATTAGAGACGGTCCGCTTAAAAGGTATCCACTTCATAAAATGCAATGTGCCTATCAGCCTGGCAAATCCACGGAGACTGCTCTTCATTATGTGGTAAGTCAGGCTGAAAAGGCGCTAGAGAATAAAGAGGTATGTCTGGGTGCCTTTCTGGATGTTGAAGGAGCATTTGACCGGACTACTTTTAACTCGATCTGCAAGGCAGCAATGGAACACGGCATTCCAGATACACTCTGCAGATGGATGGAGAATATGCTCAAAGGCAGAATAATAACATCTGAGCACATGGGAGAAAAAGCTGTCAGCAATAACAACGAAAGGGTGCCCACAGGGGGGTACTTTCGCCGACCCTGTGGAGTTTAGTTATAGATTCCCTGATAGCATCTCTGAACAGAGGTCCGATCATAGCAGTTGGATATGCAGATGACATTGTCATCCTGGTTAATGGGAAAGTTCCTGATACGGTAAAAGGGATAATGAATAAGGCCCTGCGGGAAGTTCAAGAGTGGTGTACCGCGAACCACTTGAATATAAACCCGAGTAAAACCATCATCGTTCCTTTTACAAGACGTCGCAAACTGAAAGGGCTTGAGAACCTCAAGATGAATGGCACAGAGCTACAATTGTCCAAGGAGGTAAAATATCTGGGAGTCACACTAGATAAAGAACTGACTTGGAATACTCATGTTAATAATATAATAACTAAGGCCACAAGGGTATTTGGTATGTGCAGAAACACCTATGGCAAAACATGGGGCCTCAAACCGTACATTGTACGTTGGCTGTATGAAATGATGATTAGACCAATCTTGACCTATGGAGCACTAGTGTGGTGGCCGAAGGTCGAACAGGTGACGTGTATGGATGCCCTTAGGAAACTGCAACGAATAGCCTGTTGTGCAATCTCGGGGGCGTTTTCCACGACACCTACAGCGGCCTTGGAGGTAATACTTGGACTGCCACCGCTACACTTGCACATCAAAGGCGAAGCCTGTAAAGCACTCTACAGACTATCTGTATCTAAATTGTGGAACAGGCATGCGCCAAGGACTAGACATCTACTACTGGAGGTACCACAGAATCTCGAAAGGATGTTACACATGGGCAGTGATAAGATTCTCCCGAGGTATAACTTCAAAAGAAACTATAAGACATATATCCCAACAAGGGATGAATGGAAAGGAGAATTTAAACCTCAAGAAAAAGACTGCCTAATCTGGTACACGGATGGGTCTAAAACCAACCAAGGAACAGGAGCAGGCATCTTTTCGACGGACAGACAACTGTATCAGAGCATGGGACGATTCTCGACCGTCTTTCAGGCGGAAGTGTATGCAATCACCGTCTGTGCTAAATTGAACCTAGAGGAAAGACAAGAAAATCGCACGATTTACATCCTTAGCGACAGCCAATCTGCACTTGCTGCCCTCGACTCCAGTAGGGTTGGCTCTGGACTGGTCTCTGACTGCATAATGTCCCTAAATAATTTAGGTAGGCGCAACAGACTTAGGCTGGTTTGGGTGCCGGGTCACATTGGGGTTGAGGGGAATGAGAATGCGGATGAGTTGGCAAGGAAGGGTTCAAATGAGTCTTTAATAGGGCCTGAACCCTTTGTAGGGCTGTCATATGGGATGGTAACTACGGCAATTAATGCATATGTCAAAGATAGACACAGTTCCGAATGGAATGCACAGGATGGACTTAAACATTCAAAGGCAATGCTTGGTGAAGACAACACCAGGTGGCTCAAAGAAATCTGCAAGTATAGCAGAATACAGACAAGAATTCTGATTGGGGCCTTGACTGGACACTTTGAAAATCGCAGTCACCTCTACAAATTAAAACTTGTCAACAGCCCTCTGTGCAGGGCTTGTGCGAAAGCAGAGGAGTCCATGAAGCACATTTTGTGTTATTGTGACTCGTTGGCAAACAAGCGACTGGACCTCCTGGGATCAGCGTATCCAGACCTGGAGGACTATAGGCACTTCGCAACAGGTGATATTCTGAAGGTCATGCAGTCCTTCTTCAGAATTCCCGATGCAGGTGAGTAAGGCATTGGGGTAAGTACAAAAAAACCCAAGGTTTGAAGTACTTCCGGACCTCGGACCCCGCGTGTTAAGATAAGATAATAAGATAAATAATATTATTTCTACTATAAATGCATTAAATAAAATCGAGTACTTACATAATCCAGAAATTACTAACATTGTATGCGATAAATTGACGACAGTTTTACGACACCGCTGGTATGACTTTGAGGTTATGGCAGACGCATCTGAACCTAGGCTGCTTGTCATCGCTCGTTTCCTAGACAGGGAGGCTGACCTCAATTCAAGGCATGCCAAATGTGAGATAGTCGAAGAGCGAAAAGATTACAAGCGCCATCACTGTGGTACCACAAACACAAAAGTCAGTATGTGCCCTATATGCAACGCCACAAGCCATAGCTCTCCAGCCGCATGTTCTAAATTTTTATCCATACCCGTTTCAGAAAGGTGGGAGACAGCTCGTAAAAATAAATTATGTTTCAGATGCCTCGGTAGACGGACATGGAACCACCGTTGCAAAGGAAAGAAGTGCGAAGCGCGAGGCTGCGAGTACTACCACCACAAGCTGTTGCACAACGACGCAGCACAGCGAGTGCAGAGTGACAGCAGCACAACTACACTACGACAGCGAGCGGAGGGCGACAGCACCGAGGCAGCACCTGTATTCGAGTCGTGTAGCAACGCGACTACAACAGCGGCGGGAGTGCCGCGCTCGGTGCAGACCTTCCTTAAAGTTTTACCTGTTCAAATATCGGGACCACATGGTAAGATAGATACTTATGCTTTATTAGATGATGGGTCCACCATCACGCTGCTGACGTCAAGACTGGCAGACAAGATTGGCGTTACGGGGCCAGCAGCACCTTTTGTCATAGAAGCCATAGCGGGAGCGCACATCGACGCTGTCAGTTCCCGACGGGTAAAGTTCTCTATTAAAGGCAAGTATACAAATAATAAAATTAATATCGATGCGCGAACCATTGACAGCCTAAACATATCCCCGCAGTCTGTGCCAACCGAAGCTCTGGCTCATTGTGAACATCTACAGGACATTAGCGACCAACTCGTCTATGCAACTGCAGAACCGCTCATATTAATAGGACAAGACAATTGGTCCCTGCTCATTGCATCTGAGGTAAGACGAGGTAAGCAGGAACAACCAGTAGCGTCACACACACCCCTTGGCTGGGTATTACACGGACAGAAAAGTCGCGGTGGCTACATGCTACAAGAACGTTTTCGTTGTAGCCATGCACATACGAAAGACGAAGCCCTTGAACAATTAGTAAAGGAGCACTTTGATTTAGAGGCGTTGGGCGTAGAACCGCGTCGACCTCAAGCTGACCCTGACACGCGCGCACTGCAGATATTACAAAAAACGACAAAAGCGCTGACCGAGGGTGGCTATGAAACAGGACTATTATGGAAGGAAAACGGTAAGCCCTTCCCAAATAATTACCAGGCTACTCTCGGAAGGTTGGTAGGCGTAGAAAAACGACTGGCGAAAGACCCACCTCTAAAACAAAAATACAAGGATCAAATGAATTCCTGTTTGAAAACAAATATGCTGAGCTCGCTCCAACAGCGCCACCTGTTGGACACACCTGGTACCTGCCTCATTTTCCGGTTTTAAATCCCTCAAAACCCGGTAAAGTTCGTATAGTTAAAGACGCAGCTGCACATACCGATGGTGTTTGCCTTAATGATTATTTATTAACTGGCCCTGATTTGTTACAATCTCTGCTAGGTGTCTTTATGCGATTTAGAGAAAAACCAGTTGCAATAGCGGCTGACATAAAAGACATGTTTCTCCGCATAAAAATAAGAGAGGAAGATAGAGACGCTTTACGTTTTCTGTGGCGTGACGAGACAGACCACGCACCCATGGAGTACAGAATGACATCTCTCCTCTTTGGCGCCACATCATCACCTAGTACGGCAATTTACGTTAAGAACTATAATGCCCTTCTACATCAAGACGAGTTTCCAGAAGCCTTGGATCCTATAATAAATAATCACTATATGGATGACTATTTACAGAGTTTTGACACCGCGGCCGAGGCGAATCGTGTGGCTCGAGCAGTGGATGCCGTGCACCGCCGAGGCAACTTCGTGCTACAGAAATGGGCATCGAACGACAGCAGTGCCATCGCCGGTCTCGCAGTGGAGCCCATGACTCCTAATGTCAACATCAACAATGAGGAAAAAGTATTGGGGCTCGTTTGGCGAGTAGCCGACGACACCCTGGGTTTTAATTTATCTAAATTTCCCTTTAACGATAAAATTACTAAACGTCAACTATTGAAAGAAGCTATGTCTCTCTATGATCCATTAGGTTTAAGTAACCATCCAAGGCAAACAAATATTACAAGAGGCATGGCGTAGTAACGTCGGGTGGGATGATCCCTTACCATTTAAATTAGAGCAAGCCTGGCTAACTTGGTTAATATCTTTACAGAATTTGAAGGATGTGGCTTTACCACGAAGTTACCCATTATTTAGTTCGGCAGAGATACTTGAGCTACACGTTTTTGTTGACGCGAGCGAAGTCGCCTACGCGGCAGCGGCTTATTGGCGATCAGTAAATAATAAAGGCGAGGTACAGATCTCACTCGCGGCAGCAAAAGGACGTGTGGCCCCCCTTAAGATTGTTTCTATACCTAGACTTGAATTACAGGCGGCAGTTCTGGGTGGTCGGCTGGCGCACACCGTCTCGCTCCAACACTCGCGTCGCCCGGACCGCCGCGTGCTGTGGACTGACTCACGCACCGTGCTGTCGTGGCTGCGCGCGGGTGCGCGGTCTTTCAAGCCGTTCGTAGCGCACCGCGTGGCCGAACTGGAAGAGACAACGGCAACCACGGAGTGGCGATGGGTACCCACAGCCGACAACGTCGCTGACGACGCTACTCGCAGCGTACCGACCGAGTTCACAGCTTCACATCGATGGTTTCGAGGCCCGGAATTTCTATACAAAGAAGAAAAACTCTGGCCGCGCGATAACGACCCGCTCCACTCCACGAAAACTGGCGAAGAACGTGTTGCCATGACTACCACTCACCCGCAACTCAAAGAAGCTCTACCAGACGTGTCGAGGTTCTCGTCGTGGATCCGTCTAATCAGATCGACCGCACGCGTACTACAATTCATCGACCGCTGCAAAACTCACACTGTCACCGCCGTGCGTAGAAAACGCACACGCCGCATTTCATCTGAGGACCCGGACTGGACTGGCGCCCAGCCCCGGCCAGCCCGCGCTAGCACCAGAGCGACTCCACAGCGTGACAACAGCCATGCGAGTGCAGCCCGCACCTACGTGCCTCTCGCAGCTTGTTACACACGCCGAGCTGAACTCCTATGGACGCGTGCCCTTCAGGAGGACTGCTTTCCTTCTGAGCTGCGTGACATCACCGGCGGGAGGAGATTATCCAATGACAGTCGCCTTCGACACCTATCCTTGACTACAGATCAATATGGCGTATTGAGGTTACGCTCTAGAACGGCCGTCGCTACTGATATCAACGAGGAAACTCTGTCCCCAGCAGTATTAGATGGAAACCACGCCTATTGCCGACTGTATATCAACTGGATCCACCGACAGTTACATCATAGCGGGGTCGAATGTGTCACCAACGAGATACGCCAAAGGTATTGGATACTACGCATTAGACCAACAGTAAGAACAGTCATCAGACGATGCCAGCCATGCAGACTACGTCGTGCCACGCCTACTGAGCCGTTGACGGGGAACCTGCCACCATGTCGCCTCGCCCATCATCAGCGGCCATTCACACAAACGGGACTGGATTATTTCGGGCCATTAACAGTCACTATTGCGAGACACCACGAGAAACGCTACGTTGCCCTATTCACCTGCTTGACGACAAGGGCAGTTCATCTGGAAATAGCGTCGTCACTCTCTGCTGATGCTGCCGTGCTCGCATTACGTCGCATGATGGCTAGACGTGGTTGCCCCGACGCTATATGGAGTGACAATGGCTCTAACTTTCATGGAGCTGATGCTGAACTTCGAAAGGCGGCTCTAACCTCTATGCTACAGGAAGCAGACGTTCGACAAATAAACTGGCACTACATACCACCGGGGGCGCCGTTCATGGGCGGAGCATGGGAGCGGTTGGTGCGCTCAGTTAAAACCGCACTGACAACTACATTGCACGAACGTCACCCTCACGAAGACGTCTTTCACACTTTACTTACGGAAGTCGAACATACAGTCAATTCTCGACCGCTGTCACATGTGTCGGTCGCACCAGAAGACGACACCGCCTTAACCCCTAACCACTTCTTATTAGGCGGACCTTCGAAGGTCCCATTGCCAGGGACATTCTCCAAGGTGGATGAGCTAGGACGGTCACATTGGAAGGCAGCTCAACGACTGGCTGATCTATTCTGGCAGCGCTGGGTGCGAGAAGTCCTACCTCTACTTCATCATCGACGAGAGCCGCATGGGCGCGGCGAGGCGATAAAAGTGGTGATGTAGTCGTCATAGTGGACTCGACGTTACCACGAAATGTATGGCCGAAGGGCAGAGTAGAGCAGGTCTATCCAGCCACGGACGGAGTGATACGGGTCGTAGACGTCAAAACAAAGAATGGCCTGATGCGTCGTCCGACTAAACGTTTAGTTATACTACCAGTAGAATGTTAAACTGATTTGTTTATGTTTGTCATTTTTCTTATGCATATTTTGTTGGCGTTGTTATGGAAGGTATTGCTGACTTTTGTGGTGTAATTATTTTTGCAGAATACTGACCATAACAACTACCCTTAGAGTCAGATTTGTTTATGTTTGTCGTTGTTTTATGTATTTGTGTTGGCGTTGTTATGATGGAGGTATTGCCGGCCTTTACGGTATAATTATTTTGCAGAGTACCGACAACATAACAACTACCCTTAAAAGTATTATTTATTTCTTGCTCTCTCCGCAAGTAAACAACACAGTCGTTTGTTTACTTGTGGAAAGAGTTTAGTTTAAGTCATTTAATATTGCATATTGATGTTTACAATATTATAAATTTGTCATGGTTTTATGTATATTTGTGTTGGCGTTGTTGTGATGAAGGTATTGCCGGCCTTTACGGTGTAATTATTTCGCAGAGTACCGACAACATAACAACTACCCTTAAAGTATTATTTATTTCTTGGCCTCTCCGCAAGTAAATAGCACAGTCGTTTGTTTACTTGTGGAAAGAGTTTAGTTTAATTTAACTAATATTGTATGCTAATGTTCATAGAATCAAACTATACTTCTCTATTTAATATGGTTATTTGCTTTATATAGAGATCGGAATTAGCTAAATCTTATTACATATTTTCTCTAAAATGTAGAGTCCATAGATTTAGTAGTAATTGTCGATAAGTACTTTAAGTCAGAGGTGGCAAGTGTTCAACAGTTTAGTAATGACATTGTAGCCGATTCTATAATTTGTTTATATTTCATTTAGTCGGCCGATAACTTAAGTTATTTACTTGTCACCAACAAGGCGCATGTGTCGGTAGCGGAATACTGCCTATATGTTTACTGCGTTCACACGGCGGGAGAGATGTTACCGACACATCAACCTTTATTCTATCTGTTATATTTATACTCTATGCGCAATCTATCTGTTGTATGTATACTCTATGGCGCGCAAAGGCGTGTAAGTACTTCTAAACGCCGAGCGAATTTTGTAACCATATTTGGTAATGTTTGAGACTCTCTGCTGTGATTGGTGCAATTTTAACGAACACGCGACAGGCGCCCCGCGCCCCTGCAGAGCATATATAAGTATTTCCACGCCTCACCGCCCGTGCTCATTCTCTGTCTACAATTTATCAAGCGATGTAGTAGTGTTTAAGTGTCGCTGTGTTAGTTTATAAACGGCTAATCCTCCTAAAAGTTTCCTTGTATTTGTATTTATGAGTTTACTGACAAATAAAACGCAATTACGCGGTTGGACAATCTTTCATTTCTAACAGTAAGAGCAAAAATAAAAAGTCGACACAGCTCCAACAAAATATATTATTGTTATATATAGACGAAAACTTGCAAGGTATTCCAAGTATAAATAATTACTGTTGCAATTGTATGACGGGGAGGCGAACTATTGGTGTCTGCGCCCATGTGATGTCTTTAGTGTGGTACCTTGCTTGGACCAGGCACCAAGATTCAATTCACCCTCCGGCATTATATTTAGATAGTGTAATAACAAATAATGATTAATATTATTTTCCGGTACGATTTGTTTTTTCCTTGTACGATTTGTTATTTTCTTGTACGATTTGTTTTTGTCTTGTATGATTTATTTTCTTCTAATATCATGTAACATGCTAAAACTAGTTGTAGAATTTAAGTAGGTTAATTTGATACATAGTAATGTTGTTATTTGCTTTAAAGAAATAAATGTTTGATAAATCATATCTTTGTTTCTCTGGGGCCGATTATTTTTGTGTCATAATAAAAAATGACTACATTGTTTTTATTATTTAATTTTATCTCCAAATGTTATTTTTGTTGTATTTTGGTTTTATTGGATATTTTTATTTGGCTGGAGATAAAATTTATATTCGGATTTTTTTTTATGTATTTCCTTTAATTTTTTTCCTTTGTTTGTGAAAGAAGTCCCCGACCCTTTTATTTATTGGTCGGTGGGGAACTTTTTTCCACGGACAAGGGGCTTACTCTGGAATGTATGTGGAGTCCAGGAATACCGTTATATCTGAAGATTCCTGTTCGGATCTGAGAGCAGCGAGTGACGTGGCATTTTTGAAGCCGAAAGCCAGTCCATAGCTGAAGCCAACCGAGCGTCGCTCACTCGACTTTTTGAATTTTGGTCGGCCGACGACAGCTCCGGTTCAAGTCTTCATTTTCCGACGTCCGCTCCGGTTCAAGCCCCCATTTTTCTTATCAAGATAAGTTTCCCTCGCCGACTACGGTTTATATCATTGTATATTTAGTAAGGCGAACGAACTGTATTATTTTTAACGGTGTATTATTTTTTTATTTTTGAGTTTTCTGTGTCTGAAATTTTGTTTTTTGTTGAATTTTGAATAATTTTTTTTACCTTCCTATTTATGTTACTATGAATTAAGTGTCCTTAGTACAATAAAGATACTACAAACAAATTTTTATTATTTTTTCTTTTTGTTTTTTTTTCCGACATAGGCACTTTATTTTATTTATTTTTTATTGCTGGTGTTCATCCGTAGCAGTAGCCAAACAGAAAAAAACAGCATATATTCTTTGTATGATTTGTGACTTCTACCTTTCATAGCTCTCACTTGAATAGGTCCTGCATAATCACACCCGGTATGATTAAATGGATGTGATTGTGTTACACGTGGTTTCGGTAAAGAACCCATTTTTTGTTTTGCAGTCTCAGCTTTGTACCTAATGCACTTAATACATTTGTTGACACAGTTTTTTTTTTTTCGTTTTTCGCTTAAAATTCAATATCTTTGTCGTAGATATGCTAACATAAGTCGATTTCCACCATGCAGTGTTTTTAAATGAGCATCACGTGTTAATATTGACGTGATGGTCATATGGTAGTACAACAGGGTGTTTCTGGTTATATGGTAGCTGAGAGTGTTGTAGTCTGCCGCCTACTCTTATTAGGCCGTCTTCGTCAATGAATGGGTCTAAGCTGGCAGAGAGTTTGTTTTGTCTGATAATGTCGACATGATTTATTTTTCGGAAACTAAAAATAACAAAGAGTCAAACGAAATCCGTAACATAGCTCTGATAGAGAAAACAGAGTGGCAATGGAAGATAGTAACAACACCACATATGGGAAACGAGACGGAGAGATCAAACAGAGACAGAGAGAAACAATCTTGCGAATATAAAACAATCATGATAATGTATTGGTAAGATATTACAGCCGTAAAACGTGGTGGATACTATGTGGGATATGTAGGAGGATTAAAAGCTGCCGAAGAGGTGCATTAGACTTAGAAGTTTTACAAGACCGTTAAAAGCCGACTTAAATTCGTGCTGAATAAAAAAATTACTGTGATGATGTGCCCCTAAACTCTGTAGTGAAGAAAGTACATTTGATACAAGCGTCGAACAATTCAAAAGATTTTTTTTTTGTACGATTATGATGATGAGATGATTTTTTTTTTCATAAGTCATTAATAATTTTGTAAAATTCCTATGAATAAATACAATTTGAAAAATATTACACTTGTTTGCACGATGATATACCTGCAAAAATAAGTAGAATTATCACTATTCCCTCATTCACCGAAGCCGCTCTTACGGACCACTTGAATGCTGATTTAATCTTGTTCAGATTAAAAAAAAAAACATTTAATAAGTTTTATTTAGAGTTCTTGGAATTTTCGTTTGAAATATTTAATAACGTGAATAAGCTGATGCAGTCAGAGCAGCCGCAAATTCATAAAATGCGTGAAAACATGGTGACTGTTTTTAAAACTTTACTAGAATGTTACATGGATGACGGATATGTTTCGCGAACTGAAGTCGGATTAATTCAAATTGACAATGCACGTCATTATAAACCAATCGATAACATTTACTTAGGAGCAAGGGTTTCAGCCTTCCTCGTCTCTACTATTTCTAACGCTCTAAGTCAGAAAGATACCTTGACTTTTTTATTGAAGGAGCAAAGCAGGTTAAAAAATTAATAATTAGTAAATAAGATTAAGATTTAGTGCCAGATGATTCAAAAGGCCTCGAAACCTACTGGTGTAAAGTCACTGCAGCTCATGATCCAGCTAACTACAGCAATCAGTTACGACCTACCGCTGTGGACAGCGTAGGACATCACCTCGCGTGGTTACGCGAAGGCAAGCTTCACAAAAATAGCAAAGGCTATGGTATCGGTCAACTGTGTTGTGTATGTAGTGCTAGCATTGAGTTAATATATTCTCGATTTCAATGTATGGAAAATTTTTGGCAAAATTATTAATCATGTTTTATTTTCATATGAGCCCTGTATATCCCATGCTTATAAAAACAAAATATAAAAACTTTGAAGATGTGTCTTCAGCCTCCACCTCCTCCTGCTTCCAAAATAATATCTTATGCGAAGACGATGCATTCGCCCAATTTGTTAAAGAATCCTCAATAAGCATCTACCCTTCAGAACACAAAACTTAAAATATCAATTGTAAAGCCTCTTTACAAAAAAAAAGTGATAAAACTGATGTTACAAACTATAGGCCCATGGCTTTACTACCTGTCTTCGCCAAAACTAACGCATATTCACTCATTCATACAATCATTCCTTTTCCTTCATTCCATTCATTCTACCCCTACCCAGTCCTACTAAGATGGCCGCGCGCGCGCAAGATACGCTCTAAAATAAATTTCTTAAAACCGGTAAAATCTACCAAAACTAAAAAGTTCGGGTGTGTGTCAGAGTGATAGTGCTCTCAAGAACTTTCTTCCTTTGTACGGAGCGGAGTCCAGCGCTGGAGAGGAGCTGCGCCTTAAATCGAGACCATGAGGCAGGCCAGGTACCCATCCTTTTCATTATCCGCCCGTCCACTACCAGTTTTTGCAAAAAATTTTGAAAAGTTTATTTACAATAAAATCTATACGGACTTTGAAAAAAATTAAATATTCTGCAATGAACAAATGGGTTTTAGGAAAAACAAAACTTTCTCGAGACGATACATAAAAAATGGACAATGCTAAACCTAGTGCAGCAATGTACATGGACTTGACAAAAGCATTCGATTATGTTGACCACAAAATACTCATTACTAGAAAAGTTATATTCATACGGTGATAGGGGAAATGTGTTCGACTTCATGAAATTATATCTAGAGAGCAGAACACAGGTCACACAAATAGAAAATTAAACGTAAGACAAAAACACTAGAAATATACTCATCAGCGAGTGGCACAATGAGTAATGGTGTACCACAGGGCGGAGTATTAGCACCGTTACTGTTCCTAATATACATTAATGACCTACCGAGAACAACAACTAATCAAATGTCCCTTTTTTGCAGATGATAGTGCAATAATATTTGACAAAGAGAACTACCCTAATATTAATATTGACATAAAAAATAATTTATTGAAAATAATTGACTGGCTAGATGCAAATAACTTGAAAATAAATTTAACAAAAACTAAATTTATGACATTCAAACTAAGACATAATACAAAACAAAACATAGACATAACATATAATAATCAAAAAATTGATGAAACCTAGTGTACAATATTTCTAGGTTTATTTATAGACAATGATATGCCTAGGAAGACACAAAGAGAACATGTATGCAAAAAACTACAGTCATTTTCGTACGCTCTGCACATGTAAAGAAAAATTGTTAACCAATCAGCACTAATTACTGCTAATCATGGTTACGTGGCCTCCACACTGAGGTACGGAATCATATTCTGGGGCAATGCAACGAAAATTAACGACGTCTTAATATCCCAAAAAATGCATTAGAGCTATTTGCAATATAAAACAACGACACTCAACAACGAGACCACATTTAAAAAATTTAAAAATTCTTACATTTCTTTCACTATACATTTTTGAAGTATCACTATTTGTAAAAAGCAACAAAGGACTAATTAAGAGGGTAGAAAGTCAACGTCGCTTCGATAAACTTTATCCTATAGCAACAAGAACTGTTTTTCTACACAATAGTATTTACTCAATGGCACTCAGAATTTACAATAAGCTACCGTCACAAGTTAGAACGTGCAACAAAATCAGCGATTTTAAACGCCTACTGTTCGACTTTCTTGTAGACAAAGCATACTATATACAGTGAAGGAATACCTATCTAAGTCTGACTGATTTTTTATGATTTACAATATATTGGTTTATTTAATTTTTTGATAACTGACATGCATGAAATATTAGGTTTTTTTTAAATTTAATTTAGTTTAATTTAATTGTATTTTCTGATTTGACTCTTGACTGATTTTGTATGCCTAATGGCGCAACATGTAAAACTAAATGTTATTTTAAGACCTCTATGTAAGTCATGTTGACAAAAACAAATGAATTATGAAGATAATTTAGATGTGCTTTCCAGTATAAGTAATACAGTTCTATTTTACCAAAAAGAGGGGTGTTACAGTTTGATGTGTCTGTCTGTGGCATCCTAGCTCCTAAACTAATAGACCAATTATGATGCAGTTTTAGACAAGGTTTATCAAAATTGTGAAGTTTTTAATTTAATTAGGTACATGACATACTTGTTATTGCTCTACACTAATGAGTTGATCTTTCAATTCATGTTCAGTATATTATCACTGAAAGGAAGCCATTTAGGAAGGCACCTCCAAGAAAGGATGCAAGCACTGAGAAAGGATGGAAGAATGCATTTTCTAAAACAAGTGAAACAACATGGGATTAGCTGATTCTTTTTCTCTTCTCAGAGTTTTTAATTTATTAATCTTTTATGATTGGCGTAATCATTTACAGTCTATCAATGAGGGTCGAGCATTATTAAAGAAATTTGAAGATAAAGGCATACTTCATAGGCGTAAACTGTGTGACATTTTAATAAATAAGGAGCTGCAGGACAATCCAGACAAAATCATAACCACTAATCGTTTTTACGATTTGACTTATCAAGTCACTACAGTTTTCAAGCACGACAATTCGGCAGAATATTTCACGCCTTTTGTCTGTTTTGGGCCTACACAAATAACTGTGGACAAAGGCAAAATTGCTGGATATATATAGGCAGCGGCGAAAAGAGTTTGCTAAATCCGGTTTGAATCCGGAAACAAAAAAACGGTCATCGTCAAGAAGCTCGTCAGTCGTGCACCAGCGTCTCCTTCGCCTCAAATTTCTAGAAGAGTAGAAGAAGCACTAAACAAACTGCCAAATCCCTCGGATGATTGCAATGTAGAAGACTATTTACTTTGGCTTAAAAATATTTGTGACCCATGGACGACAGTACAATCATATTAGGCAAGAAAAGTTGAATATGACTATTGCACACTTTTTAATGAATATCTAGAATATAAGAGCTTGACAAGTTCTGTTGAAAGAAGAAGAGATGGGATACCAACTGAAGCAATTTTGGATAATGATAATAATTATCCTTTGCATCGTGGGCCTGCTTATATTTTGTTTCTTACCGCAACGGTTTCGGAACAAGTGAGCGCTGCGGTGAGCACGCCGGCAGTGGCGACACCAGCTGCGTGCTCGCCGGGCGTCGCTCGTCATGTGCAATAATCACCATCATCAAGGACACCAGCATCCTTCAACAATCATTCCAGTGTAGTAAAGGTTATATTTCTCGTAAACAAAATGACTCCCATTTATTTATTTTTTTGGAAATTGTAATAGATAATTGTGGCATATCTCCACAATATCAGACGTGAGTTCTTATCTTGATCTTAACCGCTAATCGCTCACGTTTGATATTGTGTAACCCCCTTTTAAAAAAATATGTGGAGATATGACACAGTCGATACACTCCCTCGCGACCTACTACAAGGGCTACTCAACTTAATAATTAACCTAGCAAAAAATCGGAATGCACTTCAGCACTAACATTACAAAATATATTGTCAGTTCCCAAAGCTCAGAACTTAACGCCAGTGGATGACAAGGAACCAAGTAAATTAATTCCAAGTGTGGATAATGTGAATAAAGTCGATTCTGTTGCATCAACTTCAAAAGATTCTTCTAAAAATAAAAAATCTTCGACACCAAGTTTACAAATTTTGAATAAGAATAAAATGAAACAGAAAGCCAAGAGTTCAATTTTAAAAAAAGAACAGAATGAAAGGAAACAAAAAAAGAGAACATGTCTGATGAGCCAGGGCGCCAGGGCGAGCCCATGGTCGGCTGTACTGTACGGCGCGGTAACAAACCTGAAGGCGAAGTATCGCCGAAACCAAGTGTACCAGCCAAAGCCGCGCCGTTCTCTTCTTGACTCCCTGGTTGCTCAATTACAAGGATACTGTTGGAAACATCTTGTATCAAGAACTTTTGGCGAAAATAAATTTGTCATTGCCCCATTCGAACGCGTGTTTTCAGTTCTATTAACATACTTGAGTTATAACAAGATTCTTAAGAACAAAGATCGATCTCCTCGCGGCTTACACGTACATACATTTAAAATCGATACATAAAATTGACGATACAAAAAAGACGAATTTGGGTGATTTGGAATTACCGCCGCCGGTTACTTCAATTTCATTGAATGTTTCAGAGGCAAACAAAAACATTCATTCATCACCAGTGTCTCCGTCTCCAGCATGAAAGAAACATAAAATTGATGAACAATTCAAGACGTAACATACTTCCATGGAAAAAAGGTCAATGCAATGAAAGCATGTTAATGGTACCTAAAATCATACAACTATAGTCCTATCATACAAGTATAGTCCAAATCGACCACCCACTTGATGTTTACAAAATTGCGATAGCACTGCTGCTAAGCGAATTTATTGAGTACCACTATTGAGAAATAGGCAGAGACGTAATAGTTTACGCATTCATGACTAGATGGCGCCACCACTCAGAAAGACAATTCCGCCAAGCATTTTGAACAAGATTGTGCACGTTTTTTTCACCTCGAAACTTTTGTTCGGAAAATAAAGTTAAAGTTTGTGTAGAGTTACGTGGCCTGTTTTCGTTTGAAGGTAAGTTACTAGTGACTACTTTGCGATAATAATTTTAAAGAAATATGTGATATTTAAAAAATAAATTGAAGCATTACATTTTCTCATACTTTGATTTCAACAATAGTCCAATTATTTTTTGGGCCATATTTAGAAGTTTATTTTATGTTGCAGGTACATGACTCTGCTTCCCTAAAATGTCCAGAAGAAAAGTAGGAGGTAGAGCGTATAAATACTACAGCGACAGACAGATGGAACTATGTCTCTCGGACATAGAAAACAAAATCTTAACCCAACGGGAGGCGTCGGAAAAGTATAAAATTCCAAGATCGTCAATAATTTTGAAACTTAAAGCAATTCGCAATAATTCTATCAGACCACCTGGTAGCCAATGCATATTCACAGCAAAAGAAGAATCCTCATTCGTCCAACACGCCATCCAAATGTGTCGTTTCGGGTGCGAAACAGATTCGGAATCAGACATGGTAGTAGAAACGATTGATGATTCAGACTCCGACGGCCCGCTGAATGAGGGAAGCGAGGACGATTTCGAAGAAAATCAATTAGAAGAGCAGCATGTTGGTTCTGCTCTGCAATACTTACCACAAGATTTTGTGGTTGTCACGTATGAGGGAGAATTGTGGCCTGGTCAGATAGAAAAAATTGACAAAGATGGAGCCTATGTAAAATGCATGGTTCGTGCTGGACTGGCATGGAAATGGCCCGAAAAAGAGGATAAAATATTTTATCCTCATCACGATATTAAATACAAGATAAAAGAGCCGAAAAAAATGAGCACAAAAAGATCTCTATTCCAAGTCCCGGAGTTAGAAAGCCGCTGGGGAAAGACTAAAAATAATAGTCGCCTTTTTATGTTTTAGCACTTTTGGCTTAATTTTTTTTTTATTAATACAGGTTAATGTTCCTAATTGTTCTTATAATGATCATAGTTTACCTACTGATAGTTCGTTTTTGTTGATTTTGTTTAGTTCTAAAAAAAAGTAATTTTGTTAAAGTAAATTTTGTTGTAATTGATCTCAATTTTGTACTAAAGATTTAATAAAAACTAAGAATTTGATTGTATATGCTAGTTTTTTTTTGCTGATATCACTTCTAAAAATCCTATTCTTGCATTACATGCTTCAAACTATAGTCCATATTAAAAAAACTGAATGTTTTCTTAGTTAAATTATATCTGGATTATAGTAGGAAACATCATATGCAACTATGGTCCAATTTAAAATAAAAAAATGTTTCATTTTTAGGGCATAAAAACTGCTACAAATAATTTATTATTTAGTGCGCTAAAGACTTTATCAAACTCTTTGTCAATATTGCCAATGGTTTTGTATACACAAAGGTATAAAGTTTAGAATACGTGATTTTGGACCATATTTACCTGATTTTACGCCAAAGATGGTTTGTCTTTCCGTGTTTTCTAGACTTCCAACGATTTAATCTCTTCAATGCTTCGGGACTCAAATTACCTAGTCTCCAAATTCAATTAAAGGTATCGTTATGATAACATTGAAAATGCAAGTTAAGCATAACCTTTTTCAATTGAAAAAAGCGGATCACAGATTTATCTGACATTTGACGATTGGACTACTTCCATGAACAAGCGAATATGAATATGAATATTCATACGTAATAAACAACGGTATACGCAAACGGTAATTCTATTTTGGAACTTACGACGAATCCGCATTTTAAAAAAATCTAAGTTTGACCTAACACTAGAAAATGATATTGCCAATATTACTAGGATGATTAATTCCTCTTTCACACCTCTGCTATGCTCATGGAATTCAACTTGGCATACTAAATATTTATTGTTTATAAAAAAACAACTTAGTATGATGACAAGACAGAGGTACCACACTTAGAAATACAGTTTGAAAACCAAGAAAAAGACGACGAAGTTCCTTATAAGATGCTCAAGATGATGCTTTTTATTACTCTATTCCTAGAAGAGAAGTTGACCTATTTTCAGAATGTAATATGAATGCAAGTATCATTAGAAAGAAAGAAACAGTAGTGCTACGGCCACACTATCGCGATAACGTGAAACTAGGCGTTGTCGCCACACGTCTGGCCAAATAATTCATCCTATCGCGAATCATAATCGCGAATACGAATGCCCTCCGTGATGCTGTCGGTATATTGCCACACATCAAAGGGTTTTATCGCGACAAAGTTCGTGCGGTTGGCTACACTTTGCGCGCTTTAGTTTATTGCAAGATGCCGAGCGATTTGAACGTGTTTAAACTTGTCAGTCATGGATTGGACTAATAAGAGGATATTGGAATTCATACAAAATTACGAATCTGAACTAGTTTTATGGAACCCCCAAGACCCAAACCACAAGAAAAACCATTTGAATTACGACGCGTGGGTGAGAATCCAGCATGAAAGAAACATAAAATTGATGAACACTTCACTTCAAGACGGAACATACATAGAGAAAAGGGTCAATGCAATGAAAGCATGTCAATAGTAGCCAAAGATGGTTTGTCTTTCCGTGTTTTCTAGACTTCCAAAGATTTAATTTCTTCAATGCTTCGGGATTCAAATTACCTAAATCTCCAAATTCGATTAAAGGTATCGTTATGATTTATGGACCATCATTGAAAATGCAAGTTAAGCATAACCTTTTTCAATTGAAAAAAAAGGGTCACAGATTTATCTGTAATTTGACGTATGGACTTCTTCCATGAACAAGCGAATATGAATGTGAATATTCAAAATTTTGCAAACGGTAATTCTATGACGTGAAAAAGAGCCTTCTTTGAAGACCAAGTTTCAATAAAAAAAATTGACTTTGACCGCGATCGACTGCGGTATCCATTCTGATGGTCGACAAGCGAGTGCCCATAAGTCCCACGAGCTCTGGTACCCTACTGGAAACCTGGCAGGAAGTGACGCGGCGCAAGGGAAAGGGCAACCGGAACCAAGCAAAGCGTTCACAACCAGCATTGGTCCAGAACACTGGTAGGCGGTTGAATAGACACGGCAATCTGTCGTGCACCAAACGCGTAATGAAACACAACGTCTCGCACCCGTCGAATACACATGTTGCTCGCGAAAATGAGACAAACGCGCCGTCTATCCAACCTACACTCGCGCCTACCTCCTCGGAGGGGAGACGTGAGGCCTTACTCGAAACTCTGCAAGGGGGATTTATTTCAACAAAGTATGTTGCAGACAAAAAAACTTGTAGATTGCTTGAAAACACCGTTACTCTAAACGTGGGGCCATAAAACCTCACGATTGAGTGTATTTATCTTATTTCAGAGCCTACGCCAGACATGGATGACGAGGCAAACAATCAAGAGTTAGTCCAGAGTACTCCAGAGTAAAGACAATTTATTTATTTAAAGCCTTAGGGCTCAAAGTCAAAGTCAATTTTTTTTATTAAAACTTGGCCTTCTAAGAAGACTCTTTTTCACGTCGAAAACTAATTATTTAATCATAATATGTTATGTTTCAAAGCTACAAACTACTAGCATTTCGGAACGAACACTGCTGAGAAGAAACTTTGCTATTTACCTACTAGGTGGATTAAAGTAGATTAAACATTAATTTGGTTTCCAGATTTCATTTCAGAGAGCTGGCAGCTCATTCTTGATGCTTTGTCTTTGTAGGTGGCAAGAGAATAAACTTCAGCCAAAAATACGAATTCATATCAATCCAGCCAAAAGATATATAAGCTGCGTTGCAATACTGCCGCAATATCTTTCAACACTCGAAAACCTTTATCAATTCTTCACAAATCAATCGAACGTCGAAGTCCACGAAATAATATTAAAAACTATGAAGAATGGAAAGCAAAAAAAATTGAAGTCGAAAAAAGTACAACAAAAAGAAGATAAGGTTTGAAAAAGAGGATCTCAGAAATTATGGCGAACATTGAAGTAAAACCAGATATAGATGAGATTATTTTAAAATCAAAAGAAGGATTTTCAAAGAATCAAAGAGAACGAATAGCTCGAGAAACCATTCTATGAGATGTGGCGAGGCTTGAACTGCGCCATAATATTTTAACTGCCTTTACAATATTGTGACAAGCTGTCAAAATATTGTAAAGGATATTTTATACAAAAAATCCATCGATCATGTCCAATCCATTAAACATGGAAGGGATAATGAGAAGTTAGCACTGGAGCAAATCAGTACAAGAAAATGTTAAAATATTATCATGCGGATTACAATTTTACATATTGATCCAAATGTACCATATTTTGGAGTATCTCCAGATGGAATACTGAAAAAGGAATTTTGGTCGAAATGAAATGCCCTAAAATGTCTGTTTGCAATTTAGTAGGGCCAATTTTCCGGTTTTAGTAATTTTCCAATTAAAACGGAAATTATTGAAAGGGATGACCATTTTTGGTCAGCCAAAATGGAGAAGAAATTAAAAGATTTTATTTAGACTTCTTGTTCTAGTTCTTCTTGCTTCCGGAGCTAATAGATCCTCGGTTCTCAAGAAAAATACCTATTAGAGACCCAAAATATATAATGGATGCATGTAAAATTAAATACAAGAAAGAAAACGAAAAGCAGAGCGAATTGTTTTACAAGCTAAGAAAAATAAATTATAATTAAATAAAACAAAATAATTTATTTTTATTCATTTGTATCAGTTTCAGAACGTGTCGCTTGTTATATTTTGTGTTAGACTTAAGTTGCCTTAACTTGGACTGAAACTGATACAAATGAATAAAAATAAATTATTTTGTGTTGTTTAACTTTTAATTTGACCACATGACATTGCATTGTCTTCCAACCTACAAATCCATACAAAACTTCAGCTCAATTGGACAACGGGAAGTATATTAAATTTTAATTGCAAGATTCTATTACAGACACACAGACGGACCGACAACGGGACAGGTGAAGCTAAATAAAATGTAGTCATCACCAATTGGGAAATAGGTGATGACTACACTTTTACAATTGGAAAGATACATTTTTTTTTCTTATTCCTATACTTTACAGAACTTAAAATCTATACTTAATATTATAAAAAGGAAAGATTTGTATTTTTGTACGTATGTAACGAATAGAGTACACAATCTACAAGTACTTACAAAATAATACAAGAATACTTTATTTGCACACAAGTAATAGTGTTATGCCTGAAACAAGAGATTTTTTTTTTTTTTATAAAGAAAGATTTAATAAATTAAGATGTAAGCAAGCAATGCTCTCTCTGTTTTTAATTTTGCAGCCTTTGAACAGATTATACCCAAACACCATACAAGCTTTTAGAGTATTGATGGGACTGCGCCGTCCTTGTAGTGCCTCGGGGATGCTGGCTAAAGCTGATGTTGACAGTCTGTCAGCTATCATAAGAAAGCGTACTGCGATTACAAACGATTGCGGCCTGGCTGGACGTGGACAGTGCTGTCATGCAGCACTGGACTCTCGTCCACCTAGTCAAAGACACCAAACCATCAACAAATTTTGATGTAGATAAAATACTAACATAGTTATAAGTTGTCTTTGTTTTTACTAACACTATGGGTTATGCCTGAAACAAGAGAATTTTATTTTATTTTTTATTGCTCTGCACTGCATACCGAGCTAGCGCACTCGTACCAGCTAATGCCACGTGCATTCGATAGGTGGCGTTTCGTATTCGGCCTTAATATTTTTTGCGTTTACCCCTAGTACATAATATTAAACATTTTTATTCGTCTTTTTATATTTGATTATTTAAACTGTGAATAACGCAGGGTTACGTAACTACTAACAGGCGTTGTATGTTTTTTGCTTTTGTTTTTTGTTGTCATAATACACTTCGCAATCACGGGGTTTTTTCCTTTGCGAGGTGTATATAACTTTAAGAAAACACTGTAGCCTCTACAGAGGGAGGGTACTGGAGCTCTGTAACACAGGTCCTGGCTTCACACAGGCTCCAGCCTCCTCCAATCTGATTCTGTCATCATTATGTTTTATGTTTATTTTTTATTTTTATTATTACCTACTGTTGTTTGTTTGGAAGAAAAAAAAATATCTTTATTCATCTTTACCAACTCTTCCTAGTTTGTATGTATTTTTTGTGATTTTAAGGTGTGGTGTCAAATCTGCCTGAATGAAAAAATGTCCAGTGGAAATGGATAATGCACCTTACCACTCAAGACTAATGTCTTACATAAGACAAATTAATGTAAGACATTAGTTTTGAGTGGTAAGGTGCATTATCCATTTCCACTTATTGTACCACTTACTGGTTTATTAAAACCTCCTGCCAAGATTAAAATCACACTTACAAGAGTGATTAAGACAAAAACAAACTTTGAAAAGAGTTGGACAAAACCAGTTTAAATACAATATTATGAAAAGAAACAAGGAACCGCCAACACAATCACGAAGTGGTAAAATTACCCTATTACCACTGTGATTTAAATCCTATCAAAATATGGAGCCTAGCAAATGCTAGCGTTGCTGGTAAAAAGGTGGATCAAGACCAAGCCTAAACAACTCAATCACGAAGTGGTAAAATTACCCCCTTACCACTGTGATTTAAATCCCACCGAAAAAATACGTAGCCTAGCAAATAGAAGCGTTGCTGGGAAAAAGGTGGATCAAGATTTAAAAAAAACAACCGAATTGACAGAAGCTGCTTTTGCCAGCGTCCCGTCAGGGAACCGAACACATCTGGATCTTTTGAAGATGAAGACTTCAACGATGGATGAATTTCTGAAGACCACACATTTTACAACAATTTTAACTAAATAAAGTTTATTGAGCTCTTCAAAATTAGTTAATTATATGAATAAATAAATTACAGGTTTTAAACGC
The DNA here is from genome assembly GCA_018467065.1 of Ephestia elutella. Taxonomy (NCBI): domain Eukaryota; kingdom Metazoa; phylum Arthropoda; class Insecta; order Lepidoptera; family Pyralidae; genus Ephestia; species Ephestia elutella. The sequence goes on from CM031577.1 coordinate 7,460,579, forward strand.
ATGTTGAAGATTTCCTTTTATTACATTTACATTGTTATTTTTTTATTATTTCATTTTTTGTTGCTTTTCCTTAAACAACACTATATGCTGAGTTGACGACTTTTTAAAATTTTAACCTAATTTTAATGTGCATATTCGTTTTTGTTTTGTACTTGTGCGTTGTTTATTTAATATTTTTTATTATTAATTCATTTATCAGTTGATTTTAATTAATAATCAACAGGTAATATGAGTAAACATGGTTGTAATTTAAAAAAAAAGAAACTAATTAAAACGGCATGTTTATTCATACAAAAAAATATATTTTGTTTCCCTATATCTACTTAATTTTTTTTTTTAATAATGTTTCAGCTATTTATACAGAAAATAAGGTTGGAAAACTTTTGTTCAGAACATATTAATGTTCCTGAGGTTACAGTCACAAGCATCAAAATGTAAATACATCGGTCCTTAAGACAAAGGTGTAAAATTGACTGATCATTACCAACTGAAGTCTCGGACAAAACCAGTATAGGAATATGTTAAAAACTAAGACTCGATAACTTACTAGCTTGTGCCCGCGACTTCATCCGCGCGTAATTTACTAATGTTTATATCTCAGGTTCTATGCCACGTGTCAAGATAAAACCTACGCCAGATTTAAAGTTTTTTATCATTCAATTATACATAATTACTTTATTAGATCATCAACAATCCAACAGTGAATACCAAATCAAATAAAATTTCATCCAGTAGTTTTTGCATGGTGTGCGTACAAACATACATACAGACAGAATAATAGGCAAACATTCAAAAAACATCGTTTCGATTTCTTTTGGTCTTATGAAGACCCCTTATAATTTTTTTCTTAAATATCTCTTATGACTTACTTATTACAGATCAGTTTTATCATATGACTAGCTGGCGCCTGCGGCTTCGCTCGCGTTAATCCTTTCTTAACGGATGCCTATGTCATAACATATACCTGCATGCCAAATTTCAGCCCGATCCGTCCATTGGTTTGGGCTGTGCGTTGATAGATCACTATGTCAGTCAGTCAGCCAGTCAGTCAGTCACCTTTGAGTTATATATACAGGGTGTCCCAGAAGTCGACGTCAAGCCGTAATCAGGTGATACGCCTTGTCATAATAGTTATCAAAAAAATATTAAAAAAAATTAAGTCATGTATTTTACAAATTATTTGCATTTTAGTTAATTGGAAAAAAATGTACACCCTGTGATGGTTTTTGACCTTCTGTTCCTACAAATCCTTACTTTTTCAAATTTTATTTTTCTTATGTTATCCTTAATAGTGCTTCTGTAACCTGTAATCTTAAATTCTAAGCCAACTGCTCCAGTTTGGTAAAGGATTTCACTTTTTGCCAAACCAAGAGTTCAAAATTAATACTAAAGTATTTACCCAACTTTAACTGACTGTACTGAAAAAAAAATGTACTACGTTAGTTTGGCAAGTAACTTTAAAATATATTTTAAAGTTACTTGCCAAACTAACGTATCGTAACGTATGCGCTATCGCGCATTTAATACGGATTCTAAAGTGGTATAACACTTACTACATTATTTCTTAGATTAGCCAAAAAAAGTTGTAAGGAAATTCAGTCTCGTTCTAAGTTTAATAATTGTTAAACTTAAAATGAGACTCAGTTTACTTCCACCTTTTTTTAAATTATTTTTTTGTTCAAACTGCCGTCCTTTAGCCGCAATACAAGGAATATTACACGGGCGAATCTTCCACGATTTACGAATTCAACTGCTTCCGTGATTCTATCCCGAAGCTCAGCTACGTTTTCAATTGGCTTGAAATAAATCTTTTCTTTCACTGCTCCTCAGTAATAAAAAACCTTTTTTGCCCAATCTACGAAAGAATGTAGTAAGTGTTATACCACTTTACAATCCGTAATAAATGCGCCATCTTTTAAAGTAACTTGCCAAACTAACGTAGTACATTTTTTTTTCAGTACGGTCAGTTAAAGTTGGGTAAAGTATTAATTTTGAATTCATGGTTCGGCAAAAAGTGAAATCCTTTACCAAACTGGAGCAGTCGGCTTAGAATTTATGATTGCAGGTTACAGAAGCACTATTAAGGATAACATAAGAAAAATAAAATTGGAAAAAAGTTAAGATTTGTAGGAACAGGAGGTCAAAAATCATCACAGGGTGTACATTTTTTTCCAATTAACAAAAATACAAATAATTTGTAAAATACACGACTTGATTTTATTTAAATATTTTTCTGATAACTATTATGACAAGGCGTATCACCTGATTACGGCTTGACGTCGACTTCTGGGACACCCTATATATATATAGATTAAGATTATAGATAACCAAGAGTGCTATTTTTCTAACTTACGATTCAATAAATATCTCCATTACACAGATCACAAGATTTGTAGAATTTTGACAAATTGATTACCAACTGTACAATCTGGCTTTTATACTTCTAATTTCATACTAATGTAGGGCACGTTCGGTAGCAGCGTCATATGAAATCTAACCCAAATACATCTGTGTTTATTTATGAAGTGACAAATGTTGTTCCACTTTCAATATCTCCTAAATTGCTTCTTAAAACGTTCATAATGGTAATCATCTGTAGCTCTCTCGCCTTTCGCCTTCTTCACAATTTTTTCCACATTAGCATCTATAACACTACTTTCTGGCTTTACACTTTCAGTTTTCTCCACTCTTCTTTTTTTCGCATTATCATCTATATTAAATCTATTATGCTGTACAAAATTCACAGCCATATTCGTAGGTACAAATTGTGAAGGACCATCCTTTTTATTGTGCCGCTCCCAAAGAAGTTTCATTTTTGCCTCTTCTGTAGCTTCAATATTCTTTATTTTTGCGTCGATTCCTAAATCCACCTCAGGGATCCCGCTTAACATTTGATTGGAGAGCATCTCTTCAGAGCGATGAGCAGAGGATACTCTTAAATGTTCAGGTAGTGACAGCAGTGCAGCCTCTTCCGGGGATAAATACTTTAAGGAATCATTGTGTTCATAGTCTTTTTGATCATTGTTGTGGCCCTCTGTAAAATAAATAATTATTTTAGTAATATAATAAAATCTACACATACACATTAGCTCTCACCCGGGAGTTCTGTATAAAACCAATCCGAGAGGCTCATGTCTGGTTTTATGTAGAACCATGGGGAGGGCACTTCATTGAAACGGGGCGTTATATATAACTACTACTACTAATGAAACTCCGTGAACACGTTAGTAACACGTCAATGTGTGTGTTTTCATAGTCATAGCATCCCAATCCGCAAACGAACAGAGGAGAAGTGCAGAGCACGCCATTTTGCGGAAAGGGCATAGAGCTTCCTTTCTGTATGTAGTAATTATATTGATTCTGTCAGAACAGTCCCAAATCCCTCAGGAAGAAGGGTACTCTGCTGTACCATTATCAAAATAAACTGTATCCATGGTGGTGTGACTGCTAAATCTATACTAATATAATAAAGCTAAAGTTTTAAGTTTATATATTTGTTTGAATGTGCAAATAGCAGACACAATCTGCCTGTTTTGAAAAATTCTTTTAATGTATGATGTGATATGCCCGATTCATGAGGAAGGTTTAGCTTTCCTCATATTATATTCTGGCTATCCAGAATCCCGCAATTCCCATGGCAGCGAAACCGCGTAGGACAGCTAATCTCATATATAGACAAGTACAAGAAAGCTTCCATGCTGGTCTGGGAGCGAAGAAAAAACATTGAATGTGCCAGCTGCTTATCTTCCCGTGCAGATTGTAAAAGTCAATCGAGGGAAAGGGCTTTAAACTGGGGATTCCTCCACTCATAGGCGATAGGCTAGCAACCTGTCACTATACCTGAATCTCCATTCCATCAGAGAGCCCATGCACTATTCAGCTAAGCGTGGCCTTCGAGTCTCACGACTCTTGGCTCTGTCTACCCAGTAAGGGATAAAGACGTGATTAAATATATGTATGTACAAGAAAGCCTTAGAGGATTAGATCACCAAATTTTGATCTTTGTATATACCTACATCTTCAAAACTTGAAGAAGGTGGCAGGCCCCTTATGGGTCAGGCTGTCCAGAGACCAGAAGCACTGGAAAGACATGGAGTAGGCCTATGTGTCAAGAGGACACGCCGAAATAAATTTGGCATAAAAAGTATATTGAGATTGAGATATACCTACATAATTTTAGATGACAGTCTGACAAGAGGACAAGAGGACACTCACATAAATCCAAACAAATAGAAATAGACTTCAATAACAAAACCTTTTCCATTACTAAGTTATTTTATTACAGACAACACACATCTAATGAGGTTAGAAGTTAAAATTTTTGGAACATAGAGGAGAAATAAAGCGTGGAATAATGTGATAATGTGGAAGCGGGCTTCACTCAACAGAGAATTGTGGTAGCAGAAAGGAGAGGCCTTTGCCCAGCAGTGGAACGGGGACAACTATTCTCACTCATTCTCTACCATAACTATTCTCGGGGACTCATTATTAACTGTAATTTTTATATGCATCAAATCATGGGCAACATCTAGTGAATTTAATGGAAAACAGTTTCTCTTACCTTTCCGTTTAGCTAATTGTTCTTCAATATACTTCATCATCTCTTCATCCTCATCCCGTTTATTAGTTTCTGCAGAGAATTGAGTTCCTATGCCAGTATCATATGCATCATCAACTTGCTTCACTTTCCCACTCTTCAATGCTTGCATGTTAACCATCCCACCAGATTTCACTTTAAATGGATCCTTACATGTTACCTCTTCTTCTATGGAGACTTTCTGACCTGTAGCTAAAGCAATAATGCTAACTCCATTTGGTCTTTCTCTAAGTTTCTGTATTTCCTTTGCCTCCTCCAACTTTGCCAATATAACTTCTTCATCATCAGAATCATCATCTTTGAATCTTTTTCGTAAGTTCTTGGGCTTTTTAGGTTTGAATTTCACTTCCACGTCAATTTGACTTTCATCCGCCATTGTATTTTAAATTAGGTAAGTAAATAAACTGCAATAAGAAATAAATAAATATATATATACAGACAAATCACACAGATTGAGTTAGACCCAAAGTAAGTATGAGATTTATAACAAATACATATATAGATAAACATCCAAGACCCGGGCCAATCTGAAAAAGATCATTTTCCATCTTGACCCAACCGGGGATCGAACCCGGGAAAAGTTCATTGGTTTAAATATAGCATACTAGCGCCCCGAACCACATTCCCTCAAAAGGAATATACATATATTGTAGCCTATGTTACTCACGTATAATGTAGTTTTCTATTGGTGAAATTTTTTTTTTAATTGGTTCAGTAGTTCTGAAGATTACCCCGTACAAACAAACTCACAAACATTTCCTGTGTAAAGTCCATTTATCCATAATTATCCTATTATGTAAACATTCTTCACAGTACTTTTTGTTGAATTTTGTTAAAAATAAATCAAATATTAGTTCAAACCTAAACATTCTAAAGTAAAACGTTTATTAACCACAAAAGTAATTTCCTAAAAAGTCTATTTTAATTTATATTGTTGTAAAATCATAAAAAGACATGGTAAGATTGTTTACATATAGGACAATTATCGATAAATGGACCATATATAGTTCAATTGAAAATATCTGTAAGTAAGCACTTGCAAGTACCTTACAAACTGTTAAGCCCTTGACATCCCCTGCATAAATTATACACCAAAATCTCCCTCTGGAGCCACCCTGTCTATAAGTGAAAAAATTCAGTAGTTTTTGAGTTTAGCACACAAACAGATCAGACAGTCTCTATCTGGAAGTTTATTTTATACTAGCTGTGCAACAAGAATTACAGTATAAAAAGTCTATGTGCTATTTTACTCTACTCATGAACTAAATTTAATAAAATTTTGATGAGCTTTTCAGGCATGATTAAGTAAAAAAACACTCTCACTCACACATAATAAAACAAATCTAAAGAGTTAAGAATATTTAAATTTATTATACCCAGATTTAGGGTTGCCAGGTTGCCAAACCTAATAGCTGAACAGACCAGCCAGTTTAGCCAGACATTTGGGTAGTAAGGCCTGACACCCTACATTGTTGAGGATTTTGTCTCATTATTAAAAGGTACGACAAATGTAAAATCAAGCTTTTTGGTAGTACTGACATTGCGCAGGGGGTGGGCCACACTCGGTGCTCACTCATTTTGCAAAATATATAAAGCCTAACAAAAGCCGGACAGGCCGGACACCATTTATTTTGGCCGGACACGCAATCAAAAAGCCCACCTATGTCCGGCTTTATCCGGACGCCTGGCAGCCCTACCCAGATTGGAAGAGAAAGGTTATCTTACATCCTAAATTTACCCCGGGAGTGAAGTTGTGCACACAACTAGTTTAACCTACTTAGATTATAATGAGGTATTGGATGTTTCGTCTTTACCTTTGTTATAAGACAATAATTCTCATGTTTCCAAGTCAATGAGAAGTGCATCAATATGTAGCCCTAAGTGTAGATTCCGTAGTCATATGCCCATATCTGATGATTGCACTGACTTAATTTAATCTTCAAATCAATTCTGAAAGAAAGGCAAGAGTTGTAATGGTCTTGAGGACTGACAGACAGTCTTTATAGATTCCTTTAGAGGTGCCAATCTTCATTAGACAGAATCTTTTGTAGGTTAACCCACCTTTTATAAAAAAATAGGTAGATATATGAAAAAATTGTTATATCAACGCCGAGACGCAACTGCTGAACATTGAAACTTGAAATTTTGCATAGAAAATTTGGAATTACCTTCCACCCCAAAAATCACACGGGTGAACCAGAAGAAAATAGCTAGTCACGTCACTATACGTAGGTATATCACAAATTAATCAAACTACGATTTTAAAAACAGAGATATGAATTGACTTAATCTTTTTCAGACTATGAAGCCAACAGAAAAATTATCTTCCTGCTAGAATGCAGATTGGAATAATGTGGTATATTGCAAAGAGAAGGTAACGCATGTAAATTGTAAAGCCAAGCACGGATGCAGTCCAATGCTACATAAAACAGTTGAATTGAAAACGTTTTGGCCTAATAGGTATTTCTTACCTCCCAAATATTTAATCGTGATTCAATACGTAACTTCTCACCTTCTCACCAAAGCTTCTCACCAACAGTAGAATAATAAAGAAACCACAAACCACAATTAACTATTGTACATTAACGGGCTCTACTGTAACACATCTGACAGTGAGTTGGGCTTCCATCAGGGTTGCTAGATGGAATTTTCTATTTCTCCCCAAAATTGAAATTATATTTCTCCAAAACGATACTATTTTCTTTAAATTTACCCAACCGGTTTTCTACCCGTGTTCCCGTGTTCCTAACCAAAGAGTATATAATCACTACGTTTTAAGAGTCGGGACTCCCATACAAAAAAATGGACTATGAAACGGGAGCGAAACAGGGCCGCCAATATGAAGGCCACAAATGCTTAACATTGTGCCAACATCAAGAAAAAAAAAAAAGGGATGTGGTACATCACACTTATTATCGACTTATCGGTATTAGTATTTATCGACCGTTTATCGTAGGTAGGTAGGTAGGTCGATATCAGCATTTGCCGACCGTAGGTAGTAGGTAGGTGATCTAATAGTGACCCACGCCCACAATTTTATTTTGGGAGGAATTAATGAACACCAGTTTTATGTCTTTCAAAGTATATTTCTTTTACATGTTTTTATAGACGAAAAATGACAATTCCTTAACTCCAGGCTGTGCTCCAGGTTAGAAGTTCTGCAACACAAAAAAAAAACATAACTATTAAATAGTTAAAAACCTTTTCCGTCATGAGTACTGGTTATTTTTCTTGTACTTTTTTCGGTCGAAGCCGCGGGCAAAAGCTAGTATTACAATAAATGTAATTATGACAATGTACTTCAATATGGTGGTGGCGAGTGGTAGAGCGCCCGCCTGTGGATGCAAAATCCCAGGTTCGAATCCTGCCCGGGCTACATTAGTTTGTACACCAATCTGACTCATGTATGGTAGTTTTCATCGACCACCACTTGCTTCCGGTGAAGGAAAACATCGTGAGGAAACCTGCACTCTGTGTTGATGATTATCAACTAGTGTGTGAAATGGAGAAGGCAATGGCAAACCACTCCATTAAAATTGCCAAGAAAGTCGTTGTGTGTGTTTCATTCCATATAATGACCACGACCCTCAGTCATGAGGAAATACGACTAATACCTAATACTTCAATATATAAAAATGCTTACTTGGACTATGTGATCTTTTTCTTTTAGTGTCACTCACAGTAAAATTTTCTATAGAAGTTAAAGGTTCTGAAATAGAATAAAATTACAGAGTAGGTAAGTGGCTGATTATGCGAAGTTAATATTGCAGAACATGTTATTAATACAATATACTTTAATATATGAAAATACTTACTTGGACTATGTGATTTTTTACTTATGGAGTCAAGAAGTTGAAGTCTCTGCAACACAATCAATTTGTTTAGTAAATTTGGCAAGTTCTGCAAAGTTAACATTGTACATACGTAATTATTACAATATACTTTTTCCCAACCTTTTGTATTCCACTGCTGGGCAAAGGTACAATATACCCGTACTTTAATATGTAAAAAATGCTTACGTGGACTACGTGTCCTTTTTCTTTTAGAGTCACACTCAATTGAAAATTCTGAAGTTGAAGATTCTGCAACACATAAGAAAATGAATTTGCAGAGTGACATCCAATAAAATAAAATAATAAAACAAATATAATTTACTAACCCCTAACAGTGTGGCTGTAGTAATTTATGATCATCCAAAACATTTTTCCTTTTCATATGTTAGATATGTAATGGAAAGCTGAGGAACAGGTCATCAATACATGGAACAGCATTTTTCTTAAACTGCATTTTCTTATTCTTGAAATCTTTTGTAAGAAAATGCTTGCCACATACATATTTTAATTGGTTCAATTTTTCAATTGGCACATTAATCAAATTTTTGTTTCCGGTAGCTGCTACCCATTGCCTACAGCTGAAAATAAGACTAGATTAAAATTTGTATGCATGTTCTGTATTGTACATATTAATTAGTTATGATCTGAACATAAACTTAGGGGTACCTTAAAAGTAGTCACGATTATTAAGAGGATTTGCCAAGCCAAAAACATTTATCCTTCTAATACACCGTTTTGTATACATATATCAATATACCTAATAAGCTTTTCCTTCAATAGATTAAATTATGAACCATTCTTAAGAATTTTTTTATATTTTAATTTGAAACGAAAATTATCGATAAAATTTACAAACACTATACTTATCAGCACTATTGTTTACATGCAACTAAGGTTATACCTTTTAATTTACCCGTTTATCTAATTTACAATGAAATTTATGACCAACGTAGTTATATCCACGATAATCGACCGAGCGAGCGCAGCGAGCGAAGCGTCTCAGTTTCCACTAGCCGAAAATTCTTTTGTCTGTCCGGATGTTATCGCCTACAGGTCGCATTTCTGAACCGATTCTCATGAAATTTTGTAAGCAGATTCGGTAATTTTATAGAATTTTTTAGTCGAGCCATTTTTTCGAAATTTAAAAAAATGGCCGAAATATATAAAAAAAACCTCATATCTCAGCTATATAAAAAATATTTCAAAAATGTCATTAGACATTTTTGTTATTCTTATTAAGACGCATTTTTTTTGTTTGAACAACATAGTAAAATTCAATAAAACCGCTATAAATCCATATGTTATAAATTCTCATACGATAGTTCACAAAAAAATCAATAGATGGCGCAGCAAAGCTTTTAATACTCGCAAAATCGCTAATACGTTTACAAGAGTGATTTGATTTATTTATTAAATAAAATTAAATGGTTCTTAAAAATCATAATGGCTTTTTTTTTGTCTTGCTTGGCTTTGAATTGTGTGTATTTATTTGGTTAATGGTAATGTATTGTGGATTGCTTTGCATGGTAGAATTATCTTGAACACTTGAAATAAATCTGATATCAAAAAACTTCATTGTATGATTAGAATCCTATTATAAAAAAAAAAGTAATATATATATTACCTACATACCTACTAATCAGAGAGATTCGATTTCAAATTGAACTTTTTTGAACTTTAATTTTGTTGCGCAAATAACATAGGTATATACATACATATAACCAAAAGGTACCATGCATTTCCGACGACTGACGACCTCCGTGGCCTAATGGGTTCGAGGAAAATATTCTTTTTCAGATTGACGTGGGTTTTGGATATTTATCTATATGTATTTGTTATAAAATATAGTATTGTTAAATTAGCATCCCGTAAAGTCTTGAACTTACGTTGTTGGGGCTAACTCAATCTGTGTGATTTGTCTGTCTATATTTATTATTATATTATTATTTATATTATTTGAGGCAAAAAAGGCAGGTTTCAGTATTTTTTTAGTGGTATTGACCAATTAAGTGGCAGTGGGCGGGGCACATAGCTCGCAGAACAGATAGCCGTTGGGGCAGAAAAGTTCTCGAGTGGCGACCACGAACCGGAAAACGTAGTGTTGGCAGGCCTCCCACTCGGTGGACCGACGACCTGGTGAAGGTCGCGGGTTGCGCATGGATGCGGGCAGCGCAGGACCGGTCGTTGTGGAAATCCTTGGGGGAGGCCTTTGTCCAGCAGTGGACGTCTTTCGGCTGAGAGAGAGAAGAGAGATTGACCAACCACAAGAACATGTTTGGGCTTATGGTAAAATATGAGAACTTTTTACTTTCTTTCCAGCATTGGTAGGTTGGTTTCAAAACTCTTTTTAGCCAGGGACACGGTAAAATATCGGTTATTTCGTGGAAGGGCTCGCGAGGTCTACTGTTCTGACAGAACCACTAGTAATATAGATTTTGTACTTACCGATCTTCTTCTAATGGAAATTTTGCCATGAAAATTCTTTTTGACCATTCGATACGTTTTTATTTTACAAATTTCGCATTTTTTCCTGTTCAATCCGCTCATATTTGCTTTATATTTGTATCTCTACCCCTAGACGCTATAAAATTTTAAGAAAATTAGGCAGATTGCTTTAAAAAAGAGCACAGAATAATAATTAATATTCAGCGATCTTTTCAGAAAACCACACAAACAACAATAGAGAAACGTCAATGTTATAGCATGGCGGTCTAAGATGGCGGTGAAGTATAATGCGATAAAAATTGAATGCCGTCAATTGTTCACTGCTTTGTAGGTATGAATAATCTTTCGAACATAGACGTATTAAAAATTCGCTCCCGTTTTCATACGATCGTTTTTTTTCTTTGGAGTTGCGCCAGGCTGTTCCTAACGGCTGATGAGCTTTTTTTTTTTTTTTCAACAACAAGATTGAAGGAATTCAAGGAATCGAACCAGAAACGTACGAATAAATATTATTTGAACGTTCGAAAACATACAGAGATAGTCTACGTTCGCGAACGATTGTTAAATTAAACGTTCTGCACGTTTGTGAGATGAATGTTTGTTTCATTACAATAAGAAAAGGAGGCGTCCCAAACCTAAAAAAAATACCCAAAATTCTCCACGAGATTTATTTTTTCTCCAAACATTTCTCCAAAAATTCCATTTCTCCAAAATTTCTCCAAGAGTCAAATTTTTACCCAGAATTGCGAAAAAAATACCCAATCTGGCAACCCTGGCTTCCATATTTTTTTATGTATAGATAATCACAAAATAAGCCTCTCTGCAAAATTTCAAGTTGCGATTCGCAATAGTTTTGGAGAAAAAAAATGTTAAAGTTATGAAAATTTGTTCCGATTTTTACGTATATTTTGACAGGTACCGCCATTATAGTGACAGGTCACTTAGTAAAACGTTTCGTTTTCGGGGAATAGAAAAGGGAGGGGAGAAACCCCCCCAATAAATATCCTCCCGCATAGTTTTTTTTTTTAAATAAAAACAATGATGTCATCGACCTATTCGTAACTGGGAAATTCTATAAAATATCACAAATAGACAAGAGCAAATTTGGCAGGTGGACAAAGGTGATTTTTTTATATCGAAATTTTTTTTTTATCTGTGTGCTGTTGTCAATTTTATTAGGTATCACAGAAAGTGCAAATGAGCAAATCCGAACTGGCCAACCCCGACTTCACGTAGTCTTGTTTGCCCTATACGGGAGTGTTTTTTTATAGCCGGAGGCGCGGAGGGAGGGCAGCCCCCGCCCGCGTTTCAAAATGTCTGTAGATATGGGTTACTTTGATCACTCCCTTGATTAAAAAAAGAAACTTCATCATTAGTAGTGATTACTGGCAATTTTCCATTTTCATTTATGTGGATGACATCGTAATTTTTATTTTCAAAAATTCATTAAAAAAACTTAATGTCTCCGCGCGGGGGGAGTGATACAGGGGGGTCCATCCTCCCCCCTCCCATATTGAATATCCTGCGGCTAGATTCTATACCTTTCCCCTTGTTTATGTTGATGATATCCTAAAAAAAATTCATTTTTTTTTTTTTTAAGTTCATTTGCGCATGTGGGTGTCAGGGGGTTACCCCCTTCCCCCCTCTCCCCCCTAAAACCTATTTTAGTGCGTCAGATGTGGTACAGTTCTACCTCGCTTCTTTCTTAATATGTATAGATCAAGCCTATTTCGCAAATCGTGACACGTCGGTGCATAGCGATAGCGTGGTGCATCTTTTGACAGTTAAATTTGATAGTGATAAGACATGTAAACTTTTCAATCATTAATCATGCTGTTTTTTTACTATTATTATATTATATACATATACTTACTACTATTATTATATATACATATTATTCTTACTATTTTTATATGTCTGTGCTGTTAGGTGATTTTTTTTTTCTTCCTCTGGCTGACAAGAAAATGCGCACCATATAGGTTCAGCCATTATTACGACTCGGCTTTCATAAAACGTTACATATCTGTTGAGAATTTTTATACAGATTTTTTTTTCTTAATTTAGCTGTCAGAAAACGCTCATAGTATTGTGAGTGCGACCTTGAAAAATAGTATGTAGTATTGACACGTGTCAACACTATCGATAGTCAATAGTTTGCAATACTACCATAGACATAGAAAAAAAAAATCATTCTTAATTAATAAAATAAAAAAAATTTTTTGCTAGCTCTATGAATACTACTGATGATATAAAAAAAAAAATTCTGTGATGATAACCAAAACTATCGATACCTTATCGCTACTTAGTATTGTTTTTCCATACTATCAATACTATCAAAAGTGTCGGTATCGAAAGGAAAGTTCCTTTCGATACCGACACTTTTGAACTCGATACTTTGTATTCGATACTTTATTCAATGAGTACTTTTTGAGAGATTTTTCCTTTTTTTATTTTAGTAACTACTTATCCTATGAGTTTGACGAAGTTCTTATTTTTTCCATTACACCTATAACTTTATGGCTCTCAAGTTCGGAGTAGGTTGCAGACTGGTTGTTGGACAGGTTGGTTGGATTCGAATCCAACCAACTAGTTAACTAGTAACTCTAGTTTGGTCGACCAAACTAGAGTAAATTTTATTCTTAGAATAAATCGCCAGTTATCTGAGAGTAATAATACATTACTGCAGAGGCCGGGAAGTCAGAACTTGCTGGTCGAGTAGGTTTCAAGGCCGAGCGCTAGCGAGGCCTTGAATAATTATGAGTCCAGCAAATTCTAATTCCCGCCGAGCCATGTATAGTACTTTTCTCAATAAATGTGAGGAAATAAAGAAATAAAAAAAAATGAAAATAATATGAATAACTCGGGCGGAACTCCCTGGACACGGCCCACATTGTGTGTGAGGAGATTTCTTTCTATGGAGCCCCGCTGCCGATGGATTACTTTTTTATCTGTCTTTTTTTTGTAATCTAAATCTTATCTTAACTAATATTATAAATGCGAAAGTGAGTTTGTTGGTTTGTTTGTTTGTTACCTCTTCACGCTTTATCTACTGAACCAATCTTCCTGAAATTTCGCATACACATAGCTGGAAGTACGGAGAAGGACATACCTTTCGTTCCCCCGGACAAAAGCACAGTTCCCGTGGGAAATCCACGCAGGCGAAGACGCGGGCAAAAGCTAGTACTTTATATTTAAAAATGTAAGATAGAGATGCCAAATAATTATTTTAAAAAAAAATCTATGTCGGTAATATTTAATTAACAATAATTATAATGGTAAAATTAAGTTTCAAAAATACATTCACCAGCGGTGGCTCATAATCAGTTTTCGATTCTCAACAAATAAATAAGTAGGCAACCTCGAGTGATTTGGTTTGCCTCATACGCCTAATTGTAACAGGATTTTGTCAAATGAGAAGTTTGTGGAGTCGCAGCGGCGAGATGGCAGGACGCCATTATTATTGCACATTGGTATATGTGCCCACGTCAATCCTAGCTCGGCGTAAAAATGGAAAACAAGTGTTGTGAAGTGCTACTTAATATATAAATAGCTTAAAGTTGTATTTCTACAGCTTAATGCAGTTTTATCAGTGTTAAATCATAGTGGTATCGGAGGTAAAAGCAAACCTCAAAATATCTTAGGCATAACAGGAGTTTGTGCCTTGTACGTGGTGTTGGTGGCTGTGCGGTGAAGTGGCTGGTATCTGTGGACCTATGAGTTCGAGCCCCAGACTGTAAGACATTTATTTATTTATTTTCCATGTTTTTGTTGGAGTAATTTATCATTGGGTATGTGTTGTGGTGCATAGCTTTTAAATGGATATTTTTAATGGATTATGTTTTTAATTTTTGACATGTTTATCGGTTATAATTTTTATTTTTTTTATTTGAAAATTTTGAAATGCCCTTTAAAGAAATAATGGTTAATTATTTTGAATATAAGTAATATTTTAATTATGAGCCAACAAAAATCGGCTTGCCCACATTGCCCAGATTCCTCACGATTATTTGTGGCTCCCCGTGGTCTCAGTGTACATATAGGCCGCGTTCATAAGACTCAATCTAATTCTCAGTCTTCCTCCGCCGCCGTTCCATCTTCCTCTCAGGTTGGAGCAATAAATCATCCCAACTTTGATCATATATCGCACCTGAAGGGAAATGTACGGATTTTGAAACGTATTCCAAAGGGTGCTAGATATTTGGCGGCCGGACGACTCTCTGATGTAATTGACCAGTGCATTGAGAACAATGGCAGGCAGGAATGGTACAAACTGTTTACTTTTGCGTACTCAGCTTTGCGAGTTCCGGATAGTGGTGACAAAAGATCACTCACAACCAAAGTGAAGGAAAATATTAGTTTACCTTCTAGTGATATTTCTGGTGAGTTAAGTAATACGACAAAAAAAAATTGGTCTGGTTCGTTACGAAAATCTATTGAGAATAAAGTATATGACGGAGACTTGCGCGGTGCTGTTAGAATATTGACTTCCGACTGTGGTTTAGCGCCTAACAATGCGAGTACTTTGGAGGCTTTAAAAAGCAAGCATCCAGTGCCTTCACGTCCTTTATCTCTTCCTCCGGAGCCTGATAGCTCATGTCCCGTACTCTCAGTAACTAACTTAGAAGTTTTAGAGGTTATAAATTCTTTTGCCAGCGGCTCGGCTGGCTGGTTTAGACGGACTAAGGCCTGATCATCTCAAGGAATTGACGTCACCGGCGGCGGGCGATAATGGCGTGCGCCTCGTTGATTCTTTAACAAAATTATGTAACTTTTTGTTGGGTGGTCTTTTAAATCCAGAGATTTGTCCATATTTGTATGGAGCATCATTGTGCGCATTACTAAAGAAGGATGGCGGAATAAGGCCTATTGCTGTGGGAAATGTGGTACGACGCCTAGTCGCAAAGTTGGGGTGTCGGGCTGTGAAGAATGAGATGTCTTCGTATTTGCAGCCTCATCAGCTGGGTTTCGGAACGGTATTAGGATGTGAGGCTGCGATACATGCCACTCGGACTTTTTCTATGATGAAGATGAGTGATGATGACGTCATTATAAAACTGGATTTGAAAAACGCCTTTAACACTGTTGAGAGAGACATAATTTTGTCGGAAGTACGGGATCGTATTCCTAATCTTTATCCATTTTTACACCAGTGTTATGTCCCATCCAGCAATTTGTATTTTGGATCTTCATCCATATCCTCTCAAGTGGGCGTTCAGCAAGGTGACCCATTGGGTCCGTTGTTATTTAGCCTTGCTATTAATAAAATAATCTCGTCCCTTGAATCTCCTTTAAACATATGGTACCTGGATGATGGGACAATAGGTGGCAATCATGCTGTGGTAAAGAGAGACATCGGTACCTTAGTGGCCAAATTAAGCGAGATTGGTCTTGAGTTAAATGGTACGAAGTGCGAGTTATTTGCGCTCCAGCCTGATTCGTTGCATGTCAATGAGTGTTTGACGTTACTCCCGGGTCTAAGAGTTATTGACAAGTGCAATTTTCATCTGTTGGGTGCTCCGGTTTTTGCTGATGCCGTTCCGACGCTCATCAAAGATAAGAGTGAAGTTATTTTAAAATCGGGACTTACTTTGAAAGAGCTTTCGGCGCACGTAGCTTTAAAATTATTTGTCAGCTGCCTGTCTATGCCAAGGTTAACTTATACTTTGAGAACGGCTCCAGTGTGGCTCTTTCCTACAGATATCACTAATTTAGATTCCACCATCAAAAGTACTGGAAACAATTTTAAATATAAGCTTGGATGAGAGTCAGTGGCAACAAGCTTCATTGCCAGTTAGACATGGTGGTCTTGGGGTGCGTAGAGTGCAGGATACGGGGCTTCCAGCATTTTTGGCTTCATCACATGGGGTGAAGAGTCTAGTCACTCGATTGTTATCTCAAAATGGTGACGAGATATCTCTGCCCTATGTGGAGGAGGCATTGGCTGAGTGGCGGGTCCGGTTCCCGGCACAAAATATCCCGGATCTCCCTCATGTGCAGAGAAAATGGGATGACACACTCGCCAAATCCATCATAGACGATATGTTAAGAAGGAGTTCTGATGTTGATTTGGCGAGACTGAAGGCTGCGTTGTCTCCTGAATCAGGTGCGTGGCTTCATGCTTTACCGTCTCCCCAGATAGGGACATTGATGGATGACAATTCTTTGCGTATAGCGGCTGCCCTTAGGATTGGCTGTGACATTTGTGAGCCACATAGATGTGTCTGTGGAGCGTCAGTAGATTCCAGGGGACACCATGGCCTTAGCTGCTTAAAATGTGCGGGTAGATTCCCGAGACATCATGCGCTAAACGACATAATTCGCAGGGCGTTGGTTAGTGCAAATATTCCATGCATTTTAGAGCCACCAGGACTGAGTCGCACGGATGGCAAAAGACCTGATGGTTTAACTTTGGTGCCATGGCAAAGAGGTAGGTGTTTGCTTTGGGATGCGACGTGTGTAAGTACGTTTGCTGCTTCGCATCTCAGGGATACCGTCCGGGGTGCGGGGTCAGCAGCGGACAGTGCGGCAAGGCAGAAACATGCCAAATATCAGTTTTTGAAACCGGCCTATATCTTTGTTCCGGTGGCATTCGAGACCACGGGTGTTTGGGGAACCGAGGCTAAAATATTTATTAGAGAGTTGGGCCACAGATTATCGGAAAGATTAAGTGACGGCGGCCGCTCCGTTTCGTATCTGTCTCAGAGAATCTCCATCGCCATACAGCGCGGCAACGCCGCCAGTATTATGGGAACTTTTGAGCCAGGTACGATGCGGGGTGGCCTATTAGACTAAATATTTTTGACGAAGCATGTTGCGGATATTTTTCTGTAGACTTTTTGACGAAGCATATTATAATGAAGGTCGCCACTTGAGAACTTTTCTGCCCCAACGGCTATCTGTTCTGCGAGCTATGTGCCCCGCCCACTGCCACTTAAATTTGGCGATTCTGCGGGCTATGTCGGTTACTTTAGTTCTCCTACGGATCTCCTCATTTCTGATTCGATCACGCAGGGAAACTCCGAGCATAGCGCGCTCCATCGCCCTTTGGGTGACCTTGAGCCTTCTTATGAGGCCCATAGTAAGCGACCACGTCTCTGTTCCGTATGTCATTACTGGCAACACACACTGGTCAAAGACCTTAGTCTTGAGACACTGCGGTATTTTGGACGAGAAGATATCGCGAAGCTTCCCGAACGCTGCCCAGCCGAGTTGGATTCGACGGTTGACCTCTTTCTCGAAGTTGGACTTACCTTTTTTTTTTTTTTTCGTGTGGAAAGACCCTCGTCTCATCCATCCAGCCACGGGAAGCCGGACAGGTATGTGGGCCTCGAACCCACCGCAACCCCTACCGCATATATGCCAGGACCGTGTGCTTCTCACGCTCCTTAGCCCTGGCGCGGTACCACGGCGGCCCCAGCGCGGCTCGCTCTCGAACCACCTCTCCAGCGAGAGGGTCGGAGCGGCCAGCGGGATAGCTGTGCCAAAATTTCCCGCTAGGGTAAAGGTGCACTTGACACGAATGCGCCTTTCCACCCGAGGGCCGTTAAGCCAGGCGACGGAATCCCGTTTCCGCCACCCAACCAGCCCTCAATTTTTTGGGACCTGACAAGGTCAGGCCCTACCTTATCTCAGCCACAGGGGATAGGTTGTCCCTATCCACTGTGACCGAGACAGGCCCACCACAGTTCGGCCGTAGAGGACAGGGAGTGCGGCGCACCGCAATACCGACACGCCTCTTCCCCTGCGGCCCCACCGACACCGTGCCCAGCGCCACGGCCACGCTCGGTCGCGGAGGATAGGGAGAACGGCGCTCCGCAATACCGGCACTCCTCTTCCCCCGCGACCCCTACCACGGCTGTGAGAGTAGGGCGTGTGTGCCCTCTACTCTCACAGCCAGGCCACTAAAAGCGGCCTCCTCCCGGCCCGGGGTCGTCACTCCCGGGCCATGGGTTCCTATTAGCTTCCCAGCGGTCCCGCTTCCCGCTGGTACTGAGCCCCCCCATCGCTACAAGATTGGAACCCGTTCGGGGGGGGGGTACAAGTTGGACTTACCTAACTGAACT
Source organism: Ephestia elutella (assembly GCA_018467065.1). Lineage (NCBI taxonomy): Eukaryota > Metazoa > Arthropoda > Insecta > Lepidoptera > Pyralidae > Ephestia > Ephestia elutella. The sequence continues at coordinate 7,479,517 of CM031577.1, forward strand.
GTTTGTCCCAGGTATACATAATAGGCTATGTATGAAATTTTTTAAAAAGCTTGAAATTTTTTTTGGTTGTAGGAATAACATTCCTGGTTAGCCCGTAAAAATCTTAGAATTTTATGTTCTACCAATTAATTGTAAAAAAACATTGTTTATAATTCGCTCAAAAATGGCGGAGCTATGGCTGTTAGGGATCTTTCACATGCCATGACATTTTAAAAAATGCAAGTGTCATTTGAAATTTGATTAATGACATTTAATGACTGTCATTTCTAAGAGTTATGTCATTGTGACAATCACAGTCATTGAAACTGACATAACAAGTGACACTTGCATTTTTTATTATTATATGGCATAGGAAATATCCTTTACAGCCGTAGCTCCGCCATTGTTGAGCTAATTAAAAACAATATTTTTTTATAATTAATTGGTAGAACAGAAAAATCTAAGATTTATACAGGTTAATCAGGAATGTTATTCCTACAACCAGAAAAATATTCAAGCGTTTTAAAAAATTTCATACATTGCCTATTGTCAACAACTTCGAGTGTAGAGTCTTCAACCTTTAGAGAAGAACCGGAAAACGTAGTGTTGGCAGGCCTCCCACTCGGTGGACCGACGACCTGGTGAAGGTCGCGGGTTGCGCATGGATGCGGGCAGCGCAGGACCGGTCGTTGTGGAAATCCTTGGGGGAGGCCTTTGTCCAGCAGTGGACGTTTTTCGGCTGAGAGAGAGAGAGAGATAATGAAGGTAGCGATTGGCTGTATGACAAGCTACATAATTAATGTGACATTGACAGATGACAGTTGAATTAAACAGTTTTAAACAGCGGCCAGGAATGAATTTTCATACGTAGGGGTGCAACATCGTTCATAAAAAATATCGATACTGAAACATCGATATTTTTTAAAGTGCAACATTGATGTTGAAAACATCGACATTTTAGGACGATACATCGATGTTTTTTTGATGTTTTATTTAATTACTGGCAGGGTCAGCAAATACAGCCTTAAAATACAGAGAAAAGGCTTTTTCTTTAAAAACATAAATATTAATAACCTAAGTAGGTTATCAATATTTTTTATAAGAAAAAGCCTTAAAACCAAAACAAACCTACTACCAAAATAAATCTAAGTAGATTCAATTTGGTAATCATGATTCAATGTCAAACAATTAGTTACTTTAAATGATACATCTATAACGTATTAGGATATGAAAAGTAGTAGAAAGACAAATTAAACAAATATCAGAGACAAATTAAACAAATATCAGAAAGACAAATATGAATTTAACAAAACTTATTTACTATTTTTATCACAGAAGTAAAATTTTTTTTTAAATATAAGCAGAAGGAACACAAATTTCACACACACACTGATGATATTTGACAATATTTGCATCCTGTTCATGATAAGGACTGTCACATAACTCTGTCCCTTTCCTTCCTTGCATTGCAATGTATTGCATCACGAACCACTACACTGAAAGATTTATCATCCAAGCCGGATTTTTCATGCGAAATGATCCTTAGCTGTCATATTTGTTGTGTTGTCACAGTTGTCATAAATATTTAAAATTATTTTTTACTGTTTTGTGCTTTTAAACTCAATAGAAATGATAAAATGCAACGTGTACAATATGTGGAAGTGTTTCATAAAAAAATATTCGTGGAATATCGTTCCTTCGGTAAGCAATACATGTTTTTTTGACGTGCCCAATGATAATATACAATTTCGTGTTATTTTTGAAACAATAACCATTATTAGACTTTTGAATGCTATTTATCAGCAATATCATTATTTATTTTATAAAGTAGTGTATTAATTATAACCATTTCATAAGAAATACTACAAGTAATTTAATAATTTCGTAAATAGCATAGATCATTTGACAGATCCAGTTTTGTTTACTATGGCTGGGCCGAATCAAGGCAAATATACGAATTTAGTACCTATTCTATAAAAATCTCAGGAACTCTTTCTTGAAGATTAAAATGCACATTTTATAAAAATACTGACAGTGAATTTTATTTTAGGACAAGGAAAATATGCCAGAAAATAATACCTCAAGAAAGAGAACTGTTATGGGGAGTATTTCTCTTACGTACTACGAGTACCAGGACAGTGAATGGACGCCAGCAACCATTAACATCATTGCAATGTTTCATTGCACGTGATTTTTAATAATTTAAAATAAATTTTATTGATTTAATGACTAGTATTTTTTCCCAAAAGGGATAGAATTTCCCATCGTAAAAAGCTGATGCAGATCCGTCCGCATACCGCGCACGGCTTAAGATTCAGCGTCTCAAAATTTTTGGTTTTGCTACACTGTACCGAATATAATTAATTATCTTAGATCCGACCCTGTATTCTGTCGTTGTGTGAATCGAATAATCTTAGTGTGTGTTTTTGCCATGCAATTTCAAATGACATGTTCAGTCTGCTTACTATTATTATATGTCTGTGATTTTTATCTTTTTGTATAATTACGTACAATACAAAAAGATGGCGCTGCAATCAAACATCGACTATAAAACATCGTTTTTAATGAACGATATATCGATGTTTTCTTGTAGTTCAACATCGATGTTTATGAACGAAATCTCGATTTTTTAAAACATCGATGTATCGTTTGCATCCCTATTCATACGCCAGGAATACTTTCCATGAGCCATGAGATTTTTTTTCATGAGCCAGGAATCACAAACTTCAGACGTGTATAACTCTGTACTAGTCGACTCAGTGAGTCGTTTCTTCAAAGTGATACACTGAAGCGTATCTCGAATGTATACTAAATACTAATAGTGTATCTGTATCATTCATTCAGCTCTTTCGGATCTCGGTCAATTTGAGGTATATGCGAATCGCGATCACCGAATCACTGCATCCGCTGACACGAAACTTCACGAAAGAGTGAGATCGAGATGTTAGATTTAACGCAAACAAAATAGTACACACGTAAAGTCTTAAATTCATTTATCCATAGACTAATAAATTTTATTTATTTAGGTAATATACTCACTGTAAGTCCTAAGCCTGAGAAAAGTTTGAAGGGGAATCGATTTAATTTAAATGCTTAATTATAAATCTAATGTGTACATATATTTTACTATCATGTATTTTTTTTTTATTAAAAATGTATGCATTAAACTAACAAAGCTCAATTAAAAGCCAATTAGGGAGTTATTTAATTGATTCGCGCTAGCAATTTAACTGCCCTAGATTACTTGAGTTTCGTTCGTTCAGTGATTCAAATTATAATGATACGTTCCACTGATACGAATCTTCGTACTGATGCAGATACAAATGATCCATTCACATTCACATAGATGATACACTCTTGCCAGAACATTTCCGAGTATTTTTGAGAAAATGAATTTTACATTTTACCATCTGCCTAAGAATAGAGGGCCTATTCGGGAATAGCTCCACATACTAATGGAATGTAGTAACATGGAGTGTAACACAAAAAAAAATTATGTGGAGTGTAATAATGCAGCCATGGAAGTAATAAACACTTATACTTGTTAAAGAAAATGTCAGAGCGTTTGTGAAATATTTAAAATATACTTATATTTACGTTACAAGCTGTATTCATCAATTCGCTACCCCATATTTACTTTAACAATACTTACGTACGTAAGTACTGTTAAAGTACTTCCATGGGAATAGCAGAATAATCCTAGAATAGAAGTCGCGTCTGCATAGGTATATTTAAAAAAATGGATTAACTATGTTTTATTCCTAAAGACTAGGCCTTATAAGCCTCAATAATTTATTGTACAATACAGACTTGGCTTATGCCTTCTTCTTCAGTGGATATTAGCCACTTTTATATATAAAAATATATTTTACAAAGACTTGGCTGCATGGGCTAGTACTATTTGCCTCCACATTAAAACGAGGGAAACAACCAAAAAAAAAAGTTACTGTCTGCTGTCACTGCTGTCATTGACATTACTGTTGACATAAAATAATGCGACAAAAAACAGTTGCTATGACCTAAGCCTTTACATCTTTGCATTATAGTACAACATCTATTGGCCGGGTATTATATTCATCGTTCTGCTTCACGCGTTTAGTTATTCCAAGAACGGAAAAACCAAGGAAAAACGTCTAGGTATTGGTTTACTCGAGATAATAATCGAGGAATATTTAAATACCTAGTATAGCTATTATATACAGCGAAGAGAGCCTATCTGGACCGGCCGTAGACCGATGGGCAGCCCCAGGTACCGCTGGAGTGATATGGTTGAAGCTGACATGCGCGAGCTGCAAGGCACTCCGCACACGTACGTAGCGGTTGAGTTGGCGTCGAGTTGGACACGCGTCGAACGACAGCTAGGGATGCAATATCGTTCATAAAAAATATCGATAGTGAAACATCGATATTTTTTAAAGAGCAACATCGATGTTGAAAACATCGACATTTTAGGACGATACATCGATGTTTTTTCGATGTTTTCTTTAATTACTAGCAGGGTCAGCAAATACAGCCTTAAAATAGGCTTTTTCTTTTAGAAAATATTAATAACCTAAGCAGGTTATCAATATTTTTTCTAAGAAAAAGCCTTAAAACCAAAACAAACCTACTACCAAAATAAATCTAAGTAGATTCATTTTGGTAATCATGTTTACATATCAATTAAACAAAACTTATTTACTATTTTTATCTTTTTGTATAGTTACGTACAATACAAAAAGATGGCGCTGCAATCAAACATCGACCATAAAACATCGTTTTCAATGAACGATTTATCGATGTTTTCTTGTAGTCCAACATCGATGATTTAACATCGATGTTTATGAACGATACCTCGATTTTTTAAAACATCGATCAGCGCAACGGCAGTGCAATGGCCACGTATGTACATCTTCAAACAAGTCGCACACGAGGAGTTGAGGCGGCGTTGCGTGTTGAAGGCCAAAATTCATTTTGGATCACTGAGCCCGGATAGTACTTGAGGGTTTTTAGGAATATTTCCGAGAAGATGCCAAAGTGTTTCTAAAATATCTACTATTTCATTAAAATCCTATTTCTTTCATTAGTCAGTAGGGTTAATTAAAAAAAAAAAATGTTAAAATAATTGGGTTCCATATAAAAATATATGGGATCTACCAATACAATGAAACTGATGCCAAAGTGTTCCTAAAATATCTACTATTTCATTAAAATCCTATTTCTTTTATAAATCTGTGGGGTTAATTAAAAAAATAATAATTTGGAAAAATATTTTGGCTCCTTATAAAAATGTATGGGATCTACCAACACAAAGGAAACTGATGCCAAAGTGTTCCTAAAATATCTACTATTTCATTCAAATCCTATTTCTTTCCATAAATCAGTGGGGTTAATTAATAGTACATTACGATACAAGTGTGCAAAGTGGGTCATTACGCACAAGAGGTGATATTGGCGCGCGAGCCGAAGGCGAGGGCGCTAATAAAGCCGAGTGTGCATAATGACCAAATGCACACGTGTATCGTACGACGTTTTTCAACACACTTGTGAGTAAAAAAAAATAATGTGGTCCTAACATCTAATTATCGGAAAACCATTGCGCCCTTTTGTCATTCCTCCACTTTATAAAACATTCGTATGCCGCCAAATACTTACGTTTGATTTTGGAGGCAATAAACTATTACTTGCATTACGCGCCTCGTTAATGATTTCAGGTGGAGTTAAATTTACATATTCTTCCATACTAGTCGACATTTTATTAAATATTTAATATGCTAACACGGCGAAAATCGGAAAATGTATCTAACAAACACAACATAATAAATATAGTCTTGTTTTTTATTCGCGTGCCGCCGCGCGCCACCCCGCGCCGTGCGCAGGGAGCGCGCGGTGCACGCTGCGGATGGTATATCGCCATACAGCCAGTACTTGGCTGTATAAAAATCATTATCTTTGCTTATTTAAAAACTGTTGTTATTTTCCCTATTTGATCTTATATGTATTATGCGGCTAAATTAAAAATGCTTTGTGGAATTCATAACACGCATTAGTTTTCTATCTTTTGTATAGCGCAGTATGGTAATTTTTATTTCCAAACACCTCCGTAATATATTCGTAATACCTTCGTAATATATGGCATTATGGGCCTAAATTCGATGTAATAAGACCCACTTTACGAGCAATTGTGTTGAAAAAAAATATATCGCACCCAAAGTGCAAGTGAAGAAGAAGCGGCGCAACAAACTTCACTAATAGTGAATCATTTCAGTCTCAGGAAGTCCAGTGCATAGTCATACAGGACATAGTCCTCCCCTAAATGTGAATAAGTAAAAAAAGACACCGCGGTACATAAATTAATAAATACGTTTTTATTCTTGTTTTTTTTTTAATTAATAACATAAACATAGGACGGCAAAAAGGTCGATAATAAGTTTACTAAGCCACTGCTGTGCAATATCTAATAAATCAGTAGGTATTTTACCATTACTGGTCTATAATTAGTAAAATAAATATTTTTATAACGTTCGATACCATAAAAACCCCATGCATTTGAGCAACGGGCAACGACTCCATAGTAAAAAAATATAAGTAATTGATAATATATTTCCATGGATTTAACACACAATAGGATAATTTAAAAGCAGCTTTTACATATAGGCTTCTCCATACTGGATTAAATGGCTGACATAAATGTCATTGTCAACGTCATGTATATCAACAAACGTCACCTTTTGTTCAAGACAAGACACAAGACAAGAGAGAGTGATAGGTAGGTACCTATTAGGTACCTACCTACTCTTTGCAAGAAACCACGCTTCTTTCCTTCCGTCTCTTTGATTTTTTCTGATATTTTTGAAATGGTTTCGTCGAAATTCCTCCTGCTTGAGGTTTCGTCTTAGTGTTTGTTTTTTGGAAATAAACTCCGAGTGCCAAAATAGAAATTGTCGGTAGGATCCAACCACTGCAATAGATATTTTCAGGCAGGTACAAAGCAAAAATAGCTAAGCTTGTTGTGTGTGAATGGGTCATGTTGAAGATGTAAAAAATCCTCTGTGGTAAATTTATTTTTCTTTTTGATTTGTGACATTTTAAATAGATGGTTGTTGTTTTTTCACGCCTGACGAGAATACATATTTTTCTCAATTTCTTGATTTATTTTATTGTTTTCAAGTGAAGTATCTAAGAAGTGCGTGGACAGTATAAGTCGGTATGCAGGTAAATTCAACCAACCAAGAGCCCCAAGCACCAACAACCCGAAATTCATTTCGAGGAAATGCTTAACTTCTTCTCCCATGTGTTCCCATAACATTAACTCAATTATGGCTTTTAAGCTCTCAGCTCTTGGAATTGATTCTTTTCCAGTCATGGCTTGATAAACTTTCTCACCTGTAACTGCTCCAATGTACCATTCATCTGTACTATGCCAAAGGCTCGGACTTGACCTCTCAAATGATGTTACTACACAGTTCGGTAAACACCATAATGTTGCTAGAGTCGAATCTTTTAATTTGATTTGTGTACAAAATCTCTTTTTTGATACAAATTTTGCGTTCATTTATTGAAGTTGCTGAGTACTTTTTGCACGAACATTCCGGAAGAAATCCTTCCATAGTTGGATTCCTCAATCATTCTCGCAGCATGTCCGATGGTGAAACTAATCTGTCACATAGCGAGAAAGGTAAAGGAATATACATCCTCAACCATTATCACAGCTCAACTTGTAGTGTGGAAGAGAATAACAGTTCCCCAAGCCACTACTGGGTCTACTGGTAGTGTTGTGTCACGAGGTTGTGCTACGGGTAAGAAGCGGAATTACCTACTTAATTGTATTTTATAAATGAATCAAAATAAAAATAATAAAATGAAATTCCTCTGCTGAGAATACCCAAATAATGAAGAAGTTATCCCAATGCCATGTTTTGTCTTGTATTCCATTTCTTGTAAGCCAATTCTTGATTCATTTTGACCATTTTTCACTTCTTCTGATTGTGTGGCCTGTCCACTTCCACTTAAGTTTTCTTATGGTCTCATGACAGCTTGTGTTCTCGTGCGGTTCCATCCTGGCACCCAAGCAATTAAAGGGACAAGTGTATTTCTTTTTCCACTTTTCCCTTCCATGCCATCACTGGATTTAAATTCTAAGTAAGTACAGTCGAGAATAATATAATGTTAATGGAAAATGTATTTATTTAACACTTAGGGACTTAAGCAGCATGAGTCCCTAAGTGTTATATAAATAATGTGTCACAAACTTAGGCATGGATTATGCCTCATTTTGTGACACTTGAAATACTTACTACCGGGCTTACTGGTCCCAGTACAAAAACCCAAATTATTCCAAAACCTTACCTAACACTTAAATTTAAATTGTGAATACTATAACATGTATAAAAAAATCAAATTAATAAAATAAACTTATATTTATTGTTTTTAAATTAAAAACAGGCTATTTCAAATTTATAGGTAATTTTTTAATTTTGTTTATATTACATTTTCTGGCAAAAGGCCAATTTGTATTACAAAATATTTTGTTAGAATTATCAATTTCTAATATAAATATTTTATTTTCTGACTAAAAGGAAGCAAAATTGAGATTTTGGTCTTGACCTTAACATTGGTCTTTCTATTCTTTGGTTGGATGGAGCTGTTTCTGGGATATTTCGAATGAGAATTTTTATATGCTGGTGGAATGTTTGTGATAGAAATTCTTTCTTTCAATATTCTATATGGTCTTTTTATAAATTAGATATGATGAACTTTAGTACTAACTGCATCTAAGGTGCTTTGAAATCCATAAAGTACTATATATGGTCGTTTGGTCTTTGCCAATGTAGCTGCTATTTTGTCAAATCAACAAAAGGACACATTCTAAATCCATTAAATCCACCTAAAATTAGGTGCTGGTCAATGAAGGCCTTGCCTGGGTAGTGAGTTCGGTCCAGTTAGATTTAGAGGTAAGCTTTCCAATCGAAATTCAAACATAAGTACTTTTGTATAAAATCAGGTTTTACAATAGGTTCCAGGGTCTTAAATGATCTTCATTCGAATTTAATCTAAATCAGTTCAGCAGTGTAAAAGTATGAATCGTATATTGAAGGAAAAATAAGCAAAAAAAAGTATAATTAAAGAAAACATTTTTTTATTAAAATCTCCAATCATCATTATTACTAATATCACTATCTTCACCTTCGTCATAATACATTTACTATTAACTGACATGAATTATTAATGAGTCTGCGACTGTGTCAATCAGAAGGTCGAGAGTTCACCAATCATCATTACTTTTAGATCACCCCTCGTATTTAGTTTTGCCCTGATATGGTAAATTTGCGTATTTTCTTTCAAAACATTTTGTATACTCCACGTTTGTACGTTTACGTCCCTGTTTTGGTCGACCTCCCGAAGTTTCTAAAAAACTAAGCTTTCTGAATGAGTCTCTTCAACTATAATATGGTCAGGTGATGTACAGTGGGTTGCCAAATTATTAGGGACAGTCGCAAAAAAATGTATTTGTGAAGTATTTGGCTGTAATTCATCAAGAAAACACAAGTTTTTTAATTAAATAAAATTTAATATAATTAGAGTTATATCTAAGAAAGGTATACAAAAAATAAAAAAAATAAAAACTACACTAGGTATAATAAAAATGAATTTAAATAAGTTGAGGGAGATGTTACTTCTTACTGGTTAGTATTTTGTGACATTTCCCTTAGCCTCAATAATTGCTTCTATACGCCTGGGCATGCTTCCTATGCATTGCTTGGCACTTTCTTTTGTTTTAGGATTATGATGCCAAACCTCTATGAGCTTTTCTATCAGTCTTACCTTGGTGGTTATCATTTCTTTGGCTATTTCCACTTTGGTGATCTCCCAAAGATTTTCTATGGGATTCATATCAGGTGAATTGCCAGGCCAAGGTAAGACTGGAATGTTGTGATCTTCCAGGAACCTGGTAACACTTCTGGCTTTATGGCAAGGCGCGGAGTCATGCATAAACGTGAATTCCTCACCATCCGGGAACCATTCCCTAAGTGTTGGCAGCAAACGATTTTGCAATACTTCTTTGTATTGGTCTTGCTTCATGGTCCCCTGGACGATGTAGAGGCGTCCAACACCCTTGGCACTTATCACTGACCACACCATTATTTTGACGGGGTGTTTAACCCTCTCCACGATACAGTCGGGGTGGTATTTCTCACCGGGGCGCCGTCTGACGAAGCTACTTTTGTCTGCTAAAATTTCAAATGTTGACTCATCTGAGAAACACACCTGAAAAAAATTACTGACATTTAATAATTTTGGAAAAATATAATGGGAAATGGTATAATATAATAGTAAGAAGGCAAACTGACCTTATTCCAGTCCTCTACTGTCATGTGGCGGTGTTCCCGAGCCCAGGCCAGTCGTTTTCTCTTCATTGCTTCAGTCAGGCGAGGTTTTTTGACAGGACGATGACCTGTTAAGCCTTCTTCTGCCAACCTCCGCTGAACAGTTCTCTTAGAAACTGGTATACCAGATTCTTGAACTAACTGAGTTAACAGGCCAGCACTTTTTTTTCGGTTCTCTAAACAGATATCCCGAATTTTCCTGTCTGATCGTGGTGTTGGTACGCGTTTCCGTCCACATTTGCCTTTTCGCTGAGGTGAAAGTGGCTGCTTTTTATCTAAATTAATTTTTATTTTATTGACTACGGAACGCCAGCAATATCTGCTATCTTCCTTTGGGAATGGGTGGTGTGCTCGAGAAGTGTTTTAATTTCGGATTTTTTCCTGGGAGACAAATCACATCCCTTACCCATGCTGGAAGACAAAAGAAATTAAAATTAAATTATTTTTATTAAAATTATTTGGTGAAAAATATTTTTCTTATAATAAATTAATAATACTCACATTTTAAATGAATTTTACAAAACAAATATAAAACTAACTTTGTTTTAAATCTTCGAATTCGTCTTCCACTCTGTCGCGTCTTCAGTATACTGCGGCTCTCACACTACTCAAAAATTTGTAGAAAAAAAAATAAAACCCATAACTTTCAACATCCACTTAAAATAATAGCACAAGAAACAGGCCAAACGAAATAATAAATTACATTAACATTTTAACCACTTAAACTGCAGTCAAGTGCATCTAAAATACCGTCTGGACCCGGCGCCTTCCTGTTCTTTAGTTGTTTCAGGGCTAGTTTTATCTCTTCTATGCTAACATCAGGCATTTCTTCAAATCCAACGTTCTTGATTGGTTTGCGTATTTCTGTCGGGAACTTCGAAGTCGAGGTCGGATCAGGTTTTTTACTCTCATAGAGATTTTCGTAGAAATCTCTGGCGACACTGACAACTTGGTCTCTGTTGGTTATTAGATCACCATTCTTGTTAAACAGCTGGAAGATTTCTTTCTTCCCCTTACTGAGCTCCATTTGAGTGACTCTCTTATTTGTGTTTCGCTATAGAGCAGATGTTATAAGGCGTTCATTGAATTCCTGGAGATCTTTTTTTAGGTCTTCTCGAATTTTTCTGTGAAGTTCCATGAATTCTGATAGGTCGCAGTTGTTATCGCGTCTCATCTGTCGCTTTTTGTCTATGAGCTGTAACGTTTCTGGACTGATCTTTTGGCCTTTAGCTTGTCTTTGCGGAGGGATGTTATCAATTGCTGATAAGAGGGAACTTTTAACATGTTCTGAAAGTTCATCTTTAGTCATGTTATCTACAGTTTCGATTTTTCCTATGTTATTTTCCACTGCCCTCGTGTATGCAAACTGGTTTGACTGAATCGTCTCAGCCTTACCAGTGGACGATGTGAATCCGTTCTCAATTAGTCTACGTCTCTCCTTGTTTACGTTCAACTCTATTCGAGCTCTTACCAGGCGATGATCGCTGCTTGTGAAAAATCTGTTAAGCACCGACACATCCTTAACAATATTTTTGTTATTGCTTATCATGTAGTCGTATTCATATTTATGAATTTTATCCGGGTGTTTCCATGTCCATTTATGTTGCGATTTCTTTTGAAAAAAGGTGTTCATTGCATACAAGTTGTGTTGATGCAAGAAATTAGTAAGGATGATGCCTCTATCATTTCTGCAGCAAAGCCCAAAGTTGCCAATGCTTGTTTCCTTCCATGTTAGACATCTTTTCGCCAATCCGTGCATTAAAATCACCTATAATCAACGTAAAGCGTGACTTAAAGTTCTTCATAGCAGTTGTTATATGGCCATAAAATTCCTCAACCACATCATCACTGTAGCTTTTCGTTGGTGCATATACTTGTATAATTCTTAAGGAGTACTTTTTGGAGATCTTAAGTTTTAAATATGCCACTCTTTCAGATATAGAGCCGATTTCGAGAACACGATCTTTAAGTTCTTTGTTGATCATGAAGCCAATCCCTCTATGCCCCTTTTTACCACCTTGCCTGTGATACATGAGATGACCCGATTTCAATGTCACCAGCTCTTCACCTTCTATTCTTGTTTCGCATAAGCCTAGGATATCCCATTTAATGAGCTCAAGTTCGTTTTCCAATTCCATGAGTCGGTCTTCAGAAGACAAACTGTTGATGTTGTACGTTGCTATATTAAGTGTCATTCTTCTGTTTCGACAGTGTGTCAACTCCCAGGGATTACTTGTCGCACCCCTGCCCTGTGTCACCTGGCTACTGCTCGAACCAGGGAGAGACAAGGCGCTGGGAACTCGGGGTCGGTTGTTCTTTTGTATTGTCATGGTTTAGTTTTTAGAGGGTTTTTTAGCTATAAATCATCGCGCCAGCCACGGCGTGTTGATGATCGCAGTACTGTATCGGATTTTCCGTCTACAGATAAATCTCTTTTCCAACCGTTCTTCTCTACCTGAGATCCGCTTGAAGAAGGATGACAGGCTGCTTCCCTCTGCCAGGGCAAACACTTATTTTGATGGCGGTGTTTACTCGCCACGTCGTGGAGTCGTCACTGGACTATGCGGGATTTCATGGAGATACCTATGCCACAAGGTATCCCTCCGCGTCCTGTTAACTCCACCGCATCCGGTCCGGGACTGTTTATTTGGTAAACCTTATTCACAGCTATCCTGCATATCTACAGGACGTCCCACTATCCGCCTCCTGTGGACCCGGTAGGTAGCTGATGCTCGCCCCTACATTTGCCTTTGTATAGGCGGTTTGTTTAATTGTACAGAATGGTACTTGGCGTTGTCCATGACAATTAGAGAAGGTTTTGTAAGGTTGGGAATCAACTTCTCCGTAACCTATTTTGTAAAGTTATCTTTATTCATATCATGGTGGTAGTCAGCAGATGTACTCTTCGTCCTATACACTATACACCAAACAATAGTTTGGCACAAAACCATTTTCTCCACCAGCATGTACAATGATACATCTAGGCCCTGCCGAAATACTTTTAGATGGGCCTGCAATATCTTTATTTTGTCAGTATTTGTTCACTGAACATGAACCGTGTATGTAGGTTTCATCTAAATAAACCACATCTAGCTTATCATCGGCTTCTCGATTCTCTTGCATACGCTCCAAATACTTGAATCTGTGTATCTTTATGTCATGTTGCTCCATAAAAATAGTCCTTTTTGATTAGCACTTCACGAATTCGAATCCGATGTCTTTCAAAATAGTCTGAAGACAAAATGAGATTGTTATTTTTAGATTACTGTGTTTTTAGATTATATTCAAACTGAAAGAAAATGAAATTCATTTTTGCTCCTTAATGATTCTCACCCTCCTTTGAAATTGATTTCCTCCCGAAGAATTTGTAGCAATTTCATGACAGAGGGTATTTCTTTTCGTACAGTGTAAAACTGATTTATCTTGTTTCTGATAAATTCTAAATCAAAACTATCCAATTTTTTTTTGCCACCTTTCCTCTTTTTACCGGGCGTACTAAATACGCCTCTGTTAGATCTGTCTTCAGCAACAATTCGTCTTATGGTAGTATAAGAAACCCCTGAAGTAAACCAAAGTTTAGCATACTTAATATAATACACACGAAAAATGCAATAAACCAAAGTATCAAAACGTGTCATTCCTACTTACCAGTCAACGCTTGCACATGGCTCAATATCGATGATTGTGTTCGTAATGCACTTTGTTCATCAAGTATTCTTTGATAAACATTGAAAACAATATTTCTTGCTTGCGATCGAAAAGGTTTCTTCGACATTTTCGCCACTTTTTAAAGGAAATTTGAAGCCAAACCAAAAACATTTCCTCGAAATTTCAGTTGACAGATGACATTTTTTTTGTTGCCATATTAAAATCGCTATTTTTTAAACTTTTCTTTGCCATCAGAACCTGGTAGACCTATACATACATTTTTAAACGATGAGACAATATAACTTGGCTAAGATTGTTTACATTACATTATAATACTTACATATATAAAGGTGAAGCTAATAAAAGCATGTTATAGAAACAAGAGATACTTATAGGGCTGCTGCTGGTAGAATGGTATTCTGGGCACGTTCTGGGTTAGTTAATGTGTTTGCATTGTCCAAGTTTTTAAAAATTTGGCTCGATCTCCAATTGGAGGAATTAGTTCTTTAACTAGACTACTACCATCGAAACTAAAAAAAAAAAAAAAATCAACTGCCTTTTGAGTCATGGCATCGCCGAATCCAAAGAACAGGGCTGTATTAATTTTATCTTGTATATCCTTCTCAGCTTGTTTGGTCTTTGGGTGATTCTCGCGAAAAGCATCCTGTCTGCGCATGTCTCACTTCCGCTGGCTCGGTGGCCTAGCTCGTGGTTTCGACGACGGCTGGGGTGCCTGTTACGTTTCAGGAATAGGCTCACGCCTAGAGTTGAATTGAATTGAATTGAACGGCCAATCCACATTCATCCATTTCTTTCTCTAAAATCTCCCAACTTGCTTGGACAGGACATCAAGCCACGCACATTCCATGTGCCAATATTGAGAGCATGGTTCTTGGTGTTAAGTCTATTAGTATTTATCCCAGTAGCTGAGTTGCAGCAGGTAGCCAATTTCACACCAGGCGACCCGGACTCATCCTGGCGCCGGGAGTCAGCCAGATGGCATGACACATCACTTATAGAATCAGAACTGCTCATGGTGGTTTTCTTGGGAAGAATAGTAGCGGTAGATTCCCGTTCCTTTCTGCACCAGTCTTTCAGAGGTGATTTACCGCCCTCTCGGCTACTGCAGCCGCCCCGAAACTCTGGGGGTCAGGTTATTTCCCGCCGCCTGATATTTGGCGTTGTTGCTCGATTCTCGGCGTTGTTGCTCGATTGGCACCACCCAGGGGCACGTGCAGGGTTGTTGAAGGTATTTCCTGCGGACGTGAGCACCTAAGGTTAAGTAGGTGTTGTCAAATACTATAAAACATTGTAGACCTCATTTCTGTCCTCGGACAAGATTGTGGTCAAGAGCAAACCCATCTTTAATAAAAAAAAAAAAAAAAACTCTCGCTAGAGTTTATGTAGTATTTGGCGTGTAGGTAAACCAGAAAACATAAAAAAAAACTAAGGTGTAGGGATGTTTCTAAAACCTTCTCGTTTCGTTCGCTCTATTTGATTGGTAGGATGTGTTACATCAACTATGCATGATTGGTCATATGAAAAAGCGATGTAACCGGGAAATTGCTCAGGGGGCCTTATTCATAACGTGAGACACAAGAACAAAAACGCAGTTAAGTTAGCTATTTAAAAAGTTTACCACTTAATTAAAACACGACTTCTCATTTGAAGGAAATTATAATTACCCCAAATAACAAAAAAAAACATACTTATTTCATCACTCATTATTCATTGGATACAAATAATTTTACGACAAAGTCATGGTAGTGACAATAAAGTCGCTTAAACTTATATATGTATACAAATCTGTATAGTCATTGCTGAGACTGCCGCACTTCATACAATTTCTTAAAATACGAATATGTCGCCATCGGTGCCAAGTGCAGGAGTAAGGATATTATGTAATTGTTTAGTTACGCATGTTATTTATACTACAAGATTCTAATGTTAATTTAGATTATTTAATTTTTAATTTGGCACTGAGGTAGCATGCCAATACATTTTTCTTTTTGATAAATCTGCCTATATGTTATTTCATGATTTTAAGTTTTATGATGGAAGTCGGTTCATTTTTTTTTTAACAAAAATTATTTCATCTTTTTTAGTGCACCTATAATACCTATTTTCATTAATTTTGTTGTCATGAAAACTTAAACTTATTTTATCACTGCTGGCCGAAAATTAAGGAATTGAAAGTTTTTATGTCAGTTTAATTTAAAATGTCAAAACATGTCAGAATTCCATTATTTTTGGCACATAAATAGACCAAGAGCCCGCGACGACCAAACCTTTCTTATTTAAAAAATCCTGAATGTTTCTCTGTGTGGGATATACGGGTAAAATAGATTAGCGACTAAGCATAAAGTTTGGATCTTAGTTGCTTATGCAGATAATATGGATAACAAAAGTGATTTTTATAGGTATAACAAGCACCCTTGGGGACCTTTCAAAGTAACATTAAAATTCTGCTTTTATAATAAAACAAATATAACAATAATTTAGTAAAGTTTCAATGTCTGTCAGGGGTTTATATCTGCGCTAATTGCTTGGCAATGGATGGCATGATTTCTAATATTATTCTGAATAAAATCTTATTATTAAAATCGATTGCTACAAATTATCTGCCTAAGTCATCATGATGCAACTATTATAGTCGATAATCGCTATTTCTGTGTTTGGGGACATGCAAAGAGAATCTTGAGTTTTCATAAAATAACGAAGGGCATGCTATCGCGGGCTTTTGCTCTATAATCCAATGTTTGTATTTTAATATTTTGTTAGGTATCTTTAAAATTAGCGAACAGATTCTGACGTGGTTAAAATGGGACCAACTTGGGAATAGACTCTTTCAAATATAAAAATAATTTCGGAAATCAGTCCACCATAGGCGGAGAAATCGGCGAACATACATAAAAAAAAACATACATACATCGAAACATATAACCTCCTCCTTTTTTGGGAAGTCGGTTAAAAATTGATCGGGATCGGACTGTAACATTTCAAGATTGTGCCTTGAAATTTGCAAACGACGTTTTTTGTTTTCTTCGGTTAACATTCGTGGAACCCACCTAGCGGACACTTTTTTGAAGCCCAGTGAATCGGTTAGAATAGATTGAATGCTGCCAAATGATATCTTTAGGATTTCGGTTAAATGTTTTATGGTTATTCTGTTTTTCAATTTTCTTGACATTTTCTTCCGTAACACAAGTTGAAGGCCGCCCGGAACGAGGATCATCTTCACAGGTCGATCTACCTCTTCTAAATTCAGCAACCCAGTAAGCGACTGTAGAATTTGGCAAAGCATTATCCCCTAATGTCTGCGGGATATCCAAAAAAAATTCTTTAGTGGACATTTTTTTCAAGCACAGATACTTTATCACTGCACGTATCTCATGCCTCTCCATATTTATGGATTTTTAGAAACGCCTTGTACTAAATAATTTATTATTTGCAAACGGTACGATCTAATAGAGTGATACTACGCATTAATATTGTGAGATTGGCACTCTTAATATTTTTGTGGGTAGTTTAATATTTAAAATAAATATTAAACTACCCACAAAAATATTATATTATTTAAACTATTAACTTTTCTTCGTGGATACATATTTATGTAATTTTTTTTTCCAGAATTTCATTTAATATTTGACAGTGAAGAACTAGAAGCGTTTTTTTTTGGTTTCCACCAAGCAATTACAAAATTTCAGCATGAAGATTTTATTTAAAACTAGATGACCCGTCGACCTTCGAACTTCGAACGCTTAAATATAAGAGACATTTTTAATAAGAATTGTCTAGGTGTTTCATTGCCTTGGAGTAGCTTCATTTGTTCATGTAAGATCATCTCATCCTTTTGCATTTTTTTTTTATAAAGTCGCTGGGGGAAATGAATTTACACACTGAGTGTGGGACTCCTGGGCCGCTAGTCGGCCCAGACTACCCACTAAAACCCCCTGCGGCGTTTCCGCGCCTGCCGTTGTTGGGGGCGTCATGGGATCGCGAACATTCTACCACGACACCCCCCGGCTTTGCCTTACGGCACCCTCACAGGGTCAGGTGACGGGCGTATTGTGCCCGCCGCCTGCCTCTTCGTCCTCGCCGTCGGGGTGGCGCTTCGGCTCGCGCCTCACGCTCCTTCTCGGCGGCCTCCTTCTGCAACATTACTGTTTCGCAGAAGAAGGAGAATGCGTCCCAATGACTCTCGCTGTTCAGCAACTTACTGATGATGCTGCGCAGCGAGAGATCGTAGTCGCCCATCACCACTGCCAAAGCCACCCTTTCAGTGGCCCATTTTGCGCAGTCGGGCCGTATCATCCGGCTACCCACACTAATGGCAGACTGGGCTTTCCTCCTCCCTAATTTGTGCAGGTAATGACCGAAGCACCCGTGTTCGGTCATTACCTGCGTCATCCTGAACGTCAGTTGGCCTTACCCCCTTTCTAACCATTCATCGAGCGATGGGAGGAGCGTCTCGATGGTGCGAAGGCCGTACGGGGCGTTTTCTAACTCAACTCTCCATCGCTCTTTCAGTCTATCTACGGCCAACTAACGGACCGCCCTCATTTCCATTGGAGCGGGCCTTTCTGCCAAAGCCCGCCTCCTTACCCGCTCCCAATATAACTCCGCCTGTACCTTGGCATCCAGATCCCACGGCGGGGTGCCGGCCAGTGCGCATGCTGCCGCCCAAATCACCGTCACGTAGGCCCGAGCTATGCGGTTGGCTACCACTTTTTGTGGCCTCCACAGCTAGGCCACATTGGCTCTGGAGAGCCTGTCCCACCAAATTGGCCATACTTCGCCATACGCCATACTTCGCGTTACGCCCGCGTAAAGCTTGCGGCACGGGGCGCTAGGCCTTCCAATATTGGGCAGCAGCCGGCCCATGGCCGATGCGGCGCGAACTATCCGGGGAGCTCGTTGTTTGAAATGCTCCCGGAAGTCCCAGGGTGGGTCCAGGGTGATGCCCAAGTACTCGATGTACGGTTTCACCTGGACCCTTTCCTCGCTGATGGGAATGGATGCTCTCTCAGGCGGTTTCCACCCCCTTTTTCCGAAGTCGATGACCTCACATTTGTTGAGGGCCACCCTGAGTCCCAGCAGCCTGACGCGGGTTACTATCAGGTCTGCTGCGACCGCGGCTGTCCTGAGCTCTCCAGCTTCTCCCCTCAGACGGCTACCATCGTGTCATCTGCATAGCAGATGACAGTCATCCGGGGGAGCAGAACCCCGCGGATGGCCCAGTCGAAGCCGATGTTCCACAGCAGAGGCCCTAACACAGACCTTAGGGGAACACCGCAGGTCATCGCCCTCATTTTCCTCCTCTCTCTGTCTTCGTAGAGCATCACCCTCCGTAAGGTAGTGCCCTACGAGGTTTCTTAGGGCACTCTGTGATATTTGAGCGCTTCCTCTATTACCTCATATGGGAGGGAACCGAAGGCATTTGCTATATCCAGTGAAACACCAACGGCCCCCTCCCTTCCTGTCCGTAGCCTCCTCCGAGAATTCTCGAAGGGCCCCTATCTACATAAGTACTACTTATTTCTTTAGAAGTCATTATAGGTACTATTTTATATCATTTATGCAGTCAGATAAAACTGACCGAAGCCTATATCAGAGGGATCAGGTTTACCAGTGAAATGAAATGAAAATTGTTTTATTGAAATAGGCTCAAAAATACAACATTCAAATCATCATATACTAAATTAGTTTATGTCAGAAAATTACTGAAGAATAAGGTTACCCTACCGCCTCCAAGTAGAGGGCGGCGCAACAAACTCCACTGCTGCATTTTCTACAAAGACGTAACTTTACACCATATGTGTCTTATAACAAATACTATAGAAACTCTACCGAGTTAATACGCGCAGCTCTTGACGTTTGCCATACATTGGTGTGGCAAGTCTGAAATAGCGCCATCTGTTGGCATGAGTTGCGTTTTTAGTTTGTAGGTCTTGTTAAAGTATGGGTTAGGACCATTTGATGAGGAACAGAGTAGTTTAAACTTAAATAAAACAATGTTATATTACGAATGAGTAATTTTCTTTAATTTAATGTTTTTTGTCTTACATTTAATTTCTTTTGTATCATTAATTTTATTTACATATGCCTTAATTAATACATTAAAATACTTATCTAAAAACAGTTGAATACAATCCTTACACATTGATATGTCTTCTATATTTACATTTGAACATAACCTAGCCTTAACATTACCTAGAGACATTTTTATATAATTGTCTATGTTATTTTTAAAAACTATATTAATAATATCTGACAGTCTTTTAGCATTTTCATTGGGGAAAAAAAGCCTTGAAGAGTTGTCATATTTCTTTAGCTCTATTTGTGTATTTCCTATACTATAATAGGAAGCGAAACGACTTCGGTTCTTTTTGGCTTTTGAAATTATTGCATCCATATACTGCACAAATTGCACCACGAGCGTGTTTATAAGTTTTTTGAGACATTTTATCAATAATTTCGCACAAATTCGACAAAATAATACGCAACCGAAAGCTTTGACAGAATGAAATAGAAATCGTTCAACTCCTGCCGCATGTGTCGCTAGTGTCGCTTGCTTGCCCGATTTCACCCGAAGCTGCACGTATTAACTCGGTAGAGTTTCTATAGTATTTGCTTATAATAAAAAAGCTATCTATGTGGACAAATATATACATTGAATGTACTGTACTTACTTGTCGCCATTGCTTCCACTCCTTTTGTGCTCCGTGTAAACTTTCAACTGGCCAGCTAACACCTCCCATTGTGGACTTGTAAGATTATTGTTTTTGTTCTCGGGACATAAATCTCGACATTATGTGATCTAAAAAATCTTGATTAGCAGATGACACTCAACTAGGATCACGGCGACTCGGACGATTCTCACACGACCCGCGGCTGAGTCGCCGAATTTTTGATTTTTTTTTTCTTCTGGAGACTGGGACGGGACTTCTTACAAATTTGAAAAAAATATTATATTGTTCAATCAAAAATTATTATTACTAATATTTCGCGGGTCAAGTGAGTCGCCGAGATCCTCCAAATATACTCAAGAAACGTTAACTACAACGACGGTTAAAAAAATGTACCTAACAAATGTAATTATTATGTAATAATTAGGATACCCTCATATGTCAGTGTGGTTATATGACACATAAGCATTGAAGTATAAATAAATATGGAAGTGTTACTCTCATACAACGACCGCTCAAATCTTGGTTCCATTTACGCCAACAAATGTACTTAAATACAACAAGACACTCACACATTCTCATAGTAGGGCGCCATTGTAGGGCGTCTACGGTCCACCGCCGCAGTGATGGAAACTTACCGGGGATACTGTTATGTGGCGCTTGTTGCATTTCCACAACGTATTATTATTCTTGTAAACTTCTGCCTAGTGTATTCATAACCCTCATACAATAGTATAACACCCTTTCCCCTTTTTATGAACTACATTATTAACAATTTATTTAATTCAGAACCAACACCTATCTCGTAAAGCAATAATAGAATTACAATTATAATGGCAGCTGTCAATCAAGGACAGTAATTACAACTTTACTCGAGAGGTTTTATCTAAAGAAGAAATAAATAAATAGTTTCTGTATGCACGCCGTCATAAGAGGTGACAATGCAGCATTTTTTCAGCCGACAGCAATAGAAATAATGGGACAATCAGTCTGTATCAGACCCAGTATTTCTATCAATAGAAATACTGGGTCTGTGTGCTTAGTGCAAGTTTTATTCGAACAAACGCATCGAGCTAGTCAAGTGGTGGCCCGTGGGTTGATTTAAAAAAAAACAACTTCAAATTTTAAACGCGGCAGAGTGACGGCACCGTTTATTACTCAAGATTCAATATTCAACTGTTCTAACTTAAAACTAGTTTATATATAACATTTCATGCTTATATATAACATTTGAGTTGCAGAGACGTACATCGTCATTTCCTAATCGATTGAAATATGTGCTGAGCTCACATTTAGTCAGGACTCATCCACATACATAATTTATCTGTCCTGCATCTGTTTCCTTATTAATTTCGACTAAATTGAATACTTGAATTAGAGGCAACATAAGAAGCCTCAGTTTTTTAATAAAAAAAAACTTAATGATTGCAAACCTTTGAATATTTAATTGCAAACATGTGTTCGAATCTTCTTCAAAATTTGATCTGTTTGAATGGGGCGAGTTATAGTTATTTAATAGAAGCTTTAAATGCTCCTTAAAATGCTACAGAATTTGGAGCATTATTTCTCGCCCCAGCAAAGCTTCTGATGTTGCCAAAGAAATTTTCAGGTGAGTCCTGATTAAAGTTTCTGGTAAAAAGTGTATCGAAGCCGTACTTTCTTGATAAAACGTCCCAAATTGCTTCCATGCTCTCAATCGCTATTATAAAAGTGACAGATGGTACCACTTTTGCAATCAATCGATTCTTGTTTCCGGTTCGTTTTATTTCTCAAAATTTAACTGTTTTTAATATTTTTTTTCCATTACCTGGGTTAAAAGAAATTACATTGAAGTAAAGTAATTTTAATTAATTGTTTACATTCCATAGGTAAATCACCAATATGACAATCAGTTGAAGTCGACGACGTTACTAAATTTATCACATGTCAGCCCAATGCACTGGCTGGCTTCTTTGGCATTTGCTCGCTGGTAGTGGCCATCCATTAATATTTTTAATGACGAGATAACCTGAAAATGGTTAACAATAGTTAGCTTAATGGGTATTGTAGGTAACTTATATAACAATAAGTACATAATATAATGTAGGGACTTTCTTTTTTTATTTTAAACCTACCTTCAAAGGAACAGGGTATCCTGTAGAAGTTGGGGAACCAAATCTCCCTCTAACTCCGAACATAGGAAGTGAATCATTTCTACAGACACTTTATAATTTCTTAAAAACTCACTGTCTGGGAGGAGAAAAGCAAGGTCCTTTCTTACTTCTTTCTCTTTCGCGGCAAGTAAATTTATTCTTTGATATGACCTAGCCATATTCTTGTGTAGTTCTTTAGTTAGTTCTTCTTAAAGTGCCGATTTAAACATAGTCTGCTACTGTATTACTGTTGTACTGTATATTTTATACTTTTTGATGTTGTTCTGTATATCTTTGGCACTTTCTAATCTTTATCTGTTAAACTTTAAATGAATATATTTTAATGTAGTCGGTTAGGACCAACTTTTTCGCTTACCATATATTGCTTAAGCTTTTCGGGCTGCCACAGGACAGGCATTTTTGCCTAGTGTGGGGCCAATTTTAATCTTTAGGTTTATTCTTTCCATATCCTCGTCATGTTATCCTTAAAATGTATGTACCTTTTGTTTCAATAAATATTTTTGTATTTGTAGTTGTAACTGAAAAAAGAAAATATCAAGGATTATTTTCTCCATTTTTTTCCTAAACATTTACACAACAATCATAATCATAAAAATAAATCTTACCTTTTAATCGGAGAGTGAATAAATGCTAATAAACTGGTAATTTTTATTATATCGAGCCTCTATCACGCACTCTAAACGTCGTCGATAAAATAACACGATTAATGTCAAAAATCGAGATTTTCTCGCTTATTGAACAGCACCGCATTCGTGAGGTCCCCCAAATGGGGCTGTTCATGCGATGTGAAGAGACGCGTTGATGAGCAGTGGACTGATGGGTGGGGGAAATTTTGATTTAGGACTGTAGACTGTAGGCTTGAATTTCAAGAAGATGCTTAGTAACAGGATAGTAAATAAAACACTTTCTTTATAGAGACCAGCAAGGCGACGACATGGAGAGAGAGGGAGCCAGGCACTACCAAACAGGGATTTCTTCCAGGGCTTCTTCTTCCTTGTTTTTCTTGTTTGCACTGTAACCCGCGATCGAACGAACTGGCGCGGCCTTGTAACGCGCGTTCTTTTATACGATTGCCTGGCCTCGTCCCGCGCTCCCCTGCGCACCTCTAAACTTTATTTATCGAAAAAACTATACTTATTCTAATATTTACATGTTAAAACTTATACTAACAGTTAGGTCTTAGTCTAGGCTCTCTCTCTCTCAGCCTAAAGACGTCCACTGCTGGACAAAGGCCTCCCCCAAGGATTTTATCCATGGGGGGGTTTTGCCGTAATCGCCACGCTTGGCAGGCGGGTTGGCGATCGCAGTGTGATGGCATATTACGCGGAAAGATGCTGCTGCCCATCCTCCGGTGTTTTAAATCCCTTAGTCGCCTCTTACGACACCCACGGGGAGAGATGGGTTGGTGCTATTCTAGGGCCACACCACAGGCCAAAAGTCAGTCTAGGCTACCTATTTACAACATTTTCTGAAGGAACGCTAGGAACGCTAGTTTTCCTGGAAAATGCGTTGGAAAATCCCCACTATAAATATGCGGGTACCGATTCATGCTATCACGCCAGTAACTAAGTGTCTTAAATAGTGTGTGCAGAAGATGCGTGCAATGAGCTGGGAAAGTAAATAAATAAATTTGATTTTCTTTCGCAACATTTAGAACTTCAGCTCCAATATGTGCAGAATGTGAGTCCATCAGCAAGACTACAGGACGTTCAGGTGGTATGGCAGCTATAAAAAATTTTAACCATTCCAAAAATAATTCTGAATTGATCCACCCTTTAGGAGATAGTTTTATTAATGAATTGGGAAGAGCATCATTTTTCAGTGTATCATTCCACCTAACACCTTTAACAATGATCATAGGAGGAATCATTTCAGATTTTCACATTAGCAGATGTTGCTAAGTCGCCTTTGTAATGGGTTTCTCCGCGAACAAGAACATTTCCATCACGTTTGGAGCGCCTTAAAATAAATCGCTTGCATTCTTTAAACCTTTGGACCAGGATGTGGTTTGTTTAATTACACTCTTCACTGTGTCTCTCCAGTTCATCATTGGATAAAGACAAAAGTCTTGCGGCAGTAATGACGTTCCACGCATTTTAATTTTTGTATGAACCTATGAATATTTTATTTTTGCCCAGAATACTTCCTTTATGATTTCCATCCCTCTTTTCTGTTATTAATGTATCTCCAACATAGTAACATCGTTGCAGTACATAAGCAATTCTATGTTTTATTACTCCAAAAAATTTCAGAAATAATTTCTGGCTAATTGGAACTTTTTTATTATTAACATACACGAAGTACTTAATAGTTGTCTGTTTTTTTCCTTTCTATTCAGGTTTTTTCGCAACTGGTACAATAAGAACAGAATTTTAATATCATTGCATCCTGGTACTTTTTATTGTGCCTGGCATAGAATTTATTATGTAACATCATTAAATTTAACATATTTAATGATGTTACATAATAAAATTTAACTTATTGATGCGCAACGCAAAGCATTCGTGTTGTGATTGCATACTCTTTCCGGTAAAGATTTTGGTGAATATGTAAAAATAATAAAATTGGCAATTGTTTTTAGTCGACTCAAATGTCGAATTTAGCAGCATTCTTACTAGCTAAGACCAAATTGCCATAATTTTCAGGTTTTAATGCATCAAGTAAAATTGACTATTTTTTTCTAGAAGGTTTTTTTTTTCTATCAGCAATTTTGCCTCGCGATTTGCTCTCAGGTAGTGCAATCTAAAAGCGTAAATTAAACTCTCCGTTTTTGCTACCATCGACATTTTATCCACTCTCATATGTGGAAAAACCTCAACTCGTAACTTTTTGTTGTGTTTTATGATGGCAATGTAATTTCTATTATTAGTCTCTGATTCTTTTAGATTCTAAAAGAATCAGAGACTAATAATAGAAATTACATCTAAAATTTAGAATATCGATGATTTGTCTATGGTTACCGGATGTGGTTTTTATGTTTGTACTTATATACTTGCCTATGGAGTCTAGCGGAACGTGTAACATTCCCGTGAGTTTTATTATCTAAATAAAAACATCTTGAGTTGAACTATTGATTTTAATTCAACTCTTTCACCTTTCATTCACTTTATTGCTGCACAATAAGAAATCTTGTGCGTGAGTTTGAATGCTTGAAGTTGGATTATCGGCGTCACAATTTTTTTTGTGCTTCCAGATTTGCTTCCTCGAATAGAATCCTAAACATTTCGTGCAAGGTAAATAATCTTCACTTCTGGAATACCTACTTTTTTCATTGGTTTGAATCATTTTGGCTATTTGTAATGTAATTACATTTTGTAAGCAAATTCGTTAAGATTTCTTTATGGTTTATTCAGATGTGATAAAGCTCTTTGTACCTCCGATTTCACGAAGTGTATTCTAAAGACATTTTAAAATTACAAACATAACTTTCACAGTTAAAACTGCCTCTTCTTTTGATTTTCTAGTTTTTCAAAAATTTCTTCATTGTGTTCATCCTCTGATTTTTCTAAAATGACGTCATTGTTTTCTTCTACTTCAGCGCCATTAGTCGTTTCGATGTCATTTGATGCGGTTTTCACTGTTTGTCTATTTTTTTTCTTTTAATGCTGTTAAAGTTTCTTAAACTCTGTCTTTATATCTTGTGTTATAAATTCGTTTATCTAAAAACAATGATATATCAGTATAGGTATATTAAATTAGTAGTAAAAGATGACAATGATTTGTAACTAAAATTGGAATAGATCGGAAATAACACTGGTTTTTAGTACAGTCAACATCAAAATTAGATGAAGAGTTAGCGTTTCCTCCATATAATAACACTGAATCGAAACTATAGTTTAAATACTCCTTTAATTAGAGGTATTTTAGACAAAAATTATTTGATATTATTATCGTAAACTTCCAATAAAGATCTCTACATGTTCTTCCAGTGTTGATGTTATTTGTACCTTTTATGAAGTTCCTGACTACAATGTATGCATACTGAGTAATATTCGTGACAGTTACCTTTTTATTGAGTATGACAATAAGTACACTCATCTGGTGGGTAATGATCATAAACTGCAGTAGTACAATTACTGCACCAGAAGAATGGTTGTTAAAGTAGCACAGCTATATTGTGCCCAAAACTTTTATCAATAATAAAATGTTGCGGCTGATTCATAACAATAACTTGAGTTTCACAAATAATGCAATAATCTCGTAAAATCAAATGTGTTACATCAATATTACATCGACCATTAACGACCATGGGTCTCACTGCGAAACTTGAACAGGTTTTAAAGGTAGCTAGGAGAGGTAGGTTTAAAAAGAATTGTGAATAAAAAGGAGAGGATATGGCAGTCACGGCGTCTACTAATAGGGAGCCACTCATACGAAATTGAGTAACATGGTCACATTTACGAAGACCATTTATAAATCGAATAAAGAATTTTAAAGACGCTCGAGTTTATTTTATTAATTTAACCACATGTTTCGTAAGCTAGCCAATTGGATATCTTCTAACATTGACGAAACCATAGTTCTTGTAGCGGTAAGAACGCGTTCCGACGTTCTCGGATCCTAAATCTGAAGGATTTAGGTGAGTATAATCGCATTCAGGCAGGAAGCTCAGTCCACAGAGTACTTTTGTATTCAGGGTTATTTGTAAATAACTAATAACCTTCCTAGGGGTGAAAGTACTCATAAATATGAACATCTTTTTGTATGGGACCGACTCTGAAATCTAAAAAAAAAGCTGTTCCATACATTTTGCAATACCTACTCGTCCAAAATATATGGAACAGCTGATTTTTAATGTCAAATTGCCTCGAATCCATGCGCAAATAATTTCTAAAGTCCTCTGGTTCTAAGGCAGCCATAGCTTCTTCTAGTCTTGCTAGTTTTGGACGTAGTAATAAAATATTCTTTGATCCATTTCTTCTTTTTTCTTTTTTTAATTTCAATAGAGCCAACCGCTAAGGCCACGGCAAAACAATTCTTTTGGTTTTTTGATAAAGTTAGAGCCGTTTTATTTTATTTGCTCGACACGTCCTCGTAGCGCTGTTAAGCTATGAATCGGTGAACGTGTAATAATAGTAGATTGTTGCATCGAGCAGAAAGTGCGAGGGCAAAAAACACGAGTGCAATTAAAAGTCACTTTTGCGAGATTCATAATCTGCTTTTCTTTCAACTACCGGTCCTAAGGTCCTTAATTCGCGTCAATTTTCTTTTTTTTTCGGCAATGGTCGCACATTTTTAATTTATATAATCAGCCTTTGTTCGCGGGAATAAAAATAAGTCTGATTGGCTGATACAAATCTAGTTGGTCATGCTTACAGCCTGTGATTGGCCTATTCTTATAGGAAAAGCGCTGATTGGCTGACATAAATCTAGTTGGTCATGACTGCAGAATTAAGGCCTGCGATTGGTCAGTCTCTTGGGATATGCGGCCTTAGGACAAAAACAATGCATTAATGGATTTTCATACTACTTTTCAAGTAAAAACAGTGCAACAATGGATTTTTCAACACACTTGCTCGTAAAGTGGGTCTTATTATATCGAATTTTGGCCCAGAATGCCATATATTACGAAGGTATTACGAATATATTACGGAGGTGTTTGGTAATAAAAATTACCATACTGCGCTATACAAAAGATAGAAAACTAATGCGTGTTATGAATTCCACAAAGCATTTTTAATTTAGCCGCAAAATACATATAAGATCAAATAGGGAAAATAACAACAGTTTTTAAATAAGCAAAGATAATGATTTTTATACAGCCAAGCACTGGCTGTATGGCGATATACCATCCGCAGCGTGCACCGCGCGCTCCCTGCGCACGGCGCGGGGCGGCGGGCGGCGGCACGCGAATAAAAAACAAGACTATATTTATTATGTTGTGTTTGTTAGGTACAATTTTCGCCGTGTTAGAATATTAAATATTTAATAAAATGTCGACTAGTATGGAAGTATGGAAGAATATTTGAATTTAACTCCACCTGAAATCATTAACGAGGCGCGTAATGCAAATAGTTTATTGCCTCTAAAATCAAACGTAAGTATTTGGCGGCATACGAATGTTTTATAAAGTGGAGGAATGACAAAAGGGCGCAATCGTTTTCCGATAATTAGATGTTAGGACTATATTATTTTTTTTACTCACAAGTGTGTTGAAAAACGTCGTACGATACACGTGTGCATTTGGTCATTACGCACACTCGGCTTTATTAGCGCGCTCGCCTTCGGCTCGCGCGCCAATATCGCCTCATGTGCGTAATGACCAACTTTGCACACTTGTTTCGTAATGTATTATTCATACATACTTTACTGCGCTGTTTTGCTATGGAGCAATAAATTGCTGTTTTGTGCATACTATTTTGGTTATTAATGGCAAAATTATAGCGTAGTTGGAAGAAAAGAGAATTTATCAATGAATGCATCAAAACAAAACATGTGACGTAAAGAATGGGAGAACGACTTTAGTATTATTATCTGCGGGTATATTGATTCATTTATGATATAGCCAATTAGGGTTAGTGTTCTATTCGTGGACCAGTTTTTAGTCCTGTCGAGATTTTATACTTTTAAATTTTATAATTGTTACTTAAAAAAAAAATAGAAATTATAGATCTATGTGTTTTTTATGAATATTTGGGCTTTACTAATTACTTATATACATCGCTGTGTTTAACAAAAATCATATATTAGAATATGCATCATGCAAAATAAAAATCCGCTATGTACCATCCCTCGACCATCAAAAACCAATACCTGACCAGGATGCTCCAGTAGCTGACCACTATCAAACACAAAACACCTGATAGTAATTAATTTGTTTATTAAAATTGTTTCTCTGTAACAAACATTATATGTCCTTAATTTAAACCTTAAAAAAAATATATTTCTAACGACTTAGATAGAGATCAAAAATTGAAGGATGACACTGTTCAATATAATGCAACTTACCCAACTAAACAAAACTAAAAAAATAGAAAATTTGTTAATTTTTTATATTTAAAAAACTTATTAGTACCTTAATGGTACTAACAACTAAACAGTAAAAGGCAAATTTTGACATTTCTTTAATTATATAAAAACCTTTTGTTGGTTAAGACTGGTGGATCTATATGCTCTACAATATCTTTTTCAGAGTACCATATTTTGTCTGGTTTTTCGGGCCATTTAAAAGTGTTTCCCGTAGAAAAACTCATTGTGCTTATTTCAAAATTACACTGATCAACGCTTTCCACCACTCCCGGAAAAAACTCCCCTTCATATGTTATTATCACAAGTTCCTTCGAAAACTTCTTATTCTTCCCACTAATTCTGATGAGAGGCAAGTTCTCGGAATCCGAATTAGATATTTCTTCATTTTCTTCTTGTTCTGATTTTTTATCTTCATTGCTGTTTCACTATCACTCCATATGACTTGTTTTCTTATTTTTTTGCTATTTAATTTTCTTCCACTGGGTTGTTTAGAATTCTTCCCTTTAGGTACTTTTTGACTTTTATTTGCTCTAATTTCTTCTCGTACTCTTTTCCTGTTTTTTAGCTTTTCTCTCTTTCTCCTGTTCTTTTATTGTAAATATTCCCGAAATGCTGGAGATGTAACTGCTAAAGGTATACGTTCTTTGGAATATTTTTTTATTGTAGAATCAAATGGAAATAGAATGTGATTTGCGAAAGCCGGACTAACTAGTTTCTGTACCATAATGTCTATTAATTTAGAATTAATATGCTTAGTGGAGCTCATTTCCGAAGTTGATGGTGGCATTTTATTAATGGAGGGACTCCGTTGTAAATATTCTTGATTATTGATGGAACGGGCTACCTCTTCATTGAGTTCAGGAGTAATACATGATTTGGCATCTGGGTGATTTTTATCGGGAGTCGTCACTGAACTGCACGTAGTGGAGTCTGTTTGCAAAGTTCTTGGTGGTGTTTTCATAATAGATGGAGACAGAGGCATATTATTGTCTTGGAAATGTGAGGTTCTACCTTCTTGATAATTTAATTCAGGAGGCAGATTTTCTGTTTCTGTTTCATTTCATCCGCACCTGTGTTATCTTCAATAAAACATATTCAGGAACATTTTTTTTGCAAACATTGCCGAAGGAACTTCTTCCACACATAAAATTATTCTTTTGCGGATTCATCTCCTTGCCAGTCTTCATTTTCTGCCCTTCTGAATTGTTCCGCTCGGCCACGCCTCATAAAAGACTTCAGCAAAAGAAGTGTTTCTACTCCGACTTCAGCAGCACTTGGTATAACTTTTCGCACGTCATTGTTCATGCATTTACTGTAGTCTACTGCTGAAGGATCAAACGGATAGATTTCGCACCGCTTAAAACCATTTGCTACTAATTGGTGGGTGACTTTATCTTGAAATACTTTGAATAGAACCCCTTCTATTCAAAGTATTTCAAGATAAAGTCACCAGTGTGTGTGTGATAAAGTGCAAAGCCAGTACGAGTAATATGCGTATTATTATATATATTTGTTTGTATTCGAACACGGTGTTCTGCTTACCACTTTTTAGACACTTAAAAAGTAATACATCAGCGGGCTGCGTTATGTGCGTTGAGTTTAGATAAAGCGTGGACAAGTATTTGATTTTCAGCGCAGTACTCAGATACTTACATAGTCATATGTGAGCGATGCCCGTTAACTAACAGCAAGACCGGTTTCTCAACGTTTTGTCTTTTTAGCCATGGATCAAACACGTTTGCAATAAATTAGTATAATTGGCCTGTCATCCAACCCTTAGGCCCAGCGCAAACCGAGCGGCGCGCGGCGAAGATACTTTGCGCGGCAACTCGAGCGCGGCTAGGAGCGCACGAGCGGAGCGCGGCTAGGAGCGCACGAGCGGAGCGCGGCTAGGAGCGCACGAGCGGCGCGCGGCGACTCCGAGAGCGGTCAAGAGCCACAAAGCGGCGCGCAGCGGCGGCGGCGCGCGCATTCTACCCGCGCATAGTGCGACCATTGTTGATCGATACTTTAAACATGACAGACGTTGTCGTGGATATTGACTGGGACTTAATTATTATTGCGGCACTTGCAGAAGAAGAAGAAAAACAGAGGAAAAGGAGTAAAAAAAGAAAATGGGTCAATAAAATCTGGCTTTCAAGAAATTTATTCGGTGAATATGAAACGATGGCAAAGAATTTAAAAGGAAGAGATTTTTATGATTATGTTAAAATGTCTCGGGAGAAATTTGATGTCTTGTTATGTCTTCAGGCACCACATATTATAAAACAAAATACGAATTATCGTCCTGCCATTTGTTCTGAACAACGATTAATGATTTGTTTAAGGTAAGTGAAAAAAAAAACAAACTATAATTTAAACATATATTTTTTAATACTAACGATTAATTTAACATTATTAGAAAACTGTATTTTTTTGACATAATACGATTTAACATTATATAATTTTTTTAAATGATACGATTTTTATTCTGTAATAAATCTAAGTAGTTCTGAATCGGATTGTAGTTTCGGGGTTGCAGGTGGGCTGTTTATGGTTGATTTGGTTGTAAGGTTCCAAGCAGTATAATTTTTTGTAAAATATTGTTGATAGGTTGTAGTTTCTGGAGAGTAATTGAACGTGTCATCTTCAACGGTAGTTTTATTATTTTTTATTTTTGTTGGTACGTATTCTTCTTGCTGATATTTGCTGGTAGACACTTCCATATTTTCATCATATTCGCGGATTTCTGCATCAGTTACAATTGATAGTACGTCTCGCTTTATTTGGGCTTGTGTTCTGGGTGATAACTTTTTGACTTACTGGATTGCACAGTGGGCCAAGGAAAATTTCACCAGTCACGAAGTAAACCAACTCCTTGGAAAGTCATCGCTCGTCATATCGGAACTCGACGAACACATTAATTACCACATCATTTATATCAGCACAGCCAAAAACTGGGGGCATAATTCAAAGCTTGGCAAAGCTATTAGAGGAAAAGAGAACAAATGTTCTGCGATTGCATGTATTCAGTGCCTGTTGGAGTATATTACTACCGGGCCTGATCGTGCAACACTTAAACAAGTTCTCTCCAACGGTGATAAAAAGGTGGCAAGGTGCGTCGCTCATTCGATGGGACTTGATCCTAAACAATACAAGAGTAACATTGGAGGTTCCCAAGGGGGAGATCATTTATTTCGAGATGAAGGCCCAGCAGGAGGAGCAATTCACCGACGAATGGATAACAACGCTACTGAACCCCGTCAAATGCTACATGAGGATACCGACGGTGATGAACAACAGCCTCATCAGCGTTCAAGCTCCGACGATGACGTTAGAGGTCAACAGAATGCCATTTTACAACAAAACCAATTCAACAATATCAACAGACGTACGAAGCTTGTGCGAGAGAATCAGGAACTCGTGCTTCACTTCTGTCAAAACAAAGCTTTTGACGAAGGGGAAGCTACACGACTTCTATGCAACACGCCTCAGGGGATTGCAGTTCAATTCAACAGAAACTTTGGAGAGAGACTTACTACAGCACTACGTATCGCCAGGACACTGGTATTTCAAGAATCGGTTGCACAGCGACTCCAACGATCCAAAGAATATGAATTACGGCAGGACCCTGAAGCAAACGCCCCGGCCACAATAGAACAAGGCATGGATAATCTCGTACAACTGCTGGAAAACAATGGCATTCACACTTACAAATTCGCTAAATTCACCAGAAAACACTTCTACGGGCTGACGGAGAAACAGAATAACCTATTCTTCGTCGGACCACCGAGTACCGGCAAGACAATGCTCATGGAGAGCCTGGTGAATATGCACTACAACATAACAAGATTAACAGGATTGACCCCTACGTCATCATTAAACTTTGCGAGCCTAATACATACAAACGCTTGCTTCATGGACGAATGCAAGTTAACGGATAACCAATTCGAGCAGTGGAAATTGTTGGCAGCACGACAACCAATTTCGACAGATGTAAAATATAAAACACGACAAGATGTCACAAACTGTATTCTATATACGGCTATCTATACATATAATCTATACATATAATAAAACAGTAAAAATATTTTGTCTGTACATTTAGTATTTTTGACTGAAATGGATAGAGGGACACTTAAAAAGAATAATAGAAAGCAAAAAACAATTTTTGGAATTTCTTGTCTGTCTGTCTGTCTGTCTGTCTGTCTGTCTGTCTGTCTGTCTGTCTGTCTGTCTGTATGTATGTACGCGTTTCACGCAAAAACTACTGGACGGATTTGAATGAAACTTTTTTTGTTGTATAGCTATTAAGCCTGGGCAACATATAGGCTATAATTTATTTTGAAAACTGGAACACCTGATGAAGAACCTTAACAGAACAGCTAAACTATAAGAAATATGGAAATGGTGCCTTAACAAAAGTCGTTCAACCTGATGAGCATTTTCTGATGACGTATAAAAATTGAAGATCCGGAACATCTGATGAAGAACTGCAAGAGACCAGCTACACTATAACATATATGGAAATGGCGCCTTAGTAAAAGTCGTTCAACCTGATGAGCATTTTCTGCTCACGTATAAAAATTGAAGATCTGGAATATCTGATGAAAAACTCCAAGAGAGATTTTTCATCTAAGCGAAACTCACGCGGGCGAAGCCGCGGGCGACAGCTAGTATTCTATATATATATTCTATAATTACTCAATATGCGCGTATATTACCAACCCAGAAGCACAAGACGCAGTAGACACGCGAACTATAACGTTCTACTTCAGTCAAAACACACAATACTTCAAACTGAATCCCTTTATATGGGAAACATTTTGGGATGTATACGCCAACGCAGACGAAAACCTACATTACTTTCCTAGTTTGGAAAATTAAATCGGGAACCGTAACCAGTTCGAGGTCGAAGGACGCAAAGATTCCGTGAATGGAACTATACGGAATCAGGGGAAGGATACACTACAACTACCGAACCCGCTTGCGACGAGAGACCGAAGAACAGTTGCCGAATCATTGTAAATAAAAATAGCATAACATGTAAATAGAAAACCTGTAAATTTATATAAGTACTGTAAATAAATGTAAAAATGTAAATAAATATAATCATGTACTTTGTGTAGTGTTCATGTCAAAGTGACATTACGTCAAAGTG
Source organism: Ephestia elutella (assembly GCA_018467065.1). Lineage (NCBI taxonomy): Eukaryota > Metazoa > Arthropoda > Insecta > Lepidoptera > Pyralidae > Ephestia > Ephestia elutella. The sequence goes on from CM031577.1 coordinate 7,514,462, forward strand.
ACGTTATGTCAGCCTCCCCACTACTTCCATATAAAATGGGCCGTTGCATCGGCAGTATGCTCGGATACGTCGAGGTGTGCGGACCGCTGCTGAGTGACTATCTATTATGTGTGTGTGTGAAGGTTAGTTAATGTATACGGTGGAACATCAGTTAGTTGGTCGTGATGTACATTGCGTGCGGAGGCGGGGCGCGCAACATAGCCGTATGAGGTACACTACATTTTGACGACGAGGTGAAAATAATGAAATGTAAGTAGACTTTACTTAATATTCATCGGCCATTTAGAATTTTCTATAATTATAAACATTTTGAAAAAAGGGATGGAATATAGATAAAAATTCGATTTGCATAATAAGCCTGGTAAAAGATTTCGGTTAATTTTGATCAATAAAAATGTCATACAGATACAATGAATTTTTGCCTCTTATTTGTGAAGTATTTTTACAAATTGTCTAGGCTATGTCATTAATTGGAATAATGTTCTTTATTTGAATAACTACTTTATTAAAATAGACAAAAGACAAATGCAGTCGTCTTTACATCATTACGAAATACCGACAGTTACGAAGACTAATTTTTAATTAATAAAATCTCTTTAAATATTTATAAAGAGGACATCTGATTTGACTTATTGTCATTTAGGCTTTTGGACCCAATGGTTTCATTTCTCATTTCAAGATGTTGGTATGACAAAAAAATTATCAAGAAAAGGAACAAAATAAATTGAATTGACATAACCGAGCAATTCTTAATGGTTATTCTTATAGTTATATTCTAGTCTAGCAAACCAGGTGGTTAACAAAAATAAATAATTTAGCATTAAATTGCGAATGGATGTATTTACCATTTAATTGCGTAGAACCGGATTAAGCATTTAATTGCAACTACTGGTTTTAGCATTAAATTGCGAATTGATGAATTTTGCATTAAATTGCGAATGGAAGTATTTGGCATTAAATTGCGAATGGAAGTATTTGGCATTAAATTGCGAATTGATGAATTTAGCATTAAATTGCGAATTGATGAATTTAGCATTAAATTGCGAATGGAGGTATTTAGCATTAAATTGCGAATGGAAGTATTTGACATTAAATTGCGAAAGGAAGTATTTGGCATTAAATTGCGAATGGAAGTATATGGCATTAAATTGCGAATGGAAGTATATGGCATTAAATTGCGAATGGAGGTATTTAGCATTAAATTGCGAATGGAAGTATTTGGCATTAAATTGCGAATGCAAGTACTTAGCATTAAATTGCTAATGACTGGATTGAGCATTAAATTGCGATGACTGGTTATAGCATTAAATTGCTAATGACTGGATTAAGCATTAAATTGCGATGACTGGTTTGGCATTAAATTGCTAATGACTGGATTAAGCATTAAATTGCTTATGACTGGATTAAGCATTAAATTGCGATGACTGGATTGAGCATTAAATTGCGATGACTGGTTTTAGCATTAAATTGCTAATGACTGGATTAAGCATTAAATTGCGATGACTTATTTGAGCATTAAATTACTAATGACTGGATTAAGCATTAAATTGCTAATGACTGGATTAAGCATAAAATTGCGATGACTGGTTTAAGCATTAAATTGCTAATGACTGGATTGAGCATTAAATTGCGATGACTGGTTTTAGCATTAAATTGCTAATTACTGGATTGAGTATTAACTTGAAATCGATAGTAGCGCGTGCAAAAGCTACAGTTGGGTAATTCGGAATTCAATTCGGAGCTCAGTATCAACTGGTAAAAGTTAAACACATAACGATGAAAAAGTAATTACGAAAATCTTCATCATCACTTTAACTCCGCCCCATCAGTGGGCTGGGCCGAGCGGCCGATGAAGTTTCGAGTTTGTATGAAGCAACCTGCGTCACCCGCCAACGGCCACCAGACAGATTGGGGGCTTCCCTGATGCCTGATTCGGCATCATGACTCGATTGCACATTAAACTCATATGAACCATGTTATTATCTAAATTGTATTAAAAATTGAAACGGTCACATACCTTTGAAGACATTTATATACATTTCAAGACGCCACGAGCGCAAGTAGTCACTCATGGACTCGACATGGCCGCCCTCCATTGCACTATTCACAATAACTTTACTATAAATAAGTTTCTTTACATACATAAATACGAAAAAGGCACAAATCTTGACTTGTGAACAAAAAAATTTGCCGCTTGCCGCCACAGGTTCAATGACAGAACTTGCCGTTGCCGCCTTCGTTCGCCGCGCCGAAAAAACACAAACACAAAACGAACGAGTCTCAACATGAAAATGAACAGACGGAGCGGGCGAAGCGGAGGGAGGCGGCGGCGGCGGAAACGGAAACGATACGGAGCGGATATCAAATAAACAAATTCGTTTTGTTTATATAACAATTTTTTTACTACAAATTGCTAAACAGTTTTGTGATAATACTCAAATTATGATTGTAACTTCTCAATTTGATTTAAGCAAGCATTAATCAAAAGACGTTTTAATATTTGCTAGAAAATTATGCTAAGAATAAATAAATTGTTTGATTTCAAATTAATAAATTTGATAACGGTACTTTGTAAATAAATACTTGACTGTTTTTTAACAAACATTTTATTGAAATATAGTCATTATATTCGGTTACCATCTATCGAACAGTTTGTTCTTGCAACTAAACTAGTTTGATTGCTTTATTTTAATTAATAGTAGCTAAAATTTTGACTACCAATTATCAAAACTGATTAGCATTACCAGTTCGGGACATGCAGTTACATTAATTTTTGTTAATTATAGCAAAAGTTTAGTATTTAATAACGAAATTTGCTTGTAACAAAACTGGTTCAGCTGTTTCTTTTTTTCAGTGTTCCCGCGACACCATGCTTTGAATAATTTGGTCCGCAGAGCCTTTGTGTCTGCTAATATACCCTGCGTCTTGGAGCCGTCAAGACTCAATAGATCGGATGGCAGGAGACCGGACGGCTTGACCCTAGTGCCGTGGAAGAATGGGAAGTCCGTAGTGTGGGATGCCACTTGTGTGAGCACGGACGCGGCTAGTCACCTAGGTCACACCGTCAGCGTTGCGTTGAAGATGCAGCGACGAAAAAGCGGCTTAAGTACGCGGATTTAGAGGCACGCTATACTTTTGTCCCTATTGCCGTGGAGACCATGGGATGCTGGGGACTAGAAGCTAAACTGCTAGTCGGCGAATTAGGACACAGTATAGCCGACAAGAACGGTGACTCCCGCTCCGGGTTATATCTGGTGCAAAGTTGGCCATCGCCATCCAGCGTGGCAACGCCGCCAGTGTTCTGGGCACCTTTGCACCAGATACCTTAAGGGGCAATTGATTTATGTTAGTTATTGACTATTCTGTATTTGAGGAGTGACAGAACAAAAATAGTTATGTACCAAATGTCTATTTTCTTGAAAAACGCAAAAAACTAATGTCATGAATACCATAACAATAATATAATTAATCGTACCGTAGTACAGAAAAAATTGTTAAAAAATATCATTTTATCAGGTTGTTATAAAAAGAAATTAACTACTTACATTCTAGTGATATATATTTTTTTAATTTGCAATTAACTAATTTTGATCCAATGCAAAGTAGTTAACTAGTTTTGTTACAAGCCTAAATATACATAACTAATTTTGTTCCAACACTTTCTCTTTTTTGAACATTCTTTCTAGACCTCCTGTCACCTCCTCTATTTTCTTTAGGTACTGCACCTTCATGCTGTAGTTTTCCAATAGTTCTAAGTGTTCCTTTCTTTATGTCGAATACTTTTTGGAAAAAGTTTGCACATACTGGAACATTTTTCTTTTTCAGTCTAAGGTAGTATGTACAACTAAACTGCCGCTTTTTCGCACTGTACCATTAACACGAATTGGATCATATGGAGCTATGTATCTTGTCAGAAAAACATCTTGCTTCTGTTTAGTTTCATTCTTGAAGAAACTTGCGCGTAGAGGTAATAAGTCGTCCACAGTAAATTGGCTACATTTTAGCTTCTGACATCTGTGTTTGCACGTGGCTTGAAAACCAATACACAGCGGGTTTTTATCCTTATACCTGTAATATTGACGTTATAAATAAACATAAAAACTTAGAATTTTAGATCAAACAATATTACACTAGAAAAAAACATGCAAGTTGCAACTTACTTTTCATTTCTCGAGGCAGATGCTTTTCGAACTGAACGATTACGTTTTCTACTTCCTCTATTTAAACTTAAAACTGTTTTTTCCATATTCCAGATTTTTAAAGACGTATTGTTTCGACAATTTAATTTTGTTTACACTACAGAGATCAGGAGAAAGAAATTTTGAGCGTTTGGGCCGTATGGAGCGAAGTAACTGACGGTTCAGTACTTTCGGAGATTAGCGTGATCATACATACAGACACACAGACAGACAAGAAATATGTATAGATTACAACAAAATCACCCTGATTTCATTTAACATCAATTGAAAAAAAAAAAAAATTTAACTGTTTAGGTTTATTACCTACCAGCTTTATTTATCATATGAGCTGGCCTCAATCCTAGTATTGATTCAATTTTCAACTCTTATTAATATAAATGTACTACAAAATATTTATTTTATGCACTTAATGAGGTAGGAATGTGACATTATTTTGAAATAATAATCCAGAATTTTTTTATTTCTTTATTGGCTGCAAAATCAAAAATTCTTTATTGAAACTTGACCTTCAAAGAAGGCTCATTTTCACGTCGAAAACTAATTATTATTTAATCATAATGTATTATGTTTCAAAGCTACAAGCTACTAGCATTTCGGAATTCGGAACGACTACTGTTGAGAAGAAATGCCGAAAGAAACTCATGAAACAGTCTTGGTCGCCTAACATGCCAGAGGGGCTATTTATTACCTTATCTTAACACGCGGGGCCCGAGGTCCGGAAGTACTTCAAACCTTGGGTATTTTGTACTTACACCAATGCCTTACTTACTCACCCGCATCGGGAATTCTGAAGAAGGACTGCATGACCTTCAGAATATCACCTGTTGCGAAGTGCCTATAGTCCTCTAGGTCCAGATATGCTGATCCCAGGAGGTCCAGTCGCCTGTTTTCCAACGAGTCACAATAACACAAAATGTGCTTCATTGACTCCTCCTCTGCTTCCGCACAAGCCCTGCACAGAGGGCTGTTGACAAGTTTCAATTTGTAGAGGTGACTGCGATTTTCAAAGTGTCCAGTCAAGGCCCCAATCGGAAATCTTGTCTGTATTCTGCTATACTTGCAGTCTGCTAAAATTGTAAGTCCATCCTGTGCATTCCATTTGGAACTGTGTCTATCTTTGATATTTTTATTTATTAACTTCATACATATACTAGATTGTGTACAGTCAACGTCAGTATGGCTGCTCGGTGTCAGTCAGTTAGTAAGAATCAGTCAATAAGTGAAGTGTGTTTATTGATGAATTAGTTCGATAAATTAAATCTAAAATGGGCTTTAAATGTGCCCAAATGGCAACAGCATCATGACATGTGCTTTTACTGATTGTGCAAAACGCTTGCGTAATTTTTTCTCCGATTGATTCATCATATAAATACAATACAGAAGTATTCAAAGACAGGCGTCGAGAACTACCAAAATGCATTAGATACGTAGATAAATGCGTTAGATAGATCGTAATTTTCTGTCTAATCCATGTGTATAACTGCTTCGTTCATATATAGTGAATCTTGTGAGTTTTTCATTTCTTTGTATCGTTTTTCAATAGTAAAACAAATCTTTAAAAATCCTGTGAGATTAGTTTCAATTTTTTTTATTAATTATTTGTCGTTTTTATATTTAAAAACCGCAAAATAAAATCACACGATGAGCAAAATCAACACGCGGACGCCATTGATGTTCATACAAAATGCCGTGTCGTGATTGGTCGAGCTGCGACAGTGGCGCTTTTAAAACTCAAGACATGACAGAGGCGGTTTTGCTCCTAACTTCAGATTTCATATTGCTTTTTGTACAGGATAGAGGCGTTTTTGAACTTATGTTATTGAATGAAACCAAGGAGAATTAATAAATGGTTGCCAGGAGTTAAAAATACATTTTTTTTTCAAAGTGGATAGAGGCGCTTTTGCATACGCCTCAACAGTTTACATAATCTTCTTGCAACTAATTTTATAGTTTTACATAAAACTATTTCAATAAATCTTTTACACTAAAATGAATTTTTATTTCATTGAATAAATTATTTCAAAATAAGTATTATTTTTTATTTCAAAACCTCTTATTTCAATCTTCAACATTTAATAAATTTTTATTTCAATATTAACAAATCTTTAATTTCAATCCTTTTCAATAAATCAATTTAATTTTAATAAATCATTTCATAAATCAATATAATTTTTATTTCAAATCTTTTTCAAAATAAGTCCTTCATAATAAATCGTTTCAAATAAACAAATAAATCATTTTCAAATAAGTTAACAAATTCTTTTACAATAAATCCTTTTCAAATAAACAAATCTTTTACAAGACAATTTGTGATTATCAATAAATCATCATAGAATTAACATTGTATTATATTAATAGTAAATCTTATAACTTAACCAAAATGAATCCAATTTCATTACTAATCTACTTTTACCCGTTTCATTACGAATCTATTTTTAATAGTAATCTAGATTTTACCCATTTTATTATTTCCCATTACATTATTAATCTATATATTAATACAATTAGAATTTACATCATCTATTTTAACACAGAATACAATTTAAAATAATTCTACTCGAGGTAAAATTTTTATTATTATTACAGATACAAAATTCCAAAATAAATGATGATGATTATTAAAAACTATTTTATTTTAATTGTCTAAATTATAACTATATTTAGCCCTTTAAATAGGTGATCTTGGGCGTAACTGTTTTCGTACATCAAGTTCATCTTCCTTATCTAAACTTTCCCTAATAGTCATTCTTACGGTTGGTTCTACTTTATTTTTTCGATTGCATTGATTAAATATTTGAACGCAACAGCTACCATTATTAGGTTTATCATCGTTGCAAGTAAGAGTTTTATAGAACTAAGATATTTTGCAGAATTTAAATAATAGGTATAGTAGTGCGACTGAAGTCACGCGATGTCGCCGGCACGCTGCACGAGCCCTAAGGCGTATACTAACCATGAAATATGAGTTTTAGGTAGAAAGTCATTACCTTTATTCAGATTGTATGTTATCTGATCATTTAATGATTTTAATTTTGTTGACGCTAGGTTTAAGTCGTCTAGTTGGATATTATTAAATCGTATTGGTATTAAATTTTCTTTCGTCAGATTAATTTTATTTTTATCACAACAATTATCTGTGGAAAGGTCAAATGTTATATCTGGAGAAGACCAATTTGTAGCTAAATTATCTGTTGCTGTAAGTTGTATTAGATTGGCATAGGCTTTACATCCTTTATCTAATTCAATAATTCCGGTGTGGAATAGTTCGATTTCTTTAACTGATTTTGTCGTACAATCTACGGTGAGTTTGGTTGGTTTTGAATGGATATATATCCATCTATTATTGTTGAGTTTTTGCCAGATTTCGAAATCTCCATATAATAATCTCGTTGGGCAATCCGTTGGAAGTGTTCTTACCACTTTGGTGAGAAATTGTGATTCGCATGAGGGATTCGATATGGTAGAGTATTCGTTTAGGTTTTTGCAAATAATATGTTCAGTAGATAGAGTTTTGCATTCATTAAGGTCGTTAAAATGTATATATGAGTGTTTGTTCGTCGTCATTCCTTTAAACTTTTTGTTTGGTTGTACTAGGGCAAATACGTCAGTATCATAAGTGTGAGGTGTTGGCAAAGGTACTACGTGGAATAATTCAAATTCACTTGGGTTTACTAGAGGGATGTTGATTATTAGAGGGAAGAGGATTGTTTAAAATGAATGCTATTTTTTGATTTATATAAAATACATTTAAAGTCGAAATATCGATTAGTAAATGTATGTCTTCGAGGTTAAGAGGTAATGGTAATTCCTTGTTTTGTTTCAAATAATGAAGATAAGTCATTAGTTCACTGTAGACTTGGTTTGGTGTTATTATATACGGATGTAAAACGTTTTGTTTTGCAAATAAAATCGAATTCAGTAACATTTCAATATTATCGAAAATTTCTTGGCTCAATGAATTTAATATATTAAAATGAGTGTTGATGGTAGTTGTAACCTCTAATACGGATATACTCGCGTTAGTGTTGGTCATGAATTTGTCCATAATTTCGAAATTTTTAACGATTGTTTTGTCATTTTGTTCTAATTTCTTAATTGTGGAATTAAAATTTTGTATGCTTTATCTATTGCGTCGTTGTAAAATATAGCGTCATTAGCATCCATTGTGCCGAAAATGGTTTTAAGTACAGAACCGACTCCGTCAAACCATCTTCGTTTGGTACGTCTAGAGCTGGCTAAGTGTGAAAGAGATGAGTATATAGTTTTTATCCTGTCTAATTGTTTACCTAAATTCCTCAGTCTTCCTTTACATTTCATTGGTATCTGATCAAAAATTTCGCATTTTTTCGTTGTTAGACGATATTTATCCTCTAAAAATTCTATGGATTGGGTAATGATGAAAAATCTTTAAATGTTATCAATTTCCATTCATCTACTAGTATCTTTAAGGTTCCTTTGCGATCAAAATATAATCCTGAGCGTTTCTCTATTGGTGAATTCTTCATCGCTGCCGTGGCCGTAATGAATAACAATATTAGGGTATTCATGATGTTGGTGATAATCTTGATGAGATGAACGCCGCCTTTTGGATGTTTCCTGCCCACTGGAGTCACCGCTGAACCGATGTCGGTCTATAGCTTGTCGTGATGATGTCGTCCCGGTATGTCCTTGTCGCTCTTCTTTTCAGGAATTCAATCGCTGTCGCACGTCGAGACTTCACTGGTATGGTCTTGCTCGCCGCCGTCGTCGCCGTCTGCGTTATCGCTTTCTTGGCCAAAACCGTTGCAGTGATGAATCTGATGCTTCGTTGCCGTCGTTGTCGCCCGAGAGGCCAAAACCGTCGCAGGAAGTATTTACCACCGAGTATGAGGATTCTTCGTAGACCAAAAAATCTGGAGATTACCTTCTGCGTTTCTTGAAGCGTTGAAGTGTCAGTGGAATCCCACTTCTGACACCAAATTTTTTATATACCAGCGGGTGCTGGTATGCTCAGGTGGACTTTGTCAGGAAAACAGGAACCTTTTTGTAATTTAATTACGTTTATTCCAATTACACAAAGAAATTAATTATCTTAATATCGACACTAGATGTGTGCGAAGTAAAGCTTGATGATAGAATGTGTCTAGAGGGAATCCAGGCGAGTTTTTATACAGATGAACAAACAAAGTATGAGAGAAGGGGGTGACCCTTGAGGTCGCCTAATCTTCCATTAGCGAAAATATGTTATCTGGGGTAATAAATTGATAAATATTTAATTAGTGGAAATTGGGTGGTTTGCTAATATATTCTTAGAAATGTATTAGATATGAGAGGTACTTTTGGGGATATTTGGCACGTGTAAGTGCGGTTTTGGGTGTTTCATGGAATCTTCCCAAGGATGGGATTTTCTTAGGAGACAAGAGGGCAAGAGTGAAGCTAATTGCTGAGGTCCCGGTTGGGTAATTGAATATAGGGAATTATCAGTAAGTATGTAGTAAGTATATGGGGTACATAACACCTATAAGGCCAATTTGCTCCTTCTGTGCATTTATAAAACGGTCTGGCGGATGGCTAGCACGGACTCGCCTTCGCGTCTCTGGCTTTAGCTGGCGTACCACGGTCCGCTATTCTACGGATCTGCCATGCAAAGCCGACGAGCACAGACGGCGACGCACCGCAGGCAGAGCCGTTCCAACGTTGCGTGTCGGTCTGTGTAGATCATTTCAAGCTTCATTGCAAACTGCAAAGTGCAAGAGAACGTATCGTCGCTGCAGCTGCCATTGTGATTATATTAAATGCGAATATTACCAATATCGATCGCGTAAAATTATATAGAAACCTCGCTGGTGGATGTCATCATACAACAAAAGTCGGTCAAGGTAAGTGTAAATGTTAAGTACTGAATGTTATATTTTGATTTTATGTATTACTAGATGGCGTTATCTCAAGTTAAAACTCTCTATGAAATTTCTAAGCCAAGAGGATATTGGTTTGGAGGTCATTGTATTATCATTCCCCGCTGTTGATTCATTAATCTGATGACCAAAGTCGTCGCAAGTAAAACGTGACTTTGGGCGCTAACATGACATGAAATAATATTTTTAGACGGTTCCCCTTGTTTATCTTTATGCAATTCCGAAGAATTGCCTTCCGTTGGTACCGGAGAAGCACTCGTTATTGACGACGTGCTCTTAATATGAAGAAGCCAGTGATGTTTACGATGACAAACCTTGCACTTGGATGGTACGCGACATGAGTACACTGAATAATAATTTCTACTATGACGCCCCTTAATAGCACCTGGCTACCACGAAACATCAAAACACATTACACGTCATTGCGTCTACTATTCATCCCTTTTTTACAAATCGTGTACACACCGCGTTGAAAGAGATGTAACACGTGCACGAAGCGACGTGTTGCGTGTTGTATGTTTCATGGTAGCCCGCCTGGTCCCACTCTGCCGCAGTTAGGATCATGGGAAACGATTCAGATGAATTTATAATTACTTTCTATTATTAATAACTTTCTTTTCAGATATAACGGAACTGATATGCTCTTTGATATCCAAAAAGAACCAAACAACACATTCTTAAATTTTGTAGGATGACTTCAAGTGATTTTAGGTATTCACCTATTGAATAAAATTGTATTCCAGTCCAAGATCGGTTTGCAATTGCACTGAGATTTTAGGCATCTAGAGATAGGTACGGAAGCCTTTGTTATCTTTTTAAAGTCTCCAAACAAACAAGTTCAAGATGTGTCGATGACGTTTGCGAAGCCTTGGTGGTAGAATTAAAGGGATGGTTGTGAGTGTATTAAGCGAGCGGTAGCCGCAGTTTTAAAAAAAAATCAAAATTTTTATAAACTATTTAATTGAACTTAAGAGACATAGCAAAATTACATAAAATCATTAACGAAGTACAAAGTGTGAGACCGAACCGAAGTGAGGATGCGGAATGCTTCTCGCAATCGCAACTCGCCGGGTGGCGGACAATGGCATGGTTGCGCAAGAAATTCCAATGCAGCTCCGATGTGGTGCGACCGCGGCTACTTGGGGTACTCGGAACTGCAGTTGCCGTGTCAGCGATCTTCTTAGATTAAGGGTGAAAATTTCTTGGCTCAATGAATTTAATATATTAAAATGAGTGTTGATGGTAGTTGTAACCTCTAATACGGATATACTCGCGTTAGTGTTGGTCATGAATTTGTCCATAATTTCGAAATTTTTAACGATTGTTTTGTCATTTTGTTCTAATTTCTTAATTGTGGAATTAAAATTTTGTATGCTTTATCTATTGCGTCGTTGTAAAATATAGCGTCATTAGCATCCATTGTGCCGAAAATGGTTTTAAGTACAGAACCGACTCCGTCAAACCATCTTCGTTTGGTACGTCTAGAGCTGGCTAAGTGTGAAAGAGATGAGTATATAGTTTTTATCCTGTCTAATTGTTTACCTAAATTCCTCAGTCTTCCTTTACATTTCATTGGTATCTGATCAAAAATTTCGCATTTTTTCGTTGTTAGACGATATTTATCCTCTAAAAATTCTATGGATTGGGTAATGATGAAAAATCTTTAAATGTTATCAATTTCCATTCATCTACTAGTATCTTTAAGGTTCCTTTGCGATCAAAATATAATCCTGAGCGTTTCTCTATTGGTGAATTCTTCATCGCTGCCGTGGCCGTAATGAATAACAATATTAGGGTATTCATGATGTTGGTGATAATCTTGATGAGATGAACGCCGCCTTTTGGATGTTTCCTGCCCACTGGAGTCACCGCTGAACCGATGTCGGTCTATAGCTTGTCGTGATGATGTCGTCCCGGTATGTCCTTGTCGCTCTTCTTTTCAGAATTCAATCGCTGTCGCACGTCGAGACTTCACTGGTATGGTCTTGCTCGCCGCCGTCGTCGCCGTCTGCGTTATCGCTTTCTTGGCCAAAACGGTTGCAGTGATGAATCTGATGCTTCGTTGCCGACGTTGTCGCCCGAGAGGCCAAAACCGTCGCAGGAAGTATTTACCACCGAGTATGAGGATTCTTCGTAGACCAAAAATCTGGAGATTCCCTTCTGCGTTTCTTGAAGCGTTGAAGTGTCAGTGGAATCCCACTTCTGACACCAATTTTTTTTTTATATACCAGCGGGTGCTGGTATGCTCAGGTGGACTTTGCCAGTGATGTTTACGATGACAAACCTTGCACTTGGATGGTACGCGACATGAGTACACTGAATAATATTTTCTACTATGACGCCCCTTAATAGCACCTGGCTACCACGAATCATCAAAACACATTACACGTGATGATTTTTTTCACTGATTTCTTTCACTGATTTCTTTCACTATTTCTTTTATTATTTGTGGGAGGTAAAAAAAAAAAAAAAAATTATATACACTGCCTCCTCGTAAATATATATGTATAAGCATAATAGATATAAATAATTACAATTTTATTGTATTATTTGTAATTTGCCGTTAAACTGTATTAACAGTTTGGCAAAATTTTTAATATGTAAAATGTTTTGTTTTTTTGAGAAAATAAATAAATAAACGTCATTGCGTCTACTATTCATCCCTTTTTTACAAATCGTGTACACACCGCGTTGAAAGAGATGGAACACGTGCACGAAGCGACGTGTTGCGTGTTGTATGTTTCATGGTAGCCCGCCTGGTCCCACTCTGCCGCAGTTAGGATCATGGGAAACGATTCAGATGAATTTATAATTACTTTCTATTATTAATAACTTTCTTTTCAGATATAACGGAACTGATATGCTCTTTGATATCCAAAAAGAACCAAGCAACACATTCTTAAATTTTGTAGGATGACTTCAAGTGATTTTAGGTATTCACCTATTGAATAAAATTGTATTCCAGTCCAAGATCGGTTTGCAATTGCACTGAGATTTTTGGCATCTAGAGATAGGTACGGAAGCCTTTGTTTTCTTTTTAAAGTCTCCAAACAAACAAGTTCAAGATGTGTCGATGACGTTTGCGAAGCCTTGGTGGTAGAATTAAAGGGATGGTTGTGAGTGTATTAAGCGAGCGGTAGCCGCAGTTTTAAAAAAAAAAACAAAATTTTTATAAACTATTTAATTGAACTTAAGAGACATAGCAAAATTACATAAAATCATTAACGAAGTACAAAGTGTGAGACCGAACCGAAGTGAGGATGCGGAATGCTTCTCGCAATCGCAACTCGCCGGGTGGCGGACAATGGCATGGTTGCGCAAGAAATTCCAATGCAGCTCCGATGTGGTGCGACCGCGGCTACTTGGGGTACTCGGAACTGCAGTTGCCGTGTCAGCGATCTTCTTAAATTAAGGGTGCGTAACACCTCCCCCCGTAGAACAGCGACTATTGAAGATTTTTGTCAAGAAAGGAGCTGGATGTTGTTCAGGATCAATTTTAGTGCTGCTTACGATGGTATTCATTTCATGCGTTTCAAGTTGCATAGATGTAGTGGCATTAGAAGATATTTCAGCTCGATTGGTGCGGCAGTACTTGCGATAACTGAGAGCAATTGTGATTGCAGCTGCACTGAGTAACACCACATATATTGGTATAGTGGTGTGGTATAAGGCATAGTAATTGCTACTCTTTAGTGATATAGGTGTCTGCAGAGATACTTTTCTGCTTACAGCATGTAGTTCAGCTTGAATTCAGGTGATGGTTTCAAAGTTAGTGAGCTTTCAGGAATGTCTATAATTTTCAGCTTGTCCTTTCAGGTGATCATCCATGTTCATGATAGTAAAGTCGGTAGTAGCAAGGTAGCAGGAACGCGGGATAGTAGCTAGATAACTTCCTTGTAATTCCATATATATATATAGGTCTTGTTCACAGGATAGGTGAACTTTAGTTGAGTTCGGGAAACTGACTGCATAGTGCCTATTATCTAGTTCTTCAAATGCTGACCTCTTCAAGGATATCATAGTTGGTTTGCATACATCTGTCTTCTTCTGGGTGACTATGAGTTGCTAGACACAATCCTGGGATGATTGACTCTGCATACTGTGGATTTCTTAACAAAGATACCATTTATGGGTCTTCGGGCATTCAGCCTCTATGTACCTGAAGTCTTTCTCGTATATTGCTAGGAAACGGGAGGGCGGAACTAGGATTTCGGAGCGGTTATTAGGAACAATTTATATAAGTTATAGATATCGTCAAGAACAATAGGAAATTTATAAACTATGTATAATAATTTCAATATTTAGGTAGTATGATCCTACTTTAATTATATTATAACTAGCTTTCGCCCGCGTGAATTTCCCACGGGAACAGTGCTTTTTTCCGGGATGATTTCAGCTATTTGTATGCGAAATTTCAGGAAGATTGGTTCAGTAGATAAAGCGTGAAGAGGTTACAAACAAACAAACTCACTTTCGCATTTATAATATTAGTTAGGATATTCTCTCAAATCTATATCCATTATTCTATTTGTACCTTATAAATTTTGTAATTTAGTTATCAGTACGCGCAATAATTTTAGATTTAAAATAGAATGGTGCATCGTGCGAGCTCTTATAAAAGCTAAAACGTTCTGTAACTTAACTAGTTCTCGTGCAATATAATCATCGTTATCACCTAGAATAAGGAACATTTGTGCAAGGTGTGCATATTTTATTAAATCGTTATCCCTAGTGGCATCTCATTGACTAATCTTCTACACATATAATAAAACAGTAAAAATATTTGGTCTGTACATTTAGTATTTTTGAATGAAATGGATAGAGGGACACTTAAAAAGAATAATAGAAAGCAAAAATATTTTTTTGGAATTTCTTGTCTGTCTGTATGTATGTACGCGTTTCACGCAAAAACTACTGGACGGATTTGAATGAAACTTTTTTTGTTGTATAGCTTTTAAGCCTGGGCAACATATAGGCTATAATTGATTTTGAAAACTGGAACACCTGATGAAGAACCATAACAGAACAGCTAAACTATAAGAAATATGGAAATGGTACCTTAGCAAAAGTCGTTCAATCTGATGAGCATTTTCTGCTGACGTATAAAAATTGAAGTTTATGGAACATCTGATGAAGAACTCCAAGAGACCAGCTACTCTATCAAATAAATGGAAATAGCGCCTTAGCAAAAGTCGTTCAACCTGATGAGCATTTTCTACTGACGTATAAATAGACCGGACACGGGGACAAAGAGGGACTCGGGGTGGGAGTGGCGAAGATCGTTTATTTAATGAAATATCACTTTTGATTCATTTTAATACCGCGACTGTACTACGAGTACCTAATATATTCCCGCGGGACACCCACGCGGGCGAAACCGCGGGCAACAGCTAGTAGATAATAATTCTTCTATCCTATTTTGATCGCTAGTTATGCTTTCTATTATCTTAGCATAGCGAGTCATCCAATCTTTAGCTAGACTGACATGGCTATTATATTCTGTGGAAATTTTATTTTCATTTTCTTCTAGCACTTTAATAGCTTGGTTATATCTAAGAGCATCAGAGTAGTCTAAGTTACCAGTAATGCTTTTCACGACAGATCCAAGCCCATCAATAAGTCCTCGTTTCACGCGATTAGTTTCAAATGATTCCTTCACTTTTAAGCTTATTACTTAAATAGATTATATGGGGCTCAAATAGTAATAGGGTCCTATTATTTAGTTCTGGGCTCATATTACTTTTCTGATTATTTACTGTATAAATTTTATCCTGTAATTCTAAGAGGTTTATACTCTGGATGAAAGAATGGTAATGGGATGTTAGTTTGGTAGGACCTAATTTAAATGGAAGGATACCAGGGCCGTCTCCAAGGTTCTCAAGTTTTATCTCCTGCATGAGAGCAGTGCGCAGGAGGAACTGAAGCATCAGGAGGATCCTGTAACAAATTAGCACTCCTTGGTATTCTTTTCAGTCTAGATTTAGCAATGGGCCCGCTTTTCTGTCGTGTATATATATGGATAGGAAGATTGGCCATGATCTGGAGTATAATCAATTTCTGCCTCACGGGACTCATTATGTTTATTTATCCATACTAATATTATAAATGCGAAAGTTTGGATGTGAGTTTGTGAATTTGTGAGTTTGTGAGTTTGTGAGGATGTTTGTTACTCAATCACGCAAAATCTACTGGACAGATTTCGATGAAATTTGGTACAGAGGTAGATTATGACCTGGAATAGCACATAGGCTACTTTTATCCCGAATAAAATGGTTCCTGTGGGCATGGGATACCAATTATAGTAACGCCATCTATTATTTGACAAAATAGACGCCCGCCGTCTTGCGCCCGCCTTCGCGCGCTTTGTCATAAAGACTTATAAAGTGTCTCCTACACTTAAAGTGCAATAAAAGTTTAAAAAATAATTTTTAAATTATGTATTGAGTCGTAGAACAAAAGTTGTTGTTAATAATGTTAGTAATCTACTCCTGCGAGGTTATTACTGTTTTAAAAATAACCCTGTATATCAATGAAAGTATGATAATCAGAAATTTTCCTCAAAAAGTCTCCAATCGTCACTTCAACTTTTTGAATAATTATTTTGTATATATACTTTAATTTTAAGCCAGTCCTTGTTTTGAAAAAGTGTAGGATATTTATTTTTTAATTCATCACATTCAGCTCGTTTGGGGGGTTTTTTTATACTTAATGTGGTCTTTAAAATATTTTGTTACGACGTTTTTTTGTTCAGTTGTCCAAGGAACAAGTGTTCTCTTTTTTTTGCAGATGTCTTGTGGCTTATTTTTTGGGAAGGGGCAGCAACTGGCTCGTCTCTACTCAAACTAATATGTTGCGATGGACCTGCTTCTTCCAATTCAAAATCAACAACTTCCTGATTATCTATCTCGATTCCTGTGATGTCTTCATCTAAGTTTAATTCAATCTCATCTAAAGCTTTTCCTTGATATTCATCCGCTTTCCCATCTTCCATCAATAGTAATAGTTTAGAAATCTTAGCAGTCTGATATACGTCACTAGGTAACCTGTAATTATTTTTATGCACACTCAGGGTGTGACCCATAAAAGTAGCTAGTTGTTCGAGCTCTGATTCAGTCATTGTAAATAACTGGGTCATTGTTGCTAAATGTTTTCTCAGACGCGTGGATGTTAGAGCCTTATAATTTTTAGCACCGCTTGCTTTTGCATATTTTTCTAAAATGTTGTACCCATAAACAGTTGATCCACCTGCCTTTACAAATAACAAATTATTGTCATCTGCAACATACATGTGTCTGACTGATAATATTTTTTTCAAATCTTCTTGTACTTCAGTACTAAACAGTACTGGCACCCCTCTCCCTCTTTTGCCACGGATCACTATTCTTTTTAATTTACTTATTAATATTTTTTCAGTCGAAGTAAGAACTTTGTCAAATTCTTCATATTTATTGCTGTCGTTGCCATGATCATTGTAATCACTTAATTTTAATCGTTGTAATTCGCCGGGCCGACGCCTGTTCAATAGAAGAACGCGACAATATGTAGATTCCACCAAGTTATTGAAAGCTTCAATGTTCGTTTCTCCTTCGGATTGCGTTAAACTATCGGACGACTGTTTTGACATGCCACAAAGATAATCTTTGAATAATTTTAAATCAGCAGCAAGTGGCACCATAGTGGTTTTATTCCACTTCTTCACATTAAGGTCATCAGCAGCTTGGCTAGAAATATCAAACTTCCAATTCTTTTAAATCTGCTTGAACAGAAGCCGTTTGAACTGAGGCTTCTATTTTACAACTTTGCAATAAAGCTATACTACAACATTGTTTTATAGATGTAGCAATGTTCATGGCATATGTCGGTGCATTAAATGTTTGTGATGCGTCATTATACCGGGCTACGATTTTGGTTGCCTGTACTAAAGTGTCATAGTATTGTGGTTTGAATACTTGTTCAAGACTATTAATATTCGGGTTCAGTTTAGTTACTTCCACAAGCAATTTCGCTAACTCCCTCATCTTACGTGAGACCACAGTTGCAAAATGTTCCTCGCGATGTGTTCTCAAATACTGTGCTCCAAACATACAAATCAATTTATCTTTTTTAGCTACTAATGATATTTTGTCTTGTTTCATACGAGGAAACACATTTTTCATTAGATTGTTGTCGACTTTAACGTAACGTACAAGAAAATTTTGTGCATCAGCTTGTGCGTTGTTTGTAGAAGCAGCATTATCACATTTTTTTACATGTCTCCACAGTTGTCTCCTTGAATAAAAACCAAGACATTTAGAGCAAGGTAAATAGTCAGTCTTTTCAGAAAACCCTTCTTCACAGGTTTGAATGCAGTTTGCGAATTACTCACATAATTACCCTTTTTTCTTAAATCGCTATAAACTTGTTTACGTTTAAGACTATTTTTGGGATGTGCTAATGCTGATTGTACTTCAGGTTCAGCTGAGTGGTTTCGAACCATATGTCGTGAAAAAAAATGAAATTTTCACAGTAGTAACAAAAATCTCTTTCTCTAATGCGTTTACCTTTCAAATTACTCCCTGATGTTTTTGGATTTTCCGGCACTTCTGTTTCTATATTTTCTTTGTTTGTTTGGTGATTATTTTCCGAATCTTCCCATAAGCAATCTTCTTTCAACGAAACTTTTTCTTTTTCTGTTGGGCTTGTATTATCGCAATGGCTTGAAGAAGCCTGAAATAATATAAGTTTATTGTATAAAGAGCTTACGACCTAACGTATTACCGACAGCGTGTATGCAAAATTCTATAATGATCGGTTTTGTAGTCAAAGCATGAAAGTAACAAACAAACAAATAAAATCGCTGTCACACCATATAAACTGTATAATGAAAATTATGGCATTAAATTAAAACAGTGTTATTTATCTTAATGATCATAAATGTCTTTGCCAACTTTGTGGGTATGCATACCAATTTTCTACTGACCTTATGTGATCCATCTAAACATTCGGTTTCCATTAATATTTCTTGGCCAGATTCTGATGTGGATTCATAAGATGATGGTTTATAATTCTTATCATTTGAAGATTCAGAAAAGTCAGACTCATTGTCAAAGCATAGTACCGACTGGTCTTGATTCCGGTCATCTGATATTATGCATGGGACTTCTAGCGGAGGCTTTTCGATATCGTCTACATCTGAGACGTAAGTAGGCTTATCAGCAGGATCAAGCTGTCTAATAGGGCTTAAGATAGACGATTCAATTGCTTTTAGTGGAGGTTCGACATTATCAGTACTTAACAAGAGGGTGTAATTTTTCTCTATATTATCAAAGGGTCTAGCGTGGTTCAAGGTAGTAGCAGGATCAACTGTTGTTGGCGGAGGCTCGACATTATCACTACTTAAAAGGCAGGTGGGATTTTCCTCTACATTTTCAGAATCAGGGAGGCTAGTGTGGTTTGAGATGATAGGAAGATCAACTGCTACTGGTGGAGGCACATCAGAAACAACTACACTTGAGACGTAAGTAGAATCATCTGAGATTTTTTTTCCAGAATCCAGAAGGAAATTATTCACAAAGGATTCAGATAATATATCAGATGATTTGCAAAAACTATGCATCTGAGAATCAAGTATATTACTGAAAGACACATCAAAAGAACTATTATGACCTGCTTCACTAAAGGGAACACTTTCTTGATTCTGAGTAGAAAGAGATTCATTAGATTTAAAGTTATGGCTAACGTTTATAGAAATAGAAGAATCATCAAAATTTTCATGGTTCTCAGTTAAAAGAGACGCATAGGAATTTGATATATGAGTAATATTTGAAGATATGGAAGGATCATCAGTGTTTTCTATCTTCTGATTTAAAATAGACGCATTAAAGTCCGAGATATTGGTAACATTTGAAAGAATGAAAGAGCAATGAGTGGAACTTGGAGGTTCGTCCACGTGAGCACTGACTGGGACAGTTCTTAACAAAGTATTATTTTTGCAACTTATATCTTGATCGATTGCTTGAACAGGCTTTGCATCAACTCTATTTGTTTTTCTGGTACCGTTTCTTCTTTTTTTAACTGCAAAATAATAAAAATTATAATATCTTTTATTCAGACCAAAATTAATCCATAGTACTACTATGGATTAATTTTGGTTAGTAACAAAAAAACTTATACATACTATAGGTTGACAAGTTCGTGCCCGACCGTCCTGCGGGGTGATGCGACGTTGGGGGGACGAGGTTCGTCAGATGTAAGAGAGTGTCGGTAGGATTGCTGGGAGTGGAAACGCGCGCAATGACACGTCACTCTCTGACAGTCGCCGATACAAAACGACGACGTGCTGCCTCGTCCGCTGCCTGCCTGTACCCCGCAGGACGGTCGGGCACGAACTTGTCGACCTATAGTGTGTTTTTCAAAATCTGAGAGTTTTAGTTCTACTCTACTGTTTTTAGAATGCTATTGTGACTATCTCTCACCCTTCTTAGTAGCGAAATAATGCAAATTATTAATGATTTAGTCAAGTATCATATGTTTTTTTTGTGCGGAAAACTATTTTTCAAAAATTAGCACAAAAATCCTAGATAAAATAAAAATAAAAATTCTAAATTCAAATTTAAACTATGATGTTGATGATACCTACTTAATAAATGATTCACTCTTACAACTGTTAATGCGTAGATAAATGCTTTAGATTAAACAGTTAAAATATTTTATTGTTACCTATAGGCTATAGGAGAGAATATATAACTTATTTATCCATTACATGTTATGTTGAGTTAGCTATTGGTTTGTTGTAGCTCGCTAACCGTGAAGGAAAACATCGTGAGGAAACCTGGGTGCTCGGGGTGTGTTCGCATATCTCAGTGCCTGAAACTTGAGCCATGTCATGATGTCAGAGGCCTTAAAAGGCGGCTCAAATAACTCTGACACTAGATGGTACATTCCATCACACGATAAGAAGAAGCTGTTGGTTTTACAATAAACGAAAATAAGAATAATTTAAAAAAAAATTCTCAAAAAATGCAGTTTTAACTTTTTATCTATTTGTTCTTCACTGCCTTCGATATTCATTAAGACATGTTAAATAAAGTAAGGGGAACTGGGAGATGTCGTAATAATGCACGACGTGCATGACGCCAAAAAGATTGTAGGGTGTACGAGTATGTATCACTACATCACTACATAGTATAAAACAAAGTCGCTTTCTCTGTCCCTATGTCCCTTTGTATGCTTAAATCTTTGAAACTACGCAACGGATTTTGATGCGGTTTTTTTTAATAGATAGAGTGATTCAAGAGGAAGGTTTATATCCCGTGCGAAGCCGGGGCGGGTCGCTAGTATATAAATATACGGACGTCGAATTGGCGCATAAAAGAGGAACTGGGGACGTCGTAATGATGCACGACGTGCATGACGCCAAAAAGATTGTAGGATGTACGAGTATGTATATATAAATATACGGACGTCGAATTGGCACATAAAAGAGGAACTGGGGACGTCGTAATTATGCACGACGTGCATGACGCTGAAAAGATTGTAGGATGTAATATATAAGGTGGACTCAAATTAACTACAAATATTTTCAGGGCTGATTACTGATATTATTTAGAAAGAATATCAGTGGTTTTTTTCAATTTTCTACACGCTAGTTTTCGAGAAAAATTAACTTTTTGTTTTTTGAAAACCGTAACATTATAACATCCTGTATCATGTAACATAAAACACGAGAGACGATGTTTCAGTCCTTACCTCATTGGCCAATTATTTTAACCAATTCAAATGAAACTACCTACACGCGGCCACAAAAAAAAGCCGCCGCCCACCGGCGCGCGCGTGAGTCCGTGTTGCTCTATCTATGGTGCCGCTCTGTCATAGAGTAACTATGGAACGGAGCAATCAATCATAGGTCTTTTTATAGGTTTTTTTCATAGGTTTTTTTAAATATTATTATTATTGGATTATTCTATTATTGGAAAGTTCTATTGTCTTGACAAACAGAAAATAAAGATATCTGAAAACTTTTCATTTTTCCTTTTCAAATCAAATCAACAACCGGCCAAGTACGAGTCGAACTCGTGCACGAAGGGTTCCGTAGCATTCTAAAAAATCACGTTTGGTGTATGGGAGCCCCCTTAAATAATTGTTTTAATTTAATTATTCGTATTCTTAAGATGTGTTAGTAATAGGGTCCCGTTCGAACACTAAAAAGTAAACGTAATTCGTCCAGTAACAGCGTCTACGGATCGAATGGTTTTGCTTTTATTTATGTTTTAGTGAGAGCAAAAATGTTGAACCTTTTGATAGATCTACTAGTTGGTATGGCCTCATTCGCACTTGACTTTCTTTTATGTTAAAAAAGTTTTATCACCTACGTATTTAATTGTTTTCCCGACCTAAAACTATTGCACAATAGTAACGACCATGTTTAATAAAGATGTTAAAAAATACATATCTTGACATGAGACAAAACATTACATACTTTGTCGACTCTGCTGATAGATACTCTGTGTATTCCCGAACCGGCAGAGGCAAGCACCTCGTCGATTAATCGAAGAAATGCTTTAAGTTAATTGGGGAGGAATGTTACAACCTCATTTTGATATACTCTGTGCACATACCAGAGATATACCATAGACGTTGTCTTGGAGATTGGTCTAATAAAAAGCTTTGACATGAAGTTGTATGTTGTAAAAAATGCCTTACCGATATTAAAACCAGGACTACTTGAATATGACAATCTGCTACCATGATGCAAATGAAATTTGTACTCGGGCGTGGGAGATTTTTTTCGAGAGGTATGGTCGGCGGATCAACCCAAGAACTATTCTTGGTGCCGTGCAGCGTCACCGCGAGACCGGCAGTTTCCGACCCAGGCCTGGTGCAGGCCGACCGCGGTATCCTGTACGGCTGGAAGAAGATGTGTTGGACTTTTTTTTAAGACACCCGGTGGCCAGCTCTGAAGACGCCGCACGTGTCTTCTTTGTGTCGAAATCATACATTTTAAAAGTGTTGCATAGCGAGGGATTTCATCCCTATCATATTCTGAGGGTTCAGGAGATGCTCCCGACGGACTATGAAGACAGAGTGGAGTTTTCGCAGTGGTTGTGTAGGAACCAAAATAATAACATTTTGTGGACAGATGAGTGCACGTTTTACGTTTATGTGTGAAAAAGTGTGATGGGAAGTATTATTTTATTGTAAATTGTAAACTTATTAATAAATTTGATAAACCAAATTCACGTGTTTGCTCTCCTAGTCGCCTTAAACCCCAAAACTTACACTTAAATTATCATCTTATTAGTTATTAGGCTATCTTAGGTTATTTGTGTGTGTGTGTGTGTGTGTGTGTTAATCCACACAAATAAATAAAACTCTGTCTTCCACGCACTTTTGATAAAAAAGAGGAAGACGGCAAATCAATTTAATTTTACTATTATTTGGTGGGTGGAGCTTTCTACTATTATTTGGTGGGTGGAGCTTATAGATGAATGAATTGTCTAACATGTATCTACAGTATGATACTAAATGTCATCATTTTATAATATCTTTTTTGTTAGAAAAAAAATAAATAAAAACTAGCGTATCGATTTTTAAAATTTTATCTCCAATACGTTTATTTAGCCTCCTGGAGCCAGTCCTGAAAATATTTGTAGTTAATTTGAGTCCACCTTATATACAGACGCCGAATTAACACATAAATCCGTGAAATACCATCTTATGTTTGTTACAATTTACCTCAGCATAAGCTGAACGAATTGGAGTGAAGTGTTGCATGGCAGTAGTTTACTCCTTTGATTAACATACAAATAGGTAGACTATTTTTATCCCGACGTATATAAGTGAACAGCAATCTTAACCGATTTCCACGCAGAAGATATATTTATATGTAGGCACCTATTACACTTAAATGTACTTTGAAAATATTAATGTAGTAGGTAGGTACAAACCTTTCTTTATTTAATTATTTAATTCAGCACATATTATACACTCATCAGTTGGGTAGTGATCGTACAATAAATAGTTACAAATATGACAGAAAGATACACTATTCTCTAGCCACCAAATGATGTTTAATTTGTTGTTCATGTCGACAAATAGATGTTTAGGTTTTCCAAAAGAACTTGAATACACTCCACAAATTGAACACTTATCCCGCAGTATAAAATGAGTCGAAGGCCACGGCCACTTTAATTCCTTTTTTAAAATATATTTTAAGTAATTTTTGTTCAAAAATCTGTCTATATCAGCAAAGATGACCATTTTGTAAGAGAAATCTAATAATTTAATTAGGTAGGTACGTTGTAAGAAAATTGTATTTTATAAGGTGTGAGTAGATACCGACACAAGAACAGCACAGATCGAACTGACTTCTACACTAGTGTCCATTCATAAAAAAATTTAAACGCTTGATTAGTAAAATAGTGTTTCGTCTCATTTTGACATTTGCGAGACATTTGGTGTGAGAAAGTGACACATTCCAATCCTTAAACTTAGATACCTACAGAAAATAAAACTTACCTGTAGTAAAGCCTGTAGCCAAAGTATTCTCTTCGACTAATTTTAAAACTTTTCTACCACGAAGTCCTTGGGAATTCATCTTCAAGCAACATATATAAGTTCCAATAACTGCACGTGAGTTTATTTGCACACACTATTGTAAAACAAACAATAATCAAGCGCCGAATATTCTGCAACGCGTACGTGATCAAAGACGACATATATTGTTTTGATAGCGGCAGGTAGATTGTGTAATTTGTGTAACAGATTTAATGAGCGAGACGGCAACGTCGCAATTGTGGACGCCAAATACGCGAATCCGTAGTCAGGATTTTTTCTAGATATACAGTGTGGATATACGCGCTGCAGCAGCGCCTCACCTGCGCGGTGATTTCTTCGGGAACTTTTCAATATTTTATTGCAACCATTTAAAGCAAATTTTGGCTTCCGTCGATTTTTGTACTACGGCTAGCTAGGATCAATAGGACCTAAGTGCCACCGACTAACAAAGTGGCGTCCGGTATGCGGACGCCAAAAGCAGGTGGACGCCAGTTTAAATGCACTTTCGCCTTCAGTGGACGGCGAATTGTTTGTGGGATAAATATATATATATATGTATATGTAGATTAGGTAAAAATGTAATAGATTTTATATATATATATGTATATATATATATATATATTTGTATACCATGTTATGGGTTCTGCTTGGTGATGAGGGATTATCAAAATACTTATAGATTAGGACAACTTTATTACGGAATCCATTACACAGGAAGATCGACAAACCAAAATACATACAGTGTTGCTACATCTCTAATGTTAAACATAGACAATGTCATAGACTACAACATGCTCTTTTAAATAATGCTTCGAGTCTTTCATTATGCTCGCTCTTATTAGACCCGTATACCAGCACATCGTCTACAAATATTATTATACCTGGTAAGTCACCGAATAATTGATTCATAGTTCTATGGAAAATTTCACCACTGGATTTGATACCATAAGGCAATCTTAAAAATTTGTATCTACATATACATTTGTATAAACCCATAACATGGTATATATATATATATACCATGTTATGGGTTCTGCTTGGTAATGAGTGATTATCAAAACACTTATAGATTAGGACAACTTTATTACGGAATCCAATACACAGGAAGATCGACAAACCAGAATACATACAGTGTTGCTACATCTCTAATGTTAAACATAGACAATGTCATAGACTACAACATGCTCTTTTAAATAATGCTTCGAGTCTTTCATTATGCTCGCTCTTATTAGACCCGTATACCAGCACATCGTCTACAAATATTATTATACCTGGTAAGTCACCGAATAATTGATTCATAGTTCTATGGAAAATTTCACCACTGGATTTGATACCATAAGGCAATCTTAAAAAATTGTATCTACATATACATTTGTATAAACCCATAACATGTATATATAAGGTGGACACAAATTAACTACAAATATTTTCAGGGCTAATTACTGATATTATTTAGAAAGTATATCAGTGGTTTTTTCAATTTTCTACACGCTAGTTTTCGAGAAAAATTAACGTTTATGTTTTTTGAAAACCGTAACATTATAACATCCTGTACACAGCTTTGCGTAAAATGACAATTAAAAGGACACACACAAACAAAAGCCGCCCCGCCCACCGGTCGGTCGCTGTCTTTTACGTATAATAAATCGCTTGACATCTCTGTCTTTCACGCACTTTTCATAAATAAAAAGGAATACAGCAAATCAATTTCATTCAACTATTAATTGGTGGGAGGAGCTTAAATAGGTATGAAGTCTACACATTTAACTACAGTATGATACTAAATATCATCATTTAATAATATTTTTTTTGTTAGAAAAAACAAAAAAAAAACTAGCGTATCGATTTTTTAAATTGTATCTCCAATACGTTTATTTAGCCCCCTGGAGCCAGCCCTGAAAATATTTGTAGTTAATTTGCGTCCACCTTATATATATATATACAATGTTATGGGTTCTGCTTGGTAATGAGTGATTATCACAACACTTATAGATCAGGACAACTTTATTACGGAATCCAATACACAGGAAGATCGACAAACCAGAATACATACAGTGTTACTCTTAATGTTACAAATATTATTATACCTGGTAAGTCACCGAATAATTAATTCATAGTTCTATGTAAAATTTCACCACTGGATTTGATACCATAAGGAAATCTTAAAAATTTGTATCTACCATAAGGTGTATTAAAGGTAAGAGGTAGTTAGGAGGTAGTTAAGAGGTCACTACTCTCTTCGTCTAAACAGATGGTCCAGTAACCAGAACTAGCATCTTATTTTGAAAAATATTGAGGCACCGGCTACTTTAGATCTAAGATCATCAAATGTTGGATAAGGATAATAAGGTCTTTTGATAGCTTGATTTAAGTTTCTTGGGTCAAGACAAATGCGCAATTTACCATTTGGTTTTTCAACTAAAACAATTGAATTTTGGGTAAATTCAATTGTTTTAGTTGAAAAAGGTAGGGTAACCTAGTAGGCTTTTCTACTTTTTCAATTACTTTAAGTTTTTCCATATTTTTTAATTCATCATTGAGACGGTTTTTTAAAGAATAAGGTATTCTACGAACTGGGAAAACTTTTGGTGGTACACTATTATCAATGTCAAGATGAGCTTTGTATGGTAGACAACCTAGTCCTTCAAAGGTCCTAGCATATTTAGAAACAATTTGTTGTACTGACTGTTTGTAATATATTGGGTAAAACTAAACGCAGGCGTTTCGCATTGCTGCCGCCAGAGGGCGTTCGGGGTTTTCACACTGCTAGCGTGGAATGCGTCGCGTGTAGTCCGCCATTGCATTGTCCCGGGCGATATCGGTTTGATTTTAATACGCGGAGCGGTCTCGCGTCTTTTGCTTGTTGTTTAGTTTGAGTGATAATTGTGAATTTCCTGTTTGTTAAATAATTATTGAATTTGTGTTTGTGAAAAACTCTGTTATTGTGACTTTTTCTTGTGAGAGGTGAAACGTGGCTGGCTGTCAGTGTTGCCACCTCAGAATTTTCCTTTTACCCTAACGCTAGGTGAAATTACCCTAAATTAGGCACTTTTATGATTTTTTTACCCTAAGTATTTATCTTAAATAAAAACATCTTACTTTACTTGTTTACGTTTTATTTTTTCTTAATCTACGCTTTCTTAATCTAGCATTTCCAAACATTCTTGGAATGTATCCATCGTCTGGGCTTCTATGTCATCTGCAGTCATTTTCTTCTTGAAATCGTACAATTTATTCGAAAACTTTTTCAACATTGCGTCTGTCGGAGTAAATGTAACGCAAGACGTATAATTTCTTTTTAAGCTGTACCTCACCATTATCAAGTGTTGCAATTGCAACATTTCTACAGATAATCTATTTCGAAGCTTATTTTTTATAATTGAATAAATGGAGAAAGCTCTTTCCACCGTTGTATTTGATAGTCGCATTGACAATACAGCCAAAGCTTTGCTAGCGGAAGAGAACATCGCAACAAGTTAGGTGCGTTCAGAAACACGTATTCAATCAATCACCGAAACTTGCATGGATTTTTAAACTTTCTCTAAAAATTCCCTATAATATATTTTATTTTGCCCTGAAAAATGCCCTAAATAATTTTGTACCCTAAAAAATACCCTAAACAAGTAAAATTGCCCTAAATTTAGGGTAAAATACCCTAAGGTGGGGACACTGCTGGCTGTTCACATCTGGCTGTTCCCGAGTGAAACTACGGGAAGAAATCTATTTAGTTGTTATGGGGAATTGAGATCTCAAGGGTTAGGTAGGGTAATTAGGAATTCCCCCTTCCCGAAGACACTCAAGTTTGGATCCGAAGAGAAAGAAGATTTAGTTTGGTAAGTGTTCAATTCTAGTTAATTTATAGGTTAGGTTATCATATAGGGCCCTGTAGCTCCCTTCATAAGCTACGGTGGTAGCAGACTGCGTATAGCTTAAGTTAGATTCTAGTCGGACAAGCGTGGTGTCGCGTGGAGATTTTTTCCCGGTACTTAATTTTACCGGTAGATTTTTCCCGGTAAAGTTCCGGTACAGAATTCTTCCCGCCGCTTCGTTTGTCCGGATTCTCTCTGCCACATTTTCTGGCAGCAGAGCGTAGTTGCTCTGCACAGTGTCTGGTAGCAGAGCGTAGTTTATCTACCCTCTATTTGTTCGTTTGTAAAAAATAATTAATTGTTTGTAAAAATTATTAGATTTTTCTTAGTTTGTTTGTATAAGAATATTTGTAACCTTTTTTGTATTTGTTTGCGGTTTGTACCGTGCGTTCCGGGTTTGTGCCATTCTCATACCTACCGCGGTTCTTCGTGTAGTTGCTTGATTTTGTTGTTTTTTATTTACCTTTTGTTATTTTTTGTTTGTGACTTGACGCGATGGCGAAGGCCTCCAATGCTAGGGCGACACTCGCCAACGAATTGAGATGGTTTGTGACGGTTGAGGACTCCTGTCCCGGAAGGACAGGAGGGCGCCATACTGCTAAGAGCGGATCACCTCCACTCACGATTGATTAGCGCGGAAGCGGCCATGGCGGCGCTTACCGAAGCCGATCTTACCCGGAGGCCTACGCAGGTCACATGGCGGACATGGACCAGATCCTGAGTCTGCACGATGATATCGCGGAGGCGGTGACCGCAATAAGGGCGAGACAGGCTGGCGGACCAGCCCCTCGCACACCTGTTAGACAGGAAGGACCAGCGGTTACTGGTCGGCTCCCCACCCTTCAGCTGTCCCACTTTGGGGGTAGGATGGAGGAGTGGGTAGCATATAAAAATATGTTTGAGTCCCTGGTCGTAGCACGACAGGATTTGTCGAAGGCCCAGAAGATGGCCTACCTCCTCTCCACTCTTGAGGATGAAGCGCGGTCGCTCATCCAGCACCTCCGGGTGGAGGACGACCAGTACGATACGGCTTGGGAGTTATTGAACTCCCGCTACCAAAACTTACGTTTGTTGGCGGATGCGCACGCCGCACAGTTGATGGCCCTGCCCAAGGTGGCCAACAGGGCACAGTTGCGCCTGCAGTTGCTCACGCCCGTTACAGTGGCCTGTAACGCGCTCCGCACACTGGGGCTGCCGGTGGACCAATGGTCTTTTTTGTTGGTGCACATTGTATTGGGCAAATTGCCCAATGACATCCGCTCGCGGTTTGAGCGCGAAAATGCGGAGCGGGATAGCACCACCCTACCGACATTCACTGACTTGGTGAAGTTTTTGGAGTTTGAGGCACGGGCGGCTGAGAATACCATGACGGACTCAGCGCCATCCAGAGCGCCTGAACGTAGGCCCTTGGAACCCTCATGGCGAGGGAAGCCCCAACAGGGACGGCAACCGCCACCGCGTGGAGCTGGTGTGCGGGTTGCACACACGGCAGCAGTCGCGGGGGACGCGGACTGCCTGCAATGTGGCCGGATGGGCCACAGCCTGCTGCAATGCAGGGACTGGCAGAGACTGCCAGTACAAGATCGGCGCCGCATGGCAAGGCGGCATGAACTTTGCTTTTACTGTTTGGGCAGTCACTATGCACGTGACTGTCCCAGAGCCATACCATGCAGTGCATGCCGTGGGCTGCACCACGTGATGCTCTGCATGAACCGGAACGGGACTGGCCCCCGGTTGTTGAGGCAGGGGTCCCCTATGGGCGGGGGCGCTCCTGCGCGAAGCCCTCCACCATCGGACGGAGGACGCGGCTTCGCTCGTCGCACCCCCCTCGGGAGGGGGTCGCGTACCGGCGCGGGTCTTGGCGGACCGGGACCACGCGCCCAAGGTCGTGGCCAGTATGTGACTGGCCAGGCCCCGAATGGGAGCCCCCATGGGCGGGGGCCCTAGATCGGACGTGAGAGTGAGGACACCCCCTCCACGCGGGTTACCACTACCCACCACATGCAGCCGCAGCGGTTTTCTCCGCCGCTGCACGAGTACCCACGGCTGGAGTACCACCCGCCGTACCATAGGTATGGCCGGGCCGCGGGTTATGCCCCCCCTCAGATGGGGATGTGCACTCGCCCGACATATTATCCGGGTCAGTGGCGCCCCTGGTTTGGAGAGAGTGGGGAGCCCGTAACTAGCTTGCTCCTTGCTGGGACAGAGCCGCGGACGGTTCTGCTCCCTACCGCGGTGGTCCGCGTATGGGGTCGTGGGGGGAAGCCATTAATTTGAGAGCTCTGTTGGACTCAGGGGCTCAAAGCAGTTTGGTTACCACTCGAGTGGCACGCCAGTTAGGTTTAGTCGTGGAAGACTCGCCTGTGCCACTTCTTGGAGTTGGTGGCATACAAGTGAAGTGTCTGACGGGCCAGACGCCAGACACTTGTCACCTTTTCTTCGCTGAAGTCCTCCACAATGAGGATCACGACTTCGGCTATGGTAATGGATACCATTGCGGGTTGGCACCCCTCGACAGACATACCGCCGGGTGTGTTGTCTTTGGTTTCGGGTCTGGATTTGGCCGACCCCTTTGTCTTTCATCCCGGCCCAGTGGACTTGCTCCTGGGCTCGGACGTATTGGGTTGGATTTTGTTGGGTACCCAGAAAGCTCTGGGTTCGTCTTCACTGATGGCAGTGTCTACTATCTTTGGTTTTGCCCTGATGGGCCCTGTGTTTGATAATGGCACCGCGGAGGAGCCACCGGTTGTCGCATCTGCGTCCTTGGCCAAGACCATGCAAAGTAGTCCGATCAACGAGGAGTTTCGTTGTATGGAGACTTCCGAATAATTCCTCTGTCTATGAAACTTAGCACATGGTAAAAATAGGTAAAACTGATTATAGATATACAATAATCTAATAACTTTTATTACGAGAAGTTAGGTATTTTTACCTAAACATGAAAATCGTTTATAGCTCTCTGTGAAAAATTCCTCAGACTGAAATTCTTTCTCTATACGTACCTATGTACTACTTAGAATATGTATATAGAAGAATCTAATATTTTTTCTACTTCCAAGATACCCCAAATTTAACTTTTAACTTTTTGCATTATAACTTCTACTGAAAAATTGCTCTGCTGGTTTTTATTTTTCAATATGCTTTTATATGTTCAAATGCATAGCTTTTCTCAGTTATCTTAAAGTTTTTCATTTTGAAACATATATTTTTTTAATCTTGCTTAATTACGACATGTGAAAAATTACTCCGTCCATTCTTATATAACTATTGGTCATTTGATTATATATTAAAACAGATTTATCAATAATCTAACAAATTTTCGAACGATAATATACTTTTAAGGAATTACTAAACGGCAGACGAAATGCAGTTCGCGGCCTAAAGTCAGCGAAACGTTCTTAATACTACTCTTGTAAGGTTGAAATTGTAACAAAAGTTTAGCGCATGTCCGTAGCGAGTTTTTCATTACCTTATGCCATTGTAACTAGGAAGTAGGTAGGTATATTTCGAAATAAAACTAGTGATGTGCCGTTCCCGGGAACGAAGGAATATTCCTGGAAACGAAGGGAACGTTCCCGGGGAAATATTGGGGAATATTGCAATTAAAATTTATAATTGCGGTTTTTATCACTTCTAATATAATAAAATAATCTAAATACATATCCTTAGATAATAATTACAACATTTTTTCAAAAATCTTCAATATTCCCTACTTTTCGGGAACGTTCCCGGGAATATTTCCAAATTTCCAGGGAATATTCCCGACTTATGTATGGGGAACATTCCCTTGTTTCTGGGAACGTTCCCTAAAAAGCTGCAATTGACTTTATAGGATTACTAGCTTTTACCTGTGACTTCGCCCGCGTGAGTTTCGCTTAGATAAATAGTAGATTGTTAAGTTGGTCCCACACTGCGAATATTAACCTGTAACGTAACATTTGAAGATTCGATTGTGTGTATTAACCATGTAGGTATTAACATTACAATATGCCTGTCACACTGACGAACATTCTCCGATTCGATTTTTATTTTGCCATTTTTGGAGGTTTTGATTTCAAAAGGTCCACATTCGCAAAATGTCATTTTTGCACAAAGTTACTTGCGCAAAAGGCGCACTTTCACAAAATGTCACTTTCGCAAAAAGGTCACATTCGCAAAATTTCACTTTCGAAAATGGTCACTTTTGAAAAAGATCACTCTCGCAAAAGGTCATTGCTTATGTTTATGTCGTAAAAGGTCACTTTCGCATAAGGTAACTTTTGTAAACGTGTTGTGATAGTTATCTTATGTAGAAGTGACCTTTTGCAACAAAAACATGAATCTAAAATTTCATTTTCACTTTCACTTTCAAAATGACAAAGTTTCATACTAACTTCCATCCCCTGCTTATTGTTATTAGGTGTGTTAGCGATTCTGAGAAAGATGCATTCTGTGAAAGAGACATTATAGGACTAGAGAACATTTTGCGAAAGAGACATTTTGCGCCTGGGCCTATTTTATAAATACAATAAATAAGTGCATATTTATTTTTTATTAACAGGTAATGCAAAAAGTCACTTTGCAAAAAGACATCTTCGCAAAAGATCATGTGCGCAGAGAATCCGGACAAACCAAGTGGCGGGAAGATTCTGTACCGAAACTTTACCGGGAAAAAACCACCGGTAAAAATAAGTACCGGGAAACAGTCTCGACACGGCACCGCGTTTGTCCGACTAGAACCTAACTTAACCTATACACAGACTGCTACCACCATAGCTTATAACGGGAGCTACAGAGCCCTATATAATAAACCTAACTTAATAACTACAATTACAAACTCAACATTCCACTTACCAAACTGAATCTTCTTAATCTTCGGATCCAAATTCGAGTGTCTTCGGAAGGGGGGGGGGCGATCCTTAAGCACCCAACCTACCCCGAGATCTCATTTCCCCAGAATAAATAACTTGATTTCTTCACGAAGGTTCACTCGGCAACAGCTGGATGTGAACGGCCAGCCACGCTTCACATCTCACAGGAAAAGGTCACAATAATAGGTTGTTACACAAACACAAACGTAATAGTTATTTAACAAAGGGAAATCCAACAGTACAAATCCAAACTAATTAGCAATTACACATCACAATGGCTAATCCGTTACGCCCGTGTGGCTCCAGACAAAATGGCGCCTAGCACCAGTTATTTCATACGGCGTGACCTCACCGCGCGCTATCCAAACCGATACTAATATGGCCGTCGCCGCCGACGCAAGCCGAGCGATGCCATGAAAACCCCGGCCGCCTAGCGGCAGCAATGCGAAACACCCGCGTTTCGTTCCAAGCAATTATATTACAAACATCCCCCCGTCCCGGTCTGAGAAGCAGACCGCTAGCTTACTCTACGGGAAGGCGGGCGAGAGAGGTCACACCTCTCCTTAAAATCGAACCGTCGACCAACACCTCAGCCACACGCGGAGTGCCATCTCCGCCAAGAAAACTTCCAGGTTATTCCCCTTTGGGCAGCAATTTGACTTAAACTAGTACAATTTTTATCAATAAACACAGAAACATCCTTAAGATAATTTACAGTTCCCTTATAGTTTGTGCCATTATCAGACCTAATAAGGGAAGGTAGACCTCGACGCGAAACAAAGCGATCCAACGCGGCGACGAAGGCCTCCGTAGTCAGAGCCGACACCACCTCCAAATGGACAGCCTTGGTGGCCAAACAAACAAATACACACAAATAGCCCTTCACAATACGGGCATTACGAAAGGGAGAAGCCTTGATCGAAAAGGGACCGGCAAAATCGGTTCCAACGCCGTCAAACGGTCTCGAAGGTCGGATTCGATCAGCGGGCAAATCACCCATCTGTGGTTGCATCGTGGATGCCTTCAACCTATAACATGCAATACATCGAAACAGAACACTACGGATTGCTCTTCGGGCAGACAAAATCCAAAATTCGCGTTGCAAAATAGCCAGCAAAGCATTGCACCCAGCATGGGCGTTACGAATGTGTCGATCAGACACCAAAAGCTGCACCAAGGGTCCGCCCTTGGGCAACAACAGAGGATGGCGAGTCTCATATGGAAGATCCGCCTTCCGGAGCCTGCCTCCAACCCGAAGAAGCCCATCCGAGTCGATGTACGGGTTCAAACGAGCGACCGCGCCCTTCAACTTAGCGCGTGCGTCGCGCAAAATATGAAGCTCTGACTCAAACCGTCCGGTCTGCACGACACGGACCCAATGCAACAATGCGCTCCGGCGCTCTTCTGCACCTGCAATCGGCTCCAACCGCTTTGCCTGTGGGTTTCTACAATTATGTATGAAACGCTTAATCCAACTGGTAACACCCAGAAGCTTATCCAAACTGCTATACCGAGCAAGTAGCCAATCCGGCTCCGACGTCGTCTCAGCGACTACAGCATGTACACGAAGCCCAGTCAAACTCAAAGAAGTAACATCTGTCTGACAGACAGGCCAAGATGTTTCTGATCCCATCAGCCACTCTGGACCCCACCAGAGCGGGTGTGACACCAATTCTGGTGCCGTACAACCTCGGGAAGCACAGTCCGCTGGGTTAAGCTCTCCCGGCACATGTCTCCATGTTATATCAATTCCAATATTTTGAATTTGGGAAACCCTGTTTCCAACAAAAACCTCCAAGGTATGTGGGGCCGCGCGCAACCATGCAAGCGCGACCTGGCTATCCGACCAGGCGAAGATGTCTCGTATCTCGACCGTGGCCGCCAGCTCACTGGCAACGTGATGCAACAATTTAGAGAGAAGGTGAGCTCCACTCAACTCAAGCTTGGGAATAGTCAGCCTAGTCCTGATGGGGGCGACCTTGCTCTTCCCTAACAAAAGCGAGACATTGACCCGGCCATCGGCGTCAACTGTCCGCATATAGACTGACGCGGCGTAGCCTCGCTCCGACGCGTCACAAAAGCCATGCAGGCTGGCTCGATATTTCCCAGGGGCAATATTCGACGAGGCAAGGCAATCCGATTGACTTCCTTAATCGATGAAAACAACTCGAGCCAATCATCCAATGGAGGACCAAACAGCGGCTCGTCCCACGAGACGCCCAAAGTCCAAAGTCTCTGAAGAAGACACTTCGCAGAGAATATTACTGGACTGATCCAACCGCTTGGATCAAACATACGAGCTATTACTGACAACACCGTTCTCTTAGTCCAGACCTTTGGTATTTCCAAATCCACTTGGAATGTAAAAATATCGGTTAGCGGCTGGTACTGCATGCCCAGCACCGCTATCCTGTTGGGATCATCTACATCCTCAAACAGGTGAGGGTTCTGTTGGTGATCCTCCGGGATCCCTTCTAGAACTCTAGGCTCATTGGACAACCACTTACGTAGCTCGTAGCCACCCGTTTTCAATATTTCAATCAATTCATCCCGCAGTAGGAGGGCCTCCTCAATACTTTGGGCTCCGGTGCACACGTCATCGACATACAAGTCACGTGACAGCACGGAAGCCCCACGGGGAAAGCGGATCCGTTCCCGCTCTGCCAATTCAAGCAATGATCTGATGGCGATATAGGGACTAGATTTCAAACCATACGTGTTTGTATTGAGTTCATACACCGTCACAGGATCCTCAGGGCGCTCACGCCAGAGTATCAACTGGAATCGCCTGTCCTCAGGATGTATGACTGTCTGGCGGAACATCATCCGGATGTCCGCGCCAAAAACCACTTGATGTCTTCTAAAGTTCAAGATGATGTCAATTATGTCCCTATGCAATTTGGGACCTGAATGCAAACATAGATTCAACGAAACTCCGTTCGAAGTGGGTGCGGACCCATCAAAGACAGTCCGCAACTTGCCCGTTGAGGCCTTCACCACCGCGTGGTGGGGCAAAAAATAATGCTCAGTTGAGCTCCAATCAACTCGAGCCGGAGACATGTGACCCAAATCCTCGTACTCGCGCATAAATTCAATATATTTATCGCGAAGTACGTGGTCACGCTGCATACGTCGCTCCATGGACAGCAGTCGTTTCTCCGCAAGCGCCCTACTTTGCCCTAGGCTAGGACGTGTAGCAACAAATGGTAATCTAGTTACAAACCGACCGGAGGGCAACCTCTCCGTGGTTGATCGAAAGAAGGCTTCGCACTCAGCGTGTTCCGGATCCATCCTGGAACTCATAGGTGGCTCCTCCACCTCCCAAAACCTTTGCATGGTCTTGGCCAAGGACGCTGATGCGACGACCGGTGGCTCCTCCACGGTGCTATTATCAAACACAGGGCCCATCAGGGCGAAACCAAAGATAGTAGACACTGCCATCAGTGAAGACGAACCCAGAGCTCTCTGGGTACCCAACAAAATCCAACCCAATACGTCCGAGCCCAGGAGCAAGTCCACTGGGCCGGGATGAAAAACAAAGGGGTCGGCCAAATCCAGACCCGAAACCAAAGACAACACACCCGGCGGTATGTCTGTCGAGGGCTGCCAACCCGCAATGGTATCCATTATCATAGCCGAGGTCGTGATCCTTATTGTGGAGGACTTCCGCGAAGAAAGGGTGACAAGTGTCTGGCCCGTCAGACACTTCACCTGTATGCCACCAACTCCAAGAAGTGGCACAGGCGAGTCTTCCACGACTAAACCTAACTGGCGTGCCACTCGAGTGGTAACCAAACTGCTTTGAGCCCCTGAGTCCAACAGAGCTCTCAAATTAATGGCTTCCCCCTACGACCCCATACGCGGACCACCGCGGTAGGGAGCAGAACCGTCCGCGGCTCTGTCCCAGCAAGGGAGCAAGCTAGTTACGGGCTCCCCACTCTCTCCAAACCAGGGGCGCGCCACTGACCCGGATAATATGGCGGGCGAGTGCACATCCCCATTTGAGGGGGGGCATAACCCGCGGCCCGGCCATACCTATAGTACGGCGGGTGGTACTCCAGCCGTGGGTACTCGTGCAGCGGCGGAGAAAACCGCTGCGGCTGCATGTGTTGGGTAGTGGTAACCCGCGTGGAGGGGGGTGTCCCCACTCTCACGTCCGATCTAGGGCCCCCGCCCATGGGGGCCTTATCCGGGGCCTGGCCAGCCACATACTGGCCATGACCTTGAGGCGCGTGGTCCCGGTCCGCCAAGACCCGCGCAGGTACGCGACCCCCCTCCCGAGAGGGGGTGCGACGAGCGAAGCCGCGTCCTTCTTCCAAAGGTGGAGGGCTTCACGCAGGAGCGCCCCCGCCCATAGGGGACCCCTGCCTCAACATCCGGGTGCCATCCCCGTTCCGGTTCATGCAGAGCATCACGTGGTGCAGCCCACGGCATGCACTGCATGGTATGGCACTGGGACAGTCACGTGCATAGTGACCGCCCAAACAATAAAAGCAAAGTTCATGCCGCTTTGCCATGCGGCGCCTATCTTGTACTGGCAGTCTCTGCCAGTCCCTGCATTGCAGCAGGCTGTGGCCCATCCGACCACATTGCAGGCAGTCCGCGTCCCTCGCGACTGCTGCCGTGTGTGCAACCCGCGCACCAGCTCCACGCGGTGGCGGTTGTCTTCCCTGTTGGGGCTTCCCTCGCCATGAGGGTTCCAAGGGCCTGCGTTCAGGCGCTCTGGATGGCGCTGAGTCCGTCATGGTATTCTCAGCCGCCCGTGCCTCAAACTCCAAAAACTTCACCAAGTCAGTGAATGTTGGTAGGGTGGTGCTATCCCGTTCCGCATTCTCGCGCTCAAATCGCGAGCGGATGTCATTGGGTAATTTGCCCAATACAATGTGCACCAGCAAAAAGGACCATTGGTCCACCGGCAGCCCCAGTGTGCGGAGCGCGTTACAGGCCACTGTAACGGGCGTGAGCAACTGCAGGCGCAACTGTGCCCTGTTGGCCACCTTGGGCAGGGCCATCAACTGTGCGGCGTGCGCATCCGCTAACAAACGTAAGTTTTGGTAGCGGGAGTTCAATAACTCCCAAGCCGTGTCGTACTGGTCGTCCTCCACCCGGAGGTGCTGGATGAGCGACCGCGCTTCACCCTCAAGAGTGGAGAGGAGGTAGGCCATCTTCTGGGCCTTCGACAAATCCTGTCGTGCTACGACCAGGGACTCAAACATATTTTTATATGCCACCCACTCCTCCATCCTACCCCCAAAGTGGGACAGCTGAAGGGTGGGGAGCCGACCAGTAACCGCTGGTCCTTCCTGTCTAACAGGTGTGCGAGGGGCTGGTCCGCCAGCCTGTCTCGCCCTTATTGCGGCCGCCGCCTCCACGATGTCATCGTGCAGACTCAGGATCTGGTCCAGGTCCGCCACGTGACCTGCGTAGAACTCCGGGGCAAGGTCGGCTTCGGTAAGCGCCGCCATGGCCGCTTCCGCGTTATTCAATCGTGAGCGGAGCTGATCCGCTCTTTCCAGTATAGCGGCCTCCCTGTCCTTCCGGGACAGGAGTCCACCGGCCGTCACAAACCATCTCAATTCGTTGGCGAGTGTCGCCTTAGCATGGGAGACCTTCGCCATCGCGTCAAGTCACAACCAAAAAAAAAATAAAAAAAAACAATTAATTATTTTTTACAAACGAACAAATAGAGGGTAGAACAACTACGCTCTGCTACCAGAAAATGTGCGCAGAGAATCCGGACAAACCAAGTGGCGGGAAGATTCTGTACCGAAACTTTACCGGGAAAAAACCACCGGTAAAAATAAGTACCGGGAAACAGTCTCGACACGGCACCGCGTTTGTCCGACTAGAACCTAACTTAACCTATACACAGACTGCTACCACCATAGCTTATAACGGGAGCTACAGAGCCCTATATAATAAACCTAACTTAATAACTACAATTACAAACTC
The DNA here is from genome assembly GCA_018467065.1 of Ephestia elutella. NCBI lineage: Eukaryota > Metazoa > Arthropoda > Insecta > Lepidoptera > Pyralidae > Ephestia > Ephestia elutella. The sequence goes on from CM031577.1 coordinate 7,553,761, forward strand.
AACATTCCACTTACCAAACTGAATCTTCTTAATCTTCGGATCCAAATTCGAGTGTCTTCGGAAGGGGGGGGCGATCCCTAAGCACCCAACCTACCCCGAGATCTCATTTCCCCAGAATAAATAACTTGATTTCTTCACGAAGGTTCACTCGGCAACAGCTGGATGTGAACGGCCAGCCACGCTTCACATCTCACAGGAAAAGGTCACAATAATAGGTTGTTACACAAACACAAACGTAATAGTTATTTAACAAAAGGGAAATCCAACAGTACAATCCAAACTAATTAGCAATTACACATCACAATGGCTAATCCGTTACGCCCATGTGGCTCCAGACAAAATGGCGCCTAGCACCAGTTATTTCATACGGCGTGACCTCACCGCGCGCTATCCAAACCGATACTAATATGGCCGTCGCCGCCGACGCAAGCCGAGCGATGCCATGAAAACCCCGGCCGCCTAGCGGCAGCAATGCGAAACACCCGCGTTTCGTTCCAAGCAATTATATTACAAACAGATCATTTTCACAAAATGTCACTTTCGCATGGTAACTTTCGCAAACGGTCACTTTTGCTAAATGTTACTTTTGCTAATGGTCAATTTCGTATAAAGTAACTTTTGCGAAAGGTCACATTCGCAGTTCGCACAAAACGTCACTTTCGCAAAAGATCACTTTCGCAAAAGAAAACTTTCGCAAAAGGTCACATTTACAAAAGGTCTCTTTCGCAAAATGTTATTGATGCAAGTGTCACTTTTGTAAATACAATTGAGGCAAACGTCCAGTCTCGTACAAGTCGGTACAAAGTACACGGTATACGCAAACACACACAACTGCTTCGTTTTCTAGTCGGTTCGCGCCTGCGCGGCCGGTCTGGGGCACCGCGCTTTTCTGCGCGAGCGCCCCGCACCCTCTGCACTCCCGCGCGCCCGTACTGCTAAGCGGCACGGTGAATACTCGGCATTAACAAATTGATATTTTAAAAACTTGCTATTTAGTTGAATTTTAATTAGATTATTGAAAAATCTATTATAATAGAGCGACCCCTAACTAAGAAACGTAATTAATTTGCCTGAGCAATTATTCACACAACGTAATTACGGAAAAATAATAATTATAATACTGTAAAGAAAAATCTTTAAGATAACTTATTAAAGCTATTTATTTATGTAAATAAAAGCGTATTAAAAAATAAAAACTAGCAGAGCAATTTTTCAGTAGAAGTTATAGAGCAAAATGTTAAAAGTTAAATTTTAGGTATCTTTGAAATCGAAAAAAAATTAGATACTTTTATAAACATATTCTAAGTAGTACATAGGTACGTATACAGAAAGAATTTCAGTCTGAGGAATTTTTCACAGAGAGCTATAAACGATTTTCATGTTTAGGTAAAAATACCTAACTTCTCGTAATAAAAATTATTAGATTATTATATATCTATAATCTGTATTACCTATTTTCACCATGTGCCAAGTTTCATAGGCGGGAGAATTATTCGGGTTACAAAAGCTTCGTTGATCGGACTAAAGGTTTTGGGAGGTGGAGGAGCCACCTATGAGTTCCAGGATGGATCCGGAACACGCTGAGTGCGAAGCCCTTTTTCGATCGACCACGGAGAGGTTGCCCTCCGGTCGGTTTGTAACTAGGTTACCTTTTGTTGCCTCTCGTCCTAGCCTAGGGCAAAGTAGGGCGCTTGCGGAGAAACGACTGCTGTCCATGGAGCGACGTATGCAGCGTGACCACGTACTTCGCGATAAATATATTGAATTTATGCGCGAGTACGAGGATTTGGGTCACATGTCTCCGGCTCGAGTTGATTGGAGCTCAACTGAGCATTATTTTTTGCCCCACCACGCGGTGGTGAAGGCCTCAACGGGCAAGTTGCGGACTGTCTTTGATGGGTCCGCACCCACTTCGAACGGAGTTTCGTTGAATCTGTGTTTGCATTCGGGTCCCAAATTGCATAGGGACATAATTGACATCATCTTGAACTTTAGAAGACATCAAGTGGTTTTTGGTGCGGACATCCGGATGATGTTCCGCCAGACAGTCATACATCCTGAGGACAGGCGATTCCAGTTGATACTCTGGCGTGAGCGCCCTGAGGATCCTGTGACGGTGTATGAACTCAACACAAACACGTATGGTTTGAAATCTAGTCCCTATATCGCCATCAGATCATTGCTTGAATTGGCAGAGCGGGAACGGATCCGCTTTCCCCGTGGGGCTTCCGTGCTGTCACGTGACTTGTATGTTGATGACGTGTGCACCGGAGCCCAAAGTATTGAGGAGGCCCTCCTACTGCGGGATGAATTGATCGAAATATTGAAGACAGGTGGCTACGAGCTACGTAAGTGGTTGTCTAATGAGCCTAAAGTTCTAGAAGGGATCCCGGAGGATCACCAACAGAACCCTCACCTGTTTGAGGATGTGGATGATCCCAACAGGATAGCGGTGCTGGGCATGCAGTACCAGCCGCTAACCGATATTTTCACATTCCAAGTGGACTTGGAAATACCAAAGGTCTGGACTAAGAGAACGGTGTTGTCCGTAATAGCCCGTATGTTTGATCCAAGCGGTTGGATCAGTCCAGTGATATTCTCTGCAAAGTGTCTTCTTCAGAGACTTTGGACTTTGGGCGTCTCGTGGGACGAGCCGCTGTTTGGCTCTCCATTGGATGATTGGCTCGAGTTGTTTTCATCGATTAAGGAAGTCAATCGGATTGCCTTGCCTCGTCGAATATTGCCCCCCGGGAAATATCGAGCCAGCCTGCATGGCTTTTGTGACGCGTCGGAGCGAGGCTATGCCGCGTCAGTCTATATGCGGACAGTTGACGCCGATGGCCGGGTCAATGTCTCGCTTTTGTTAGGGAAGAGCAAGGTCGCCCCCATCAGGACTAGGCTGACTATTCCCAAGCTTGAGTTGAGTGGAGCTCACCTTCTCTCTAAATTGTTGCATCACGTTGCATGTGAGCTGGCGGCCACGGTCGAGATACGGGACATCTTCGCCTGGTCGGATAGCCAGGTCGCGCTTGCATGGTTGCGCGCGGCCCCACATACCTTGGAGGTTTTTGTGGGAAATCGGGTTTCCCAAATCCAGAATATCGGAATTGATATAACATGGAGACATGTGCCGGGAGAGCTGAACCCAGCGGACTGTGCCTCCCGAGGTTGTACGGCACCAGAATTGGTGTCACACCCGCTCTGGTGGGGTCCAGAGTGGCTGATGGGATCAGAAACTTCTTGGCCTGTCTGTCAGACAGATGTTACTTCTTTGAGTTTGACTGGGCTCCGTGTACATGCTGTAGTCGCTGAGACGACGTCGGAGCCGGATTGGCTACTTGCTCGGTATAGCAGCTTGGATAAGCTTCTGGGTGTTACCAGTTGGATTAAGCGTTTCATACATAATTGTAGAAACCCACAGGCAAAGCGGTTGGAGCCGATTGCAGGTGCAGAAGAGCGCCGGAGCGCATTGTTGCATTGGGTCCGTGTCGTGCAGACCGGACGGTTCGAGTCAGAGCTTCGTATTTTGCGCGACGGACGCGCTAAGTTGAAGGGCGCGGTCGCTCGTTTGAACCCGTACATCGACTCGGATGGGCTTCTTCGGGTTGGAGGCAGGCTCCGGAAGGCGGATCTTCCATATGAGACTCGCCATCCTCTGTTGTTGCCCAAGGGCGGACCCTTGGTGCAGCTTTTGGTGTCTGATCGACACATTCGTAACGCCCATGCTGGGTGCAATGCTTTGTTGGCTATTTTGCAACGCGAGTTTTGGATTTTGTCAGCCCGAAGAGCAATCCGTAGCGTTCTGTTTCGATGTATTGCATGTTATAGGTTGAAGGCATCCACGATGCAACCACAGATGGGTGATTTGCCCGCTGATCGAATCCGACCTTCGAGACCGTTTGACGGCGTTGGAACCGATTTTGCCGGTCCCTTTTCGATCAAGGCTTCTCCCTTTCGTAATGCCCGTATTGTGAAGGGCTATTTGTGTGTATTTGTTTGTTTGGCCACCAAGGCTGTCCATTTGGAGGTGGTATCGGCTCTGACTACGGAGGCCTTCGTCGCCGCGTTGGATCGCTTTGTTTCGCGTCGAGGTCTACCTTCCCTTATTAGGTCTGATAATGGCACAAACTATAAAGGAACTGTAAATTATCTTAAGGATGTTTCCGTGTTTATTGATAAAAATTGTACTAGTTTAAGTCAAATTGCTGCCCAAAGGGGAATAACCTGGAAATTTAGTCCCCAAGTTGCCCCCATTGGGGAGGGATTTTTGAAGCGGCTGTGAAATCCGCAAAGACCCACCTCCGCCGCATTATCGGAGAAACGGCTCTAACTTTTTGAAGAGCTGGCCACAGTGTTTTGTAAAGTTGAGGCGGTCCTCAACTCTCGTCCTCTCTGTCCGCTATCTCCAGATCCAAATGACTTGGAAGCTCTCACCCCTGGTCATTTTTTGGTGGGAGGGCCGTTGAATGCCCTGCCCGAATACCCGTGGAAGGATGAACGCGTATATCGGTTGTCGCGTTTTCAAATGTTGCAGCAAATGAGCCAGGACTTTTGGCGTCGCTGGTCGCTTGAATATTTGCATTTGCTGCAGCAAAGAGTGAAGTGGACAGACAGGACTGAGCCTCCCAGGGAGGGTGATTTAGTATTGTTAAAAGAGGCAAATTTGCCCTCATTGCTTTGGCGACGAGCTCGCATATTACGTTTGATTCTTGGCGGAGATGGCACTCCGCGTGTGGCTGAGGTGTTGGTCGACGGTTCGATTTTAAGGAGAGGTGTGACCTCTCTCGCCCGCCTTCCCGTAGAGTAAGCTAGCGGTCTGCTTCTCAGACCGGGACGGGGGGATGTTTGTAATATATTGGGTAAAACTAAACGCAGGCGTTTCGCATTGCTGCCGCCAGAGGGCGTTCGGGGTTTTCACACTGCTAGCGTGGAATGCGTCGCGTGTAGTCCGCCATTGCATTGTCCCGGGCGATATCGGTTTGATTTTAATACGCGGAGCGGTCTCGCGTCTTTTGCTTGTTGTTTAGTTTGAGTGATAATTGTGAATTTCCTGTTTGTTAAATAATTATTGAATTTGTGTTTGTGAAAAACTCTGTTATTGTGACTTTTTCTTGTGAGAGGTGAAACGTGGCTGGCTGTTCACATCTGGCTGTTCCCGAGTGAAACTACGGGAAGAAATCTATTTAGTTGTTATGGGGAATTGAGATCTCAAGGGTTAGGTAGGGTAATTAGGAATTCCCCCTTCCCGAAGACACTCAAGTTTGGATCCGAAGAGAAAGAAGATTTAGTTTGGTAAGTGTTCAATTCTAGTTAATTTATAGGTTAGGTTATCATATAGGGCCCTGTAGCTCCCTTCATAAGCTACGGTGGTAGCAGACTGCGTATAGCTTAAGTTAGATTCTAGTCGGACAAGCGTGGTGTCGCGTGGAGATTTTTTCCCGGTACTTAATTTTACCGGTAGATTTTTTCCCGGTAAAGTTCCGGTACAGAATTCTTCCCGCCGCTTCGTTTGTCCGGATTCGCTCTGCGCACATTTTCTGGCAGCAGAGCGTAGTTGCTCTGCACACTGACCTTTCTTTAATTTCAAATACTCGTTTGACTATACCCAATTTTTTACATGAATTCCATCCTATAATTGTTTTACATTCACAATTTAGATTTCAAACTATTTCCAATTCACAATCTAGTAAACATGTTCCAAAATTTGGTACTAACTGTCCTGAAAATAAAAAAAAATTGTTATTTGTCCTGGAAATGTTAATTTTAGAATGAGAACTACTCATAATTTTACATAGATTTCTTACTAATGACATTTGTGTCAGCGCCTATGTCACCTATGTCACGTAGTGTTGTACCTCTACGGTGGCGAGCTTTGCTGCCTACAGCGGTAGGCAGGTCATTGGGTATGAGGCCGTGGCGGCCTGGTCTTCGCTCTTGTGATCTGGGAGTTCAACTGGGGGCCGGCGCCATCGCCTGGTCGGCGACGTCGACAACGGTTAGGTTGCGTGGCGAAGGTTTATAGCGGCGATCTGGCGGGCGCGCGTGCAGCAGCGCGATGCCTCGCAGGTGCGGGTGTCGCGATGCGTCCGCCCTCCTAAACATGGCGGTGGCCAGGCAGGCGATGAAGTCGTTTTCATCAGCTCGCGCTCATTTCATTCGCTCGAGCTGATGAAAACTCCTTGTTTTGAATACCTCAATAATACCCTCTAAACGATAATTGGAAAGATTAGTGTTACAATATTTTTCACTACTACCTAAACGCAACTACTAAAAAGCAACGTATATTTACTTCCGAAATAAGTCATTAGGCCTAATAATTGATTATTTCTAATATTCACAAATACTAATTAATATTTCGTACAAAGCAATTAACCACAAAAGTGTAACACATAATTATTTCTGTTATAATAATTTCTGATGATTATTACAAAGTATGTAAATCTAATAGGGGGGGACTAAAATTAAACATGGATGGATTTGTGTTTGAAAAATGTCGAGAAGTAAAAGAAAGTTTTATAGGGCGTGTGAACTAACACAATTGCATGCAAGCGTGTTAGTTCATATAGCGCTATAATTGCGTGCAGCATGCAAGCAAGCATGCACTTGCATGCAGTATGCAAGTATTTATGGCTGGCTCCACCAGAAGACTCGCTCCGTCGGCCCTTCGATTCATTCGTGCACTCGACCTCGCTACGCTAGAGAGGTCGCCGGCTCACTTCGCTCGCCACCTCCCCCACTCGCTGCGCTTCGGCCTAGTACCCTCATTTCTCTCAGGACCTCCTTCGCCAGCTTCTGGTTCCGCGTGAAGGAATAACACTCTAGTATAGGGCAAACTTGAGCCACGTGGAGTCTGGGTGCTCTAGGTCGAATCTGTGACTTATGAAGACTTTTAGGAATTATTATTAGTAGTGCATTACTAACAACATTCTGAAAATGATTGACGACAGACTGGACTGTCCTTATCTCCGGCACTGCTGTGATAGACATGTCACAGTACCAATGTCGGTGAGAAGGTACTAATAGTAATAATTAAATTTACTTATATAATAATTCAATTAGATATAATTATAAGAAGTAATTATTATAGTAAGTAATAATTGTCTTAAACAAATTTATACGAGGATATCGTTACGTGTAAAAAATTAAAACCCAAACGATTTTAGAACATCTAATACAGGGTGGGCCATAAAGTTAAGCGGATTATAAAAAATCATAAAAAAAAACTACAATGCCCAGGATAGAAAATATATATTTACAATAAAGAATACAAATGGGAATTTTATTTTATAAAAATAACATCGCCGAGATGTGTACAAACTAAACGTACACACTCTTCCAAAATAGTCTTCAAATTCGGGAAAACTCGCTGGCACATCGCTCGTGGGATAGCAGACATTTCCTCGCGAATGTTGTCTTTGAACTGGGCAATTGTCGTCGGTTTATTGGCGTAAACGCGACTCTCGGGATATCCCCAGAGAAAAAAATTCAGTGGCGTGAGATCTGGGCTCCGGGGCGGCCACGGAATGTCCCCTCGACGCGATATCAGTTTTCCATTAAACATTTCGTTAACAACTGCCAAAGACTCATTGGATGTATGGGATGTCGCGCTATCTTGTTGAAACCAAGTCCTGCTGTTGTAAGCTTGTTGGAAATCCCAACACTAATTTTAAGATTTTATTATTGTCTATGTAAAGTTGTCTATGTACAAGGTTCATTTTTTGTATATAGCAACACTTTTGTTACATGTCCCTCTTCCGTGTGTGCCTTTATGTGCATTAAACGTGTCCTCCAGCTTTCTCGGATTTTAATTGACCAGCCCTCAAAGTTCGCAGTCCACTTTACAATACACATTTTTATACATGGTCCTTGGTAAGGAGCCGAGAAATAGCTGCGCGAAGATCAAGCAGGAAAGGTGTTTTGAGCAGTAATTTGGTGTTGCGAAGACTAGACGCCATTGACGCCAACACGCCAACCGCTGAACATCGCCGAGGAAGTTCATCGCCATCAAGGAAAGGCAGATAAGAAACACACAAATATTGTTTATACTGATCATTCAATTAAGAAAGTGTTTATACGCTGATTCAATTAACAAAATCATTAAAAAGTCACTCAATTCGGCCATTTGTACACCGGAAGTGACAAACGCAAGAATTCAATGCTAGAACGCATTTTGGTTGGTCATTTTGAAATTCCCGCACAAAGTTGCGATTACCCCGTGAGCGAATCGCAGTGGTCATAAGTGACGCCAAGTGTCAATCATCGCCGCTAATTGGTCGAGCTGTTTCTGCAAGTTCTCCGTGCGGCGCTAGACGTTGCGGTTATCAATTTTGCGCCCCGCAGGCTGCCCTCCCATTGGCCCAACGAGTCCACTGACGCCCACGCAACAACGCCACGCCATTGTGTTAAGTGATTAAGTGAAAGTGCAATCGTGGTATTTCTTCGGTTTTTCTAAGTGTTGAGAAATAATTTGTAACTTAAGTATAAGTAAGATAAAATTGCAAAATGCCGGATTCAGATTCTGGTAGTAAAGCCGTAACGGCACTTCAGAGAAAGCGAGCTGCGTTGAAAGGTGCGTTAACTAAACACTTTAATTACTTCGATAATACTGAAAAGATTGATTGTAGCCGCGAGGCCCTAATTGTCAAAGAAGAGCGACTACGTGCTACATTCGATAAATTTGACAAAATTAATTTGGAAATTTGTGCCATAGATCCCGTGGCCGACGATTGCACGGATGTTGAAGACAAGTTTCTCGAAGTTATCACTAAAATTAAAACTCTTTTGGCTGTTAAGCCTCCGCCCCCATCAACGCAGCAGCCGCCTTTGAAACAACAATGTAAACTTCCACAAATTAACGTGCCAATATTCACAGGCAAGTATTCAGAGTACAAACCTTTTATTAGTCTGTTTGATGCACTCATTGACAAAAATACTTCAATGGAAGATGTACAAAAGCTGTTCTATTTACGTAGTTTTCTTCAAGATGAGCCTCTAGATCTCGTCAAAAACTTACCTTTGGTATCAGATAGTTATGTACAAGCCAAGTCTATTCTTAATGATCGGTATAACAACAATTATAAAATAACAAATGACCATATCTCAATATTATTAGATATGCCTCACTTAAGTAGGTCAACTGCGAGCAATATACGTCAATTTTTATCTACAATAAAACAGCAGTTAGCTGCTATAAAAAATTTAGGTCACGATATTGTTAGTTGGGACCCAATTATCCTTTGCATTCTGACCAGAAAGTTGGATGTCATTTGCAGTAGGGAATTTCAATTGTCTAAAAAAGATAAACCAACAATCAATTGTTTATTGACCTTTTTAGACAACAGAGCACTTGCATTGGAGAATGCAGAGCGACAAGTACACCCTTCAACAAGCCCCAAGGTTGTACACACGGTAACTATGATGAAGAAGCCGTCTTCGCCTCCAGTCTGCATACTATGTAAGTCCGCTCACAAATTATTTAATTGTCCACAGTTCAAACTTAAACCAGCTATGGACCGATTAAAGTTTGTTACTGACAACAAACTTTGCCAGATATGCCTCAATAGTCACAGCAATAAATGCAGATTTTTCTTTAAATGTGACAGTTGCAAGCAAAGGCACAACACCTTACTACATCAGGACGAGGCTCAGTCTCCAGTGACATTATTTTCAAAATCTGGCTCTGAGCAGATACTCTTGCCCACAGCTCGAGTAAAGGTTGTTGCGAGTAATGGCATGATTTACCATGTCAAGGCGATTTTAGACAGCGGCTCACAATTATCTTTTGTTACGAATGAGCTTGCTGGCTTATTGAATTTAAAAACCAAGAAAATACAGGCTCCGATTATAGGTATTGGCAACACCACTAGTCACATAAGGGAAAGCATTGATATCGAGTTGCATTCTCTCGTTAGGGACTTCAGTATTTCAGTCACATGTCATAAACTAGATAAAATTACATCAAAACTCCCACAAACTAAAATTATTTTAGAAAACATACATTTACCTTTGAATGCCCCACTAGCAGATAATGATTTCAACATACCAAGTGTGATACATATCTTACTGGGTGCTGATGTGTTTTTCCAGTTGCTGCTGCCGCCTGAGCATCGTGACATCCACGGCTTAGTGCAGGATGCTGGCAACCAGGGCACGTTTACAAAGCTACCAGTTCTACACACTCAATTTGGTTATGTCATAGCGGGATCAGTTCCTACTGCTTTGCATGCACATCCGGTAACCTCTTTATTTTGTAACAAATGTGATGACTCCCTTAATGAAACTCTTACCCAATTTTGGAAAGCTGAAAGCGTTCCTGAATTTTTCCTGAAAGTTTGCCTGAACATCAGGCCTGTGAGAAGTTATTTTGTGACACGGTTATGTTAGATATAAAAAACAAAAAGTTTCAAGTTGCCTTACCACTTAAATTACCTTTAGAGTCTGTCAATCAAACACTTGGTCATTCTTTTAATTTAGCATTGAAAATGTTTTATAATTTAGAAGCTAGGCTTCAAAAAGATTCATTTCTTTTCAAACTTTATAGTGAATTCATTGATGACTACATACAACAAGGCCATGGCACAATCATAGATATCAATCAATATGACCTTTCTACAGATCCTGTGTATTTCATGCCACATCATCCTGTACTCAGGCTTGACAAAAAAACCACGAAATGTCGTGTAGTTTTCAGTGGCTCGATGAAGACCAGCAATAAAGTGTCACTAAATGATTTACAATTAAATGGTCCTGTAGTCCAAAAAGATTTAGTCGACATCTTGTTATTATTCAGAGTTGACAAATATATTTTTATATCTGACATAAAAGGAATGTTCAGGCAAATTTTGTTGGATCCAAAGTATAGATCTTTACAAAATATCCTTTGGAGGGACACCCCCAAGTAGAGATGGGCTTAAACGTTAAAAAATAATAACACTGCTAAATGCTAATGCTAACATTATTTAACACTTAAAATTAGCAGTTATTTTTAGCAACTGTTAACTTTAGAAATTTAATTACAGATTGTTAACATTCTCATTTCTTTCATACCTTTTACAGGCCTAGGACTGTCAAGTTATTTTTAGCAACTGTTAACTTTTTAAATTTAATTACAGACAGATTTATAATATTCTCATTTCCTTCATACTTTTTACAGGCTTAGGACTGTCAACTTTTTCTGTTGGCGTATTTATAATGAGAATCAATTTATTTACAACGATTTCTTTTTTATATCTTTTCTTTTTTATTCGATTTTTTTTTTTATATTTTATCTTTTTTTTATATATTTTTTTTTATATTATGTGTTTTCTTTTTTCTTCACTTTTTTAAAATTTTATATATTTTTTATTTCCATTTAAAAATGTTAATTGCTTAACTTTTCGGACTCCAAGTCGCGTTCTTCGTTGCGAAATTAAATAACCAGTTCGCGAAAAAAGTCTTTCGCAAGAAACGGAAGTACAAAGTACATTGCATTTATTTCGAGCCAACTTAGCCAAATGTGGAAAAATGCCTTGGTTTTGCTTCCACCAGCACAACGGTAAATTATTGCGACTAATCACTTTTTCATTCAAGTATTTGTCAATTTCTATTATTGCTCGTGCAGTTGGTGACTCAATTGATTGCGGTACAGCCTCCCTAGCATCCCAGTCGTAAAATATTGAGGTGGGATCGAGAGAACTTTCGGTGCTAACTTCAATATTTTCAGATGGTCCTTCTCGAAGTTCTTGATTTATTTCTTGAGCGACAAGTTTGATCATGCTTTCCTTCAAAGTTGCTTGCTTTGCAGACGTAAAGGGCTGTAACTTAAAGCGGGGATCCAAAAAAGTAGCTACCCCAATCGTGTTACTATTTTCTATATTTTCAAAACGACTGTGGGTCAAATCTAACAAAACTCGAACAAAATCATATGTTATTGGCAGATAGTGATAACTTGAAGAATCCGAGGTTAAAATATCGCTGAGAACTCTCTTTATGCCTTTTATGATTATTAATAGTTGACTGGCCGTCAAATACTTTTCACCACTCAGATATTTTGATGCTTCTTCAAAACATTTCAGGGCTTTACAAGTTTCGTTGCAAAGTAACCAGTCTTCCGGCGTTAAATTTGGTAAACTTGTAGCACCTAAAATGGCAATGGATGACTTCACGGCATCTTGAATTTCAACGATCCTATCGAGCATGTAGAATTTCGAATTCCACCTCGTCGGGATTTCTTGAAGCAGTCGTTTGGGCTGTGCTGCTCCATTCTGCCTTTGAAACTCATCAAGTTTTTGAGTGGCTTTAGTGCTTCGCTTGAAATAAGCGACGATGAGCTTCACTCTTTCAATCACAGACTTGATGGGTACAGATTTTTCCGTTGCTTCTTGCACTATCAAATTTATTGTGTGTGCTGCACATCCAAAATGTTTCCACCCTAGCTCTTGTGATATGGCTTTCTTGATGTAAGCCGCGTTATCAGAAACAGCTAAATTAATTTTAGCTGAAATACCCCAAGAATCGGTAATACTTTTTAACTGAAGTGCTGTATTTTCACTATTTGAAGGTCCTGAAATTACTTCGCAGTCCAAAACAATCGATTCAAAATCAAAATTTCTATTTATAAAATGCCCAGTAACAGCCATGAAACTATCATTTCTCGCCGAAGTCCAGTTGTCAGTCGTAATGCAGATTGTTTCGACTTCTTTATTTATGGCTACTTGCACCTCTGTTCTACACTGTTCGTACATTGTTGGTAAAAGTGTATTTGAAAGATATTTTCGAGATGGAAGCGTATAAGATGGGTTTAAAGCACGTGAGTACTCAGTAAATCCAACGTCTTCTACAATCGAAAATGGTTGAAAATCAAGTATGAAAAGCTGCATTAAATAATAATTGAGTCGTTGTTTTTCTTTTAGAGTAATTTTTTTTACAGCATAAGTTGATACACTTGTTTGGATTTTTCTCTGCTTTGCTCGTGGTGGCAAAAACTCGTCATTAGTACACGAAGAACTTGAAGTACTGGGAGCATTTTCAGGAATAGGATCTGGCTGTTGAGAACTGTCGGAACACTCAGTTGTACAATCACTTTGTTGTTGTGTCTGTTGAATATTAATCGTAGGATGCTTAAACTTCATGTGGGATTTTAAATTTGAAACTGAGCTCTTGTACGAAATAGTTTTTTTACACAAATTACACATTCCAATCTTTTTTATGGTATCACTATCAGTAAAAAAGTTCCATATTTCACTTTTTTTGGCGTTGAATGTCCATTTCGAATATGTTCTTGCAATTTGAAAGTGTTACTTTTCAAACTTAAACAACAGTACACAAACAGACAAAAAAATTAAATGTTCACTCACAACACAACACTCATTTATCTATTATCTAGATAACAAAGGCATAAAACTTCGTAACGACGATCAGACCTTATTTAACACTAGTTAAATGTAACATTACTGAACACTGATACCAGTTCCAAGTTGCTAATTGTTATGTTGTCATCATTTGTTTTGTTTATACTGCCATCGCGTCTGCCTGCGGCCTGCAGTAGTGGAATAAAGCGAGACAAATATATATCCGTCCGGCGTCCGTGTTGGTGCGGGTGATTGAACGAGAGAGTACCAACTTGACGCACGCCGCCCGCGCTCACCGCCCGGGCGCTCGCTGCGCTGCCATTATTTTATGTGCGAGTGTGACTGCTATATTTAACAACTATTACAGAACTTATATAACAGGTGTTGATAGTAAAAAAAATTAGCAGTGTTAATTTAGCAGCTTATTAATTTTAGACACATCACTACCCCCAAGGACGATGTCAAGTGTATACAATTAAATACCGTTACGTACGGTCTCAAAAGCTCTTCCTATTTGGCCACAAGATGTTTGAAAGAGTTGGCAGATAGGTATAAGAAACAATTTCCTTTAGCTGCGTTCATTATTGAAAATTCAATGTATGTTGATGATGCACTCGTTTCTCAAAATTCTCCCGAATTATTAATTGAATCGAAGAGACAGCTTTGTAGTCTTTTAGAAATTGGAGGATTCTATTTGCATAAGTGGTACTCGAATGATCCACTTCTTTTAGAAAACATACCAAAATCGCTTCAGCATTTTGATGATATCGATTTAGAGAAAAATAATGTTTCATTGAAAGCTTTAGGAGTTAAATATAACATAAAAACAGATTCATTCATGCTTTCATGCCCAAACACGGACTCTGTCATGCCCGCTTCTAAACGTGATATATTAAGTTTCATTGGAAGTTTCTATGATCCAATGGGTTTAGCTGGACCCGTGGTGGTAAAGGCTAAGGTCATTATGCAAAAGCTATGGCAGGCACATATCGGCTGGGATGAACAACCAGCTGACGATTTACTTGGCGCATGGTGTGAATTTTACAAAAGCCTGCTATCTATGTCACCAATTGCAATAGCACGCTACATAAACTTAAGCAATGCACGTTCTGTTCACATCATAGGTTTTGCTGATGCTGCCAGTTCCACAGCCTACGGTTGCTGTGTTTACTTGAGGGTCACGGATGACTCGGGTAATGTGAAAGTTTCTTTACTCTGTTCAAAGTCACGTGTGAATCCATTAAGGCAAACTTTAACCATACCAAGACTTGAACTTAACGCCGCAGTGTTGCTTGCAAAGCTGGTCGCTAGAGTGCATAACATTCTCAAACTTAAATTAAAAATTGACAACATTATTTTGTATTCAGATTCACAGATTGTACTAGCATGGATTAAAACCAATGTAGCTAAGCTTGAAACGTATGTGGCAAACAGAGTAAGGGTAATTTCACAGTTTACATCTTCCTACATTTGGTCTTATATTAGTTCAGATGAGAACCCTGCAGATTGTTTAAGTAGAGGCATAATGCCAGACGAATTGTCGAGTCACCCGCTGTGGTGGCGAGGCTCAAGTGCTATTAACACTTGCGATTATAAACCAGCTGACTTAATCGAGTCACAACCTCCTTCGAATTTACACGAGGTCAAGGTCAGCTCTGCATCCTCCCATGCAATGCTCTGCACTGTCTCAAACGAAACGCCTTTATGTTTAGATTTTCTTTATAAATATTCTAATATCAATAAAATGCAACGTATATTATCCTACATACTACGTTTTGTTCAGAATGCAAAGCCGAAAATGGTCAAAAATAGGTTAAACTATCTAACAAGTAAGGAATTAAATGATTCATTGTTTTTAATTGTTAAATATGAACAACAAATACATTTGAGAAATGATATTTGTGATTTGAAATGTAAGAATGAAATTGTAAAAGGCAATTTAAAGCCATTGTACCCATTTATTGATGACAGAGGTCTAGTAAGAGTAGGTGGCCGTTTAGAAAACGCATCTATTCCATATTCTCAAAAACACCCAGTTGTTTTACCTAGAGATTCTCGTATCACAGAATTAATTATTCAAAGCGAGCACATTAAAAGTCTCCATGCAGGGCCGAGGTTACTTCTGTCAACAATAAATCAAAAATTCTGGATTGTTCATGGCATCAGACAGATTAAGAAAGTCATACATAAGTGTATTGTTTGTTTTAAATTGAAAGCCAATGCCGCAAAGCAATTAATGGGCTCATTGCCTCATGATCGAATAAATGTTTGTAGAATATTTCAAAAGGTCGGATTAGATTTTGCTGGCCCGATTATGATTAGGCAATCTAGAATGAGAAAAGCTCTGCAAACCAAAGCTTATGTGTGTGTGTTTGTGTGTTTTGCCACTAAGGCAATACATTTAGAATTAACATCAGATTTAAAAACAGAAACATTTCTAGCTTGTTTAAAAAGGTTTATATCACGCAGAGGTTTGCCTACAGATATTTACAGTGATAACGCATCGACTTTTAAATGTGCAAGTAGTCGGTTGAATGATTTGTATAAGTTACAAAACTCTAAAGATCATCGGAGGGAAATTCATACATTTTCATCACAGAATAACATAACCTTTCACTTCTTGCCCTGCTACTCGCCTACGTTCTCAGGATTGGCAGAAGCGGGAGTGAAGAGTATGAAATTCCATCTGAAGAGAGTGGTTCAAAAAATGTTGTTAACATATGAAGAGTTAAACACTGTACTATGTCAAATTGAAGCTATATTAAATAGTAGACCGCTCATGCCTTTGTCAACAGATGTGAATGATTTTTCTTATCTCACGCCAGGTCATTTTATCATAGGAGATGCCTTAAACAGCTATCCAGAACCTAATGTATCGCATTCGCATGATAACTTGAAATTTTGGAAATTATGTACTGGTATCAGAAATTCCTTTTGGAAAGTATGGAGTAAAAACTATTTGAATATGTTACAGTCACGTCCAAAATGGAAAAATTCTCAGGTTAATGTCAAAGTAGGTTCGTTAGTAATTTTGAGGGACGATGACACCTCACCTATGTATTGGCCAATGGCCAGAGTCACACAGGTCTTTCCTGGGCGTGACAATAGGGTCAGAGTGGTTGAAGTAAAAACTGTAAATGGCAGAACTCATAAGCGATCTATTGTAAAAATCAGTGTTTTACCCATTGAATCTAAAGACAATGTTATGTAAAACTACTATTTTTTATTTTTATTTTTTGTTTTGCGCTTATGGTCATGTTAATTTAGGTTAGTATGACACATTAATCGCTATTACTTAATCTTTACATATAATTGACTGTTGTTAATTTGGTTCCAAATAATATAACATGTTTTACTTTTCAAAATAAATGTTTGTGTAAAACAATAAAGTCAGTAAGAAGAAAGTTTTACTTTTGATGTATAGATTTATAATACAGTATTATACTAGGCCTATGAGTATAACAGTATATTTATATATGAAACTGTATGTTTGACTGGTTCAATTTAAGAATATAGTTCATTAGTTATCGCTTGTTCCTTTTCTTTATATGTATTGAGTACGAACAATCTTTTAAAGAACATAATGTTTAGTGTATATGCATTTATGTAAATTGCAATAAGGCATCTATATTTAATATCTGTCAGACTTTGTTATTGATAACATTTCAATCCCCCGGGCAGCATGTTGGAAATCCCAACACTAATTTTAAGATTTTATTATTGTCTATGTAAAGTTGTCTATGTACAAGGTTCATTTTTTGTATATAGCAACACTTTTGTTACATGTCCCTCTTCCGTGTGTGCCTTTATGTGCATTAAACGTGTCCTCCAGCTTTCTCGGATTTTAATTGACCAGCCCTCAAAGTTCGCAGTCCACTTTACAATACACATTTTTATACAAAGCTTCAAAATTATGCAGTTTTGGAAACAAAAAGTTACGTAACATTGCTGTGTAGCGATCAATATTTACTGTTATTGCCTGCTGGAGATCGCGCTATACAGAAGCCGCAACTTCGCTTACATTTCCATCCGTTCTTATGGACCTTGGACGCCCCGCAGGTTTTTCATTTAATATCGAACCTGAAGACTCAACTTTCTGACCCACGATCTGATCACACTTTTACTCGAACATTGGTTTAAATCATGTAAACTAAACTTAGAGCGAAATAGACGCCGCGAATAGAGCACAAATCGACATTTTTGTAATATGCCTTTACACAAAACGCACGCTGCTCTCCGGTGAAAAGCTCCATGGCAAAGAATTTCCGAGAACCAAGCTACCTATTCCCACTACCCACATCGCGCTCCCGCGGTCCTGTCACGAGTAATGCGATTTTGAAATTCGTACGCCTTTCTGGCCCACCCTGTAATAGAGACTCAAAAATTGCATCTAATAATTATTAGGCTTATGGGGATCTTAAGACCAGGTCCAACCTGAGCTGCAAAAAACAAATTTCATATACCGCGGCGTGTGCGCGTTGCAATAAGAGTTTTTTGCACAACACAATGTTCTACTTTCGTTGGCAGGATCGAACAGATTTTGTACCGATTTAGCAACTATTTCTCAAATATTATTAAAAATATTTATAACAAAAGTGCTCGATTAAAACTTTAATCCATCCATACTAATATTATAAATGCGAAAGTTTGGATGTGAGTTTGTGAATTTGTGAGTTTGTGAATTTGTGAGTTTGTGAGTTTTTGAGGATGTTTGTTACTCAATCACGCAAAATCTACTGGACGGATTTCGATGAAATTTGGTACAGAGGTAGATAATGACCTGAAATAGCACATAGGCTACTTTTTATCCCGGGAAAAAGCACTGTTCCCGTGGGAAATTCACGCGGGAGAAGCCGCGGGCAAAAGCTAGTATAGCATATATATAAACTAATTACATAAAAATATATATATGTTATCGCTGAAAATTATAAGTTTCATGACTTGAAAGCTGAAATATTTTCTAAATTTTCGGTGCCTTTATGAATTCATTAAGCCGAAAATATGTATTTTTATTAAAAAGTACACGATTGAAACCTTAATAGAGATCATAATCTATATCCTGTATTATTTTTCCACTTCGTAATTAAACTCTAATTAGGTAAATTTCTTCATAAAAAATTACAATTATTTCGAATGTGGGGTTGGACCTGGCCTTAATGTAAGGAGAATTGTCCCATCTTCTCTTATCGAGGTAAAGTTTGTGTTCAGTGGAGGATCCACTAACGCCGTTCGGAGTGTAGGTACAACTGGTAACTGGACTATCAATTAATAAGTCGATTAATTTAACATCACTTTTATTCTTCTTCCACATAGAGGTGACCGTTTAAACAATAAGCTGCTTATTAAGCGTGCTTTTTATAAAAAGCGAAAAAGCACGCGATTTGATTTAAGCAGATGCTTTTTTCAGAACTGCTTATTTCCGCCACTTCCTACTTTACATTACTGCATGGCTGCAAATTCACTCATGCAATATACACTAAAGTAACGTAAAACTGTTGAACCAGACAATCCTAAGCCTGCAAGTACGAAGGGAAGTTCATTGACGTATAAAAACAGGTATTTTGTGGTATTTTACGTAATGTAAAATACATTTTTTTAAATATAAATAAAAATAATTTTATTTTAATGTTTTTTTATGATGCTTTTCTTTTGTTTAAAAGTCTCCGTCTCTAAAGTAAGCTGTTTACCGCAACGCAACGTTGCAATAAACTTATTACTTAAATGGTTTAAAAACGCGGAAAACGAAAAAAGCGTCTAAGCAGATAAGCAGCTTTGTAAGCACGCTTATTTAAAAAAGCGCAACGTTTAAACGTAAAAAAAATTTAAGCCGTTTTTTCCACCTCTATCCACAATAAGTCTTTGGAAAGTTATAGAACTCAAAGTAAACAGTATAGTGAAAAATACTGGTCGCTCTATTTGACCATCTGTCAATTAACTGTCAAATATGAAAGGTAGTGTTGCCACCTTGAATAATTAAATTGGCGAAGAACGCCACAGGCTAAATTATTATTGTGCAAAATCATCAATTAGGCGAGACAATAATTGTGCATAACAAGTTTAGGCCAATAAGGTTCGGCGAAGTGAAATTAGGGACAAAAATTTTAAGCGAAACAAAGGGCCACCCTATTTGGAGTAGTGAACTCGGCAAATAGTTCGAAGTTAGCTTTAATAGAGTTTAAAGTAGTTAACCTAGCGAGAAGTAAATCGCGCACGCGTGCAATCTTACTCAGAAAGTTTACAGGTGCACTAGTTTTGCCATCACTATCGCGCGTGCTTACGTCACGTACCCGATATGAGGAAATGCGACTCCTAAACGCACTACTTACTTTATCGATGTCATCTAATAATTGTATAGAACTATTATTTTTGTGTTGTATACTTCGTAAGTGTGTCGAAAATATATTACTTATTACAGAGATATCACATACTGTGCAATGTACATATTTATTTACCATGATTATATAGGTATTATATCGAAAATACTGTAAAGAATATTATTTTAAGTACCTATGTGAAAGTTTAGTGTTTATGAAATAGGGAACAGAAAGACACCCAGAAGTTAAATAACTAAGTAATTCCTTACATACTTATATCAAATATGTGTTATATTATTATTTAATTGTTATTTATGAAGAAACGTATTATTTATCAAAATGGTTTATTCATGAAAAGCTATAGCAATTACATTCAAAACTAAGAATAAAGTTAAAAACAAAGTTCTGGAAAAAGGTTAAACTTAAAAAATGATTTAAAGTAACTGTAATAAGTCAAGTTATTAATATACCTAAGTACGTGTAATAATTAGAAACAAGTGTCATATAGAAAATATAAGTAAGCTATACTTAAAAACAAAAATAAGACTTAAGTATTTTATTACAATTTCACACAAAAGAAAATCCGAATTAAACACAATATAATAAGTAAGTATAGATACCTCTCCGAAGGATCGTTGGGAATGCTCTTATTTTTTATTAAGGAAAAACATCCCTTCACCAGTAAATTTCTTCTTACAAAGTTTTACAACATTTTTTAAAGAGTTCAACTCGGGAGAATCCCGATTCCCCTGATATTTTAAGGAAATAAGAGCTTTTCCCACCGATCCCTCGGATTCACACCCTGAATATCCTGCACGTTATAAACTCTAATTTCAACAAAAACGTCACCCTTCAACGTAGCCGTCCGACGAGATACGCCATCCGCAACTCGTTGAGACAGTGAAGAAACTAAGGCTTCTTTATTTACTTCTTCGAGCTCGTCTTCACTACCAAGATCCCACCCGGTAGATGAGATCTCTTGACAACCCCTTTTTTGTTTCGGTGGGTTTGACGCAGCTGCTTTTTATCGCTTGGGCGCACTTTTCCTGTAAAAATTGTAAATTATATTAATTTTGTGAAATTGGTACATACTATCAAAGTTATCTGGAAAATAGTTATTACATAAAAAAAAAAACAGTACTATATTTTTGATAGTTAAAGTAAAAAAAATACCCTTAGTATTATATGTAGTGTATTACATAATAGTACATCAATTAAAAGTTACTCTTAGTCAATTATAAGTTAAATTTTAAGTAATTCTTCTTTTCTAAATTTTGTTTAGTTATTAGCAGTTAAATAAAGTTATATCCAATGTAAGGTGGACACAAAATAACCGCAAATATTTTAAGTCCAGAATATTTTAACTAAGTAATAAATTAATACATACTTTGTTCCAATATCAGGGGCTGCCTCGTTATTGTCAGAATAAAAATCTCGTGCTCCAGCTGAGGTCTTGCCAGCTTTAGTTTTCTTGTACTCGTAATAATCAGATTCCGACCTGTAACAAAATATATAGTAGGTACTTAAATTATGACAATTGAATAAGTTCACATTTTCTTATCTTTAGTATAAGTTATATTTAATTTCAAACTGAAATAAAATAGTCATTTCTAAAATAAATGATGAAAACATCACATAACAAATTACACGTAAAAAAAGTTGAGAAATTCCTGAAATAAAAATAGATTATGTACCAAAAACATTAAAACAGTGTTAATAAAAAAGACTAAAATAGACTTACGTACATGATCCCAACACAATGTATCTTCAGTTTGTTGGTGTTGAACTAAGTTTAGCCAAACTCGAAGTCAGGAGATGACTTAGTTGACTGGTGATGCAACGAAGTGACACAGATTCCTCGTACACAAAATATTTTAGTGTAAGAATTATAATCATCACATTGATTAAATATGTTAACTTTAGCTGACTTATCAATATTAGTCAGGAGTTAAAAACATAGTGGAAACAATTTTACCGTAGTCATTTAGAATTTTGGCTATTTACTTAGTTCGTTTTTTAGTACCTTTATAAATTATATAAATTATTCGCTACTAGCTAGTGCCCGCGATCTTCGTCGTTCGAAAGTGTTTCGGGCATACGAGCCTCATACCCAAAATCTTCGATTTTTTCAATACAGTCTCTGAAATCTCTGTCGAGGATAAAACTGTCGTCCTCTCTAAAAAAAGTCTCTAGTAGCATCTTCCTCAATCTATGATGACATTATTGTGGCATCATTAGTAGTTGCTGGAAATGGTCTCAAAACATCTAATATATACCCATCACAGCAGAGAATCATGAACTGTTTCACAAGGTTACTATATTTTAACATTGAGTAAGTAGATTTTTGAAATAAATCATTTTAACTTTTTTGCGTGTAGATGTATGTGCCATCACATATTACTATCAGGTGATGCTCTTCTAATGAGGACTCTGGATTAAATAAACCATTCGCAATTATAGAATTTTTGGCGATTACTTCTTCACTAGAAATGTGCTGAAGTCCTAGATGTCTAGGCACAAAATACAACATTAAATGTTGTCTGGCTACGTCCATCGAGGTTTCTAATGTTCTCCTAGGCACTTGGAACAAAGCAGATAACCTGTCTGCAGAGTCCCCAGACACAATAATGCAGTTAACGCTAAACCCCCTTTCCGAATATTATTTAGTCTCGATTCAATTAATATTTGATTATGCTGTTCTTTTGTAAAACCAATCCAGTAGTGTAATAAATGCTATAATATATATAATAATAATAATCTTTTACCACACGACTCCGAACAATATCTGGTACATGGAAGCGTTCTATGTTAGAGCAGTTGGGAAAAATACAATGGCGCGCAGTGGCGGCTGCCCTTCTTACACTTAATAAAGTGATGCTCTCTTGGTTGATTGGTGGTGGTGGGTTTGTTGAAAGGTCCACATTAGCTTCCTGCTGTGGATCACTTGTCTGCAGAGAGTGGGATGCAGACTCTGGGGACTCACTGCTATGCCGTGTCGCTTCGTTTGCAAGTTGCCAACAAGCATGGCAAATATGATCCTAAAAATACAATATCAGTAATAGTAATCATGATGACATTGTGTTTAGGATTTGGTATTTATAGGCAGTGTTCTATTTCATTTTTCCTAACACTTACAAGGCTTGGATATATCCAGTTTTTAATCACATTTGTCAGATTTTCATCTTCATTAACCAAGATGTGGCCATTGCCATGTAACAACTCTTCGTGCAATTGACACATGTTACTTCCTCATCTAGTACATCTTCTCTGGCCTCATCAGCAACTTGCTGACGACGGAGAGTTCTCTAAGCTCGTAACCAACATGCAGTACATGCTTGATCAGTTGAAGTGAGCTAAAATATAAACATTAATTGTTAGTGTGCTGTGGATTAAACATTGTTTTTTTTTTTTGTAAATATAGAAAAGAAAAATATAAAAGAACATAGGGCACCAATGTATGGGCTCCGTCCCCACCCACCAACAAAAATGGGACTGATGCCAAAGTGTTCCTAAAATGTCTATTATTTCATTAAAAAACTTTTTTTTTCATAAATCAGTGGGGTTAATTGACAATACAACATTTTGTAAAAATATTTGGGCTCCATATAAAAATATATGGGATAAATATTTGTAAAACGTTCGATACCATGAAAACCCCATGCATTTGGTCAACGGCCCCATAGTAAAAAATTATCAGCTTGCGAAGATAAGTCGATTAACCTATGTTTAATTTCTGTTGGTGGGTGGGGACGATTCCGCCCATAGTCCTTTGTATTCGAAATAATAATATCTGAGACAATTAAGTTTTAATTATTACCTGTCTTGGACGTATCCACTGGGATATAATTTCAACAATTGGGACTTCTTCATTTGTGGGATTTTCTCTCAATATTGTGCGAGAAAAATCGAGCGGCCACATCCTACACAAATGTTGTGATGTCCAACTTGCCTCTTTTGATTAGGGACAATGTTTTCTCTGGTAGCCTGAGCATTCACAAGTTCCCAACAAGCATGGCAAATAAAGTCGGTGTTTGTGATCTGAAATCAAAACCAGAAATAAAGTAATCTGATAAGAATAAATCTTATATCCTTACTTAAATCTTCTGACCCATCTTCTATTATTGCTAACACCCAATGTCCCTCAATGTATCTTCCACGGTTATATTTTCTTTTTCCAAATTTGGACTCGTCAATTTGACCGACTCAATTTTACCAAGTCTCATAGCAAAACACATGTATATAGGATCAATTCAAGTAGTCACAATCTTGTTTTACTTTTCTCCAAGCTGCATCCTTCAATTCATTATTTTTGTACGTTCTGTTGTAGTGTTTCACAGGTAAGGATATTTTCTTACACTCTCTATAAAGTGTTCCATGTTGTAATCCTAGATGAACAAGCTAATTATTTAAAAATAAAAAACACGACTGACAACTTACATAGCCTATGTCATTCGGGCTTATGCAAGGAATCTAACAATACCTCTCACATCAAAATCTGTTAAGCCGTTCAGGACTTATGGTGGAATAAAGAAATTACAAACATACATACATACATGAACCCTGAAAACATAACACTCCTTTTTTGGTCAGTCGTGTAATAATAGAGAAAAACTACGACAAAAACAATCATATGACGCCGGCGCAAATCCATCGGCAAAGGTTCATGTCCAAACGTTGTGTGGCTCGTTTCGCTTACGGGAAGAGCGGGGAGGCTGCACAGTGTGACGAATGTATAAGAGAAACGTTTAAAAATCATAACTTGATTGTAAGGACATGTTGTTATTTGTAAGTTTGTGTATAGCCTTTCTATAACTATTTTGATATTCTGAGTTACTAACAAAAAAAAAAAATTAATGCAAAGGAGAATTCCCAAGTGACTATGGGATTTGGTATCGATAAAAATTTTACAGTGTCACAGTGTTTTATGGCTTAATTAAATGTTTAATATTAGTACTTCAGAATATAGTTTTTTGTTTCGTGATAATTCTCCGGATTTCACGGTGATTCAGATCCGAATTTCAAATCTAGAATGCGAATGAATTACCACTACTGAGCAATTCTTCTTTTTAGATTGACTGTTTTTTTCATATAGACTGCAACTGGCTATCCCAATTCTGTCATAGTATATTTTAGGCGAAAAATACATGAATCTTAATGGGTATTTTAAATAAAAATACATATTTTATAGTACTGTGCTGGTGCAGTTATATCGTTATGACGACCAGGGCTTGAAACCGGTTAATAAAAAACCTAAAAAATAAGTGTTTTGACCTGGTTACGCAGTAACGCTCGGGCCATTACGATCGGAGTGAAAACCCTTTTGAATCGGTCTCGCGAGCGGAAATTACCTGGTTAATCCCGCGCGGGCGAGTGACAAGGACGGGTATATCGCTCAGCGTTTTATCTCACTTACGCATTTGCAAGTCTCAACGTGTAGATTGGTTAGATTTATATCGAGCGAGAGTGAGAAATAATCATAGTTAGAGCGAGATAGAACACGATCGTCGAAAAGAGCGAAATATTTTGGGTCTTTCCGGTATTTTGAACAGGAACTGAAATGATATCGCGCTTTGAACATAACCAGAAATAATATATGGTTTTGCTCAACCGTAACTGATTTAAAACGCTCTTTTTTTAAATGTATGGCGCATCGAGTGAGCTGGTTTAGAATTTTAACCAGGTATGCAAGCCCTGATGACGACCCCAACTTAAATACCAGGTAATTGTCATGACGCACAGTGTTTTACGCAGTATGGGAGGGTTGGCAGAAATTATGTAAGGTATTAAAAGGGCATAAAATAATAAAAAACGGTTAAAATAAATTATTATAATATATATTCAAGGTGTCTAGGGTCAAAAACGACCTGCTGGGTATGTATAGCTTAATCTAAAACCATTTCGGAAGAACTTACATCACTCGTGTTACTTACTATACAAAGATATTTTCGGCACAAGTTTTTTTAATAGACTTATAACTTCGTAAGGAATTATTTTAAATTTATTTTTAACTACCTTGTGCCCGCGACTTCGTCCGCGCGTCATTTACTATTGTTATTATCTCAGGTTCTAAGCGGGGCGTATCAAGATAAAACCTACGGCAGATTTTAAGTTAGACCTACAATACAAGTCTAGTAAGTAGTTTTTGTATGATGAGCGCACATACATACATATAGACAGACAAAAATTCATAAAAAAACAATTTTGGCTTCCTTATAAAAAATCGCGATATTTTTTTTCTTTAAAATTTCCTATGTTCAGACTTAGCACAGTTACATTTATAGATTGGTTTTAGAAGGCAAGATATGTGCTGCAGTAAGTCTATTGAAATAATCTAACAATTTCGACTCCCACAAACATTTTCTCGAAAAAAAATCCCTTTATTACAATCACGATTATAAGTCTCTTGAGAACGATGAAAAGTGGGTTGTTATCATATTTACAAAATCAGGGGGTCAGGTTTCTCTGCAGCTGACTGTACATGATACACATGTCTAGTAACAATAAGTAAAAAGGTCACAAAATAAAAATTTATCAGTATTTTTACCTTTTTTCAATGGTTCCAGACTTGGGTCGACCTTCCTTTTCATTACATTTAATCTTTTCTGGTCACCACTCTTATTCAAATGGTGATCTGGGGTGCAAACTGAAACAATATTTTAATACATTATTAAGATGTATCAAATTAATGGCAACCTTCATAATATGCTATGTGTATGCGTTCTGAATCAATATATAACTTTTGCATTAGAGGTCAACCGAACAATCCAACAAGTCATAACAGCTTGTGGCAGTGGGGACACACATACTTATGTGGGAAACCTATGCTCAGGAAGTAGACTCTTGGCGCTAAGATGATAAATATAGACATGATAAAGAACCTTACCATTTTCTATCTGTGAGCTTTCCTGTATATCTCTCTCTTCTCTCTCTCAGCCGAAAGACTGCTGGACAAAGGCCTTCCCCAAGGATTTCCACAACGACCGGTCCTGCGCTGCCCGCATCCATGCGCATCCCGCGACCTTCACCAGGTCGTCGGTCCACCGAGTGGGAGGCCTGCCAACACTACGTTTTCCGGTTCGTGGTCGCCACTCGAGAACTTTTCTGCCTCAACGGCTATCTGTTCTACGAGCTATGTGCCCCGCCCACTGCCACTTAAGTTTCGCGATTTTGCGGGCTATGTCGGTTACTTTAGTTCTCCTACGGATCTCCTCATTTCTGATTCGATCACGCAGGGAAACTCCGAGCATAGCGCGCTCCATCGCCCTTTGGGTGACCTTGAACCTTCTTATAAGGCCCATAGTAAGCGACCACGTCTCAGTTCCGTATGTCATTACTGGCAACACACACTGGTCAAAGACCTTAGTCTTGAGACACTGCGGTATTTTGGACGAGAAGATATCGCGAAGCTTCCCGAACGCTGCCCAGCCGAGTTGGATTCAACGGTTGACCTCTTTCTCGAAGTTGGACTTACCTAACTGAACTGTTTGTCCCAGGTATACATAATTGTCAACAACTTCGAGTGTAGAGTCTCCAACCTTTAGAGGAGTGGGTGCGACACGGATATTAAACATAATTTTCGTCTTGTCCATGTTCATTTTTAGACCCACTTGTTGAGAGGCTCTACAGAGGCCATCGAGCATTGTGCCTAGGTCTTCCAAGGTCTCAGCCATGACTACGATGTCGTCAGCGAATCGAAGGTGAGTGATGTACTCGCCGTTGATATTGATACCGAGTCCGCTCCAGTCCAGAAGCTTGAAAACATCTTCCTGTATATACTTTAATTCTATTGGTTCAATCTGTGCATCAATTGACACAGATGCTTGCTGCTGTTTCATGAAATCAGCATCTCCGTCATATATTGTATAAAGTCCTTCCAGTGAAGGACCAATTAAGGTTCCTTTTCCATGATAAATGGAATAAATATGATAAATGATAATGGTCGTTTTCTACCGCATGGTGATTGTGGCAGAGGGCCTCCTCCTAAAAAGAAGCATGTATTCAATAATTATTGTATATACAATAATTATGTTCAACTGACTATAGATTAAATTACTGGCAGGGTTTGCTTCAAAAGCATTCGCTTTATATTATTGGGAGACAAAAATTTGTAACGGGTGTGAGTTTAAAATACCACATGTATTATGGGGCGACAAAAATATGTGATGGGTGCGAGTTTAAAATACCACATGGATTCACATTGTTTTATGAAAATGTGTGATTTGTAAATGTACACACAACAATAACTTGTTAACTAAATCATATACCTGTACGATTAATTTCTTTTTTGTGTATAACTTCTTTTTTTTTTGCCTCCTTAACTAACTGCTGAAAGGTATATTGGCACTCCGAAGTGCTCGCCTCTGTTGCCTCTGCTTCTCTGTCCCAGTCCTGCCCATGCTCTTCAATAGCTTCCAGTAGTATTAGTACTAAAACATACATAAATATAATCATTGTACTTTTTCATTAAATTTCAACTGTATCACAATAAAATTCGCAGTAAATTAAATTAATACATAATCAAGCAATAGCACTGAAATAATTGTCTTACCTCTGATGGCCATTTTTTCACTGGAGTGCGATTTTTTCGCTTTAATTTTTTGATTCTTATAGCAAGACAGTAAATTTTCTGCAGTTCTGGGCGAGAAATTTGTTTGCGAGTTATATTCGTCTGCTAATTTTTGCCAAGCCACTTGTTTGTCCTTTGTTGTAGCCCCGTCTGTTTTTTTATTTTCTAAAATTGGGTATTTTTCAACGAGCTTTAATAAATGCATTATTTCAGCCGTAGTAAAGTTAGGTGCCCTTGATCTCTTCATCTCAAACACAACAGGAAATCAAAAAATATAGAAAAATAACAGTAAGTTCACGCAACACAACACACGTAGCACGCAATGACGCAAAGAAAGGTCTTTCTTTTCTTTTTTCAAAGTTCAAACTTCAAAATTTCAAACAAAACTGACACAACACAATGACATTGACAAGACAAATGTCGTTTCTTCCTACGCGAGCGTACGCAATATTACGCTGTCGAACAGTTTTTATTGAAAAACGGAACGTGAAGAACGAATGACGACTGAATGAAATGCTAAAGCTCGATTTAGTTAAATCGAGCGTAGTAACAGGTTGTGCAAGACAACCTTAATGAGGTTTAAGTTAAATTGAGCTTAGCGCTAATTATAGTTTTAATAAAATCGAGATTACTATAATTTTGCTGAAAGTGGCCTTATTCGTTAGGGCACAACCCACAGAACATGTAAAAGAGGTTAGAAAGGAGTTGTGGGCGGGGCCGGCGCGCCAAGCATGCGAGCAACCGCTCGTATCTTTACAAAAACACGTGACCGCGCCGTTTAGTCGCTCGCGAACTCTAGCGGAGTAAGTATTGCGAAGCGCTGCTACAAAATTGTACGAAAATGCCTTCATGTGCGGTAATTACTTGTCGAGCGAGAAGCCAAGAGCTTAATATAAACAAAGGATGCGTTTCTTATCATCGGTAAGTAAAAAAACCTCTAGTAAATACGATATTTTAGTCAAAATCTTTCAAAGGTCATTAAAATATTTTTCTTTCTCCAAAAATATACATTGCTGTCTGCATGCGTTCGTTATTTTTGCAACGTCAAACGTACCGCGTAGTGGAGTTCGCGGCAACAACGTGGCATTAGCTCTAGTGCTGGGCGTAGTGAGAGACGATATTTATCGATATCGTCTTTCAAAGTCATACTATATTTATAAATGTTATAAATTAATGTTAATGTGGAAAGACTAAATTAAGTAATGCGAATAATTATTATTATAATAAGCTTTTATTGAACTTGCAATATACGTATGTATGTATGTTTGTCCATGTAACGGATCTAACTAAAGTCGTTATTGAGAAATATTTAAACATTCGCTTACACTTTTTACTAAAAAAATCTTTAGAAAAACAAACCAAGCGACAACTTCTTAATAAATATATCTTGTTCCAAGGTCAATAAATATAAGATTGTAAGAAATGTACTTTGTTTTATTTTCCATTTTACTATATCACTTTTGTATGTAACAGTATTATTGTTTGAATTATGTTATTGTTTAATAACAAAATTCAATATCGATAATCAAGTCATTCACTAGCGTAGTTTACAAACACAATCAGACTAATTGTACATCGATTGATTGGTTCAGCGTGCTTGCGTATGATTGGTTCAGTTTGAAATTGCGTGATGACGTTGCGCTATGATTGGCTAGATTGGAAATTGCAAGAATGTGCGAAGCTTCGTACTCATTATGGCAAATGTGTGGTAACGGTGAAAGGTGGGGCGGATTAGGCGACACTGGTTCTCATAGAAACGGCGCATTATAGCCATTCTAACCTCTTTTATATGTTCTGTGGCACAACCAATCCTGAAGTCCTCAATCAAGTGTTTGGCAGCTCGGTTAAAAAATTCTTGCCTAAACAATTTGAAATCCCGTTTCAAGCGGTCGTTTACTACCTCCACTACCCATCTACACATTGTTACACAACGCGACTTATTTGCCTGTTATGTGGTGAGTTGATGGTGGCCTTGTAATAAGGATTCAGGCATATAAGTTTTATAATCAAATTCTTGTAATTCGTCCACTACATCTCTGAAACCTCTATCCAGAATAAAAATGTCACCTTGCCTAAAATATGAGCGCATCGCTTCATCAGGTGTACTAAATTCGTTGCTCATTATTGTGGCATCATTACTTGTAGCTTTATATGGTCCTAGACAATCTAATATGTGGCCATCGCAACATACGATCATAAATAGCTTGACTAAGTTTGCGTATTTATGTTTTTTTTTTTTTCTTTTTTTTTTAGGGGCTTTTATCTTTTGAGATATGTCAGCCCCATCGTACCTTTCCCAAGGGATTTACGTCTGAGGAGATGTAACGAAAATTTGTAAAAATCGTTTGAAAATTATAGAACCTGGTTTCGACAAAACTGTCTGGACAATACCCACATTATTATAATTTAATTTCATCTCCTTCATTACAAAATCCCTTTCACATTTGAATTTGGTACAATCTAATAAAATGTGCTGGACATCTTCCACCACCCCACATACTTCACAATTTGGAGAGTCTGCTTTTTTAATTAGGAATTGATATTTCTTTGATGGGTAGTGTCCAGAACGAAATCTAAATGCTAATTTTATTAGGTTTCTATTTAACTTTACGTCACTAAACCAAGGTACTTGAAGAGGCTGATTTTGCAGAGTCTTATACCAAATACCTTTTTCTAGGGATCTGCGATCAAAATATTCTTTCCATGAAGTGAATGCCATATTTTTGAATTTTGATAAATTTTCTAAATAATTTGTACGCTAAGTAAAGTCTTCTTACTTCAAGCGGAGGAATACTAAGCTCGCTTTCCATGACATGGATAGGCGAACTCCTAATAAAACCTCCTATTATCCTCAAGGCTTGGTTTTGTATCCTATCTAGCTTTCCTAAATGTGATTTCGCGCAGATGCCAAACAAGATACATCCGTAGTCGAGCCTGCTTCTTATCAGTGAAATGTATAATTTTCGAATATGTTTGGGATGGACTCCCCAAGATGACCCTACCAATACTTTTAGAATATTTAAAAATTTACGTAGACTTATTTATGTAGGCGTATTTATGTAGACTGTATGTTTGTTTTTGAAACAAATAATTGCTGCTACTCTGCACATACACATATGTAGCATCCCAAATAGTGATGGCCGGTTTTCTCTCAACAGGCTGTGTAGGTTTACCATAAAGGCCTTCATATATAGTAGTGTTTCTAGAAGCTACTTCTGGCACAGTTATATGGCTAATACCCAAATATCAGGGCACTAATTGCTCCGTCATAGCATTTCTTGCATGATTCATATATCGTTTCAGGGTACTTCGTGGCATATTAAATAGACCAGTGAGTCTTTCATTACTGTCTCCAGTTCTTAATTTTACGAAATAAATGCTTAATGCTATGCTTGCATCAGGCACCTCTTCATATAGTTGAGGTATATCATTTAATAAGTCATAAAATTGATTAGCGATTATTCCTAACCAATAATGACATAATTGTGGTGGTATTGTGTATATGTTACTAAAGTCTATTATTTTTAATGAAATACTCTCCATCATAGATAACAGGTTGTCTATTTGTGCCCCAGTAAAATCTGAATGATTTACTTCAAAATGATCCCAGCAGTCAACATACAAATGGTAGTTGCAAATACGAGCACATGCAGGTATATAAATTCTGCGTCGACCTAGGACCTCTTCTTTTATAGCTCTGGGAATCAATAAACGTTCCATATTTGGGCAATTTGGGAAAACACAGTGTCGTGTGGTCATAGCTGCACGTCAGGTTTGCCAACTGTACGAGGTTCCTCGTACAAATACGAGATTTATGGTCTTCCGTACGAGGTACGAGGACGCTATCAACCTCGTACAATTATGTACGAGATTTTGAAAATATTATGGCCATGCGATTTTTTTAATGGATATTGTATGTATCTAGCTCCAAATGAGCTTTCGCTACTTCAACAGACTCTAGGCCATACGATCATTTTGGATCACCATTATAAATTAGTAAAAACTATACCATTTTCACTACCGGGAATTTCCCGGTTGACGGAATGACTACCATCTTTATACAATCTTCGCGTAAATATAGAACATTTCATAAGCAGATACTTTCCATAAGTTGTTTTTACTAAGTACGTCGTGTAGCTAATCGTAATAATATAGACGCATTTAGTGTTTTTGTGATTTTACTTGAGTAATAATAATATTTTTTATAGCTTTATTACAATTTTATTAAATTTACATTCATAAATAAATGTAAATCCCTTATTTATATATTTCAATTCGCGCTACGCAGATAAATAGTGCCATTTGCAACATCATAGCTTAATAAATTTTAATGTACGAGGTTTGAAAGTCAATATACGAGATTTTCAGCTGCAGATGTACGAGGGATCTCTTTTTTTTGTTGACAACCCTGGCAGTTATAAGTTTGTGAGATAACCCGTGATGCTTGTTGTCTACTTTGTGGTAAAAACAGGTCGACTTGTGGAAGTGGTGGTGGTTCAGGAATGGGAACAGATAAAACACCAGCGTCTTGTATTATTCTAGTGTCTTCGGCATCTTGTACCATTTCAGTGTCATCAGCGTCTTGTACTTCGTAATAGTTGACGCTAGAAGATTTCTTGCATTTTCATTATCCAATGACTTTTCCAAAAATTTCATTAATCTGGAACTCTCAAAATTATTTTGCAATAATTTATACAGGTTCTGAAAAAAATAATAGATACATGTACTTAAATTGATATTTAAAACACAAGAGAATTTAAAAAAGATATTTTTCCAACTCGACCTCACCTGAAACCCTGCAGTCTAAAGGTATTAACGGTACCACTGAGCCACAGAGGTCGACAATATGTTCTTATAGCGGCAACTACTGTCTACCTATTACGGTTCACAAATACAGCCCGACAGACAGCACAGGTATACTATAGGGTATGGTTTCATTCACGTACCCTTTGCGTGCTAAACCTTGAAAATAATACACCTAATACCGACTTGTAAAATTTATATATAAATTATTTCTTTATCCACCCTTACAATTTGTGGTAGAGCCATGCTACCCTGCAAAACTCATTTTTGCTAGTAGCATGAATGGGCCGGATCGACCGGGGAAGTACCACACTCTCACAAAAAATCAATGTTTGAGTAGTTGCTTCACCGCTTCTATGCTTCGTTCAGTGAGTGGGAAAACCGGAGACCCATCCTCCTCCCTCCATGACTCCAACCTCCTCAATAAAAGGTCGGCAATGCTCTTGTCCCCTAGTGTTGCAGGTGTCCATGGGCAGCGGTGATCACTTACCATCAGGTGACCCGCTTGCTATTTTATGTCATTAAAAAAATCTCAGAATTATAATCAACTCTATATAAGTAGGTAGATACTTACGTTATTCTCAACGTTGACATGTGACAATTTTGTTGGTGAAGTTTGCTGCGGTTTTTCCACTGCAATCGGACTTTTTGTTGGGACTGGGAGGTAATCTTTAATAACCACAGGAATATCCTAAAATAAGTTTATTAAATTGTAGGTACTATTATAATGAAGAACCAGCCTTCTTTATGTGCACTGAAACCTGGTTAATCAAGATCTCTAGAGAGACCAAAGATTTTCTACCATTTATATAGGTTTTCATTTATCCAGTTTTCCAATGAGCTATTTTTCTGACAGCTAAATTAAGAATAAAGATCAGTATAAAAAAGTGTCAACAGATGGCGTTTTATTATAATCCGAGTCGTAATAATGGCTATACCTATATTGTGCGCTTTTATGTCAGCCAGAGGTAGAAAAAAAAACATATAACAGTTTGACAGTTGCACAAATCGCAATATTGATACATTTTAGATGTTTTTTATTATTTCTATACTCACCCATGGTAATAGATTATTTAGCAAATAACTAGATCTAGATACTGAGCAATAATACAACAATGATAATTAGATGCGAAACTTGTCACTTTTTTTAAATAACAAAGAATTAATTAGGAATAATACAAAAAAAAAACATACCTTCGTCAACAATAGTGTAGTATTTCGAAATAATATCAAAAATGTGGCACAATCTGTGGGCACAATCCAAATCACCAATATCGAATTAACACGAAATAATTATCAATA
Organism: Ephestia elutella; assembly: GCA_018467065.1. Taxonomy (NCBI): domain Eukaryota; kingdom Metazoa; phylum Arthropoda; class Insecta; order Lepidoptera; family Pyralidae; genus Ephestia; species Ephestia elutella. The sequence goes on from CM031577.1 coordinate 7,588,074, forward strand.
ATATTCGGATTCCATCCACCAACACTGGATTATTACAAAATAATTCTCTATTGTGTAAACGCTTTGCACTCCGTTCACGTCGACTGACAAGTTGCAACAAGAAATAGTTCAGTGTCTGCGGGATGGCTCGCGCGGCGCGTCTTCACCAATAGAGAGTTAGCGCTCCATCTAGTGATTAATTTTGTAAGCAGAAATATGTCTGTCTTCGTGGTGAACGCGTAAATTTTTTATAGTCAAAGTCAAATTTTTTTATTGAAACTTGGCCTTCAAAGAAGGCTCTTTTTCACGTCGACAACTAGTTATTTAATCATAATATATTATGTCTCAAAGCTACAAACTACTAGCATTTCGGAACGACCACTGCTGAGAAGAAATGCCGAAAGAAACTCATGAAACAGTCTTGGTCGCCTAATATGCCAAAGGGGCTATTTATTAACTTTATACATACACTAGATTGTGTACAGTCAAAAATAAAATAAAATATAAGAAAAAAAATAATATAATAAAATAATAAAACATGTTTGTGATCAAGTAACCACAATAAATTGGTTAAGAACAAAAAATAAAAATAAAATTCGAATCAGGATCGAAGCAGGATCCCCCTGGCAACACCCGTTCACGAGTTGACGCGAGGGTCAGCCATCGCAAAGCTCAATCATAATAGAGGGAACCTTACGACCCGGCCCACAACGCCGTCAACAGTTTGAACATTTTAGAAAAATAAATACTTATCTAGTGTTTGTATAAAGATAAAAAATAGCCCCTCTGGCATGTTAGGCGACCAAGACTGTTTCATGAGCTTCTTTCGGCATTTCTTCTCAGCAGTGGTCGTTCCTAAATGCTATTATTTTGTAGTTGTGAGACATAATATACTATGATTAAATAATTTGTTTTTGACGTGAAAAAGAGCCTTCTTTGTCTAGAAATTAAACACGCAATTCCGGATCGACATGACAGCCTTTATTAAACCAGGAAGAAAGCAGTTTACAATGTTGTCAGGTAAGTATTTCTATCATTTTGTTATATAGTAACACCGCCACATAACAAAATAAATCTTATATAACCAAACATATGTTTTTTTTATTTAGCCTTAATTCCCGACATATGCATGAATTAATAATGCTAACTGACAAAAGACCCTTAATTAACAAGTCAGCGGGCATCTCCTGAGATGAAATACACTCAATATTGATTAATTTATTTTTGACTGCATCACTAACATAATGAAACCTAACGTCAATATGTTTTGATATATTATGTGCCTGATGACTTATTGGCATCGCTAGTTTTAATACACTTTGATTATCACACTTTAATTCAATTACACATTGTTTACCTGTAATTTCATACATGAGATTTCTTATGTAAACGGCCTCTCTAGATAGGCATCTGAAAGGGCAACATATTCTGCCTCAGTAATCGACAAGGAGACAGTACTTTGTTTTTTAGTAACATTTTGAAGGCCAAGTTTCAATAACGAATTTTGATTTTTATTTTGGATGGAAGTGACGATGTCTTAAGGTGCATTTACACCAAACGAACATAGAGCAAGAGCTAGAACAAGAGCAATCTTTCGTGATCTTTTAGTGTAAACGAAAGCTAGTCTTCACTCTTCAGCGTTTACACTCAAATTTCAACGAGCAAGAACTAGAATTCACGTACAAGAACGATGCCGATTTACATCAGACGAGCGAATGCTCATTCGTGTCAATACTGTGGTTGGTAGCGCTTCGCTATGTCCGACTCTGACAGCAATATTATTGCAAGTGCAGCATTGTATTTCGTCAACACTCAAAAAGAAAAAAAGGGAGAAACGTTGGTGGGTGACCAATTTAATGCAACGAAGGATACTGGATATTGTAGGTGGTACAATGGTCAAATCCAAAATTTTTACAGAATGGCATCAGAGGATTTTGACCATTTATTATCTTAGATCAGCGACAAAATTCGGAAATCAAGTATAAATTATAGAGACTCGATTCCTGCTTATGACAGGCTAGCAGTGACTTTAAGATTTTTGGCAACTGGAGATTCCTATGGAAGCCTGATGTATTTTACTACAATGTCTAAATCGACAATATGTAATGTTATATCTGAAGTACGTACTGCGATAAATGAAGCATTGCATGACCACGCTAAGGTAAGAGCACGCGCGCACCGGCGACTTTTGTCAGCATGACAAAAAAGTTTTTGTCGCTGTCACGTCACGCCTCCAAAGCGAGGTGCGCTCACGAAAGGTGACAGTGACAATTTTTTTTTAAAGCTTCATTTGTCGAAATGGATTTCAAAGAGACGGTCGTCATCTGTGAGCTTATAAGGAAACTCAAAAGAGAAAAAAAGCAAAAAGAATACTGGGTACACCCCCTTTGGAGTGACAGGTTAATAAATGGAAAGTTCTACACCATGTTTCATAAACTTCGGGAACATCCAAAGAAATTTTTTGGGTATTTTCGAATGAGTGTTAGAAGTTTTGATGAATTACTTCACAATTTAGGACCTGCGTTGACATACGAAAATACAAACATGAGATTGTCTGTTCCGGCTGAAGAAAGACTCGCTGTTACTTTGAGGTAAATATAAGTAATTAGAATATTATGTAATTTTAAATTGTTTATTTTAATGAAAATACAAAAATGTTATACAAATTAAAGTAAGTAGTTTTTAACTATAATCAAAAAAGTAATTGAAATGTAATATTCTTTAATTATTCTTCATGTTGGTTGATATTGTACTCCTGGCAGATGTCATACAATTTGGAATCTTCTGTAAACTCTGTAATATAGGTTTGAATTGATGACGATGAGGCGGCTGAGGAGTTTTTCGGGTCTTGCTTAGGAGGCGATGATTGTGAAGATGAATTCGGTTGAGTGTGTGCACAGGGTAGCAAATTTTGGGAACTTGTAGATGTATGAGTAGGAGAAGGAGATAAAACAAGTTGAGAGTTTCTTGCTAAGTGGAGCGGATTTTGAGGAATGTGCGATGGAAGAGAGACAGAATATTTGGGTTTGATTTGTATATTTTGAGGGCTTGTAGATGGAATATATGCAGGAGAAGGAGATAAAATCAGTGGAGTGTTTCTTGCTAAGTGTAGTGGGCCTTGGGGACTTTGCGATGGTATAGAAACAGAATATTTGGGCTTGATTTGGAAATTTTGAGGACTACCTCTATAAATTGTGGATGGCGAATAATTATTGCGCTGAGTGTTTTGTTTCTGAACTTCCTGGAAAATTTGTAAAATTTTTATCTGTACGTCTAGTTTATTCTCCTCCGGGACTGCTTTTAACAACGGCACCAAAGACAGCGCAAAATGCTTTTCCTTGTCATCGTCATTACAGTCACTTTTGTTATTTCTTATAGCCTCGATAAACCTGTTATCATCAACTCTTTTGTTGTTTAAAATCTCTAGAAGCCTTTCTTCGTAACATATTTTATTCTTATTTTTCTTTCGGGAATATTCTTCTCGCTATAGTACTTCCACACTGGCATCCTGACTATCTTCTTCGCAAGCAATTTCCTCTACAGAATCAGCATTTCCTGAGGTTTCTCGGGTATCCATGCTTGGGATAAGAAATAAAAGTTGGTCAAAATGTTTGTACTTTCTTCTTTTTGTAGCGGCCTGGCCAGATTTAGTACATTTTTGCTCACGTAGCTCACGTGAAAAACAAGCCCTTAAATTCTTCCATCGTTTTTGTACAAGTTTAACTAGTATAAAACATTCAGTCATTTATTTAATTTATGTATTTTTAACTTTAATTTTGTATTATGTATTTAATTTTCTTTTGTTTCAGATATCTTGCAACCGGCAACAGTTTTTACAGCATATCATTTGAATATTTGATAGGTGCCACCACTGCACGAGAAATTGTAAAATCTACATGTTCCGCGATCTGGAATTTACATACACTATACATGCCTGAAAAGTCTGAAGAGGATTGGTATATTATTTCAAATCAGTTTTACCAACGGACAAATTTTCCGAACATAATTGGCGCAATTGATGGCAAACATGTGAGAATAATTCAGCCGGAAAACACCGGTTCGCAGTGTTTCAATTACAAAAAGTACTTTTCTACTGTTCTCATGGCATGGGTAGATGCAGATTATAAATTTGTATACCTAGATGTTGGTGCTAATGGAGCAGCAAGCGACTCCAATGTATTTCAGAATTCTGGCATGGGCAAAAGATTGCAGCAAAATCAATTGAGCATACCAGATGATCGTAATTTGCCATATGATGAATATGGAAAAAAAAATGCCATTTTGTTTGGTCGCTGATGAGGCATTTGGCTTGTCGAGGCATATTTTGCGACCATATGCAAGAAAATCATTGTCTACTGTAAAAAAAAATTACAACTATCGCCACACTAGGGCACTACGCATGGTTGAATGCACTTTTGGTATACTTTGTAACAAATGGCGAATTTTGCACAGGCCCCTTGACGTCAGTCTTGATTTTGCTGATATAATAGTAAAAACATGTTGTATTTTACATAATTTTGTACGGTGCAGAGATGGCATTCAATTTACTGACACTGTTTACGATTGTCCATTAAAAGGTATTGCAACAAATCCATCAGACAGAACCATATCAGCAGCAAATATACGTAATTATTTTGCGAATTACTTTACTTCACCACAAGGGGCTGTGTCATGGCAATATGACAAAATCTGAATTTCACTTCAATTTCACTTTTTTGTACAACTGTTGTTTTAGCTACAAATACTAAAAATAAAAAGATACTCACCAGCTTCAGTTTTTTCTTGTGACGACAACGTACCCCAAACTGTAGAAAATATTATACGACTGATTTCATCCCATGCTTTAATTTTCAAATTAGAATCTGAATACTCTTTCAGCTTTTTATCGTAAATTGCTGCTCTTTTTTCAACTTCTTCAATAAGTAAATCATTATCGATATCCTCTTCATGCACTTTCACGTTTTGCGTAGACGTTGACGCCATTTTGCGTTCGCTAAAGACGACGGTCCGAATGCAAATGGCGGATTAACTACGTGTTGAGTGACAATTTTGTTGCCCGTGCGCGCGCTGCTATAAAAACCTAGCGGCGCGGTGACAGTTTCGTCACGGGCTTGTCGGCGGGTTGTTGTTGTCGGCGGACAAAAATGTCACCCAATTGTCACGTCGTAACGTGCGCGCACCTCCATACATACTCATAGACTTGATGTGAGTGACGAAACAGTCACGGTGACAAAAGTCACCGGTGCGCGCTAGCACTAAGTAAACAAAATTATACTCACTATTTACACTAAAAATTACTTGAAATTGTTAAAGTAATACACTAAGCCCTTGTGGTCTCTTCAGTTTCGGTATCATCCGGAATGTAGTTGTTGGCCTGTGTTTATAATATTTTGTGAACTGGCTTCCAATACTGTTGTTCTCTAGTTAGGTGGCGGTTCAACTTTAATTACAGGAGGCAGTAATGTATTTTGTGAACTGTTTACCAATACTGACTGTCGTTCTCTGGTTGGGTGGTGGTTGATCTATAATTACAGGAGGCAGTATCTTTTGTGAACTATCTTCGAATACTGTTGTTCTCTGGTTGGGTGGTGGTTGATCTATAATTACAGAAGGCAGTAATGTATTTTGTGAACTAGCCGAATATTATTTTTCTTAATTATCTCCTATGTACAGACATTGACCAGTTACAGTTTTATTATATGTATGGATGGATGTATGGCTATGGATGGGTACACTGTGGTTAGGTAGGAATCGATGTGTGGTATGATATTATCATACCACACTTCGATTGTGAATTGTGACCCAATTATAAGTCACTGCGCATTTAAGGTCATTGTTCAACTTATACGCTGCGAATTATAACTAATATCTACAATAAATATATATATCTTCTATATCTATACATATAAAAAAACAGTAAAAATATTTTGTCTGTACATTTAGTATTTTTGACTGAAATGGATAGAGGGATACTGTTTACAACATCTGTGCATTGTTGCATTGTTTCTATGCTGTGCCGATTCGCCCCCGTGCGTCCCGTGCGTGGCCGGCTTTATGCACCGCCATTTTGTATACCGAAACCGGCTTCCGGCGCTTGAGGTGGCGTCCCCCGGTCGCCCTTGGAACGTTGGACGGACGGCTCGCGTTCGTTGTAATAAAAATCCACGTGGATGTGGAAATCGCATGATTGCGTAGTAATTGGAACTATTTAATGGACTAATTAAGGCCGTTTGCCTGTTTGATCGTTTGTGAACTTAAGTACTAGTTTTGTCTCGCGCGGTCGCGGTGGGAATTTGAAGTTTGTATTAAATTGTTGGGCCAGTGGGGTCACACTGATGTGGGGTTAATTGCGTCAGCCAAAAATACTTTATCTGTCTAACTGTTTGTGTTGATAATGTGTTTGAACTGATTGAACTAAAATAACATAAGTGTGTGAGCAGAAGTGACGTATTTCAACGAGTGCAAATTATCAGTTTCTTGGGAGATGGCCATCTGGGTTGGGGCTTAGGGTCATCTCAAGATCACTCATCGCCGCTCATTCGCCGTGCCGTGACCTGACGTCGCGGAGTGGAGATCCGTCGCGTAGCGGTACTTTCGCGACAGAGTGGAAAATTTAAGGTTAGTTCTACTTTATAGTTTTGTATTCTTGATTTATGAGGTGTCACGTTACATGGGCCCAGCGCGTGACTGAAGCCTATAGATTAAGAAAGACCAGTTTGTACGTAGTTGTACGTAGTCCGCAAAAACATTTGATAGCAGACCGTGGTTTGGTTGCAACATTTGTAGCGGAGCATAGTTTGTCTCCAACAGACACCTAAAAAGAATAACAGAAAGCAAAAATATTTTTTTGGAATTACTTGTCTGTCTGTCTGTATGTATGTACGCGTTTCACGCAAAAACTACTGGACGGATTTGAATGAAACTTTTTTTGTTGTATAGCTATTAAGCCTGGGTAACATATAAGCTATAATTGATTTTGAAAACTGGAACACCTGATGAAGAACCATAACAGAACAGCTAAACTATAAGAAATATGGAAATGGTACCTTTGCAAAAGTTCATCAATCTGACGAGCATTTTCTGTTGACGTATAAAAAACGAAGATCAGGATCATCTGATGAAGAACTCCAAGAGACCAGCTACACTATTACATCTATGGAAATGGCGCTTTAGCAAAGTCGTTCAACCTGATGAGCATTTTCTACTGACGTATAAATATTGAAGATCTGGAACATCTGTTCCCGTTCATCAACATATATTCCCGCGAGACACGGGATACCCAAATGGCTGAAATTTTGAGTACTGGAGTTTAGGTTACTACCGTTTGGAACACCAAAAGATTTTTCATCTAAGCGAAACTCACGTGGGCGAAGCCGCGGGTAACAGCTAGTTATACAATAAATGAACACAAGTACCTACTCACCATGTTTTTATTTTCGTTAGTATCGAAATAGATTGTTTTCCTCGGCTTATATTTATCCATCAAAAAGTGCATACTCTTAAATGAAAACTATTTTGAATCACAAGTATAGTCGGTACCGCTGCCTGATTTCATAGTCTTTGTTTTCTGCCTTTCTCGGCGGTAAGATGCCAGAAGAGAGTACATCTTTTTTTTGCTTCTTCAACTTTACATTCTAGTAAATTTGCATTTTCCTGCCAAGCATCTTTTTTGCGGGTTGTATTTTTATATTATTCAAAAGACTGATCCCGCAAATATCTGAGATTTTGGTAGGCTTCTATCATTAAAAGACAGTTTTCTTGCGACCAATCCATAATTATATCGATAAGTGTAGGTATTCAATTTGCCAGAACACTAGAACGCTGTGAAGAGACCGCTCCGGAAAGCGAGCGCGTCCGAGAAGCGAGCGTTCTTAGAATATTCTATAAAATCTCTACGAACGCAGGCAGAATAACGAAAGAATGCTCTATAGTAGGAGTGGAGATAGAATGAGTATTCGCTCGTTTGGTGTAAATGCACCTTAAGAAACGCTTAGATCCCGCCCGAGCGTACAATTCTTTAATTTTACGTTTTTTTAGTCCCGTCAGTACATTCAACAAAACTTACCTTACCTGGTCTATTTTTTAAACTTTAAGATGAAGGAATTTCAGCGAAAAAATATGTAAATTTATGATAGAGTACAAATAATTAAACACATTTTGCGACTTTTCAGCACGAGTTTATCCTTTTAGTTTATTTCAGCGTGTGTTTTACTTGTGATACACCAATATTTTCATTTAACCACGTAGCATATTTCGTTAAGAAACGTTCCCGATGACGGTTAACTATAACCCATCTTTGCTCAAATTTATAGGCTGTAATGCCCTTAAATTGTCTTACTTTTTTTGTTCAGCCCCAATATTTTCTAGTTCCACGTAGCAGGCGCTGGATTTCGTTAAGAAACGTTCCTGATGAGCGTGACACTTCTGTCGACTTCCTGAACTGGTGGTGTGACAGGCAAAGTGATATCATGGCTGGCAACTGAACTTTCTTCAAAATCTGCTGTTCTCGCTGGATTGGGTGAAATCGCGGCATCGATATGTGCTATTGTTGACTCAGCTGAATCCTCCATGTATAGGTCGTATGTGACCTCTGGGGTATATTGAGAACAAGTCATAGGCATCTTGAATAAAGCCAACTCCCAGTAATGTGCGTGTTTTGCGTGATTCTGGAAATATTATGAAGGTAGTAGGTATCACTCTATTGCAGAGCCCTATAGGCACCTTGACTGTAAGGATATCCCGTTGAGTTCTTCCACCATCGGCGAGCGTTACCATAATCTGCTGTTTCACAAAATGGTATCCCTGCTGTCGTAAGCATTGATTGGTACATCTTGTACGAGGCTACACTAGTCTTAGCGCAGGAGTCAACATAAGCTGTTCCCACTATTTTCCCGATGCTTATGCCGATTACAGGTCTTGCGCGGGCATCAGTTCCAACGTTCAGTGCGCAAAAACTTGCTTCTTGTTTATTTGGCACGAGAGTTTTGACGCATGTAGGGCGTAGGGCACTTCGATCTAACCACTCCTGGAGCGCCACATCCATAGCAGGCGAACTTGGGTTGTGAGGGCGATGGTGCTTGTGTTGAGGCACTTGCGGTTGGCTGGACATGAGTATTGAGTATAGCGAGTTGATGCAGTGACAGGTTTATCCGTAGTATTGCCCTGTTCTCTTGCTTTTTTACGGCAAACGTCTGCAGAATGACCTTCTTAGAAGCTGCATTATCCTTGGACTGTTGTTTCTCCATCGTTTCTGATGACAAAGTGCGTGGCTGCTTTTCCAATAAAAGTCGTTCCACCCCTCTGGCTGCCTTCAGGAGTGTCTCGCAGGTTGAAACAGAATCCCTGGGCATTTTCGACCTTATCTTAAGCCGAGGTTGTCCATAAACCATATCCAGTTGTTGTGCTTCGGGAATAACTAGTTCAGGTAGTTAAGCAAAGAGAGCCCTCTTCTTTGCTATGAATATTTTGGTCAGTTCTGTTTCTGCTTGATTTATACTGACAATATCCTGGTGTACAAGGAAAGCTGGTTTCTTTGGTGCGAAAGCATGGCGAAGTCGGGGAGCGAAGTCTGCCCATTTTTTCACCTGATCCTTGATGCCATTCCACCACGTAGCTGCTTCACTTTTTAAAACCAATGTGGGCGGAGAAGTATGCGTGGCGATAGCCGTCGCGTGCGCGCTGTGTTATAATTAATTTATTTGTAATAATTTATAAATAAGTAATAATGAATTTTGTATTTGTGGTAAATGACGAATTGTATTGTATTTTATTTTATATGGCTCTATGAAACCTGCAATAAATGAATTTTAATTTAGTAAAACTTTGTGTTTAGTGAGATGTGTTGCTAAACGACGATGTGTAACACTTGAGATTTTTTAACGCAAAGCATGAATAATCATGGCCAACTTTGTTGTGGAGTAAACTTGTGTTTTAAAAGTAATTGTGCTTTGTAAAAAGTTTGGACTTATTTTATTTACTGAGTTATTTTATTATTTAAATAATGAGAACCCACACACAATACACCATTATGGTAGAATTTATGGAAAAGTAAGTTTTAATATTATATTTGTAATATTATATTGTAGAGGATAATAGAGCTAAAGTTAATTTGTATAATTTGTATAATGAAATTAATATTTATTGATATGGGTTTCGTTGCTACTTGATTTTGCGTTTTCTTGTAGTTAGAGACCCGGTTTATTCTTGGTTTAATATGTAGAAAAAAAAATGGTATAGCTTTAAATTAACTTTGACGAGGAAAATTTGTGTCTTATTGTTGTCAATTATGTAGGTATAAAATAGGAAGGTAACATATTATGGCAATAAATATTCGAAAACACGGTCCTTTATCTAATGCAATAATATTATTAGGCATGGAGACTTATATTCAAACCCAGCGGGGGTCCTCGTGGTAGACACTATATGCAGCAAAAATGGAAGGAGTTGATGGATATGCTCAATAGTGATGACAGGGACTCGATGGCTCTCGAACAAATGAAAAGTGGTGGAAGGTAAGTCTTTTAAATCCTATAAAATTGTTAGGCACATTTAAAGAAATAGACTTTATTTTACATTACACGAATAGAAATACATGCATGCATTTTATGTTGGTGCTGGGCATACTTCTCTTTTTATTGGTTTATTCATGTTTGTTAAGATTTGGAGTGATCTGAAAAATAATACCAAGAAAAAGTGAGCTAAAATAAATAGAGCTGCTCAAGGTACAGGTGGTGGGCCAGCACTCCAGTTGACATTAACAGACCTAGAGAACAGGGTTATGGATATAATTGGGTTGCAGGCTGCTACTGGGATGCCCATACAAGAAGCTGGATTTGTATAGGTGTGATATTTTTAGCTTGATTGGTTTTGTTTTAATAGCAAGCAGTATAATCTCAGGGAAATATTATAAAGGGTTAATAATCATTTTAAAATTATCTGAATACTTAATTTCTTAAGGGGACAGAATATGATTAAAAGTTTTACTTGTCTGCAACCACGGAGTAACAAGGAGTTGTCCTATCGCTCACAGCCTTAAGCTGGCATTGACGGTCAGTTTTTCGTGTCAGTCTAGACGTAAACTAAACTAAAGAGAATACTAGACGAAAAAAACCTTAAAATATTATGCCTAGTCAAAATATTGTGAGGCATCCCGCGAAATATCAGGTAGTAAGATTATTTAATAACTTACCGGTGGATTTTAAATGTATACCAAGCCTAAAGGTTTTTAAAGCCACATTACAAAACTTCTTATTGGAAAAATGTTACTACAGTGTGGACGATTTTTTTGACTTTAATAATTATGCAATCTAATTTAAATATTCAATTGATTTTATTCTTCTAATTATTTTTAAATTAAATATCAAATTGTTAATTATGTGTTAAATTGTTAATTATGTATTATTTAATGTATGTCAGACACAATATACAATATTTGTGAATAAATAATTATGAACTAAAGCTGTGGCAAAACTCCAAATGGTTTTAAGCCTACTAAATTTCCCTACTCACTGGCGCACAGTATTTTATTTCGCCTCAAAATGACCACTTTCCTGATTATTAGGGAATCAGATAGAGCTTTTTATTCTAAATGCGAGAGTAAAACTCCCACGAGTCTTGACTAAAATAGTTCAGGAGAAATCCGAGGTTATTTTTTTTTTCTATATTGGGAAAAAATTATAAAAAAAACATTAAAAAAATTATTTAATTTTAACTGTAACAGTTGCTTTATTTTTTAAACAACATTTTAAAAGGTCTTATTTTTATCCATGTTACGAGTCCTTTATGGCTGCTCTAGAAAATAGCAATTTTGTGATTTTGGTTCTCTATTTTTTTTGCCTATATTATTCAGTATTAAAACCTGCAATTTACTTTAAAATAAAGGTAATAATGTAGACTACCCACACAAAAATAAATAACCTCTAATTCCGTGGAATCTCGGAATTATTAAGATTTCCCAAGATTTTTTCCAACCCGGGGTAATTTACCCAAAAAAATTTAAGACCTAATTTTCATATTTTATCTTTTCTAAAACAGTATACTTCTTTTGTCATAATAAAAATAATTGTGTTTTAACCCTATCGAAACCACGGCCTCTCATGAGAGGCGCTTTTTGTACAAAAAACTGTCTGCGTTAAATAAACTATCTTCGTTGTGAAGAATTGTTGTGAACTCATTTTCTTCACTTTCCATACATGTAATTTCTTCGTCTACATCACTGTTATCTTCGTTTGGACATTCGGAATTGTCCGGTTGTAATATTTCCATAACAGCTTCTGGTAGTGACATTCTATTTCAGTTACTTTGGCGGTATTTAAGCCGTATAGCTGATATTCCAGGGTCGGATGACTCGAGCGCCCTGTGAAATAAGTCTGTCATAGTATGAAGCCTAGAATCTTTCCGGCTATGATGTTCCCTGTCCTGACGCCAAAATTTATTCCTCGATTCTCCAGCCTGTTCAGAGAGTAGGCCTATGGGAAGCGCTGAACTCTCTATAATTTTTTCGCCGTGAATTAAAATTTTATGTATCGTAGTAGTCATAGGGTGCCAGTTGTATTTTTGTACATATTTATAAGCCACATTTTTACAAAATGTACCAAATTTTTTTGCGTCTATTGGTAATCCCGAATTAATGGCTATTAAAATTACATTTATATCATCGACAAGCCATTTTTCAATCCCAAGTATGTTAGCAAACGTTTGGCGGCTTTGTTCACTTTTAAATACTCGTCGAGCCGTGTTGCCGTCATTTGTGGTACCTGAATTAGGTTTGACAACGTCAACCAATAGACTCATACTCTCCTTAATTTGGTTTTGGACTTCTTTTTTTCTTTGGGCAGTAATTTGTCCCAGAATTTTTCGTTATTCGCCACTGTCTGACTCTAGGGTCGTTTTTATATCCCAAGTGGAGCAAGAATTCCAGGCATCTTATATATGCATGTAAGGGACTCATACCATTTTTCAGCGCCGCTTCCTCTGTAATTGGTATTGAAAAAGCAAGATCTAGGTTATTGAAATTCGCGGAGGTCAGTTTGCAAATAGGACATCTTAGTTGGGAAAATGTGTTGTTTATTATATTAAAAACTTTTCCATCTATTATGCTCAGCGTTAAATTACAGTTTGTGATGACAATAAATCCTTTTGATGTTAGTGTTGTAATAGAAGTCAAACGTCTTATTTGTTCCTCTACATATTCTTTTTCAGACAGTATTCTTTCTTGCGTTTCTTTTCTATATTGGATATGAAGAGGCCTACAAGAACGAAATGACTGTGGAACTGGATTTAACCATATTAAACTGTTTTTGCCTCCGCATTCTTGTATTTTCAATGGTACCAAAGTAGTAGCAATTATTGACTTTTCGTCAAAATCGGGGTCACCAGACTGTACACTAAATTCCTGTTTGTATACAGATTGCCCAGTACTTGCATCAAAGCCCCAAGAAACATAAAATGTACAAGATAATTGACTGATATTCTCTTTTTCCATGTACTGATTTACAGATTCATCGTTTAAATCTAAGATATGCTGGAATGTGTGGGTCAGTAATCCCTGCAGGGTAACAGAAGCTTCGATTTCTGAAACAGATATTTTTTCTGATGGGTAGCATGATTGTCTGGCTTGCGCTACTTGATGATAAGGTGGATATAGATAAAATCCTCTTTTCTTGGAGTCTTGCTGTAAAAATTTATAAGTTTCGACGCTTAATCTTCTGTCAATCATTATTCCAAGAGCTTCTTCTGGAGTATAAGGATGAGTTTCTTGATTTATCTTAGTTAATATTTTAGTTGGTTGGTCCGGAGTTTCAATACACCTATTAATAATTATCTCCAAATCACGTGCACTCTTTTTACTTAATTTTTCGTTCCCAACAGTAACAGTTTTAGTAAACGTTTTTGTCAATTTTTGAGGTGGTTCATCATCCAATTTTGCTTGAAGCCTTTTTATAGCTCTTTGTTTTTGTTTTTGACGTGGATTAAGTTCTTCGAATCTTTTTTTGCTGCTTTCTTCTGAATAAGGACTGATAGTAGTAGTAGTAGTAAATGAAGTCTGAGCATGTTGTTCCTCAAGGCTTAATTCACTCACTGTAGCTGTTATATGCTGTTCTTCCTCAAAATTTAACGCACTATGCGCAACATTTTGAGGAAGAACATCAACATGTGCTGAGCGAACTAAGTCTTTAGGAATATCATCTAAAAATGATTTGTTCAACCAGTCTTTGTTCATTTTCACGAAATGGGAAAAATTGCTTTTACAGGTCTTGAATTTTTGTTCTTCTTTACAAATAAATAATCCTATAGCCGTAGCAAATTTTTCCTCTAGATCATCAGAAAGCGGAGAATTTAAATGCTTTGCAAGAGCTAATGACATCAAACATACCCGTTCGGGTTTACTTAGATCCGTTGGTCTACCCCTTCGTCCATTTATTTTTTTACTCTAATCAACTAAAATATTAAAAGTCTGTAATCTGGTTAATGGAAGATCTGGGTCTTGGTGTACCCCTCGTGTATTTGCGGTCTCTTCCGGAGCACATGAAGGACCGGCTACGGCACAATCCGTAGCTTCACTTGCCACTCGCCGACCAACATGAGGGTTGGCGCGCTCATGCCCTCCTCGCATTAAGTCATCCGATCGGAGCTCGGAGTGACATCCCTCAGCACGGTGGGTCAAGCCATGTTGAGGCAAAGTGGCACTATGAGTCTTTGACGGCTCGTGCCTCACCCCCGTGTCCTTCAGAGTAATATGTATGTACGGGGTTTTAGCTGTTGCCTTTCGAGGGTGGACTCCTTCCCGCACCATAATACCTATCACTGGACAAAATTTGTTAGTTAACTACCCAAAAAACAAATAAATGTACCCAAATAATTAATATCGCGCGTAAAAGCGTAAAACAATTTGTCCCAATATGGGAAAAAAAAAATTAACCTCGGATTTCTCCTGAACTATTTTAGTCAGACTCATGGGAGTTTTACTCTCGCATTTAGAATAAAAAGCTCTATCTGATTCCCTAACAATCAGGAAAGTGGTCATTTTGAGGCGAAATAAAATACTGTGTGGCGTCACTCCGGCTCTTTAGTTTTCAATCGGCCGGGCTGGAGGGGTGACCTATTTGTGTTGAAAAAAATGAATTCTAACTCCGAAGAAGAAACTTTAATTCTTACTGCGGCTACAATTTGTTGTCATATATTCACCGGAACACAAGAAAGAAAGCAATGGATGAAAGAATGGCTTAAAAAAGGAATCAATTCAATCACGTCAATTTGTTAAATGAGTTATCGCTAGAACCTTGTTTGGAGAAACTATTTAAGGATGGACGCAACGACATATTTCAAGCTTTTGAAACAAATAAATACATTTATTGCTAAACAGGGTACTAATATGAGAGAAGCTATTAGCCCTCATGAGAGATTGACTGCCATTCTGCCTCATTCATGCTTGACCGTGGCTCGGCCGTGCTCCGGTAGGCAGATCAAGCATGAATGCATGAAGCAAGCATGGCATACTTTTTGTATGAAGTATCATACAAAAAGTATGCCATAATGTTCGACCGGTCGCGACACGTTGTAGCGTGAATCATGCTTTACTGTCTTTTTTTTTTCAAAATAGGAAGCAATTCTTCTAGAGCTTTATTTCGATATTGTTTATTTTTATAATTTTTGTCCGTTACCTTCCATAAACATTCAGAATTTTTAATTAATTTATGAAATCTTTCATTACGGCACGTCCAGAGGATACAGACAATGCCGCCGCCATTTGAAAACAAAAATTAACACAACCAACAACACGCTTAATCACCGCGGGCGCTGCGAACGAATTGACGCCATTGGAATGACGATCACACGCTCACGGGCAGTTTGGCGCAATGCACCAGGTTGGATTTGGTTTATGGTAGTCACGCAAAATTTCGTGGCGCGTCGCATAGTTTGCGATTTGCCAAAACTAGTGGGACAAAAATCGATATCATACTTAAATGATTTTAAATTACCTACAGTGAGATAATTAACGAATCATGTGATGAAATACTCAAGTTATAGTAAATAAAAATAATTTTTGTCAATCATATAAAATTTATTCTTATTTTAACAACGATTTAAAATCACTATAATGTTTTAAATTGCTTTTTTTGGCAATTTTCTCAATAATGTAATAAAGGGATCTGATCACACAAGCAAATACTTAATTAAATCAAAATTTGTGCGTATCCGAGAAGTTTTCAATGTGTGTCCTAGTCTGACTTTGCGAATTTCTTTGTTCTTAGCCTCTGAAGCCTCTTCGGACATTTGTCCTATGGGAATAATACAATTTCTCATTATGTCTGCTCCATGAAATAATATCTTGTGTAATGTAGCTGGCATGTTATACCATGAGTATAAGGAGAGATATAAATCTCGCGTTTCTGTACAGTAAATAACCAGACGCTATGGCTGCAAGAATTGTACCGAGACGGAAGAGCAGATTTTCATCGAGGTCGGTTATACGAGCAGTTGCTTTATACTCATGGAAAAAAGTTCTTGCAGTATTCCCGTCGTTGCTCGTTCCAAAGCCCGGCTTAACTATAATAATACCAATTGTCTATAATAAGACCAATTTCTTTGAATTTTGCTTCTCTTTCTTCTTTTTGAATATTTTTTTATTTTCGTCTCTCCTGACTTGCCACTGACCAATATTCAGTCGGTACGTGATATTTAGAAGGCATTCCATTGTCCGGATATAAGCATGGAGACTAGATATCCCAAACCGATACATATTTTGATTAGGCTCTCTTGCGATCACTGTGGAATTCATCTCTTTAGATGTAGCTTTGCAGATGAAACATGTTTGAGTGGACTTGTTTTCAGAGATCACATTGCAAACTTTGCCTTCTATCATCGACAAAATCAATTCATGCTTTATATAGATATCAACTCCATCTACTTGTGCAACAATAGGCACCAACTCCCATATTTGTTTCTCGATAGCTTCACATTCTTGTTTAATTAATGATTCTGTTTCTTTTTTATATAAAAACATTACAGTTCTGCAGAATCTTGGTGAAGATAGACGTGGGTTTTCCCATATGATTGTGTAACTAGCATCATCATCTATTATAAGCCTTAGGGCACCAACGATACCACAAACATGTATTCGTCCGTATCGCTTGAATTTATAAATAGCTACTTGTATATGCTGTGGCCTAAAGAGCCGTCACATCCCCACTTCTATATCATTTTGTAATTGGAGCCGTTTACGTCAGGTCTTAACACTTCTCCGAGAATATTTTCGCATATTCTTTTTGCAGTATGATTAAGAAGAGCTTGCAGCTCAACTTCAGCATGTGAGTCTGTCAAAATAAATTTGTCCACAGGAGGATAGCACTGTTTTTTTTACTTTTACTACTAGATCATAACATGGATACAGACGGAATCCCCTTTCTCTTGCCTCCTGTTGTATATTTTTGTAATTTGGTACCGTGAAGTTATTAGAAATAAATAAAGCCAAGGCTTCTTCCGGGGTATAAAGGCTTCGGCAAACCAAACGCGGGTCAGAACTAGAGCAGGTCAGTAGCAGCGCGGGAGTGGGCACACTGAACGCAGCGGCAGGTTCAAAGCAGTTGCAACGCGGGACCGCGTTTAAACCGCGTTCAGTATGACGGGTTAGGCAGGCAGCGCTGCAAGATGTCGAACGACACGGGCTCGGATGGAGAAGATTCATCTGCAATTTGGCTCTAAGGCTAAACAAATTTTTTGGGTTCATGATATCGATACAAGAAGAGAAGAATATGGGGAATATCATCGTCAATGCAAGGAGCTGGAAAGTCATTAGGATAAAATTTTCATATATATTCGCATGTAGCAGCTTGTATGTTGTACATACAAGCAAGCTTGTATGTTGTATAATATTTGTCTCAAAAATCATACAAACATTTATTTTTACGCACTAATTCGATTAACTTTTCACTGATATCCATCACTCGGCTGTAAAAAAAATACAAAAGTCGTCAACTGAAAGAGAACAGAATAAAGATAGGACAGATAGACACATTATTTTTTTTATTGAAGACATGCTTAAAATATCTAAGTCTTCCAAGGGAATGCAATTAATAATAATAAAGGAACTCTTTATTTCAGTTATAATCGAAAGTTTTTTGTATGCTGATTTGAACTGCCGCATAGTTGGATTATTATTTGTGCGACTATGAGCCTTAAAACTCTAAAAAATAATTCAAGGTGGTCCTGTGAAAATTTGTGTGTAATAAATAAGATATTGTAATTAGTTTTCTGGCTCTACTAAACGCTTATACAAAAATAGTGTACTTTCTATACAAAATATGAAACCAAGAAATCCAGTTTTACGGCTTGTATTAACAAGGCAGCTACTTTCGTCCTTCCCTGTAAGGTGGAGTAAATAATTTTTTGCAACATTTAAAAATTGTTTTGTTTTCACGATTTTTTTTTTCATATAAAGGCTTTTTAAAATCTATCTGATTCACATTACGTGGATTTAGGATATCAAACAAGTTGTTTATTAGGCGAATAAAACTGTAGGCTGTACACCAGAAAATTATTTTCTAAAATGTTTGCAAGTAATAAGGGCGTCCGCTACGCTATTACTAAAAAGCTGGCTAGCTAATTTGACTTTCATCTTTTGTCGGCTATAATCAAGATGGGAGTATTTTAATTTATTTGCCTTATGCATCCCAATTGATTTCTGATATTGACTAAGCCGCTCAAGGAAAAACCACGCAACTTCATTGCCTTGATAGTCAATTAAAACTTTTTTTGTTTCAAAAGTGTTTCTGACCAATTTCGACATGTGACAATTCCAACTGAATTCTTATAATTCCAACTTGATAGTTAGCACTCTGATGCAAAAAAGTTGTTTTAATATTGGATGGTGAAAAAGAACAGCCAATTACAACATTAAAATATAAATGTATTATAGTTGGGATATATTACTGAAGTTGAGCCATTTCCGTGAATAGAATTGTTGTAAAAATTATTGCACGTTTCATTCGCAAAAATTTAAAAAGACGAAAATAAAACACCAACGCCATACATTGACGGCGAGGCTTCTAGCTGACCGAATCGAACCACGTTAAGAACAGCCACTTATTCCTTATATTCGCTTCTTTCGGAAATCTAGAAAACAAGTATTTTTTTATATAAAATTAAATGAAATAAATAAAATAAGTTTAGTAAGATAAAATCAAGACATGCAGCTTATAAAGACAATGAGTAGTATAGTCGAAGTAACAGATGACATTTAATAAAAAATACTGCCTACTGATATTCCTATCCTTTGGTTATCTAGGAGCATTAATGATTTTTGTATGTATAATATAAAGTCGGTAGAATCTAGAGTGGAGGGAATCAGGGTAGGCCAAAGGTAGGCTACTAGGGTAGGGTAGGCGAAACTGATTGAGCAGTGGGACATAAATATATGTCCCACTGCTCAATCAGTTTCGCGCTGTGGTCGATTCTTATAGTATCTGTTTGTTTGTAGTATCTTTATTGTACTAAGGATACATAAAATAACATCATCTGAAAGAATGAAATTGACCCAAGGATCAAGGTAAACTGCTGCTAAAAAAGATTCATTTTGTAATAAATTTGATTCCCTATTTCGCATGAAAAAGGAGTTCCTAGTTTCTATGTCTCCAAAATACTCTGTGTCCAGGGTATAATAAAGTATCCGAATTTCAGTTGTTTAAGGACGTTTCGAAAGAACTCTGCAAGATTTAAGTGCAGAAATCGTTTCTTCAATGCCTTTCCAAATAGACTCGGACAACTTAATTCTAGGATCAGAGCTTTCTACACAAAAACTAATAAAATCCGTTTCAACACATCGGCAGTGGAAGCCCATCTAGTAGGGCAGTCAATAATAGCTTAAAGTAAATTTAAAGGTGCACGCAAAGCTCTGGCAGCTTGGCGCAAGGTTTGTAAAAGTCCTTTATGTTCTTTGAGGGCATCATTAATGGCTAATTGAAGGATGTGCGCTGCACATCTAACGGCAGAAACTTTTGGCCTATAACTTCTCGTTCCAGAACTCTGTTCTTGATTGACAGCAAATTGGAAATCTAACTCATCAATAGATGACAAATCTACTGAATTATTTACATCATCAAAGCACTCTTAACTGCCGCACTCAGACACAGTCATTAATTAAGTACTAATGAGTGGTAGTGGTTCTTTATTTTTATTTTAGTGGCCTTTGTCCAGCAGTGGACGTCTTTCAGCTGAGAGAGAGAGAGAGAGTGGTACGGAGCAGTATGGAGAGTACATGAGGTTACATGTGTTGATGCTCTTAGGAAGCTGCAGCAGATTGCCTGCTGTACGATTTTCGGAGCTTTTACCACAACGCCTACAGCAGCAATGGAGGTTAAGCCTAGGTCTGCCACCACTACATTTGCACATCGAAGGCGAGGCCTGTAAAGCACTATACAGATTTATGGAGCAGGCAAGCACCAAGGACAAGGCATCTGCAAATGGAGACGGCGCACGAACTCGAAAGGATTGTAATGTTCGGGTCGTCGCGGAAGGTCTCTTCTGAATAAGGAGGCGGTGTCAATAGTAAATACTTTAATGTTACAATATTAAATATACTATTAAACACTAGCACACATAGAATTGAAGTAAACAAGAGGAGTAAAGAAGTTTTGTACAGGCTTACTTGTTGTTACATCACAAATAACTTCTCGCGATTAACACTTATAATTCACTTTACTAACTGTGAGCAACTAACTCTTCATACTGTTGATTCTGACTCTTGTGAGTGACTCTTATAACTGACTGAACCGCTGTGACTGAAATGAACTCTGTGACTGGACTGACTCCTAAGGGAGGATGGTATATATACTAATGTCATTATCTAATGGTATGTTTACTAAATCAATGTCTCTTAGGAATGGTACACAATAACAAAGTGATTAAGATAGCCATAATGGTGTAAATGGTAAATACTAATTCGTTAGTTATCTGTTTAACGCCATTACTAAATTTGTTATTCACATCGTTTAGATTATTCATACTCATAATATAATTATTTATTTGTATCTAAAATTTTCTCACATTACAATCCTCCCCCGTTAAGAAAGACAATACATTTTCATTACATTTGGCATAGTTCACTAATCATAACAGGTATCTTATTTGTTACGTTTCTAATTAATTTTCAGTTGAGCTACTCTATTGCTCTTACGCAAAGGTATCACACACAGGCTCTTCTTGAGAACTCGATGGAATTTCTTCCAATTCTATATCTGTTTGTGTGTTATTAACCTATAATGTTATTTTTTTTAACCTATTTCGTCCTACTGCTGGGCAAAGGTTTCCCTCATTTTCTTCCAAACCTGTCTATTCCTTGCGAATTCTATCCATTTATCTTTAAAATATCTGAACTCCAACGCTTCCTAGGCCTACCGCGGTTCCTCTTTCCATCATTTGGTATCCACTGGGTTGCTGAAATGGCCCAACGATCCGGCTGCATGCGGCAAACATGTCCCGCCCAGTTCCATTTCAGCTTCGTGGATTTGTGCCCAACATCAACGATACCGGTTGTAGAGCGGAGAGTAGAGTTCCGGATTTTATCAAGCCTTGTGACGCCCAGGATACTTCGCTCCATTGCTCGTTGGCAAATCTTGAGCTTTTTTAAGGTATACAATTTGTTATTCTAGATTCTAGAATAACGAATTGTTGAATTGAATAGAATTCTAGAATCTAGAACAACAGTTTCTAGTATCTTCCAAAGCTAAGAGTCTGCCTGGACTCGTACAAAATAATTTTCTCTTATAAATATTTTTTCCTACTCTATATAAAATATAACATGATAAAACTTTTACAATAGACATAAAAATATCAACAAAGTAAACATTATTAGTTATTTTTGTGTAATGACTATCATTTTCTAATTTTAACTTCTTCCTTCGTTTGTGAGCCACCCATTTTTTTTTATGGTACAAAACACCAGTCTTCACTATACTGTCCAAAGTTCACGATAAAGTCACAATAACTCTCCATTATTCAACTTCAACGCGACACTTAATAATTGGAATGCGTAACGCGATACTCGACTGGCAGGGTCGCCATGTAAGGTAGTGTTTTCGGGAGATGAATCAAATCATGTAGTTGAGATTGGACTGAATATATTTAAATGAACATCGGTTATATATTACATGAGTATATGAGTATATTGATTACACTACAACTATAATCTCATCAACTTTATCTATTTTATGGCTTGCACCATTCAAACTTTCCAAATCTAATTTATTATGTGATTGTAAAGGTGTAAATTCAATTCTGGTTATGTTTTTATTTTTTATTTTCTTACAACATTCATCGTTAATAATATCATTCGATGGTAGATAAGAGTTTCGATCACTTAATCCTTTAATTTCAGTTTGAAGAATTACATCTATAGTATAAAACTTGCAACTGTCTTATCATAGGGTTTATCTTGCATTGGTAAGCTAGATGACCTATCATGTTACACTGTGAACACCTTTTTGGTTTTTGTCAAAAGTGCTTAGAAATCATTTCGTGCCTAGATTTAATTTCCTGTCTTTCTGAAATGGCTATCGATAGTGCTTCTTCGAAGGTAGTTGGTTTCTGCAATTTTAATAAAATATGTATGGAGTTAGTCCACTTATAAAAATATTTAGGGCTTGATTTTTAAATAAATCTATATTTGCATTACGAGCTTCTCTACTCAGTTTTTGGTCTAAAGATTTAATTAATTTTATATAGCAATTTTCTATTCTACTTGAATATTCTAACACGGGTTCATTATAATTTTGTCTACATGAATTTAATTCAAGTTGCCATTATGCAAATATACGTCTTTCTGAATAGTTTTCTAGAAAATGTTGTTTTAGATCTTCTCATGAACTAAATTACCTATTTAATAATGTTGATCTAATGTTACTTTTGATTTTAGATAATATTACTAAAACAAATTCTACTTTATAGTTTGGATTTAAAAGTGTATTTGGGCACTTAGGTCTACAAAGACTACACCAGTGACTAGGCTAAGCTCAAAGCCATCCTCAATGTGCTGAGTCAGATTAAGGACCTGCCCGCAGCAGGATTTGCCCGGACGGAAACCAGCCTGACTGGGAATGAGTTGGTGGTCAATGGTCTCTGTTAGTCGGTCAAGTAATAGTCGTTCGAACAGTTTAAAAGTGTGGCAAAGTAGTGAAATTGGTCGAAAGTTTTTGGGGTCCGTTGGCGATTTTCCGGGTTTGAGCAGGGCAGTAACCTTTGCTTTTCTCCATTTTTAGGGACTTTAGCACTGCTTGAAAATTCATTGAACATCTCTTAGAGCCAAGATACTGCGTATGGTCCCAAGTGTTGTAGTTGCTCGACAGATATGTCATCCACACCGACTGCCTTTCCTCTCTTTAGGTTTTTTAGAGCAGTTGTAATCTCGTTCAGTGAGAAAGCCTTACTGATAGAGCGACTGCAATCGTCAGCATCTACTGAAATACTTTTAGGCAGAGATCTTTTGCATGGGGGTTTACCATTCAACAGTAGTTGATGAGCCACCTGATTGGCGGTAACCGAGCCAGGTTGGATAGCTGAGGGTGGATCGTCGGTAAGTCTACGTAGAGCACCCCAAGCTTTTTTGCTGTTGTGGGTCATGTCCATCGACTCCACGAGATTTACCCACTTTTTTTGTCGAGTTTCGGCTATTTCGGCAAGGAGTTTTTCACCCGCAGGTATAGTATTTTCTGAGAAGGGGTCTTCAGAGAACAAAGATGAATAATTATATAAGATCGAAATGCAATAGAGCGAACCAATGGATACCTAAAAGGCTCTTTAAGGTGCTTTGATATCAACAGAGTGCTGCATTATGTACCAGAAAAGGCATCAGAAATGATTTATGCTGGTTGCACAATATACAACTTGATGAAGCATTTCGTTTTTTTTAGTAGATGACTATATTATGAAACTATGTTCAGTATATTTTGTTAATAACTTGTACTGTGTGTCATAGAGATACTAAAATAGTACATTTTACTTTTTAGCGTTACAATAGAAGAGGTTCCAGACGAGAACTACAATAGCAATGGAGAATTGGGTGTAAATGAGATGAGTGTATATTTATCCACATAGTATTTTCTTAATATTTTGTAAAGTGACGTCTTTGGAGAAAATGCAGCAGTGGAGTTTGTTGCGCCGCTTCTTCTCCACTTGCGCTTTGGAGATGGTTGCCATACAACAAGAACTAAAAATCTGTACATTCGACAGCAAAATCCATACAAATTCCGTACGTAAAATAAATCTGAAACTCCGTACGAAATCCGTACAATAAAAAAAAAAATGACGGGTTGCACTCTGGGAGTGCCGGCAGAAGTGAAAACTTGAATATTAACGTTGTGCATTTTTGATATTTTGGAATGGTTAGGGAAGAATAATTAAACCTGACCTAACCTGAATAATAATAAAATTATATTAATTAAAAAATTGAAAATTAATTAAATTTTCATCTACTATATTTATAAAGTACTCACTCATTTTTTTTCGCTATTACTTACTTCGTTACTTTTTTCATTACTAGATGCACTTTGTTCAATTTCCATTTTTTAAACATATAGCTGTCTACTCTCTTACGTCATCCGTCTTACGTCATCCATCTTACGTTTTTTCGATCAGGGTCACGTGACATCTGACGCGAGTTTAATATTTTTTACCCATTCCAAGAAAAGTGCACAACGCCGCTAAAGAAGTTTTCACTTCAAAAAACAAATTCAACAGCAAGAATTATTTATACATGTCTTTATTAATTTTTTTAATCATATCATTATCAACAGTCAAATCAAAACATGGCGTATTTCCTAACAATTGTTTAGTTTACAGAAGCCCTTCGATTGTCTCTGTTGAGAGTTGATTTCGTTGTTTTGTTTTTATTATGTTAATAGCTGAGAAAATACGCTCAACTGCTGCGCTTGAATGAGGCAATGAGTAGGGTACAGAATTTTTTCGTCGGCTGGATTGGTAGCTGTTATAATTTTTTTCCAATATTCTTCTAAGGACATTGAATTTGATGAATTTAATGACGTGTTATTTCTTAAGTTTCTCCATTCTGTATCTAAGGCCTGTACTTGTTCTTTATCTAATAAACTTGGGAAGAGGACGGCGATCTCGACTAAAGATGGAATTTTACGGGATTGGACGATTCCATTTTTGTAGCAATTTGGTCATCAAATTTATAGCGACTTTTAATTTGTTTGGCTCCTTCGATGTAAAATTCCAGGCAGCGTAGCTTAAAGGCTTCTCTATCGTTAGCAGTAATACTCCCATTTGATGCTAATGAAATTGCTACATTTGCGCCAAGGTAAATTTCACTTATAGGCTTAAAATTTCTTGGATTAGTGAAATCAACATTATTCAAATTGATATGAGACAAATGGGAGTCATTTATAAAGCAATCCAACAGGTTTCTAAATAAATTGCAAATAGTATCGTGTAATTTGTGGATCTGCGGTCGTTCAGATTGCATAGTTTTATTTAAATCATTAAATATTTCAAGCGAAAACTCTAAGAACTCTAGATATAGTCTGTTAAACGAGTTACGTAACATATGCAATATATTATCTGCTGCTCTCAATCGTTCCCTAAACGCAGCATCAGTAAAGAACAAAATTAATGCATCATACTGCTCCAACAAACGTAAAACTGCAGCACGAAGTGATAGCCATCTTGTTTGGCATGGATGAAGAATTTTATGAGGTTTTAAGTTTAAAAACTCTTGAAAGTCTTTTAAAAGTGCACTTCTTTTCGGACTAGAGTTAAAATAATTGTATATATCTCTGATTAAATCCTCTGGTTCTCTTGGTAATTTCAAACATGCATAGGATGCGCATAAATGAAAAGAATGGCAGATGCATTTTACTACATACAAATGCGGAATATCTGCTTGAAACTTTGTTGATAAAGAGTTAGTATTACCCATCATGACATTAGCACCATCTGCCGCTAACCCAATCATATTTTCTTTATAAGAAATGCCATTTTCTTCAAAAAAACAATGTTATGTGGCGATAAAGTGTTTGTGCACTGGCATCTTGAAGTGGAATAAGACCTAAAAAGGCGTCCACAACTTTGTTATCTTTGTAAATTCTTGCTGCCATACAAAGGTGTTTTATACATCCCCTGTCAGTACTTTCATCAACAATAAGGGAAAACTTATTATTCCGGCAATGTTCTACAATAATGTTTTTTCCAGTTTTTCCAGTAACCGACTTAAGTATTATATTATATTTTTTTATTAACTGTGGTAGATGTTCCATTACATTCATTGCCAAATTATGCTCGGCAACAAAAGCAGAAAGTAAGATTTCACCTTTCTTTGCACTGTCATAGGTTTTTGGGAAAAAGTCTACAAGTGACATTTGGCTGGTACTAGGAACGGAATGTTGATGTTTAGCAGATGTCATATGTTTAAAAAGATCTTTTTTGCCACCACTTCCTATAGATAGATCCGTCAAGCAGTACTTACAAAATGCAAAACATTCTCCTTTCTTACTGCGCGTGACCCAGGCTTTAAATCCAGGTGTTTCCTTTAACCAATCTTCGTTAAAACGCTGCATTCTTCGCGCTTTTTTAGCATCTCCACTCATAATTGCAATTGAATTCAAAATCTTACACACAACACAACACAAATAGTTTCAAACACTTTACTCACTCTAAGAAAGAACAATGCGTATAAATGGGCGCGTTATGCAAAATCAATAACAACAACAACAAAGAAATTATAATGTATCTCTTTCGTACAGTGTCAGTCGTGTATCATGCTTCCTCTGTCACACGAAACGAAATATGTTGCGGTAATTCCCCGTCATAGACAATCAGTTGTCATAGACAAGTGAATGTCTAGGATGGGGAATTACCGCAACATATTTTATAATAATTCCCGTCATAGACAATTAGTTGTCATAGACAAGTGATTGTCTAGGATGGGGAATTACTCAATAATATACATACATACATATTATCACGCCTTTTTCCCGTGGGGGAAAAATAATATAATTTATGACATGAGGAAAGTGAAAAACTATCGATATCGACGTATATATTTTCTTTTGTATTTGAAAACGTGCTACACATTATTGATAATGTGTAATAATTAAAAATCCGAACACAAATCCGTACGCCTTATCTCTCCGTACGTAATACCCCAACATCCGTACGTGTACAGACAAATCCGTACATATGGCAACACTGGCTTTGGAAGCGGTAGTAAACTTAGCTTTAAGTAATTTTCTGACGTCAACTATCTAATTTATTGGTATATGAAGAATTAAAAGTGCTATTTTTAAGCTAATTTAAATAAAAACAATTGAATTTGACTTTGTACTTATTATGAACCTTCAAAAAACGAATTTATGCCTTTTTGAAAGGCCGGCAACACTCCTGTGATACCCTTCTGGTGTTGCAGTTGTCCATGGGCAGCGGTGGTCACTTATCAGCAGGTGACCCGATTGCTCGTTTGCCGCCCTATGTTATAAAAAAAATACCGCCTCTATATACCTACTTATAATATTAGAAGTGATAACTTTTTCTTACCTCAAAAGGTAGTTTTGTTCTTCCTTTAAGGAGTTACTGCGCCGTAGCTCTTTAGTAAATTCCTGAAACAACATTTTAAAAAATAAAATAGCTGTTTCAAATGAAACATTTTAACAAAGACGTAAAAAAAATATATATTGAATTCCATTCAGTTAACATACATAAATTAATATAAGTGTACAACAGAAAACATAGTCTAAATCTTTATATAAAGATGCTATACAGCCATTATACAAGTTATGCTATACAGCTCACAAAATAAGAACACAAGTCTATGAAAAAAAAAAATTGACTTACTCCTTTAAGGCCATTTAGCTCCTTCTGCGCATTTAAAAAACGGTCTGGCGGATGACTTGCACGGACTCGCCTTCGTCTCTGGCTTAGAGTGAATTGGAGGTGGTGCAGACGTAATAGTGCATGTCACTGGCACCGAGACCATTGGAAGTGGCAGTGGTGCAGACGTAATAGTGCATGTCACTGGCACTAAAGGCTGGTGTCGAACCAGTATTGCCAGTGGCATTTTAAAAAAATTTATAGGCCCCACCCTCCACCCTTGCCTTCCGTTTCTGATCACGCCAACACTGAAAAGTACTTACAATGTTGGATTATGCTCTACTGACCTATGGGGGCCCAATTCGTCCAACGCAGCTTGGAGCTGCACCCATTGGCGGTTAATGTGTACCGCTCCTTGTGGGGTTTTGAATTCCCCAGCAGCAATTTTTTTGTTTTGGTGCATGAAGTTACATAGATAGTCTATCTGCTGCTTGTTGCTACGTTGTTTTCTTAAAGAATGCAATGCCATTTGTTGTCAACTTCTATTGGTAGTCTGTGAACCTACACACAATTTTCCATTGTTACTTTTGCCATTATATTTGATAATACCACGTACCTTTTTGTTTCCATTTTTCTTTGAGATTTTTCTTCAACTTTAAAATAAATAACTTAACACAAAAAAAAGTTCACCTCAAACAACGGTCAAAGACGATGTATTTTTTTTAAATTTGAGTGGGTAAAGAAAAATATCTTAATCGACCATAAAATTGAAGGAATGACTGTAAAAAGTATCGATGTTGCCACACAGAAAATAGTAAATTTTTTTATTATGGCTACTTCGATTTGTCGTGTCGATAAACGTTTATCACGAAGACATATTTTATATAAAGGGGATGCCATTTTAGGGAAAACGATATAATTGTCTTCGTCGACAAATTTTGTTGTGTCTATCGATAAACTTATCGTGGCGCGCATGCTAGCCCTGCAGGGATACGCCAAAATGATCGGGAATAGAAAAAAATGTGAACAGAAAGTAATAATGTGTATTATTATTGTTTTTTTAAGTATTCTCCCTTGTGTTCAATACATATTCGCATTCGATCAGAGCAATTTTTAAAACAGTTATTTCAATCAGAAGTGACGTTGTCAGAATGACTGATTTGAAAGCGTCGCCCTTCTTCACTTCAACTTCTTCTGGATTGTCGTGGTTTAAGATTGTCCGACGTTTTGGATTATCTGTACGGAATTCTTTGATAACTTTCGGCAAACAAACTGTTGTTTACCAATCATCCGTAACTATTCTACATTCATGTAATTAAATTGTGGCAAACTTAGCCCGTTTTTGAAATGAAAGAAGCAATCATTTTCGTATGAACGCTGCGAGAACGAAAAAAATCTCCCCTTCGAAGACCCAAACAGTCGATTGTTGCTTTATTTCGGGTTCATACGTCACTTGAGATGATGTTAGAAACCGCATTTGGGTTTTCTCCGTCGAACCGTTGAAGAGTAAGCAGAGCCCATTTCCCTCGAATCGCTTTTCGATCTTCACACAAATTTGAGATACCCAGCGGGAAATAATTTTTCTTACACCTAATTTTTGAAGTAAAATTGTTTAAATGGCTGTCATACTGGAGCCTAATGTTGTGCGAATCTACTCGTATGTCACATGTGTGTCTTCTTTTATCATCTGACGCATAACAGTGATGTTTTCTTGTATAAGAGCTGTTTTTGGCCGACTTTTAGAAGGGGCCAGTACTGGGAGAGGCACGTCCACGTCGGAATTAGCAATACCAGCGGTATATGGTCGTTAGATTAATGCCCGGTTCCTATAATTGAGAAACGATCCGTTTTACTTACGGGCAGTAGAATTGTGTACGAGGCGTAACTCGAAAGTGTTCCAATAAAAAACGAATCGTAAGCGAACTTACCAATAGCTAGGTACGTACGGATGGGAGGGCTGCGAATAACGTATAGTAAGGTTATTGTATGGAGATGATAGCATGGAGTGTTTCTATAAAATTTTTGAAACGTCAACTGTCTGTCAAAGTTACTAGGCGTTGTTTGTTAAGGCGCCAAAAATCGGTCGGTTGTGTACATGTTGTGTACTAGAATTTTACGTGGTTTCGCTATTATCGTGAAAAATGTCTCATTCAGATAGGGACCTGGAAATGCTGTCCGACTGGGATAGTTCAGAATGCGATGAAGAACTTATTAATCGCCGGAATTACCAAACTAGGGTTGACCATTTTAATACCTTGGATTTTTACGAATTCCAAGTTAGATTTCGGTTGGATAAACCTTTTCTTTAGCGGTTATTAGTTGAAATATACCATTATTTAAGATTGAAGGGAGCCAGGTATGTAATAAGTATAATTTGTAACCTCAAAATGTTTAAAAAGTAATGCAACAAATATGTACTTTACCAATGAAGGTATAATTTACAATACCTACAATAATCTTATTTTTGTTTCAGGAAGTATGGTATACATCCTCTACATCAATTGCTATTGGCATTAAGACACACATTGAACCCGTTGCTAAATGAAATGATGCATTGAGTTCTGTGTCAGTCATAGTTGTAAATTGAAAAAGTGAATGTGTTACAAAGAAATAAAGTAATAAACATATTTTTCCAAATTACCTTTAATTATTTATTTTGCATTTATATTTTCTTTCTGTTCTAACTCTAATCTTATTTTTTTTATTACTACATCTAATATATCTGATTTTTTATTATAATATGACGCTATTGCTAAATTGCGAGCGAGACGTCCGTCGTTTTCTTTCTTTTTATAGCCTGAAATAAAGATAGAAAATAATTATAATTAAGCACAAGAATTGATTTCAATTAAATGGTCTAATCTTTGAAATTTCTTGTTGTATTTAATAGTTGATTAACATCACATAAACACAGTACCTAGTTTAAAATTGTCAATTAAAAAGTTCATGGTTATATTATTATTATTGTTTGTTATTCTGGGCATTCATAAAATACATTAGACGATACGATATTCACAAAGTAATGACAAAATTACTTACCGGTGTAATATGTATTTTTAGCTACTCAAAGTTATTTGATTTTTTTAAATAAAAGTGGAACGGCTATAAGAACAATTTTAATTATTTTTAAATCAAAACAATTAACAATTACTGGCAAATAGCGAAAATAAATTGATTGGCAAAAATAAACTCGGAAAAAATGGGAGCACGAAACGACACGTCCGCACGCTTCAAATTCAACCGCCAGAGAGCGCTGTCATCGCTTTCCCGTCAATCCACACTCGGGGCAGCTAACAGTATCTATTAAACCATTAATATTTTGTTGTGTTTAATTGTTTTTAATCGAAAACAAACAAACGTAGACGCAAAGATGACAGATATGTATGATCACGCACGCACGCCTTAGTTGCGTTCCGTTCACGTCTGCATGAATAGCAAGAATTATTATTATTATTTTTAAGATATACCTAATTTTTTAATTAATTTAATTTTTACAAATAAAACTATCATTAATACATAAAATAAACATATTTTGCTTTATTTATAATTGGAATGTATTTTTTTGTTTTTGTTAAAACGAAACGCAGTGAGTCCCGTCGGAGGGCTTCGGTAAGTTGGTTACGTTTAACCGTACGTCGCAGGTAGAGTACGAGAAAATGTATATGGTTACTCGTAGTAGACAAACGGTTCGTTGCTAATGTATAATGACGATTGGTTAATTATAGGAACCGGGCATTAGTGCATCACATCCATAAATAGAAACAAGCTCAGCGAGGTATTATTCTTCTGTAAAACCTCGTCGAAAGTTGTGAAAAATTAAAGCGTGTAAATTTTCTTGCGTGAGCTCCATTGTCTTTATCGACTTGTCAACTTCCAACTGTCAGTGATCTATTTTCAATTTTTTTTTGTACTTCTTTAAATGTCTTCTTTTTCTTTAAATATTTTATTAAAAGACCAGTAATCATGTTGCAATATTGAATTTTATTCTATACTAGCTTTTGCCCACGGCTTCGCCCGCGTGAATTTCCCACGGGAACAGTTCATTATCTCGAGATGAAAGGTACCCTTCTCTGTACTTCTAACAATGTGTATGCAAAATTTCAGGAAGATTGGTTCAGTAGATAAAGCGTGAAGAGGAAACAAACAAACAAACACACTTTCTCATTTATACTATTAGTTAGGATGAAGCTAAAGTATTCTATTCTTGATCATTTTGGTGTGTCCCTCGTACTCTATCGCGCTGGTTGTCTTCTTCTGAATCAGTCTCACTGGAGTTAGGTACTGATAGTAGACTGATATTATATTAAACACTTTTCTATCACTATCTGAGCTCGACATTTTAATGAAATACTTTAGAAACTACTTGAACCGACCGAAATTTACGGGTAACCAAATGACATAGACGAATAGTAATCTTGACAGTCTACGGACGTAATTTTTTTTATAGGAACACTTTCAACTCTCATCTCCGTACAATACGCTTACTATCCGTTAGTGTTAACCCTCCCATCCGTTAGTAGTAAGCCGTCGGTAAGTTGCACGACGAGACGTTTTATATAGGAACTGTTTAGGCGTAGTCGTATAAAAAACTACCACTCGTAACTAAAACGGATCGTTTCTCAAATATAGGAACCAGGCATAAGAATAAGTAATTCGAATCGTTTCGTTGGCATGGTCTGTCGAATCGGCTCAAAGCTTATATTTTCAGACCAATACATTTTTACATTTGGCATGCGAACAACTGACATATAATATACTCGTACAAATGTAATAAATTGTCTCACTCATGTTTTTATCTTGTAAAGTTGACTGTAGGTTATTTTTTTTAGTAAGTTCCTGCCTATCCTAGGGTTATAATAAATTGTATTTTTTTAGATTTCAGTGTACCTTCCCAGCCGACTGAACATCTAAGAAAAAAGAATCTCAAATGAATTAATACGAAGAAAGGCTTAAAGGGATCAATTAGTTCGAATACTACAGAATTTACAATAATATTATCAGATTTCTTATTTCTATGTTGAGATCCTTGGGAGCGACCTCTGTGGACACCAGCAGTGGACGTACTTCTGCTGAAACGATGACTGTTTTAATAATGAATAGGATTTAACTTAAGCAATATCCTTAAAATACCTTATATAAGAATTGTAGAATTTCGCCTTGTCTACAAATGTGGCTTTTCTTAGCTTGAAATGGCTATCTAGCAGTTTTAACATTCTTCCAGCTCTGTAAGGTATGCTAAATTGCGCGCCAAGCGGTAGGACTCTTCATCAAGATGAGTAAGTAAAATCCCGATCTTGTTTTCATCGCCTATTTTGTTAATTTTCTTATAACTTGCCTTTGAATATCGCCCATTCACTGGTTTTATGATCGAAAACTGGTAGATTTCCCAGAAAAGGCATTTTCACTCGTGGACCCCTCCACTTCGTCGCCAAATAATATAACTGCATTTGATTATGGTAATTAAATAAAGTAAAAACGTGTTTTTAAGCGAGTTTATTCCTATAGACAAAGATCATCGCGCAGTGGCATCGGCAGCGCATCGCGTCGCGTTCCATTTTTACAATCTCGATGCATAGACAATCCGATAGGTACATCACCTAGTCTCTTTAAAATCTAGAATCTATTATTTTATTCAATGCAGCTATTGCACTCATAGCTACTTCCTGCCATCGATGTTGTGCCTCGATTTCTTTTTCCTTAATGCGCAGCTTTTCTCTCTCGAGTTCTACTTCATCCTCATGCTTTTTTCGGAGGAAATTTCGCCATTGCTCATCGGAAGTTAGAAATTGCTGCGTTGCCTGCTCAATGCGGGAATGTGGTCCGACAAGGCGCCTTCTCTGTTAACGAGCACGGCGCAATGGTGAACCATGCCGACGATGGGGTGTCTGCCCTCGTTGAGCTGGTGCAATATCCTCCAGGTGAACTGGCGGTGGCGTCTGCGGCGGTGGTGGTACATGAGGCTGGTATGACGGTCCAGCGACGTTCCAATCATCATGAACTGATAGTTCAATAGCAGGGATATGGAGCTGGTCAGGAGTCTTAGGAATTTGAACATGAGTCACTGAAACAAAAATTGTTTTATACATAAAAATCTCCATTTACTTAGGTACCTTGATATCAAATTTAATTCCTCAAATAATAACTACTAACAAACCTCTTGAAATTCCCCTAACTTGTGGAAAGGAAAATATTATAGAGTTCTCTGATTCGATGACGACAAGGGGCGATGTTTCAGGCAACGTTACCGTCCTATCAGTATCCCCTGTTATATTTGGTTTCTGTAAAAATATTGTATAAGTATAATCCAATTTTATTTAATAAAAATTGATTTTTTTTTATAATTAACATTAATTAATTTATATATAAAAAAAGTATCTGATATTATTGATGAATTAAGCTATTGTGGTGGCAATAACTTTAAATCACAACCAACTCAATGCACCAACCCGTACTTGGCATACGGTTGTGAGGAGAAACCTATGGCTCAGCAATGAGTGGACCTATTATAATTTATTGTGGGTTAGAGAAATCTAACTACAAAATATAGTTTCTATATTTACTAGCTCCTAGTAAAAGTATTTATCTCCATGCTAACTAAAAAAAATCCCACCGTTCAATTGGAAACATTTCTAAAACAAGCTAATTATTAAAAATAAAAAACACGACTGACGAGTTTTTACTCAAAAAGTACATACAAACATATACGTTATATACATTTTTGAAATCGGCTTTTAAAGCCCTTCAATTTGATACCCCACTCGATGAGATTGATCAAATTTTATTTTTTTGGTCTGCTATTTATCGCATATATAATCCGCCATTTTGTTTTTATAGTGACGTCATATAGCCTATGTCACTCGGAGGAATGCAAGGTATCTAAGAATACGTCTCACATCAAAATCGGTTAAGCCGTTCAGGACTTATGGTGGAATAAAGAAACTTACATACATACATACATGAACCCTGAAAACATAACACTCCTTTTTTGGTCAGTCGTGTAAAAAATAGTTCTTCTCTTCTCTTGAGGTATAATCATACCAATGAACAACACAGAGAGCTTTTACCTTTATAAATAAGTATTATGTATATAAATAAAGGAAGTACAAGAAAAAAATTAAACCTGAAAAAAGCCAGCTTCAGGCACTCCCATCAAACCTGTAGCAGCTTGCGGCCCCATTACATTTAGGACTCGCTCCTCCAGCTCAGTGAGTAGGATTTGTAAAGCAGGCCCACCACCAGTACTTCTAGCACCCCTAATAATTTTAGCGGTATATTTTTAGTATTATTTTTCAAGTCGCTCCACACCTATGAAATGCATTAATACATAATTAAATTCAAATATGTGAGGAATGTTTAGTAAAAAATTAAGCATGTTATTATAAGAATAAACTTACTTTTTTCCATTTCTCTGTTGTTTTTTCTTCACCTGTTGCATCACCATTCAACAAACCGGTCAGACGTTCCCAAGCTTGGATTGTTTGGATCCTTCTACCAGCGTTTTAGTGGGTTTGTTTGTAACACCATGCCTGAAATAAAAATAGGTAAAGTTTCATCTAGTACTCTCTCAACTAGTGGTAGGTAATAGGAATGTATATGATTCAAATAAGGTACTTACTTTTCCATAAAATTAACAAGCATTTCAAATTGAGACATACTGGTTTTCATTGTAAAAATTAACTAACGAGACTTTAAAATAATCTATTCACACAACACACAACCTATTTTGAAATAAAATAAAACTTTGGACGCGGAATGGAGAGCGAAAAGCAAACACTGCAATAAAGTCATGTACCTAGTTGTGACTTATGTGTTTTTGTAAAAACCGCGCGCACGGCGGTTGTCTTCTATTCATTAATTAAATGTATTGCTCGTATAAATTAAGAACTTCAGCAAACGGAAGTAAGCATATTTGAAATGGTCACTTCGATTAAGTCGTATAATTTTAAAGTTGTATTATGATTGCCAACCTACAAAAAGTAACTATACTTTCGACGAAGTGAGCGTACTTAAACAGTAGTGAAGCGTCATGTTCGCAGATATACTCGCATTACGCGTTACGCATGGTTAACGTGTTCGAAGCATATTCGAATTTTAAACAAATATTTACACTTGAGGTACTTAACTTCTTTGTGTTTCAAACGTAAAGACTTCTAGTTTTGCATAGAACAATACTTCCCCTATAATTTTTTTGCCTAGGCATCTTTGTGCTTTTGGACGCTTCTTGAGTTAAGAGCTTACAGAGTTCCCAAAAGCATCAGCTGATGTGCCGTCGCCAGATATTAATAGTTTTGCTGACTCTAGTAGGTTTGTCCGAATCAGCTTGAATATCTATTAATTTCTTGGTACATTTCTGTAAGGTGGATGTTGATGGTTTGGCAGTTTTGCCACCTTTGATTTGAAATGGTGAAGTAAATTTAAGTGTAATTTATTAAGTTAGTAAGTACCGGCCTTCACTATCATCATCACTATTCATATATCTATATCACTATTGCTGTATTTTATGCATTAATGCTTTCGATGGCTCAAATGTTGTGGCATTTTTACACCGCTTTGGTATAGCCATCAAAGCTGCAATTGTGTCTGTATTTAGTCTGTTTCTGTGATCCGACTTTATCAGTTTTAATTGGCTGAAAACTCGTTCCACACATGCGTTGGAAAATGGCATATTATTTCATTAAAATTTAAGAACATGGGTTCTGCTGTCCCATCTGTCATTTTTAGGATTTTATTCCAGTTTTCTTCGATCGACAAGTCAGGCGTCATGTTTAATTCGCTGAAGTCGAGAAAAGCGTGTTTCTTTCATTCTTTATGCAAATTTTCTACAGTTACAATATTTGGGAATCTTTTTATTACGCATGATAAGTCTTTTACTTCAAATGTTTGCGCTTTGATTGGGTTTAGAACATTTTCTAATATATCAAAAAGAGGATCTTCAAAACTAAAGCGTTTTATTATTTGTGCTAATGCTTCGATATAAAAAGATAAACATGGTTTTTGGAAATCGGCAATTTGTGTTGGAGGTATTTCTCTCAAAAATTCATCAATGGATGCCTGTGCTGCCACACCTAAATATAACTTCTCAAGTGGCAAATAGAATATTGGATTAGCATACTCTATTTTGTAAGCATCAGTAGTCTTACAATAATTGAAATCCATATAATTTTATATTTAATGGCTATTTGTACTTTAGGTTTTAATTGATGTACAGTCAACAGCACATCAACCTACTCAAATTCATTGCAGATTCGACTCTGCGGCCGCGGCATAAGAGTTCATGCAGGGTAACTTGAGGTGCGGTCGACTGTACCAATGGTTTCTCAGATTGAAATATTTTCTTAGTCATTGAACAGATTTAGTACATAAATTGTAGATATTTTTTTGTGGAGATTGACCATTTATATATGGACCTTGGACCAAGTGTTGCCCAACATTGCTACTTAGTGTATAATATTTCTTAGACCAATACTGCCTGTGGTGTGGCCCTAGAATAGCACCAACCCATCTCTTCCCGTGGGTGTCGTAAGAGGCGACTAAGGGATCAAAAACACCGGAGCATGGGCAGCAGCATCTTTCCGCGTACTATGACATCACACTGCGATCGCCAACCCGCCTGCCAAGCGTGGCGATTACGGCAAAACCCCCCATGGTTGATACACCCACAACACGGCCCCTAGTCCCCGGCGGCCCCGCTATCCCGGACTCTGGTAGCGGTCACGGTAACGGCGGGGCAGGGGGTGCTAAGAATCCCCGGCAGATGCCAGGCTACCAACCCCGACTACCCTTGGCCCTGGCAACTTACAACACGTGCACACTGCGGACCGACGAGAAACTCGCTGAACTGGAGGAAGAATTGAGCAGGTTACGATGGGATATTGTAGGATTATGTGAAGTCCGAAGAGAGGGGGAGGACACCATGATCCTCAAATCCGGAAACCTGCTCTATTTCCGGGAGGGCGACCAACTGTCCCAGGGTGGTGTCGGGTTTATCGTCCACAGGTCCCTCGTCAACAACGTGGTCCAGTTCGAGAGTGTTTCGGCGAGGGTAGCGTACCTTGTACTCAGAATCACCAAACGGTATTCGTTGAAGGTAATACAAGTATACGCACCGCCCTCATATCGCTCCGACGACGAGGTAGAGACTATGTATGAGGATATTTCTAGAGCCATACATAGCTCCCAGGCCCACTATACCGTTGTGATGGGGGACTTTAACGCGAAACTGGGCAAACGAAGCGATGATGAGCTGAGAGTGGGGAATTTTGGATATGGAACGAGGAATGCACGTGGTCATCTGCTGGCCGGCTTTATGGAGAAGGAGGGCCTCTTTATGATGAACTCCTTCTTCAAAAAGCCAAAACAGCGAAAGTGGACATGGTTGCATCCTAATGGCGTTACAAAAAATGAGATTGACTTCATCTTGTCGACGAAGAGGCACATATTCAATGATGTCTCTGTGATCAATGCCGTAAAAACAGGAAGCGATCACCGATTGGTAAAGAGGCACATTGAATCTTAGAATAAAACTCGAAAGGTGTCGACTGATGAAGTCTACGCTCCGACCAGCGCCTATCCAGCTCCAAAACCCCGAGAGCTTTCAGCTCGAGTTGCAGAATCGCTTCGAATGCCTGGGAGACTGCGAAAATCTGGACGATTATAATGACAGGTTTGTGCAAATTGTCCAAACAGCTGGGTCTAAGGCCTTCAAAACCCGCTGTTCAAAAGGAACCAAAAAGATCTCGGACCTCACCAACAAACTCATGGAAGAAAGACGAAACTTGGTTCTGCAGTCCTCTAACGATGCTGCTCAGTATCGACGTCTAAACAGACAGATCTCCAAGTCCCTAACGCGCGATTTACGCCAATTCAATACTGACCGTATTGAAGAGGCGATTAAGCGAAATAAGGGCTCAAAAGTGTTTGCAAGGGATCTGTCTGTTGGTCCAAGCCAACTGACCAAGCTGAAGACTGAGGATGGCAGAATCATTTCGTCGAAGCCAGAGCTGTTGGAAGAGGTTGAGAAGTTCTACGGACAATTATACACCAGCGTACGCGCACCTGTCAGTAATCTGGCCAAAAGATCCAAGAGCCAGATTGACCCGACACTACACCGAAGATATCCCGGACGTCAGCCTATACGAGATTAGAATGGCTCTCAAACAGTTAAAAAACAATAAGGCACCGGGTGATGATGGAATCACGGCTGAGCTTCTGAAAGCAGGTGGAACACCGGTGTTAAAAGCTCTTCAGAAGCTATTCGATTCCGTCATACTCGAGGGACAAAACGCCTACGGCATGGCACAGAAGTGTGGTGGTACTTTTCTTCAAAAAAGGCGACAAAACCTTATTGAAGAATTATAGGCCTATCTCACTTCTGAGCCATGTCTACAAACTGTTTTCGAGAGTCATTACGAATCGTCTCGCTCGCAGGTTCGACGACTTCCAGCCTCCCGAACAAGCCGGTTTCCGAAAAGGCTTTAGTACCGTAGACCACTTACATACGCTGCGGCAGATTATACAGAAGACTGAGGAGTATAATCAGCCCTTATGCTTGGCGTTTGTGGACTACGAGAAAGCCTTCGATTCGATCGAGACCTGGGCTGTGCTACAGTCTCTCCAACGGTGCCAAATTGACTATCGATATATCGAAGCGCTGAAGTGTTTGTACGGAAACGCCACCATGTCGGTCCGTCTCCAGGATCAAGGCTCGAAACCTATCCAGTTGAAGCGAGGGGTGAGACAGGGAGACGTTATATCTCCGAAACTGTTCACCGCCGCCCTGGAAGATGTCTTCAAGCTTCTGGACTGGAGCGGACTCGGTATCAATATCAACGGCGAGTACCTCACTCACCTTCGATTCGCTGACGATATCGTAGTCATGGCTGAGACCTTGGAAGACCTAGGCACAATGCTCGATGGCCTCTGTAGAGCCTCTCAACAAGTGGGTCTAAAAATGAACATGGATAAGACGAAAATCATGTCTAATATCCGTGTCGCACCCACTCCTCTAAAGGTTGGAGACTCTACACTCGAAGTTGTTGACAATTACGTATACCTGGGACAAACAGTTCAGTTAGGTAAGTCCAACTTCGAGAAAGAGGTCAACCGTCGAATCCAACTCGGCTGGGCAGCGTTCGGGAAGCTTCGCGATATCTTCTCGTCCAAAATACCGCAGTGTCTCAAGACTAAGGTCTTTGACCAGTGTGTGTTGCCAGTAATGACATACGGAACAGAGACGTGGTCGCTTACTATGGGCCTCATAAGAAGGCTCAAGG
The DNA here is from genome assembly GCA_018467065.1 of Ephestia elutella. Classification (NCBI taxonomy): domain Eukaryota; kingdom Metazoa; phylum Arthropoda; class Insecta; order Lepidoptera; family Pyralidae; genus Ephestia; species Ephestia elutella. Next base: position 7,628,138 of record CM031577.1, read on the forward strand.
TCACCCAAAGGGCGATGGAGCGCGCTATGCTCGGAGTTTCCCTGCGTGATCGAATCAGAAATGAGGAGATCCGTAGGAGAACTAAAGTAACCGATATAGCCCGCAGAATCGCCAAACTTAAGTGGCAGTGGGCGGGGCACATAGCTCGCAGAACAGATAGCCGTTGGGGCAGACAAGTTCTCGAGTGGCGACCACGAACCGGAAAACGTAGTGTTGGCAGGCCTCCCACTCGGTGGACCGACGACCTGGTGAAGGTCGCGGGTTGCGCATGGATGCGGGCAGCGCAGGACCGGTCGTTGTGGAAATCCTTGGGGGAGGCCTTTGTCCAGCAGTGGACGTCTTTCGGCTGAGAGAAGAAGAAAGAAGAAGACCAATACTAGGCAAAAACCAAAAGAGCTTCAAAATCTATCCCAGGAGATTTAAGAAAAAAATATTTTTTTGCAGGTTATTTTACTTACAAAAAATCATAATTATCAGGTGATATTAGAAATATTAGAAATAAAAGATGGTTATTATCATTAACAATGGATTGTATTCGTATTCTTATGACTCATATAACTTAAAACATTAAACAACATTACATTTACAAAATAATCTATATGATTCTATACTATTCTATAATATATTACTATACTAATATATTATATATTAATATTATAAAGCTGAAGAGATTGTTTGTTTGAACGCGCTAATCTCAGGAACTACTTACTGGTTATCGATTATAATTATCGACCAAAAATTATTTCACCAATGGATAGCTAAGATGTCCCTGAGTGCTATAGGCTATGTATGTACCACGGGCGAAGCCGGGCGGACCGCTAGTTATATGTAATTGTTTTGTATCAATCGTCATCTTTGTCATCAATAATTATTCTGTCTAAAAATATAGCAGGGCGTAAAATATTATCCTGGTGCCTAGCCCACCCTAAAAACCATACTAGGCACATAACATGGGCGCAACTACCGATTGTTCTTCGCCCAGTAAAGCATGAGCAACAATAATTTTTAACGCGGTCGAGTCCTTGATTGTTTTCATCTATTAAAATATAAACATAGTACATTTTAGATGACGTATGTCTACTTGTTATTAGATGGCATAAAAAAATCTGATAGGTTAATTTGGTAACTCAATGAGAATCTTTGTCCTTTTTGCTTTAAATTAGTGAATTCTTTAATGAAATCAGCTTGAATATTCTCTGCATATCTGTAAATGATCGCTCTGATGGTATTTGGAGAAGTCGGCAATTGAAATCCTGATTTTGCGAATAATAATCTCAAGTCGGATGATGTACAAAATGTACTTAGACTAAAGCCATCTTTACACACCATCCTAGTGACCAAACTCTCCATAGAATTTTCCTTTTCAAAGTAGAAATCAATAGTCTTCTTGGTCTTCTTGCTCGGAACTACTTCCTGATAATCTTCATTTTTTGAAGTAGTTGCTATAGCATCAGTGGAAGCTTGTGAATCTGCATTATCCAAATCTTTGTTGGGTGAAGTTAGCTAGCTTTGTTGCCACTGACATTACTTATGACACTGATACAGTGTACTTTTTGTAAATGCCCTTTTAACCCTGTAGTGGAGCGGTTGCTAATAAGCAATGTTTTTAGGCATAGCGAGCACTTGGCACTTCGACTATCCAACTTTACGAAAAAGTCCCACAAACTTTTTTTACCGTCGCTAGAATTCTTGGTCGACATTTTAAACTGTCCGAAAAACAGCGTTAAATCTGTAATGAAGAAAAGATCGGTGAAGTATAGATAAGTATAAGTATGCCTAAAGATAAATAAATACAACTATCGCGATGCAATAACTTAACAAAACCAATAAGGTAATATTTTATTTAAACTGTCGCGATTACTATTACACATTTTGTAGGTATTTCGGGTTTCAAATTGCGTTCAAACTTCCTTTTGTTTATTTCCGATATTTTGGCGCTATTGCAAGCACCGCACCGTGGTTACGGGAGGACTAATAGTTTGAACGCGTTTTTGAACTGGAAAAACCTATAAAACCCTATCTTTATACACATGGCACAGCTTTTTTCCAATCAAAATTGCGCATTTGAGCAATCTTGTTTAATAGCAACAATACTCACACACACAAAGTTCTAAATAACTAAATAGTCCACTGTAGGATATGTACCTACTTCCTGCAATTAAAGGTAGGTAATAAAATAAGATCGGTTTAAATAAGAAAACAAAAACAAAAAGATTTCGCGATGTGTTGACGAACCTCACCAAACGTGTCTTTCTTTTCCTTCTTCGAGAAAGCAAGAGACATGAATCAAATCAACATCAATACTAAAATTAAAAATAAACATTTTACTTTACTTACCATTCAGTCTCTCAAACAACAACCAACACGCACTTCATATGCACTTTAGTGACACAAAGACACTTTCTATCGAGACGAGAGCAGTTATTCAACTCATCAACTGTCTTTGATTTATAAAATAAATAAACATAAGCGGTACAGTTGGTAAGGGGGAAAGGGGGCGGGCGGCGTTGCCTTTTACGCGGCACGTGCTATGGTGACAGAACGGCAACGTTGCCGCGCCGATTCGAAAATGGCGGCAACTCAAAACTAAACAATAGAAATTGATACGTTTGCGGATCCGCATCGCTGGATCAAGATCTATGCTGGATCCAGCATGTTTAAAAAGGCGCTGGATCCAGCTGGATTGCTGTATGCTGGATCCAGCAATTGCAATCCCTAGTTCCTACCGCGAATAAACTCAGTTGATTTGGTGATAAAACTGGAAATGCAGTCACATTATCTTCCTTCACCGATATATTTTCGAAGTTGACTCTGCTTCGATTTAGCCTTTTTTCATCTATATAATGAGCTAGGTAATTGGGAACATTCAGCCGCTCTCTAGCTATATTGATGAATTCTCTGGCATTTGGGTTATCTATTATATCAACATGAAAAGCATTTGTTAAAGCTGCGATTTTAAGGTCTGTAAAAAAATGACACATGGCCACATTGCAGAACTCGTGTCGAAAGATCTTAAAATCGCGTTTAAGTCTTCCATTTACCACCTCAACAGGCCAACGGCAAATAGTGCACATTCTTGATTTATTGGCATCGAGAGTGGTAAGTTGTGTAACGTCTCGCTTATGTGACGACCGGCGAGGTATTTTCTTCATAGCATCATTTAATTTAGTAACTTGTGGTTCATGTTTTCCAGTTAAAAATAAATATCCAATTTCACCGAAATATGAGCGATGGCCATCAATATGCTTTTGCTGGATTTCCAATATTTTTTGAAAATTATCTTTTAGTGGTGTCAGATCATTAAAAATTGCTTTTTGATTTTTGTAGATCTCAAATTGGTTGCTTGTAATTTCCTCCAAATCTGAAGGGTCAATAGCTACTCATACTACGTGAACAGAAGTAGTTTAATTGTTAACAGTAACTACAGATGTAGGTTCATTTACAGCAACAGCATATAAGGGTTCCTAAATCTGGATTCGTTCTTGCGGATTAAACACTTCAGCTGCACCACGATTTAAGGCCTAAAAATAAGGAAAAAAATTTTACTGTAGTCAAAAGAAAAAAGAAAAGAAGCCTTAAAAATGACATAAAATGCTATTTGCAATTCAACCATTTAAAAGTTTTAATATTATAACACAGAAAACATGTGTAACAATAACTCAGCGAGAGACGTGTGAAAGGGGCAAAATGTGTACAGACACTAAAATAAGATAACATATAACGGTACACTCGCATCAACAGCTTTGTTGAAGTTTTAAAATCGCAACGTGATCTGGGACTTACAGTAAACAAACTATCAACTTACAAGCGCGGCGTTTGTTCTTGTCAACGGCACATGTCTAAAGTAATTAAGATATACGTCCATATACCGTCCATACGCTGTACGTCCCGTCGTTTAGCTGCACACACTAAGAGATAATCTTGAGTCCAAGCTTGATTTTAAAAAAAAATTCAAAGTTGATTTTCAACAACTTTTTTTTTTTTGATTATCAACAACTTGAATTTTTTTTTCAGTCTCTGCCATTTTACTAACGTCAAATCCCACTTATTTTTATTAAACCTCCATGATCCTATAATAAAAGAATACTGAAGAAATTAAAAATGTCCTACATCAACAATTTATATAAGGGCACGATTTAATAATTTAGGAAATATATTTTTTTCCCAAAAAGATTCAGCAGCATTCATTAAATTTTTTATATAATCTTTATCAAAGCTAATTTCTATTTTTATAATTTCTTCATTCAGTCCAAAATTTGGGTCAGCTACAAAAAAAAACATTTTTGTTTATTAGCAGCTAACTTTTGTAGTGCAACTACAAAAGTTAGCTGTCCCATACACTTTTTTTAAATTTGGCCATTATTAATATAATTTAATATTGTTATTTCAGAAATGGGACATTTATTTCTATTACCATATCATTGGTGACACCATTTGGTGATGCTCCAAATATTCCATTTAAGGATTTCCGGATGTTCGTTAAACGATTTTTTACAGGAGGGGTAAAAATGTCAAACATGCAACCAGATTTCTGATTTTAAGTACATGTAAGTTTCAATAAACTAAAACCAAATACTATATACAATCATATAGCAAAGGTTGATAATTGTATGACTGTCTATGCATGAGATCATAATGTGTAATAAATAATTTTTCAATTCAATTCAAGAAACCTGATTCCGTTTCATGTTTATCATAATGTAATATTTCATGTGCTAGAGCCGGAATATCAAAATGAACCCACTTTCAACAATTTCTACATTTAACTCTTGTTGCAATTTTCTAACAACGCTTTTCTCTTGGCCCTGTCTACCCCGTAAGGGATAAAGACGTGATTCTGTATCTTCTGTATCTTTTTTCCAGTACTTGGCCTCTTTTCATGGCTTTCGTTTCTGGAACTGTATGTCCTCCTAATATTTCTTGCACCATACTACCATCCGGTGTTTTACAATGGGCTACTTCGTAAATTTTTGAAGCTGTTATATGCCCCTGCCTAATGCATTGCCACAACTTGCAATTTGCTTGACTTTTTGTCTCTTCACAAATTTTGTTTCTTTTAATTGCAAAAATCTTAAAACTTCTCATAGGTGTGAATTCGTTCTTTAGTAACAAAATCCACCATTAGATCAAATGTGAAGTAACTTAATAATGAGTATAACTCATTATTATCATCCTAACATAGTATAATAGATCTACTGCATAAATGTTTCATAGCCTCAACTCTGGATTTTTTAACACATCTGGATCTCTAGGAGCTATAGATATATTGGTTTTAAATAATTCTTTAACATTTAAAACTTTTTCTTGAGCACGTTTTAAACTTGGCTTCACGCGTTGAACATTTAAGGTTGACGGTTCTGAACTTCTTCTTTGTAGCCAATAAAGCAGCACTAGAGTACCCCTTTACCAGGTACCCACCTGGTAAACATACACTTAGAGGGGTATAAAATCAAAAACGCTATATCCACTTTCAAAAAATTTACACAAATAAAAAAAAAACTAATATTTTTTTCTATGGTGGTACATTTGCAGAAATTAAATGTCATTTTTGTAAAGTAGGAATTAGAATTTTATGATAAATACACTTAACGTTAATGAACGTTGACTTAACGTTACTAAATTCTCTGGTATTATTTTTATTCATAAAAATAAAATCGACTTAGCGGCTTTTGTTTCTTAATTTTGGACTTAGCTGATTTTGTTTCTAAAGACAATGGATATAACTACATTTGGTACCAACAATTCCTTCTAATGAAGCTGTAAGTAACTAGTGATGTTTCTATCGTGTAAGTATCTTGTGGATACGCGTTACCGAAATAACCCATTAAGTATACTTGTAACTAAAATATTCAAATTAAAAATTGTAAAATAGTTTTGATACTTATTTTATTCCAATGAAAAAATGATATACTAGTGTGAAATTTAAACTTTTTCGTATTCATTAGTTAGATAAATCACATGTAATTTGTATTTCAATCAAAAAAAAGATACTCTTAAATTATTATCGTCTGGAGTATGTTCACAAATAAAATCATTTTCATCTTCTCTTTCTTCTGTCATTACATCTACACTATCCGACAGTTTTTTGTAGTATTCCAAATGTGACAGGTCTCTATCCATTGTGCCCCGTAGTGCTTCTGAAGAAGATTTCGGACATGTCTTAGTTTTAGTGGCTTTATCTGTCTTCCCTTCAGAATCACAATTGACTACATCATTTCAGCAATTTTCCCTCGTTTGCAAATAGTCTTCGGCGTCCCTACATCGTCGGAGGAATAAAAAATTTCACCCCGAACTATGACGTTTCCAGGCTTTTTGGACCTCCGAATAAAGAACCGCTTGCATTCCGAAATCTTAAAATGCAGCTGGGCCGTTGGCTTAATAATATCTTGTATTGCAGATTTCCAATCTAGAACTTTGACACATCTTTATTAAATTAGCCTTTTGTTCTCCAATCAAACTATTGGTTAAAAAATAACCTAGTGGAATTTTCCAACGCTGATTTATTGCCACCAGCAAAAACACAAAAGCTTGTGAAGCCAACGGTGCTGAATCAGAAATGGTACCAGTGCATCTACAAGTCCTTGGTATTTTCTACCATCCCATATCTTCTGTTGACTCAGAGCCATTTCATCGAATATAAGGGCACACATTGGTCATCGTTCACTGGCTTCAGCCTTTTGTTTAACAGCTGTAAAGGCTTCATCTGAAAACCAGGTTCACCATTTATGTGAGCGTACCATTTTCTTAATGTTTTATGTGGCAGACATGTCTGAAAAGTTTTTCGCACGTAGTCATACGCTTTGGGTGAGTAAAAGTTAAGAATTAAGGCTTCGGCAAACCAAACGCGGGACAGTAGCAGCGCTGTTTCAATGCGGGCCCGCGCAAGTTGTGATACAAGAATCTCTATGAACTATGGTACACCAAATTTTAACGCGGGCCCGCGCTCAAACTGCTCCGCGCCGCGCCGCTCTGCAACTGTCGGACGACAAACCAGGTGGCGCGGGAGCGGGGCAGAAGCAGCGCCTGCGAGGCGCAGCGCGGCTCGAGTGCGGGCCCGCGCTTCTGGATAACTATGGCGGCAATGTTAGGCTGGCTCACCGGGGGCAGGGCGTTCGCAGTGCAGCGCGGTGCGAGGTGCAAGGCAGTTGACGACTTTTGTATTTTTTTACAACTGCGTGATGGATATCAGTGAAAAGTTAATCGAATTAGTACGTAAAAATAAATGTATGTATGATTTTCGAGACAAATATTATAGAAATACAACATACAAGCTACGATTGTGGGAGAAAATTGCAGTGGAACTAAATATAACAAGTAAATCAAAACTCAATTGATTACTATAATATTTTATTATCATAGTTATGTATTATTAAAATGTGTCACAATCTTTTCTCTGACTTCGAAGGCTAAATTATTAAAATTTATCCTCATGACTTTCCAGCTCCCTGCATAATATTCCCCATTATTCTTCTCTTCTTGTATTGATTTCATGAACCCAAATTCTGTTTTTTCGCCTTAGAGCCAAAAGCATTATAAATTCTTCTTCATCCGAGTCCGTGTCGTTCGACATCTTGCAGCGTACTGCCTGCCTAACCCGTCATACTGAACGCGGTTTAAAAGCGGTCCCGCGTTGCAACTGCTTTGAACCTGTCGTTGCGTTCAGTGTGCTCACTCCCACGCTGCTACTGCCTGCTCTGCTACTGTGCTGCGTTTGGTTTGCCGAAGCCTTTACTATTTTACTCAGTTTCATAATACCGAAGGTATAAAGTACTAAACAACACTAATAACTTAAGTTTCAACTTACGCAAATTGAAGAAATCTTTATTTGAAATTAATTTTCACAAAAAGAAATTACATTATAATTTATACGCCACTGAAAACAAAAACAGTCCAAAAGTAATATGATTAAAATAGTACTAACCTTGCTCTTCACAGAACATGTATCAGATTTGAAAACACTTGAATACAAATATAGTTATTAATTGTCGAAAACGTCAACGAAAATTACTGGAATTTAAAAATAACGAAAATCTCTGACTATGCAGATGTCTCCTAGTTAACTGATAACCTATTAGAAAATTTTATGTGTACGTACGCATGCGAAAGGGTGTCTAATATTAAAATATAACATTTTTATTTTACCTGCCTTCATTTTTAAAACTGAGTTTTGAGTATCGACTTCAATTACACCCTTTGTGCGATCGGTATCGATATAGTTTTTTTCTTTTAATTCTTTTATATATGTTTTAGGGATTCGTTTCTCTTCTTTAAACGTCTGACCTTTTGATGAAGTGTTTTGATTTTACGTTGATTTATTAATAGACGCATTTTATACTGTTTCACTTGTATTCTTAGAACACTTTTTTTGGGAGTGTCAAATATTGATTCTAGTTCTGAATCACGGATCGGATCTGGTCTAGTATCAAATACGCGTGGCCTGGATACGGCTTCCATTTGTTCTGACGATGTACCAGCATGTAAATTTATTTCATCAAATCTCTGTCAGTGTCAAGTTGCTGGTGTAATTTCTGAAAAAAAAAAGTAAATACTTAAATGTTTAGATTATAAGCTTAAACATCTTAATATATTAAATTCGTTATTCCGGCGGTAATACATAAATATTCAACTACTTACTTGTGAAAAGTAATCCAGCAAGGTTTCTTTTGAGCACATGAATTGTTTTTGCACCATTTAACAACACAGGATGGCATATTTTAATATTTCCTCGAGACAGATAAAACGACGCGACGTGCGCGGTCTCTTGTTGAAGACGGAATAGCGGGCGGCCGGCTTACTATTACTATTGCCATATCGGCTGCCTTTTGCTTGCGTCACCGCGTAGCCTAGATGGTTCTTTTTTTATTGGTCTGAGACAGCTACATCAATATCGTTTTTAGTAAAGTCGGCCTTACAGGTGTGGTCTATAGATTTGACTACATGTTGATTCAGTTACCAGGCATTATTCATGACCAAGAATGATAAAAATCTTCAATGCTGGTCTAGTAGGAAAAAAAAAACATAGAATGTATTAGCTGCTTTTTTATCCCGCGCATATAGTAGAAGCCGATCGAGGAGTTGGGCAAAAATATAAGGGATCATGATAATAAGCGATGCGGGTAGCAACCCATCACTATATTGATTCCGCTATCGACCTGAATAAACTGGTGACCGCTCGTAAGCGAGCGATTTTCATATGGAAAAAATAATTTGTTTACGAGTCACTTTTCTAGAATAGTACACACCCCTGCCCACTACGTCTCTATACGTGGCCTTTGGGCCTTATGACATTGCCTTCCCCACCAAGGATGAAAATGAGATAGTATTTATGCATTAAAATTATGGCGACCGCTTCAGGAATTCAAAGCTCTCTTTTATGTTTATAGAAACATAATCCGAATCTATTATAATATAATTATAAAGATAAAGATTGTTTGTTTGGATCAAATAAACTCCACAACTACTGGTCCAATTAAAAAAAAATATTTCACCTACGCGAAGCTACGTGTAACGTAGGCTGTAAATTATGCGTACGAAGTCGCTGGAAAACAGCTAGTGAGTAGGTATCTTACGTACTTTAATAGTCACTGAACCCCGACATTTAAGTTTTCTTACACGACTGCAATTCCAAATAGAATTTTCATTTTTATAGGAACGCCGTTTGTAATGCTAGCGTACATTTTATAGCAAAACTTGCCCTTTTTTCTTTGCAGGAAAACTAATTCTTCCATCATTTTGAACTTTACAAAGTAATACCGCAATATTTGTTTGTACTCTGACATAAATTCAAACTGACAATGTATTTACTTCGTCTATTGTCTATTTTGTCATATTCACGGAAAAGTATGTATTTATATGAATTAATAGTAGATTTTACAACAAGTGCACAAAACGAATCATTTTTATCCGAGACTTTTAGCAGCCCGAGCCGAAGGCGAGGGCTGATAGTAACGTCGAGGATAAAAATCGTTTTGTGGACGAGTTATAAACTCTGCTTTTCACTTCGATTGCGAGGAAATAAATCAAATTGAAGAAATTAATAAACGCACGAAAAAATAAGAGCTGTTTCCCGCCGCTTTGTTTTTTTAAATCTTAAATTGATAGGCTTGGGCTACAGACCTATACAGCCTACTATTAAATTAATTTTGTAATAATATTCTTAAATTAATTAAATAACATACCGTACTTGAATTTAAATTTTAATATCTTTTGTCTTAAAAAACACATAAGGCAAATAAATTAAAAGTAAATATAAAAAAATAACAAATTCTAACTATGAACTTTTTGTCGTGTTTGGCTGTATGGCTCATTTTCTTTGCCTTAATATAGATAGATTATGAGTAAGATACGTTAATGCCCTTGTGCACAAAATTCGATTTTGTGCAGCCTATATCCTGCACAAATAAGCACTTTCAGAGCATGAGAAGTGAAAATATTTATATTTATACAGGAGGATGTTTAGTAATAAAATAAAGCACAGTATGACTACGGGGACATGTATGTATATCCTCGTAGTCATACTGGTATGACAAACTAGTATGACCACGAGGAAACTGCGGCCGTTCAGGACTTATGGTGGAATATACTTATATACCTACATACATGAACTCCGAAAACAGAACACTCCTTTTTGGTTAGTCGATATTAATTTTAACTTGATATGTACCTTTAAGCTTTCCTGAGAAAAAAAGTTTATAAACAGAGGGACAACAAAATGATCTTATAAGGGTTCCGTTTTTGCATTTTGAAGTACAGAGCTATATAACTATGAGGGGTGTTCAAGTTCATAGGGCCAATAGAAGCTAAAATCGTTTCTGTTCTTCTTAAGTCCGTTTCCGTGTCTGTTTTTGTCTTTTTGTCTGTATGTTTGTGCGCGCATCACGCAATAACTACTGGACCAAATTTGATGTGGCTTTAACTGTTAAATCTGCCATTGGGTTAATATTGATACGCCGCTTAGAAGATAATAATAATAAATTACGCCCGGACGAAGTCGCTGGCACAAGCTAGTAATTATTCTAATAATCCATATCCAAATTTCTTATTTTTTTATTTCGTTTTCAATTCTCAATTTAACTGCTTTTTATTCTTGTGTATGGATCTCCATTTGGATTTCATGGAGTTATTTTAAGTTTTGCATTTGCAGCGTTGGATTCACGTATGGATCTCCATTTGGATTTCATGGAGTTGTTTTAAGTTTTGCATTTGCAGCGTTGGATTCACGTATGGATCTCCATTTGGATTTCATGGAGTTGTTTTAAGTTTTGCATTTGCAGCGTTGGATTCACGTATGGATCTCCATTTGGATTTCATGGAGTTGTTTTAAGTTTTGCATTTGCAGCGTTGGATTCACGTATGGATCTCCATTTGGATTCTCTGCAAACGGCAGTTTTTTTCTGTGTTCACGGTTCCGTCGACGTTTAACTGGTGGACAGTCCTCCGTGGTTTCTGTAAAATTGTTATAATATAAATACAAAAATAAATTAGTAATGTTGTTGTTTTAGTTGTTAATATAGGTTGAACTGTGTGCCAAATTTTGCGTGATCAAGAATAGATCAGACATATTTCTTTATCAATTGAGACATACTCACACACCAAATTTTTCACATTGATAACATTTATATATAAGTGGGATTCTATAACATAGTTTTTGTCATTTTTATGCTCACCTTTTTAATTATTTTTTTTGGCTTAAGGTCTTTATCAGTATTTTCTACAGCTTTCACAGGAAATTGAATTAGCTTTAATAAATATTAGAAATCAATTAGCCATGATAAAAAAAATCAACTAACCAGAATTAATCACACTCACATCGGCAGGGGCATCCAAATATTCATAATAGGAATGCTCATCATTCCCAGGATAATCAGCTGAACATTGACTCTGGAAAAATATTGATTTAAGAATTCTATTAAACTAAACAAGCTAAGTCACCTATGTATACTGAAATTGAGAATTAAATTACAAAACAACATCTAATTACATTTTTTATTAAGGAGAGTTTACAAACCAACAATATTTTACTAGGTGCGCCCTGGGGCTCTGCTTCCATAGGAATTTTGGGATAAAAAGTATTCTATGTATATCCTTCCCATAAACCTAACTTAAATCTGTCTAGTATATTTTGCATGACTGAATAACCTGCCCCCAAGCCACTTTTTAGTTGGGGTATTGTGCGATGCACCCCTTTGCACAAAGAATTAAAATTGAAAATAAAAACAATAAGGAAGACATTTACTTACACCTTTATCCTAACTAATATTATAAATGCGAAAATGAGTTTGTTTGCTTGTATATTTATTTATTTGTTACCTCTTCACGTTTTATCTACTGAACCAATCTTCCTAAAATTTTACATACTGAGAAGGACATAGAGTACCTTTCATCCCGGGAAAAAGCACTGATCCCATGGGAAACTACTGCGGGCAAAAGTTGGAATCTTTTTAATCATAGTTAGAGGATTTTTCTTCCTTTGCTGGAGATCCGTCCAAGCTTTTTTTTTTTATTTATGTTAGTGCATGTGCACTTGTCTTCTCATATTTTTACTCTTTCTGTTACTAAATCCAATAACAAAAGCTGTGAAAACAAAGAAGAACTGTTGCAAATCCATTGTCAATGCAACTTATAAAATTCAGCTTGTGGCTTATATTTTCAGATTTTTTAGAAATCCAGTAAAACTTAGTGTTAGTGAATTATATTAGAAACATGCATGTGGATGCGCCACAAAGTTTTACACAAAGTATATTATTGCTCGAAAATAAACTTTTGGGAAAAGGTCGATCAACGGTCAACCAAATTACCTACAAAATGACTTTGCATTTGCTTTGCTACTTACTCTATCTTCCTCCAACAAATTTTCAGTGCGGATTCTTTTTTTACCACTTTCCATTTTCTACAAAAATGAGGAAAGGCCTGTTGGGATATATGGGTTGCGAAAGACGTTTTTTTAAATAAAAATTTGCGAGCTCCAGACATTTTTTGACATCCAGTGACCACAGAGTATATAACTAAAAAAAGGTTCAACACCCCTCCTCAATATTTCAATTCTATTTGTTACATAAAACATTGAAATTGCCTCCACTAGTTAGTTATTAACCCATACAAAAATAATAATGAAATTCTAATAATTAAACTCAACATACAAACTTAAATGTTTAGGTACTTAACCTAAAATTGACTCATATGTAACCAAAACAACAGAGTTTAAATCCATACTTCCATACTAATATTATAAATGCGAAAGTTTGGATGTGAGTTTGTGAGTTTGTGAGTTTGTGAGGATGTTTGTTACTCAATCACGCAAAATCTACTGGACGGATTTCGATGAAATTTGGTACAGAGGTAGATAATGACCTGGAATAGCACATAGGCTACTTTTTATCCCGGGAAAAAGCACTGTTCCCGTGGGAAATTCACGCGGGCGAAGCCGCGGGCAAAAGCTAGTTATTTTATATTACAACACATTCATCTTGAAAGATAAATAATAATGTTGATTAATTGGCAAAGCTTTAGTAAAAATATCTGCTATATTTTTATTACTTTCTACATAGAATAATGAAATGACTTTCTTTGCTATAATATCTTTAATTTAATGAGCTTTAATATATCTATATGCTTTGACCTTTTACTGTTCTCGTAACTCTCAATCATTCTTAGAGTACTGTGTTTATCTATCCACAATTTACAACAAATATCAACTGAGCTAAGATCAGACAAGACACCCTTAAGATTTACGGTTTCACAGACAGCTTGTGCTGTTGTTAGGTATTCTAGTTTATTTCTTTGTTGGAAAAAAATATTTCAGCATCTAATAATCGTGCTTTTACGAATTCAATATTTATATTGCTATCAGAGGAGGACGACATCGTTTCTATTGATGTTATCACCGTGTCGTACTCCGGTGGCATTGCTGCGAGCAAATAACACATCTTGTCTTCCTCTACAATTTCACCTCCTGTAGCATTTAATTCTGTTATAACGTTATCAAATTTCATGAAAAATTCTTGCCTAGGTACCCCGAAAGATTATACCAAAGAATATAGGATTATACCTTTGCGAAAAATGCAATCAAACTAGCGCGCCTTTTATTTTCTCTGTCACAAATGAAAGACAATTCCCCATATTTTTATTATCTTTTTTTTTTTCAAAGAGTCGGCAACGCATCAGTGACCTTTTGACGGTCGTTGGTGTCTATGGACTGCGGTGATTGCTTACCATCAGGCAACCCGCAAGATCGTTTGCCTACAATTAAAAAAAAAAAATTATCTTTCCTTTAATAAACAAAATATTTTTTTTTTAATTTAATTCTTAATCCTAACATTGAATTACACATTCAATGTTAGGAGCAAATAAAACATAAAACTTTATTATTAACTACATTTAATGAATTAACATTTTTTTAAACATAATTATCACTATCGCAGAGTTTTCTCGATATCCTATTAATTAGGGATTGCGTCTCATCCATGATATTGTCCACCGGTTCAGTGACTACATACTGCGCATTAAGTAATGTGACTTCTTCTCCATCACTGGTATAGTCTTGCTCACTTATGTCCAACACTTTTATTTGTATTAATCGCAATCCTTTGTTTTTTCATTACGCTTAATCAGCCCCCACATAGGAAAACCGTTACAAATCCAATCTATAATAACTTTATTTATCTGTAACCTTGAGCCAGCAGTTGTAAAAATGGCGAATCCTACCTGCATGTACCTTATTTATTACTGAGTTGCTGCACGCGCTTTGGTCGTGGTTCAACTCTTCTGGCCCTAGGTCGTTGCAGGAGCCCGGCGAGCGTAGGTCGTCTTCCGGAGCCCCCGCGACCAGGGGGCCGATTCTCAAGTAATAGAACTTTTTCAGTGTGGTAATTTCTATTCGAAGATGTTGTTTCTACTATAAAGTTCGATCGTTTCCTATATTTCGTATTCTGGTGCACGATAGAACAATTACCACTCGAACTGTCAAATGGAACGTACCATAGACAATTTATTACGTTTCATTAAGTCGTTTTTAAAAACGCTTTGAAAACGATTGTAATTTTTACCAAATAATTGGTGATTTTCACAAAATCCGGAAATTTACGAAGCTCATAAGATTATTTTTTAAAGTTAAAAAAATATAATTTAATTAATAGCGGTTTAAAAAAGTAAAATTTGGAATATTTCCTAAGTTGTTTTGAAAAAGATGGATCGCATTAAAAAGTTGTCTTGTGTCAATGTCAGTGATCGAAGTTTTCGTATTTACTATTCACCCAATTTTTTTATAGTTTTGTTATGTTGAAGGGAATGGAAAAGAAAAATACGCCAGTGTCGAGAAAACCTCCACTCAATCCATGGTGGAAACCCCAAGTTAAAAAGTGGGAAGTTTACTACTTCGGCTATAAAAAACGAAACAAAGAAGAGGTGGATAAGGATCTTCGTCAACCAAATTCCCGAAGAAGGCGACATCATTTCATTTTCATCAAATGATTTCAAAACTTCAACAAAAAAATCGTCAAAATCAAACTAAACTTATCCCACATAACCTTAAACAAACTCATTTTGTCAACTGAAGTTCAAATACGAGTTATTTCGATTGGTCAGTACCACTCGTTGCGTTCGAGTGATGTTCGACCGAAATATTTCGATTGTGAAGTTCTGAGAATACGCAAAACGTGTTGCCTTCGAAAAAAATTCGAATTTCGAATTTTTTTACGAACGTGAACTTTTTACTATTACTTGAGAATTGGGTCCCAGGGGGCGGGTAACGTGAGGGGCCCGACCAGTTTTCCTGATAGCGAAACCGCGTTGTGTGGTAGGTTGAGAGGCGGGAGTAGGTGTCTTCGCCGCCTGTACGATCTTCTTGATTTGAAGGCCTTATTTTTCTATCACCTTTCGAAGCCTTCATTTTTTCAGATAGCTTTGCACTAAATAAGTTTTCATCTCGGACTGTATCTTTTATTATTACCGGATGTTTTATCGGCGTCTGACTCTAATGACTCAATCATCCGAGTTTTCCGTTTCTCCAGTTTCAAAAAGGTTAATCATTATCTGAGTATCGATGTTTTTATTTACTTCTAACAACATACTGCTGTGCCAGTTTAAGCATTGTTTTTCTAGCAAATGTTTTAAAATCTCAATTTTCTTTCCATCTTGTAGAATCTCAAATCTAGCACATTCACTCTCAAATTCATTAATCCATTGATCCGCATCTTTCTCTATTTTTTTTTTTTTAATTTTGCTCTATTTCCTACTTGTTTTATCAGGTCCCTCACTAAGTCCGCTTCTAGGATAGGAAATATATCCAGTGTCACTTTATTTACTGAAAACATAAATCATTATGCTGTTTATTTATAAATTTTTCTTTCATCCTAATGTTTGTGACCTAGGAGATTTTTAGTTAGCAGTATGACACCTGTTGTAATTATGTACTTATCAGTTCTAAATAGTGAGCCGTGTGTGTTCCGACAGAGTAGAATAAGACCATTCCAAGTCTTCTCGTGTATGTCATAGAAGGCGACTAAAAGAATACAAGTTAAAAATGTCCTCCAATAATTTCTGTCCTGTTATCATAATGATATTATAGAAATATGTAGTCTTATAATTAGTAATTATGTTATTAGTAATAAATACATTTAGTTATACTTAACATGTAATGCATTCACGTTTTTGGTTGGCGATCTAGTTTAGTACCTATATTATATTGAAATTGTTACGGAATTGTATGTGATTGTTAACTGTTGTGTTTGCTTAATAAATAAATAAAAATAAAATAAAATAAAATACAAACTCAACACTGCTTAGGGCCGATTTCACCAAAGTTAGATAAGTCTTATCCCAAGAATAATGATGTTACTCCTGGGACAGCAAATTTTACATTTCACCAACAACTTGACCTAAGAATAAATAGATAACCGATAGATAATATTTATACGCCCGATTTTGAAGGAATAAGGATTTAATCCCTGGTTAAACATGGCCGCCAGGCCGTCAGCTGTTACTTCGATAAGATAAGATATGTCCCACTCCCTCGTTGGGTACCTATATTGTACCTTCTACTACTACCTACTACAAACAGTAGTAGGTAGTAGTAGAAGGTACAATGTAGGTAGGCCTACTGTTTTGAAATTTTAATTATTTATTATTGAGGCACATTAGGCATTATACCTACATATGCAACGTTTAAGAATAATTATTTACGACAGTGACAGTTTTTTTTTTTTTGTTATACGGACAAATCATACAGATTGAGTTAGCCCCAAAGTAAGTTTGAGACTTGTGTTATGGGATACTAACTCAACGATTCTATATTTTATAACAAATACATATATAGATAAACATCCAAGACCCGGGTCAATCTGAAAAAGATCATTTTCCATCTTGACCCGACCGGGGATCGAACCCGGGACCTCCGGTGTGGCAGTCCGGCGTGATGACCGTTGGGCCAAGGAGGTCGTCACAGTGATGATGGTGAAAATGAAAACTATATTGTAAAACGTCCAAGGTGGATAAAAGGAAGAAGTGATTATTTTCATGACTACGACGACGAGGATTTCAGGATAAGATTTCGGCTTTCGAAAGCCGCAGCCTATAATCTGTTGATAAAAATAGAAGATTGTTTAGAATTCATATCTGAGAAGTGACTTTCTGCTTATACAAACATCAACAATAGTACGCTCATTCAAAAAAACTATCTGTAGGTAATACGTGCTATTATTTTTATTATTTACTATGTGGGGACGCCAGCGCGAGCACCAGACGGGTGATCAGTTCACTTATGCTGGGACCATTTCACCCAATTCCCCGAGACCCGTATAGGGTTTTGAGTTACCTGGTAACTCACGTTGGTGGCGACCCACTGAATCTACCTGTTACTTTGCAGAATTTTAATTACTGTCAAGTGCCTTTTTTTTTACAGAAATCAATCAGTTTCTTCGGTCAACCAGCTTTTAGCTACTTTAAGATATTATGCTACAAATAATTCACAATTGACAATCGGTGATTTCAGTGGTCTCAGCACATCCACAGCACACAGGATAATACATAGAGTTAGCGCTGCCATAGCATAAAACAACGAATATATAAAGTTTCCGAATACTCGTCAGGAGTTTCGGCAAAATCAAACTGAATTTTATCATATAGCACGATTTCCTAGAGTGATTGGGGCAATTGACTGCACACACATTCGGATTTTTTCACTGGGAGGCGACCAAGCAGAACTGTTCAGAAACCGAAAAGGTTACTTTTATATCGTCGCAAGATGGCCTGGCTCGGCACATGACAGCACTATTTTTAATAATTGCTGCCGTAAAGCAAAATTTGAAAGCGGTAATTACGGTGAAGGAATTTTGCTTGTAGATGGTGGATATGCTTCCACATCCTATTTTATGCCTCCACTGGAAAATCCCAGAACACCAGTCTAGCACCTCTAAAATGAGTCTCAAATAAGGACAAGAAATCCTGTCGAAAGGTCTTATGGAGTTTGGAAACGAAGATTTCCAGTACTAGCTTTAGGGCTACGAGTTAAGTTAGAGAAGGTCTTATAATTATGGCAACTGCTGTGCTGCATAATATTCTGTGTCAACGAGGAGAATCTTTTTTTTATACAGTTAGTCCGGTTCAATTGTGCAAATAATAATTGAGTCTTTATTTTTTCTTGTTTCAATAGTTCATTCTTAATTTTTAATTCTAAAGCAAATAGCTTTTTTGCTTCCTCTATTTCCTCAGCAGCAAGTTGAGTTCATCTGCATTTCAGTAGCTTTGATTTTTTTTATGTAATTCTTCTAGCGCTTGCGAAGAAATTGATGAAACTGGTAAAGCAGGTCTGCGTTTAGAACTCCAAGTTTTTATTTTATTTTGAGGGGTATCAACATGGGTATCAATGCCTTCATTTTCTTTAAAAATGTTCTGCACTGATCGCAGAGGAGCGGATTTTAGAATCTGCAGCAATTTTGGGGTGTAGTCTCCCCAATCCTAAAAAAAATTAAAAATTATTTATTTATGAAGCATAATTAGACAATGTTAACATCATTTTTTCCAATTGCCCAATAATTTAAAAAAAATATTTAAAGGTTATATACAGCAGTGTCTCCTTGTGATTCGTCATCATTTGGTTCAGTTATATCAATAGCCGAAAGAGGGGAGCAGTAAGTAACCACAGTTTTTGGAACAAATGTGCCAGATAAATCAGGAACTGAAAACAATTTACAAACAACAATAAATATCTATCAATTTACAAACAACATATCACACTGTTGTGGTATGTAGTTCCAGTTATGACAGATGCGGTAATGCTATACCAAATACCCAGCCAGCGGGATATGGTTTGGGTATTCTAATCCTAACTAACATATGCGAAAGTGAGTTTGTTTATTTATTTGTTTGTTTGTTCCTCCTCTTCACGTTTTATCTACTAAACCAATCTTCCAGAAATTTCGCATACACATAGTTGAAAGTACTGAGAAGAACATACACCTCATCCCACATCCCAGGAAAAAGCACGGTTCCCACGGGAAATTCACGCGGGCGAAGCCGCGGGCAAAAGCTAGTATGCCATAAAATTCAATTGCATGATTTAACATACATAAATGAAAGCTTTTAGAAACACCCAATGATCTTCAATAATAGAGCTTACTTTTTTCAGAAGCCAATGTTTCGCTGGGAATCTCTTCGATCATAACATGATTGTTGCTCATATTATCACTGTCATATTCATTGACAAGTCCAACGGCCACTGTAGAAATCAAAGACAAGATTCGACTGGAAAATGGGTCATTACATTTAGGCATTGCAGGTCCACCACCTAAAAAAAACTAATGTTATGAAAGTCATAATACAGATATAAGAATAATCACTGGAAACTTCATAGTTTTTTTTTTTCAGGAAGATGCTTTAGCTGAGGAATTAAACATGTAAAATTACCTGTTTGAATGATGCTTTGTCTTGGATTGGAGCAGACGATTCTTTTTTGGTGGATTTTTCAAGCTTTCCCGCTGAGCTTTTAAATTTTCACATGTTCTATGCCCAAACAGCCTGGCAAAACTTTTAAAAAAATCAACAATGTATGAAAATGTATGGCGGTACGACCCGACTATAACCCGAGTATTTTAGAAAGTTATAAATATTTTATTCTTATAAGGGGACTAGCTGCTTTTGTAGTCAGTCGTATTATACGGCCATCACTCGCCATCTTGTGTGTCATTTTCGTTTATAATCTATGGCATTTAGACATTTGTTTGTTGTTGTTTTCCGTCTGCTATTTCATTGGAAATTATTGTAAATTTACGTAATCTCGACCATAATCAGATTGATAATAGTTGTGAATCACCTTTAAAGTATTTGACTGTTCAGTAAGTGTTTAAAATGCCGTAAGAAACCTTCGAAGCGATTGTTTAATAGGGATATAGAAATAGGCTTGTGATAAATCGATCTTTGTCATGAAATCTAAGTCATTGAGATGCTGAGATATTTTGCTATGATTAGTTAACCTGAATTCGGCTGGCATTAAGTAATTATTTAAAGCTTTTAGGTTAAGTATTGGACGATTGGACCCATCGTTTTTCCTTCGTAGAAACATTGGGGATAGAAATACAGATTTACTTTCGCTCACACGCAAGGCTTTGCAATCCAACATTTTTGAATCTCCAAAGATGCCTCTGGGGATGGTTTGACTTGATACCGCTTGTAATATATGGAGTCCAACTTCCTCAATGGGGCGCGGCTCGTAAAGGGTATTCTATAGCTAGATACCATGTTTAAAATAGTTTTAGGTGCCCCCAGAAATTTCCAAGTATTCATCTTCTTTCTTACCTGAGCTGCTTCAAAACTAGTATTTTCTTGTCGTATGTTGTCGTCTCCCTTGCTTTGCTGGAGTGCGTTTGTCTGTACTCCGCCTAGTACTCTTTCCTTCTGTTTTCGTTGTTTGTTTACGAAATATCGACGAAACCTGTGCTCTCTTTTGCGTGGTTCTGACTGGGGCACGAAATCCAGTTTGGAATTGCTGAGGTTTGCGAAAAAATCCTGGAAAGAATTTTGCTGTGCCTCCCTGTTCCTTAAAAAGGTCAGAAAGTTGCATCTCAGCAAAAAGATGTGTTGGCGATGTGGGAATTGCATGCAGCAACTCATTCAGTATTTTGTTGGGAGGTTTATAGAGAGCCCTTCTCTGTTGGATGATTTCTGAACGCTTCCCGCATGTGTACTGGAGGAGTGCATCAGAAATCTTACGGAAATTTGTCTCTGGCGATAAAAGGTGTTTGCTGATATATGCCTTAACAACGGGCGGGGCGTCTTGATAGGCTTTTTGGAACGTTTTACGTTGCATTAGTAGCCCATGCGTTATCGCTCCCAGACAGATCTGCCTTCTCTAGCACTGATACTAACTGCCACGATGGAGTAACAGTGGCCAAGTTACTGTTAACTTTTAAATTTGTAAACACTGGGGACGCTTGAAAAATCTTCTGAACATCGGCATATCTAATCTGTTGCCAGCTTTCCGAATCCAGCCTCTGGCAGTGGATTCCTTGTTTGACCAGGACTTCGTCAGCCTTGCCCACTTTTCCCTCAACCTCCTTGGTTTCAGGAGCAAAATCAAAAAATTGTGGTTCAGCTTCGTCCACATGATCACTGTTGTCCACAATCGGCGACGCAACCCAGCTCACGACATCATCCTCTTCTTCCTGAGATGCTGCTGAAGCGGTGGAGACGGAGGAGGTGCGGCTTGTCATTGCATTTTGCATGGTTATCATGTTCTCCTTTGTCTGCCGAGACATCTCTAAAAGCTGCTCTAATATTTTCGTTTGCTGAGACATGTAATTCATGATCGCGTTGTCTTCGAGAGATTTGGCGCGTTTTGATGAGCAGGGCTCTGGGTCTGGGCTATGGCTTCGCTTTCGGGTTGGGTAAGGGTGCTCAGTTGGTCTGTCGTCTGAGCAGTTGGCATTGGACAAGTTGTCGGAATTCATTCGACATGTCGTCTATATCCATTCGGCGCGTCGCGTTCTCACTAATCTGAGCAGGCGACTTGTAGCCGACAAGGCGGCAACCGGGGTTCAATGTGGGGCTTTCCCGTCCCGGGTCAATTTTTTAAGGCTTTTTTGACTATTTGTAAGAATTATAAGTTTAAATAAGGAGTTTGAATATTTTTTGGTGTCCGGTGTGTACGCTGAAATTAATTTATGTAATCTGTAAACAATATATAATTAAACAAATATTACAAGTACTGTAAAACGATGTAACTTAACTGACAGTCCAGAACAATAAAGTCCCGATGCATACATGTACTTAAATCTATTTTGTATAGAGAATTAGTTAATCTATCTATACATATAATAAAACAGTAAAAATATTTTGTCTGTACATTTAGTATTTTTGACTGAAATGGATAGAGGGAGACCTAAAAAGAACAATAGAAAGCAAAAACATTTTTTTGGAATTTCTTGTCTGTCTGTCTGTCTGTCTGTCTGTATGTATGTACGCGTTTCACACAAAAACTACTGGACGGATTTGAATGAAACTTTTTTTGTTATATAGCTATTAAGCCTGGGCAACATATAGGCTATAATTCATTTTGAAAACTGGAACACCTGATGAAGAACCATAACAGAACAGCTAAACTATAAGTAATATGGAAATGGTGCCTTAACAAAAATCGTTCAACCTGATGAGCATTTTCTGCTAACGTATAAAAATTGAAGATCTGGAACATCTGATGAAAAGCTCCAAGAGACCAGCTACACTATAACATATATGGAAATGGCTCCTTAGCAAAAATCGTTCAACCTGATGAGCATTTTCTGCTGACGTATAAAAATTGAAGATCTGGAACATCTGATAAAAGGCTCCAAGAGACCAGCTACACTATAACATATACGGAAATGGCGCCTTAGCAAAACTTGGTTAATCTGATGAGCATTTTCTGTAGACGTATAAAAATCGAAGATTGGAACACAGGAAACAGTTTGGAACACAAAAAGACTTTTCATCTAAGCCAAAGTCACGCGGGCGAAGCCGTGGGCAACAGCTAGTGTTGTAATATTTTTGTAGTCAAGAGTGTAATGGCAATGTATTCTCGTTAATCTATTTCACTTTTTGTTCCTTTGTTTGTCTGTTCTTTTAGTTCAAAAGAAAAATTAATTTGTTTTTCATCATACTCTCATGGTGGGCGGTTGGTGTAAGGAAAGGACATTCTGTCCTTTGGTGGGCGGTATGTTTGGGATTTTACGCAAATCAATTAAAAAAGAATGCCAGTCGGCTGCACTGGCCGGTTAGAAAAAAAGAAAATGAAAATGAGAACCACTTTTATAATAGGTGAAAAAATTATGCAATGATATGTCGCAGTAGATCAATGTTATTTTAGTCAGAATTTATTTAACAAATAAGTTAATAAGTGCAATGCAACAGTGTAAACCAGTTTACTATATGTAACACTTTAAATGGGTTACCACCAACATAGCCAGCGGTTCGCATGAGACATATGGGATAGGTACTGCTTATCTAGATTGAAACACTGTTAATTTGTTGGACGGAATGGGATCACTTTATTTAATATGGTTCAACATACAGTTCATTTCACTGACACGTGGAAGTATTAAAGTTTCTTGAAATTAAGTTAAATACAATGACACACTCACTTGTTAAAGTATCACTTATACAATACTAAATGATACATTACGGAAATCCACTACAGACACGCTTAGAATCTCCAAGTTCTTGATCAATATGAGTGTCTGCCAGGTCAACACGTGGCGCCTGAACCAACAGCCCACGTATGCTCTGCTCCGATTATTCCATCCTTCCAATTTTATTTATAATATGGGATTATCGCCCATACTGCAGTGCCTGGCGTTTATTTATGGTTAAACTTGGAACCCTACAACAAATTCAATACTTTCTTTGTCAAAATGCACATGCACCATGTATGGTGTCTTCGCAAATTACATTACAATCTGTATACTCACGAAAGTCCGCCTGCTTTATTTATTTATACTTCCGGCTCCATATCACAAATTTAACGTGACAACTCATGTCGTCTTCGATATTTTGTTAAGTTTATTAAAACTTTATTCTAGATGTGGCGTGCTATCGCTAATCCACAAGAAAACGAAAAGAAAGCCATCTTTTCATGGACAAAACTTCTATCCCGTCGAATGTCAGAGGCATAGACAACAATCAGTTTTTTTGTTTTAATTAATAAAGAGAATTTTAATAGATTTATTTTGTTTCCTTATTTTTCTTTATCCAATATTATTTTATGTATGTTTTTTAAATAACTAATTTAATATTTATTTTGTTAATCTATATTTAACTACTGCGACACTAGCGACATCTTTGAAGTTATTTTTATACTACACTAACTCTTAATCGCCTAGATGGCGTTACGTGTAACAAATGTAATTTATCAATTTACTTGACTACACGAAATTTAAACGTGTTACAAGTTCAGTGCAATATATAGATCAACCGTATAGTTCAATCTCTGCATTTTGATTTCCCGCCATAGTTCTCTCCAGTTCCAGACCGATTTCATATATATTTCCCGACTTCTATACTTTTATCATCAAATCTATACATATAATAAAACAGTAAAAATATTTTGTCTGTACATTTAGTATTTTTGACTGAAATGGATAGAGGGACACTTGAAAAAAATAATAAAGCATAATTTTTTTTTGTAATTTCTTGTCTGACTGTCTTTCTGTCTGTCTGTCTGTCTGTCTGTCTGTATGTATGTACGCGTTTCACGCAAAACTACTGGACGTATTTGAATGAAACCGTTTTTGTTGTATAGCTGTTAAGCCTGGGCAACATATAGGCTATAATTATTTTGAAAACTGGAACACCTGATGAAGAACCTTAACAGAACTGCTAAACTATAAGAAATATGGAAATGGTACCTTTGCAAAATTTTATCAATCTGACGAGCATTTTCTGTTGACGTATAAAAATCGAAGATCAGGATCATCTGATGAAGAATTTCAAGAGACCAGCTACACTATTACATATATGGAAATGGCGCCTTAGCAAAAGTCGTTCAACCTGATGAGCATTTTCTGCTGACGTATAAAAATTGAAGATCTGGAACATCTGATGAAGAACTGCAAGAGACCAGCTACACTATAACATATATGGAAATGGCGCCTTGGTAAAAAGTCGTTCAACCTGATGAGCATTTTCTGCTGACGTATAAAAATTGAAGATCTGGAACATCTGATGAAAAGCTTCAAGAGACCAGCTACACTATAACATATATGGAAATGGCGCCTTAGCAAAAATCGTTCAACCTGATGAGCATTTTCTGCTGACGTATAAAAATTGAAGATCTGGAACATCTAATGAATAACTCCAAGAGACCACTACATGGAAATGGCGCCTCAGCAAAACTTGATTAATCTGATAAAAAATTTCTTTAGACGTATATGAATCGAAGATCCGAAATATCTAAAAACAGTTTGGATCACAAAAAGATTTTACATGTAAGCGAAACTCACGCAGGCGAAGCCGCGGGCAACAGCTAGTATATATTATAGCATCATCTCCTTGTGTGGTAGCTTGCTATAATATATTGTTAGCTGCCCCGAGTGTGGATTGACGGGAAAGCGATGACAGCGCTCTCTGGCGGTTGAATTTGAAGCGTGCGGACGTGTCGTTTCGTGCTCCCATTTTTTCCGAGTTTATTTTTGCCAATCAATTTATTTTCGCTATTTGCCAGTAATTGTTAATTGTTTTGATTTAAAAATAATTAAAATTGTTCTTATAGCCGTTCCACTTTAAAAAAATCAAACAACTTTGAGTAGCTAAAATCAGAAGTGGGATATTACTTCATACCCACATTTCTGTTGTGAATTCAAATTGATTGGCATTGAAAAGCGTTAAGTATTTAATTTGCGTTCGGTCAATAATGGGTAGAAAAAATAAGTCTCATAGTCGTAAGCGACATACTGGTGATTCGGATAAAAATTATTTAGGTATACGTGTGCGTAAAGATAGTGACCGAAAACGACGATCGCAGAGACGGACGCCCGGCGCTGAAGGGCTTGAGCGCGGGAGTCGCCGCCGCCTCGATTGCTCGCGACGTCGTCGTCGCAGCTCGCATTCCTATGACGGTAGTGTGAGCCGGTCCCGGAGCCGCTCGCCCAGGAGACGTTCTGCTGATGGCTGCGTTCGTCACTCGCGGTCCCGTTTGCATTATCGTGATACGCGACAGCGTCATGTATTGCGTAGCCGCGAAGTTCGTACCCCAGTTTTATCGCGGAGCGGTATCAAATCCTTAAATTCTATTGCGGCGCGATTAGAAGCGTTAGAGGATCGTTCGCGTGTTACGGAGTTGCCGGAGCTGTCTACGGGACGAGCAACGGAGCAGATCGTTGAAGCTATACACTCGTTAAGATCGGTGAGTTCTCGTAATTATTTCATTTCAAATTTTGATCCCAATCTTCACGATGTGGAGGTGTGGTTTCATGAAGTAGACAGGGAAAAAATCGCCAACCGATGGGATGATTATAAGTGCTTGTCATGTATTGGAAACTGTTTGAAAGGGGACGCTCAGGTCTGGTTAAATGAGTGGGTCTCGTCGGACCGCTCCTGGAGTAACTTTAAAAAGGATTTTAAACCCTTATGCGCTAAGAGTGTTGATGTTGCAACCATTTTGTATGAAGTTATGTGTACCGATTCAGACAGTTACCGTACATACGCAGAGTATGCGCGTAGGTCTCTGTTATGCTTGCGAATTGTGAAGGGCCTCAGCGATGAGCTCATAACGGCAATAATTATTCGGGGAATTAAAGATCCACACGTGAAAGCATCTGCCGCCAATGCTGCTTTACTACCAAACGGTATTGTCAACTTTTTAGCTACATTCGTAAAACCTAGAAAGAGCGTGGCGGTAGATGCTCACACCCATCGTAAAAATATATTGAGAAACGAGGGTAGTTCGAAACAATGCTTTAAGCGCTCTGCTGATATCAAGTGTTACAAATGTGGCGATACGGGACATAAACAAGCGGACTGTTCTAAAAAGGAATCGATCGATACTAGCGAAAAACCAAAACATGATGTACCCAATAAGCGTAAAAGTGTAATCACATGTATTTATTGTAAGAAACCCGGTCATGACGTTAACGAATGTTTTGCGAAACAACACACACACAAAATCGTACCAGCGTTAATTTTTGCTTGTCGCCTACAATCGCAAAGATATAATGGTTAGGTAGGCGTTATAGAGGGATTCCCGTTGATGTTTTTGTTTGTTTCCGTTATGTCACCCCAAGATTTTTGTTTTTGATATTCAGAGGTGCTATAGGCATGTCTTTGATATCCTCGTTGGTTTGACGTTACGCTTACTATAGAACTAATTAGGTACCTAGATTATATTTCGCTTAATTTACTTTTAGTATCAGATGTATGAATGTGTGAATGTTACCGTTATAATATGCACCGTTGTGCTGAATAGGGTTGGCGTTACCTACATACGTACGAAAATTCACAAACGTCACCGTCAACCCATGATACTGTTTTAAATGGAACGTTACTGACGAGAGTGACCCACTTTAGAGTCGTTGTAGGCATAAGCAAGCACGTCATGTGTTTCTCGTCCACATGTCCTGAATGAGTTGAAACTCGTTGTTCAGTACGTAATGTTGCTATTCGATGGTATATGACAGAGTTACGTCGTCTGTGTTAACATTCTGAGTACAAATGCAAAGTACTTAGCTGCATTATTAGGCCTGATGTTCCATGCTCATGATTAGGTGAAACATTATGTACGTACTGTACTGTAGAGGAAAACAACAAGAACAATTATTGGGCTGATGAGTTGCGGCAATTACAACTAATCTTTAAAAGCTATTCCCAAGTAGAAGATAACACAGACTTCTGTTCTGAACCTCCACGTCGGGCACGAGAAGACTGTGCCAGCGATAACGGTGTTCGTGAGAGATGGGGCTCAGGAGTCTTCTGTACAAAGTCGTAAGTCAAAAAGAGGGGTCATTAGATAAAGGACAGCCGAACGGTTGCTGCGAAATCAAAAGCAGCCGTATGCTAAAGTAAATGAGAACAAGCGTGCCCCACGTACGCTTCGGCGAAGGTGACATGGATTTTGTTATCAAGTATGTGCAGTCGAAAGGAAAATTAGATCCTGAGATGCGAGGACCATATGGAGTTCACAGGGTCCTGGCTAATGACCGCTGTGAGCTGAAGTTAATGGCTGGAGCTTACGGGAAGACGACGTACGCTGCCGATGTTCATGGTCCCTTGGAGAGGTAAACCTGCACTTCCTTTTGAAGGTGAGTGCCAAGTCTGGAGCAGTATGCCGAAATTCGTGCCTATGCTGACAGCCACCGGGAGGTAATGCTCAAATTTATAGCCTATGCCTACGGTGTGAAATCTTGGGCGGTATGCCGAAATTAGTGCCTATGCCGACGAGTCGCCGGGAGGTATGCTCAAATCATAGCCTATGCCTACGGTGGGAAATCTTGGGCGGTATGCCGAAATTAGTGCCTATGCCGACGAGTCGCTGGGTGGTACGCTGAAACTAACGCCTATGCCAACAGTGTTCCCTGCATGAATTGGTCGACCAATGTATTTGTGTTTTAGTTAGAAATAATTTTTGCTTATTGTGCATGTTCTCTGTGACTGTTTTGTTGTTTTGATGTTGGTCAAATCATTAATATTGATTCCAATTTTCAGATAATAAACAATGATGTGTTGGGCCTAGAAAGTGATGAGGACACAGCCCTTGAAATGCTGCCGGGCCCTTCTACCTTGTTGGGTCCATCTCAATTGCCTGACAATGACCTGCCCATGAAATCTAACACGGACCATGTTGAGGACAACAGGATGTCAGGAGAGGCCGTGTTAGCTGCCCCGAGTGTGGATTGACGGGAAAGCGATGACAGCGCTCTCTGGCGGTTGAATTTGAAGCGTGCGGACGTGTCGTTTCGTGCTCCCATTTTTTCCGAGTTTATTTTTGCCAATCAATTTATTTTCGCTATTTGCCAGTAATTGTTAATTGTTTTGATTTAAAAATAATTAAAATTGTTCTTATAGCCGTTCCACTTTTATTTTAAAAAAATCAAATAACTTTGAGTAGCTAAAAATATATTATAGTACGGTATATTAATATATATTGTTGCTAGGTGTTTGACGGGCTTTATTCTAAGATTAACTTATTCCTAGTATAGTATGGTGAAATGCAATTTGAGTTATCAGAGAGTAAATGTACCGTACAATTTTAGTACTAGTATAGTTATTCTCAGATAAGGATGATATTGGTGAAATCGCCCCTAAACATCATAAACACCTATGCTAGGATTGTTTCTAGTGTACCCGTTTGGTTGCGGAGGTAAGACAACAGTTGCTCTGTGTAAAAACCAGTAATATCGCAACAATCGTCAAGGTTAGGTAGCGACGAAGACCTCAAGCCCTTAAGCAATGCCGATGAGGACGCAACTGGGAATAAGCGCAGATGAAGAAAAGTTCTAAATAGTGGACAAGCCAAAGAGATATTGCAAGCCTGTATAATCTTTTTATGTGATTACTCGCTTTTAGGTGTAGGAAAACCTCATGCACCAGCACACCCAAACCAGCAAGTCATAGAATGGTTCTCACAGCTCCAGGTTGTAGGTACCTCTCTATGTTACTTCCATTATTGTTGGTTTTTTACAAATCAGTAGAGAATCGGGTTTGAAATTCACGGAAGCCCCTGGCAATGTGATAGGTACCTACAAACCTCAGAGGTGGTTTACTTGCATGACAGAAAGATCTCGGTTTCTATTTAGTGGGTTATGATTGTAACTCCGGTGAAGGAAAATATCGTGAGGAAACCTGTACTCTAGTTGATGTCAATGAGCTAGTATCACAGAATTAATATTAGTACTACGTACAGAAAGGAAACTCCCTGCCCCTCCCGCATTATGGCACCCCCCCGCTCCTTCCGCACTTCTCCCCCGTTCTTGTGTAACTGTGGGACGTTCGACTATGAAAACGCACACATTGACGTGTTACTGACGTGTTCACGGATATACAGTTTCATTTGTAGTAGTAGTAGGCATATTTGACGCGCCGTTTCTATGAAGCGCCCGCCCTGTGCTAGTATGTAAAATGGAGAAGGCAAACTACTCCATTAACTCCAAGTTAGTCGTTGTGTGTTTAAAGGGGTGATTGTAACTGATCGTTTCATATCGTAAATAGTTTTTAATAGTGTCAAAATGCTCTTACCTTGGAAAGTAGCTATGTATTCTTTAAGGTCCCACTGGTCTAGTAATTTAGAAACGTCTTCATCCATTTCGGTTGGCACACTTTTTATTTTAAGCAAAACGTAACAAATTTTTATACATACTTGATTTGAAACACAGAACAGTAGGAAAGATTGAAGTTGATTTTAAGTCGCCGCACAGCCTGGTTTCAAATCCAAATCCAACGGAAAATAAAAAAATATGGAAGGAATGAACGACGCAGACAGCGCGGCGGCGGGAGCTGCTTTTTGACGTTTGTGACAATGCGTTTCGTTTCTGCTGCGAAGCGCTTAGTTCGTTGCAGCATGTAAAAGGTGATCATGGCAAGATTATTTTTGTTGTAATAACAAATTAAGTGACTTGTAAATATGAAACGAAGTATATGTTACTACAAACATAAAATTAATATTACTTACTAGATTAGCTATTGCTGTATGTATAATGACTCCATTATATGGTTAATTATATTAGTTAAGTGCTACAAACGATAAAATTGTACTCAAAACAGAGTATTCAGCATCAAAAACAAGTTTAATGGTATCCACTACATAATGATAAATCGTATACAGTACCATAAGTAATCATATTATTCTGGTAATCCTCACACATTGACTCGTTGACCGAGCGAGCGCAGTGAGCGAAGCGTTTCAGTTTCGACTAGCCGAAAATTCTTTTGTCTGTCCGGATGTTCTCGCCTGCAGGTCGCATTTCTGCACCAATTCTCATGACATTTTGTGAGCGTTCGGTAGTTTTATAGAATTTTGTAGTCGAGCCAGTTTTTCGAAATTTAAAAAAAATGGCGGAAATATATAAAAAAACCTCATATCTCAGCTATTTAAAAAAAATTCAAAAATGTCACTAGACTTTTTTCTTATTCTCATAAAGACGCAACTTTTTTGTCTGAACAACATAGTGAAATTCAATAAAACCGCTATAAATTATTTGAAATTCTTATACAATAGTTCAAAAAATCAATAGATGACGCAGTAAAGCTCCTAATAGTCGCAAATTCGCTATTGCTATTTTTCATAAGTTTAAAAGAGTGACTTGATTTATTGATTAAAATGAGATGGTTCTTAAATATCATATGGCTTTTTTTGTCTTGCTTGGTTTTGAATTGTGTGTATTTACTTGGTTAATAGTATTGTTGTTATTGTGTCTCACAAAGCCAAAAAAAACTGCGCTCGCCAACCTGCCTGCCAAGCGTGGTGAGTATGGCAAATCCCCCCAAAATCTTGGGGGAGACCTTTATCCAGCAGTGGATATTTTGCGGTTGTAATGATGATGATGATAAAGTTTAAAACTAAAGGATGCGCATGCAACCGGTAAGCTACATAAAAATTAAAAAATAATATGTACTTGTTGACAATGTATGTGTACATATGTTTAATAATAATATCAGTTAATTGGTTTCGCTTGCTATTATCTAAGGATCCAAAAGTTTTATAATACTGGACAATACTATTGCCTCCAGGACTTGTTTGAAGTAGTGTTTGTAAATCAAAATCGGAAAATATTCTTGTAAGTATGATACGTGTACCACAACCTTCATCAGAAGGTGGTACACTACTACAATCATCTAGAGATGGTGGATGGACAATCAAGATAATATTATCTTGATTGTTCATGGAGGGATGGTCACTTATTGATTCTGTTGGAGCCTGTTTACATAATAATTTTTTTTAGTAATTACAAATAAAATAATAACATAAGACAGCTTTTCCTATCATTGAACATCCTATTATCCTACTAATATTATAAACACGAAAGTTTGTGAGGATATATATAAGTATGCTAGTATGTTTGTTGCTCTTTCACGCTAAAACTACTGAATGGATTTTAATGAAACTTTACAATAATATAGCTTATACATCAGAATTACACATAGGCTATGTATGTGTGTACCACGGCAAAGCCAGGGTGAACTGCTAGTGTTTCATGAAATTGTTGATGCTCTGCTCAACCCATAAGGGCTCTTACAGACGAGCGACACTCAGCGACAGTACCCCAGCGACAGCCCGCGACAGTAATCGGCGACGATCGCCAGCCGCGAGCTGGCGATGGTCGCCGACACGCCGCGTCGTGTCGGCGACAATCGGCGACATCAACGACTGCGTGATGACGTGTCGCAGCGCGCAGTCGTTGATGTGTAGTCTGAGAGAGCATGTACGTCTGTTTCTTATAAAAAATTCCGGACAAAAATATGGATTTGGAAGAATTACTTTTACTATTACTTTTACGCCGTCGATAACGAAAACGGAAAAATCGAAAATTGTGGGTGCACGATATATTAACATACAGAGAACAGCACAGTCAATTTGTAATTCTGTATCCATTGTTACTAAAAGACGAGAATAACTTCTTTAACTATTTTAGAATGTCAATTAGTTCATTTAACGAACTGACAGATATTTTAAGGGATTCAATAACTCGTCAGGATACAGTGATGCGAACTATATTTCAGCTGAAGAAAGGATTGCAATGACATTAAGGTAAGTAAGGTACTGCCTATTTTGAAAATATAGGAATATGACATTGTAAAGGCAAAGATAATTTATTATCATTTCAGTTCTGTTTTAATCATATAATCACAATTAGTTTCATTTCAATATTATTGAAGTGAAGATATAAAAACAATACAAAATAGTTTACGAAAATAATTGCGATACAAAAGATTCAGGTGAAAGTGCATTTTCACTCTCTGTTTGCGGAGGCATGCCACTTGAATTTGAGGTTCCTTCATTCGAATATGATGATAATTGACTCTCAGATCTTGTAATCGTTTGAGGAGGAGGAGGAGGTGGTGGAACCGTGGAGTAACCTTTGTTACTATTTTCGGAGCTAGATGGTGGATGTAAACCAGTGGAGTAATTGCTATTAACAGATGTATATCTGTAATTTCTTATAACTTGTATTATTTCCGCTTTTGCATCTAATTTGTAATCTTTAGAAATTGTTTTGAAATCACTTAGTAAAGACAAAAGAAATAATTTATCTTCATCTTCATGTTTCTCCGGTTGTTGTTCTTGATTGATTTTATCTTCTAAACGCTTAGATATTTTCAGTATTAATCTATCCTCTTCTTCCTTATTCAAGTTGCGCTTTCTTTGTGTTGTTGTCGATTTTATCGGTGTGTCTTCAGTTACTGTTCTTTCTGAAGTTGTGGAAGGCAATGAGACAGAAATACTTGAACTATTCGATCCCCTTTCCTCTAATATATTCTTCAAAAAAAGCATTTGTTCATAATAGGGGTACAGCCTAGGCGTCGACGCTGCAGAACCACTTTTTTTCTTCATATTTCTATGATTCCTCATAAAAGCGTCTTTTAAATTTTTCCACTTGGATTGCATCGTAAGACCTGAAAATAAAATTAACTTTTTTATTTACATTACAGGTTTTTAGCAACCGGTTGTTCTTTTGAAGATCTTCAATATTCATATAGATGTGGAATTTCTACTGTAAGTGAAATAATAAGAGAAGTTTGCCAAAAAGATCTGGACACTCATGAAAGATGCTAATATACCAGACCTAACTGAAGAGAGGTGGAAAAATTTCGCAAATGGTTTCAAATCCCGCTCTCATTTTCCTAACTGTCTTGGTGCAGTGGATGGAAAGCATATCAGAATTTTCAAACCGCGAAACAGTGGTTCATCTCATTATAATTACAAGAATTATTTTTCAATAATTCTTTTAGCAATTTGTGATAGTGATTACAATTTTACTTTTGTCGATATAGGTGCTTACGGAAGACATTCCGATTCTACCATTTTTGAAGAGTCACTTTTATACCAGAAACTACAAGATGGGACCTTAAACATTCCAGAACCGACACCAATTGCAAGTGATAATTGTGCATTACCCTATGTTTTTGTTGGAGATGAAGCGTTCAGTTTAACACGAAATTTGTTACGCCCATATCCAGGTAGAAACCTTACTCCGAAAAGAAGAGTATTCAATTAACACGCGCAAGAAGATTTATAGAATGCTCATTCGGCATATTAACCAACAAATGGCGAATGATTCATACTCCGATGAACTTATCCTTGGAATTCTCAAAGGATGTAGTAAAAGCATGTTGTGTGTTGCATAATTTCGTCAGAAACAGAGATGGGTATAAATTTCAAGATACTCTGGAGATCACTGGTTTGGATGACACTGATTTAATAGTTGAAAATGAGGAGATGTCTGCTATGAACATTAGAGAAAAATTTGCCAATTTTTTTATAAGTAATGAGGGTAGCATACCTTGGCAATCGAATTTTATATAAATAAACTAGAGATTGCGTGGTGCGCAAGATGTTTTTGTATCAGGTTTACCTTGCAGACTTTTTTTTCAGGGCAATATTTAACTGTTAATCAAAAATAGTCATATCTTTTTATATATATAAAAAAAATTGACCAGTAAAATAGTTCCCTCAAAATAGTCGACAGTCAGATAGAGCAGTCGACATTGAAAAATGTAACTTAAAATTTAGTTTTTTCGGGTGTATTTGTTGTTATTATTATTATTTACTACGTATACAATAAGTCGCGGTATAAATTAACTACAAAAATATAATTAAGCATATTTAATGAAATCATTTTAAAAAGGTGTTTACTTACTAAGCATAAAATCATTATTATTTTCTTTGTATCGTTAAAATATATACATAATTTGTCATTTATATTAATTGTCACAATATGTAAATATATTTCAAAACAAAATCTTTGTTCAATATTTTATAAAGGAAATACCTCAAAAAATAAAATTTTTAACTTCATTTCTTTACGGGCGACAAGAGTATTATGATACTCGTATCGTATCGCAACAGTGAGAACAGAACATTTCTGTCACTAAATCAGTGGTAATCGAGCTTTATACCTCTATAATATAATAATAAACAGTTTTACTTACCTTACCAATCAGATTTTTTTCTTCATTGCTTTTATTTTCAAAATCGGGTGTTATTTCTGCCACAACCTCCATCCATGCTCTGTTTTTAATTGTTTTATTACTGTATCCCTTGTCCTTATAATTCCATATACACTCATGCTTTTTTATCGTAGCAATTAATACATCAACATCACAAAAATCGTCTTTACTCATTTTGAAAAAGAAACTACGTGCGCTCTCTCAGAATACATATCGACGAGGGCGCGTTGCGACACGCCAGCGTCGCCAGCGATGGCCGCGACCTAAGTGCAGACCTAAATGTTTGTCTAATGACAAACATTTAGGTCCTGTAGACTTAAAAACTGTCAAAAATTAAGTCACTACAGTGTAAGTCAATACAATCAATATCTATCCAACACAATTTGTAAATCGATTGACCAGATTGCATTAGAGAGGTTAAATTTTAACTGTCTCTGTGGTCTAGTCACTAGACCACAGAGACAGTTAAAATTTAACCTCATTGCTGACTCGGACTCAAGTCGATTTCTGTACTTAGTTTTTATCATGACCAGGTGTGAAAATCCACTCTCACATAAGTATGTTGTAGCAAAGGGTAAAAGGAAATTCACCGCTTTGCGTGAGAGTTCGGAATACTCTGCCTGTCTAGCTGCCCAAAAATCTATCAAAGACATCGTTTTGAAATCAGCTTGAAGAGTTTCATCCGCGGACAATTCTATTAATGACTCCTGTTGCTTGATAGTCAAACTAGATATTATGCTCTCGTTCGTGACCGCAAACGGATTACGAATCCAGCCATCTTGAGCATGATCAATATCCGGAAAATACCTTTTCAGTTCGTCGGAGAGCTGAGAAAGATGCAGAACAATTTCAGCCTTCATTTCGGAATCCACGGATAAGGCGTTCGTCGTGATAAATTCATGCAAAAGAGGAAAACATTCAAAGATATTTGATCTCAAGCAGGTTTTCCAAAATTCTATTTTTTTTATAAGTGCGTTTATTTTGTCGAGCACAGTGAATACACTGCATGTGGATCCTTGCATAGAAGCATTCGTTTCATTGAGACAAGAAAAAATGTCAGCTAAATAAGTTACTCTTTTAAGCCATGTTTCATCTTCAAATCGGAATTTAAGGTTGAAGTCACTGTCTTTCAAAAATATATAGATTTCGTGACGAAGTTCAACAAACCGAGCTAACATCCTGCCTTTTGACAACCAGCGAACTTCACAGTGTAGCAGTAGTGAAACATGTTCACTACCCATGTCTCGGCATAATAATGTGAAAAGTCTTGAATTTAGCGGTCGCGCTTTTATGTAATTGATTATTTTGACGACCTCTGAAAGCGCTGTTTTTAAATCATCAGGTATTTTCTTGCTCGCCAATGCTTCTCTGTGCAACGCACAATGCACAGTTTTGACTTCAGGAGCGAGATTTTTAATCCTGGATATTAGTCCAGATATCCTTCCTGTCATGGCCTTTGCACCGTCAGTGGATATGCCAACGCACTTTGTCCAATCAATGCCATGTTTTTCAATAAAATCATTAATAGTGTTAAAAATATCTTCTCCTTTCGTAGTAGACTCCAAGGTCTTACAAAATAAAAAATCTTCTTCACATTTATTTTTATACACATATCTAATAAACCCAAGTAAATTCGGTAATCCACTAATATCTGTTGATTCATCAACTTGAATCGCGTAATAATTATTTTGTAATCGTTGCGCGAGTTGATGTTCAACATCATGTGCCATTTCATGAATGCGACGTGTAACTGTATCATTTGAAAGTGGTATTTTATCCAACAATTTCGAAAACTTATCTCCCAATACACAACTGACCATATCTTTAGCTGCTGGTAAAATCAACTCTTCAGCAATATTGTATGGCTTGCCGGTCTTTGCAATTTTATATGCCACAAGGAAAGACGCACGTAAATATTCAGAGTTAGTAGCCAAAACGGTTTTCATAGTCTTTTTCGAAGAATCCAACTCTTTATTTTTTCGAACAAAAAAATCTATAGGTTTGTCTACGTACTGCGGATGTTTTGTTTCCAAATGTCTTCGCAGCAATGATGGCTTCATCACGCTATTTGCGAGAACTTCTGAACATATTACACACTGTGGCTCTGGGTACTGAGATTCTTCTTTGCACGTAAATCCAATTTTCAGATAATCTTCGTCATATTTCCTTTTTTTTGTCGATGATGTTATTGGGTTTTCTTGTTCTCTCGATGTCGCAGGATTTTCGTTTAAAACTGAACTTTCAGCAGAAATAGACGCAATTGGCGTAAATGTACTTTGTGCAGGTTGCGAACTGGATGTATTACTTGGACATTTTCTGCGTAATGACCCAGTTTTTAACCACTCATCCATTTTGAAAACTAGC
This sequence comes from Ephestia elutella, assembly GCA_018467065.1. NCBI lineage: Eukaryota > Metazoa > Arthropoda > Insecta > Lepidoptera > Pyralidae > Ephestia > Ephestia elutella. The sequence continues at coordinate 7,665,620 of CM031577.1, forward strand.
TAACTGCGTGAATGTATTGAAAGTACTTTGTTTTTATTTTAATGTCAACGAAAAAAGCGCATATGCTCACACATTAAAGTAAAACAAATTAATCAAACACGGAGTACAGTGTAAGTACTCGTGACGGGCAGTGCGGGGGCCGGAGAGGGCGGCGTGGCGCGCGACTTGCGCGAGAGCGAGCGAGCTACGCTACGAATTCAATTCATTCAGTCAGTCGCGCGCGCGCCACCATGCGTGTCGGTCGTGCGCGTCTGCCAGTTATCAAGCCGCCATTACGTAAATCTTGTCGCGTACCCCTTGCCCTCGAATGGCGTACCCCTAGGGGTACGCGTACCCCTCTTTGAGAAACCCTGGTCTAGTGGATAGAGTATCAGGCCCTTGATCAACAGGTTGTGGGTTCATCCTTCAGACAACAATGGTGATATAAAAGACTATGTGCGACTTTTCTGTAGGTATAGCGCGTATGGCGAAGCGACGGGATTTCGCAAATATGGCAATTCCTTTAGTTTCCTTTTTCAGAGGGCGTGACTCCTAGCTGTATTTGATCCTTATTGGTTGACACATAGCTGTTTTTGATGCCAACATCGGTTTTGGAATTGAATTTCTATGGACTTTAGTTGCATTTGATACAAAAATGATGTTAACAAAGCATGCGTAACTAACTAAAGCAGATGGCGCCATAGCCAACTAATTTTTCGAATGTATGGCACTTTTATGTATATGCACAGTCATGTGCACAGTTATGTATATTATAAAAAAGTTGAGATGATGCGACCACCAGAGTGCGCTAATTGTATGTTGCTTCCCCAAGGCGCCGAGTGAGGTCTTTATTTCCGTATATAAAGTACTCTGTGTGGGGGCGGGGGGTGGGGCACAGTACCAGCGGGAGGCGGGACCGCTGGGAAATACTAGCCTTTTAGCCTACACATTTCAGATATGATGCGCGATATTCTTAGGTAGAATTTAAGTGTTATAAGCCTGGGATGTTTTATTTTCATTTTTACCATCGTGCGTCTGACGCGGTGCGCGGTTGCCACGTTGCCAACATGCGGTGTGCGTGCGAGTGCGACGCGATGTTGCCTTGCCGCTTCGTAAGAACGAGAGATAGGACGTAGGTAGTGGTTAGTAGCTGCCTGGAGCCGATGTCCAAGGCCCCCACCCCGCACGCAACTCTTTCGTTTACTACGCTTCTTAATTTAGTCTCAGATGGTCTGCTCCAGTGCCAGAAGAAGCCAGTGATGAAAACTGAGACAATAGCAACGAAATGTAAGTTAATTGATGAAAACTGAGACAATAGCAACGAAATGTAAGTTAATAGTATATTACGAAACAAATGTGCAAAGTTGGTCATTACTCACAAGAGGCCCATAATAAAGCCGAGTGTGCGTAATGACCAAATGCACACGTGTATCGTACGACGTTTTTCAACACACTTGTAAGTAAAAAAAAATAAAGTGGTCCTCCTAACATCTAATTATCGGAAAACGATTGCGCCCTTTTGTCATTTCTCCACTTTATAAAACATTCGTATGCCGCCAAATACTTACGTTTGATTTTGGAGGCAATAAACTATTATTTGCATTACGCGCCTAGTTAATGATTTCAGGTGGAGTTAAATTTACATATTCTTCCATACTAGTCGACATTTTATTAAATATTTAATATGCTAACCCGGCGAAAATAAATATAGTCTTGTTTTTTATTCGCGCGCCGCCGCCCGCCACCCCGCGCCGTGCGCAGGGAGCGCGCGGTGCACGCTACGGATGGTATATCGCCATACAGCCAGTGCTTGGCTGTATAAAAATCATTATCTTTGCTTATTTTGTGATGAGGTGATTTCTGGGGAGTCGAACCCCGACACTGTCTTCAACATAAAATCCCTGTTACCAGAAGGGTATGACAGGGTTTGATCGAGCCTAAGGGTGAATCTAGTGGGAGGATAAATATCAAACACGGATAGGGTTTAACAATTAGTTATTTATTGCAATATAACACAATATTTCCTTACGGCTACTTATGATAGGACACCTTATGAGCTAACACATGTTACAAGCACTAACTTAACTACCCCGGGTTTTAGCGGTATGGCCCGAACGCCCCCAGCGACAGGCTGCGTGGACCCTTGGCAAACGGGATGCACCTATAGAGGAGCAAAACGGAAACATGGCCCGGAAACCGCGCTGACGTTGGTTATCCTGGAGGAGGATAGCGGTAACACCACACGGGGTGTCGGAAACGGGTTGAACACGCATGGGATAGAATTAGGGTTACGGACCCACGGGTTCGGGGTTTAGGTGCGCGCGAGCTGCCGTGAAGCGGCGCTATACGGGCAATTACGGGTGTCCTCTTTCAGGACGGGGAACGAGTCCCTTATTGGGATCGCATTGATCAAAGGGTTAATAATCGTTATCTCTACGGGGTAGTGTTAGCGGGATGAATGGGGGTGAAGTGGCCTGCTATCGAATGCGAGGTAATCACACCGACCACAAACCACAACTAGAGGTGTACGGGCCATTACTTTAGGTACGTTGCGCCGCGTCAGCTAAATACGCCGCATTGTTATAAATTCATATTTTTCAAACTAGTTCGTAATCGATCATCAAGCGCATCGTACGTTCTCACTATCATTCACGTATCATACTTAGCATATCAAGTTTTTGGACAATATATTTTTTATTATTTTTTCTATCAAGACTATTTATCATTTCTATCACTCACAAGCAATAACCCGTACATAAAGCTGGTCCTTCGAGCCTTTCTAAAGGTGGGACAGTGTCGCGTGTTAAGTGAATTAGTGCCACGTGTCTTACCTATTGGATCACGTTGTGGACATCATCAGTTCTACTCCCGCGTGTGGAAGCAAGTTCGCACGCTATCAAGGCTGGTCTATCAAGGTACTGGTATCAGCAGCAGCATATCAAGAAACCACCAGGTATTTGCCTATTTTTTATCAATGTTACTCATCAACTTTACATCCTAATCATGGAAAATTTACTATCAAATCAGAAACTTACCATTGAAGCAATTGATCAATTATATGTTAATTTTAAAAAAGATGGTAAAGACAGGAAGTCAGTAGACTATATCAATCGCAAGGTAACTACTCTAGATGGCTATTGGCAGGAGTTTCATAATAATCATGTGCAATTATGTACTTATCCTGACAAATCTGACGAGTATTTTACTAATAACGTGTACGATCTTACTAAACAAAAATATGAAAACATACGGGCTAACATTCTAGCGTACAATCCTAAGACGGAAACAAGACCGTCGTCGCCGGTTATCAAACCCGCGACACCAATGGCTATATCATCATTTTCCCAAAAAACATCATCGCAGGGTACTAACAGCAAAACTGACGAATTACTCAAAAAGCAGGCGAGTAATTTTAGGGCATTACAAAGAACTTTATCAGGTATTAATTTAGATAACGTCAAGGAGAAATGGGAGTTTGAAGATTTACTTAGCTCACTGAAATCTCGGTGGTCGGCCATCGACAGCCTCCACTGGGAGATAGACAGTGAGACCCAGAGTTCTAATCAAGAATATGAACGTGCCTATTCATCTTATGAAGCATCTTACAATGATATCAAGAGGTCTATCAACAGCAAGTTATGGTCGGAGTCCCATCGCGAAAAAACCACACCAAAAATGGATGTACCAACGTTCCACGGCGACTATCATCAGTGGGTATCATTCAAAGATTTATTCACGGAGGTTATCCATCGAAATGCATCGTTATCAGGCGCACAGAAGATGCAGTTCTTAAAGGGTAAGGTTCGCGGTGAAGCAGAGAGACTCATTCAACATTTATCTATCTCTTCAGACAATTGTAAGACTTGTTGGGAGATATTAAATCATAGGTACAACAACAAGAAACTGATATTTTCTTCTTATCTCAACAATCTCATGAACATCCCTACGATGCAACAACCATCTATCAATCACATCAAACGTCTTCATGATACCACTATGGAGACACTTAACGCCGTAAAAAACCTTGGGGTAGACATCAGTACTTGGGACCCATTGTTAGTGTATCTTCTTTCACAAAAATTAGACACCGAGTCCTTGAAACAACCTCGAGAACTACCAACTATACAAGATTTTTTGGAATTCCTCGAGGCCAAATTTACTTCCATGGAGTCATCACGTAGGAAACAAGATTATTCTACAAACAAAGTTACATCAAGTCATCCCTCCAGGTATCAAAAAACCAATCATCAATCGTTTTCACCAAATAAACCCGCAGAGAGGACAAACAATCGTAGTCAATCAAAGTTCAAGTGTCCGCTCTGTAACTACGATCATGGTCTTTATTATTGTCAGAAATTCTTATCAATGTCTCCTCAATACAAAAAGAGCACCGTATCAAGACTGCAGCTTTGTCCTAACTGCCTATTCAACCACCATGGCAAAGCATGTACATCAGAGAAACGCTGTCGTGAGTGCCAGGCCGCACACAACACTATCTTACATGAAGCCTACACGCACCACAACAATGAACAGCAAGCATCTACATCTCGGGTAGCAAATCACACCAGCAAGTCAAACAACGAGTTGCAATAGGGCGACTCATCCGAGATACTGTTAGCAACCGCCATCGTACAAGTGCAGGCTGCTGACGGTACCTACATCAAACTGAGAGCTCTTCTAGATCAAGGCTCACAATCATCAATAATCAGTCTAAGGGCAGCACAGCTATTATCCCTTCCAATACGTAAATGTAAAGGTATTTTAGTAGGTATTGGAGCAAAAGAAAACAACTGCAAAGGTGCAACTAAAATTACTATGAAATCAACTAAAGGAGACTACACACTAAAAACAGATATTTTTATCATGAAAACTTTGATTAACAATTTACCTAGTTATACTATACCTAAACCTACATGGGAATTTCTCAATAACATTGAATTAGCAGATCCAGAGTTTTATGTTAGCCGACCCGTTGACCTTCTGTTGGGAGCAGAGGTCTACTCTCACATCCTTATGAACGGCATTTGTAGAACAGACGAAGAGCTTTGTGCTGCTTTTCTATGACGTTTTCGGTCCTTTTTAAGACGTTATACTCAGACTCGACTACAGATGTTTGATTTCGTATAAGTGAGAGTAAATGATCTTCATTATTTCTCATTGATAAGATGTCTGCTGTATATTGTTCTGCGAATCGCTCGTCAAGTACGCCGAACAGACTGTGAGCGAGATACCCGATCCCGTTGATAAGGCCGCGCTTGGTGCGGCGCGAGCTCGACTGCTGACTGTGTAACAGGTGGTGATAGTAGTCTAACTCGGAGTACTCATGTTGCAACTGCATTGTTATCACTTCACAATGTGAATATTTTAAGTTGAGGCACAATTTATTTAGATATTTTAAATACTTATCACAAGCGCTATTAGCTTGCCAATAAGGACCCATGTCATAGTATGTGACGACCTTCCATTCGTCCCTGATTAATTGCATGCTTGATATCTTGTCGAAATATAAACCTTGATCATTTTTCAGTGCCGTAACGTTGAGTGTTGCTTGCGTAGTTGTAAAGATGCTTAAAAATGATAGAAGTAAAATAACGAAGGAAGAGAAGTGACTATAAATGGGTTTTGGTTTTTCCCGAATCTTTGGGGGTTGTTGTTCAGCTTCTCTTTCTGGTGTATTCTGATGAACTGGCAAAATCGTTAATTTTACTATGGGACGTTTTAGGAACCCATTTTTGGTTTTCACGGTGACGACACGTACATAGTTGTCCTTGCCGGGGTGCAACTCTACTACCCTACCCATAATCCACTTGCCTGGGGGTAAGTTGTCATCGTGAATAAGAACTACGACATTTATGTTGATGTTATTTTGAGGACGCCTCCACTTGGATCTTGATGATAGTTCTGATAGATATTCGGCGCGCCACCGTTTCCATATATCATGATATATTTTTTGAGTAAGATACCATCTTGTTCGCATATCTCGCTCGGTGTTTAATAGAGTTAAAACGGGGCCGCTCGCTAAAAAGTGGGATGGTGTTAAGTAATCCAGATCATCTGGATCTTCCGTGAGCGGACAAAGAGGCCTGGAGTTTAGACAGGCCTCCAACTGTGATAGTATGGTGGAGAACTCCTCGTAAGTAAGGCGTTGCTCGCCAACCACTCTCTTGAGGTGGTACTTCAAGCTCTTCACAGCCGCTTCAAAAAGCCCATTTGATGAAGGCCAGCTTGGAGCATTGAAGTGAAAATCTATGTTCATGTTAGTAATTTCCTGCACTAATTCCTGATTATCAGCGCTAATTACTGATTGGAGAGCTTCATACTCTTGCTGTATGACCCTGCTAGCTCCCACGAAGTTTGAGCCGTTGTCACAAAATATATGTTGAGGTGTTCCTCTCCGAGCCGCCATACGTTTTAATGCCGCCAAGAATGATGCAGTAGTTAAATCGGACACGAGCTCTAGATGAATGGCCTTTGTTGCCATGCAGACGAACACTGCTACGTAACCCTTTGTGCAATGTACTCCTCTACCCTTGCTTGATTTTACAAATATGTGTCCTGTGAAGTCCACACCGGTGTTGGAAAAGGGGCGTGAGGAATTTGTTCGTGCATACGGTAAGTCTCCCATTAGCTGAGAAAGTTTTTTGGTGTCGTAACGTCTACACTTTACGCAAGCCCTAAGATGTTTTTTGGTGGCCCTGTTGCCCCCGATTATCCAATACTGTTGTCGGATAAATGATAATGTTACGCGCACACCGCACAGTAGGACGACCAGTATGGAAATACGTTCAAAAATGATAAAACCTAAACTATTAAAGATAGGTTTATGATTTTTACATATGTTGATGAATATGCGTAGTTCTACGAATTATGACCCGAAAACTCAAATTAAACCCGGCCAAGTTCTTGTCGGACACTAGCAACCAATGTTCCTTATATGAGCGTTATTTGGTTAGGTTCACAAGAAGATTATGAGCACATGTGCAAATAATATACAAGCTCATATTTTTCTAAAGTAATATATTTAAACAAAAAAATATGTAAATAGCATAATTATTAAAATTACTCTGAATTTGAAGTCACGTTAATTTGTGGATTATCTGAAGAACCCAAAGGGTACTGATGTGGATCCAGAATACGTATGATATTTTCACGGACCTGTAAAAAGGTTTGACATAGGAAATGATATCATTTCTTTACCTATAATATTTTATTGTTGCCAAATAAGGATCTGACGTTATCAACAAAGCATTCAATAAATTCTTATTAGTGTTAACTCTAGAATTTGGCCTTCCACAAGCCAAGACAGACCTACAAGTGGTGTTCTTTGGGTCTCCAAATACTGTTTGAATCGCTACGGAATGATAAAATTACCCTCTAGCCATTTTTTGTTTTTATTAAACATTCGAATGCGTGTATAACTAGAATCTTGCTATTTGTGGCGAAAACTTAAGACACAATATTCTTACACTGCTTTAGGCAGCTTCAAATATAGCCACAACAGTCGTGTAGCATCAAGCACTCTTTTAAATAGTTCATCACTGCAATAATTTTATTTTTCTTAGTGCTCTTCAACCATATCTTAAACAAGTCCATTATTTTTACGTAGGGGGCTGTACCTGAAATAAGCCAATATTGATGAAGGTGGCAGATTGGGGCAGAATGTCTCTATGGATTCTATATCTGGAGGGGTTTGACTACATGATGTAGTCATTTACAGAACTCAAATGTGCTCACATTTTTTTAAAAGTCAAATTGAATTTTTAAATTAGGTCAACATATTATGGTTTCCAATTATTATGTGTATAGGTGAATATATTACAAAATAAGTCAATCTGTTTATGCACATACCTTGTCCAACATCTGCTATTGCTAATAAAATTAACAGTTTATAATAAATACAAGTAATTTTTCTCAAAACTGGATTAAAACAAACAATAAATTTATCTGATAATCAGTGCAGCAATATCTTTGCGCAGCTTTGCGGCGTTCAATATAATTTTGTTGAAGGTAAATTTACAAAAATTTGTTTGAATAGTATGCTTTGGAATGTCCTTAACACATTCCAATATTTTTTTGTACAATATTGGGTAAGTCAATTTTTTATTTTTGAGTACTGGCCGTCCTACTGTGCACCGCCGTGAAATGTGAGACTGTGAGCGCTATCGATGATAAGCTCGGTAAGTCGACTCGAATGGGGAATAATGATGGGATGTTTCATATCTAAGGATATCTGAGCGTTCCTTAGCCTACCACCTACGCGAAGAAGGCCATCTTGATCTAAGAACGGATGTAAATTCAACAACTTGCTCTTTGAACTCACACAGTTATGCTTTTTCAGGTCCTTGATTTCCTGACTGAAATGTTCTTATTGTATATACTTGATAATTGATAATTTGGCACTCTTGATCTCTTGTAATGTTAGATAAGTAGGTTTAGATGACATTTTTCTAAAATAAATAAAACGACGCACCCATGCTAGTACGCGTACCAATTTGTTGAATGAGCTGTACTTGTTAATGATACTATGTATGATGTCATCGTCTTTATGTTCGTGAACAGCTGTGTTGGTTTGCTTTTTCGTCTGTATCTCTTCATTTGTTTCAAATATAACTTGCTGGGGTTGATCTTGATAGGATGGTAACCATTTTGGTCCTTGAAACCAGAGGGAATGGTTATATAATTGAGTTGCAGTTAGGCCCCTGCTGGCACAATCTGCCTGGTTTTCTTGAGACTTGACGTAACGCCAGCATCTCTTGGGCATGATTTCGGTCACTTGCTTGACTCTGTTCGCCACGAAAGATTTCTACTTGTTTGGATCTCCCGATAGCCATCCCAACACTGCCGTCGAATCAGTTCACCCATACTCCTCAATCTGATAATCTTTTAAACATTGTTTTACTTTATTCATTAATGTTGCAAGTAAAACCGCGCCACATAACTCTAATCGCGGCAACGATATTTTCTTGCTGACCGGTGCAAGCCTTGTTTTGCCTACAACCAGAACCACTGTTGCTTGATCTCCACGAACTATTTTGCAATATATAACGCATCCATATGCTTTTATTGAGGCATCACAAAATCCGTGCAATTCTATTTTATCGTTTTCTTTTGTAGTTAACCATCTAGGAATTTTGATTTTGTTAATGTTAGATATATCGTCTTTAAGAATAATCCACTGCTTGATAATTTCGTCTGGAAGTATGTCATCCCAGCTGCTATCGGATAACCATACTTTTTGGAAAAGTAATTTTAGTTTTAATGTTAAGGGAGAAATCCACCCTAGCGGATCGAACAACTTTGATATCTCAGATAATAAAGTCCGCTTAGTAGGTTTTTCGATTGCTGTTTGGATTTTCGATTCAAAGGTGAAGGTGTCTTCCACTGGATTCCATCGCAATCCTAGCGTTTTTGTGGAATTCGCTTCCCGGAAATCGAAACTTGCTTTGTCTGATTGATTGTCTAATAACTGAGGTACGTTAGAAGCCCATTTTCGAAGATTGAATCCGCCTGATTTCAATAGTTTAGTGATGTCAGCTTTTAACTGTATTGATGACGAAAGAGAGTGATTGCCGTGAATTAAATCGTCCATATATAGACATTCCTCCAGGACCTTGATAGCATCACTTGATGTGTAGTTCTGCTTTTCATCACTCGCCAGCTGTTTGAGTGTCATCATAGCCAAAAATGGAGCGGCCTTGACGCCGAAGCTCACTGTACTTAACTGATAATCCTGTAAAGGTTTGTTGCTATCGTCACGCCAAACGATTTTCTGGAATTGTTGATCATCCTCACTTAACCATATTTGACAAAACATTTTTTGAATGTCCGCTGTGTATGCGAACCGATATTGACGCCATTTTAAAATTAAACTCTGGAGATCCTGCTGTAAATTTGGACCCCTATACATGATGTCATTTAAACTAAGTCCGGATGATGATGGTGATGATGCATTATAGACCACGCGTAAAGAAGTGGTCAAGGACTCAGCGCGATGTACCCCGTGATGAGGTAAGTAGTAGTTCGGTGTCTTGTTACCGTTCGCCGGCGCCGGTTTCATGTATCCAGCGGCTAAGTATTCTTGCATAAATAATTTATAATCAGTTTCAAATTTGTTATTCTTAGTAAATTTCCGTTCTAATTGTAGAAATTGCGCAACGGCCTTTTGTTTTGATGTACCTAACTCGTGTATTAAGTCCGACTTAAGGGGAAGTTTCACTTGATAAGATCCGTCCTCTCGTCGAATAGTAGTTTCTTTGTAGAAGTCGATACAGTGTTGATCTTCTGCTGATAATGTTGATGATGATGATATGTCCTCAATCTCCCAGAACTTTTGAATGTTTTCGGTATCATGGAGAATAACATTGCATTGCAGCTGTCTCGTGTTTACATTTCCGCTTAAGATCCAACCAAACCGCGTCTGTTGTGCGATTGGGGATCTTTCGTCTGTTCTACAAATGCCGTTCATAAGGATGTGAGAGTAGACCTCTGCTCCCAACAGAAGGTCAACTACTATATTGCTATTATTGTTCCAAACTGCTATATTTTTGTAACGGTTATACTGCTATTGCTGTATTTTCATAACCTATTATGTTAACTGCTCTTGCTATAACTGCTGTAACGCCTAGTCGCCTACCTCGTGTGTGTCTCTGTTCCATTAAATAAAGGCGACGCGCTTGCGCTCTTGTTTCTTGTTTTGAAAATTGGGATTCATGTAGGTACCATGAAACGCTAAATTTACAAAAAAAAAATTATTAAAAAAAATAAAAAATAAAATTTAAGTCTTTAAACGAATTTAAATGAATTTTTGTTTGTTTCCATTTAGAAACATTAAATTTTTTACTTTTGAAGAAGTCAATCTTGTTCTTCGGTCGGATATAATATAACCCGCTTTTGAAAATAGCAATGCTAGTAGTAAATCGCGGTCCAGATTCCGCGATCGCGGCTGTCGTGATTTCGCGATCGCAGCTCGTGCGATGAATATAGCAGTTAGCAAAATATAGCAATAGCAGACTACAGTGTTATTTGAATAGCAGTGCTATTCGTTATATTTTTATAACGAGTTATATTAAATGCTGTCTGCTATAACGAACACCTCTTGCCACAACTCCCGAATTCCAAGGTGGGAACCACCCCTATCGAACGCGAGAGAATCGCGCCGACCAGGGTGTTTAATAGGGAATGAAAGAGGGTGAAGTGACCTGCTATAGAACGCGAGAGAATCGCGCCGACCACACGCCACAACCCCCAAATTCAAGGGTAGGAAATATGTTAGCGGGACGTAGGGGTTAAATGACCCACTCGAATGCGAGAGAATCACACCGACCATGGGCCACTGGGAGAGGGAGAACTGCTTGCGCAGCGAGCACTTGGGAACGAGTGCTGAAGTTCCTTTTTTTTTATTTTTTTATCGAAGCCTACTTGCAGTTGGTCGCTTCGTCGACCTTTACTGCTTCACCGGAGGAAATATGGCGACAGCCTCGAGGGCCATACAGCCGAAACAGTAACAGCACAAAGGGCTCCCAGGTGGGAACGAACCTCGGCTTTGGGCGTTGCTCACAAAGCGGCAGAGCGGTATATTGCTCAATTTGCCTGAAGGGCCTGAGGGGAAAAACGTCCTGGTGCCGCCGGGCGGTACCGTGTGAACGTTGAAGCGGTCCTACTACTTCGCATTCGATTCCGGCGAGTGCGGTGTCTGTTTGAATTACCCTAAGCCCTACTATTACCTCTAGGGTGATCGGAAGGAGGATTAGCAACCGTAATGGGGTCGTCTGGATCGGTAAGGATTGAAGTTCCTATGGCCGGCTCGTCTGATATAGGGCCGCGTCGCGTCGGTTGCGACCGGTTAGAACTGGTTTCGGCCAGCGGTCGGTGGGGCGGCTCGCCTGTCGCTGTGTGCGTTGCGTGCGGCCGCATCTGTGTGCCTGTGACGTACCGGCCCGATGTGGGTAGGTGGGTAAGGCCGAGAATTTTCCCACTTAGTAACATTGAGTAACGTAGATACTTCTATGTTACGGTAACGTAGAAGTAACACGAAAGTAACGAGTAAAGTATGTAAGGCCGATTTCATACTGCAGTCCTTTTTGATGTAATACTTTATGCCTTATGATATACATGGATAAGAAGAAAATATAAAACCAAATCTTTTGTCAAATTATGTCTTTTATTTAGATTAAGTGCCTAACTAAGTACGAAATGAAACTAGTCTTATACAAGTTGAATTTTAATTCGTTTAGGACCCGTTGCCCAGTGATTCTATCAAAGAAACTGAACAATTTATCTCAAGGAACATGGGTCAAAATTTGAAGAAAAAAAAAATGACTTTCCATACTTGATGAGATCACGTGATCAGGCGATTTGTATGGGAGGTAAAAAAATAAATTTCATATTTCGACACATGTTCCTTGGGAAAAGTTGTTCAGTTTAATTAATAGAATCACTGGACAACGGGTCCTAAACGAATTAAAATTCAACTTGTATAAAAACTAAGTAATCTAAATCACAACATTTTTATTGTTCCTTTAAAACTTCTAGTAGTAAATTACACAGAAAATAATTAAATTTATTTTTCATAAGAAACTAAGAAAACAGAAAAACAATAGTAATTCTTCTTCTAAAACTTTTAGCAATAAAATACACAGAAAACAAAAAAAAACAGTCTTTTATCAATACTAAGGAAATAAAAACACAACATTTTTATTGTTCTTCCAAATCTTTCAGTAGTAAAGTACACATAAAATTGTTAAATTTGTTTTTCTTAAAAAACTAAGCAAACAAAAAAAAACGATAGTAATTTTTCTTCTAAAACTTTTAGCAATAAAATATACAGAAAACAAAAAAAAAAAACAGTCTTTTATCAAAACTAAGTAAATAAAACACAACATTGTTATTGTTCCTCCAAATCTTTCAGTAGTAAAGTACACAGAAAATTATTAAATTTGTTTTTCATAAAAAAACTAAGCATACAAAAAACGAGAGTAATTCTTCTTCTAAAACTACTAGCAATAAAATATATTGAAAAAAAAAACCAGCCTTATCATAACATAATAAGTAAACAAAAAATAATATTTTACCGCTACGCTGGGCGGACAGCTAGTAGGTACTTAAAACGTAGCGATGGAAGGCTATAAGTAATAAAAAAACATAATGCTTTAAGTAAAAAACACGATATCGTCATCATTTTGTAAATTTTTGAAACTGTCTCTCGTTGAATTAAATTAATTTTTTTCACGATAGATATTGCGGGCACAATATCAATATCTAACTTTCTTTGTACTAAGAACTTCACAGAATTATTTGCATCCTTAACAGTTTTCAAAAATTTTACTTTATAATTATTTTCGTCATTTTTTAATTCTATGTTCTTAACAAATCCAATGTAAAATTTCCATGTTTTTTTTTTTTTCAAAATATCTAACAATCACACTATCGTTTATGTTCAAATCAAAGTCAGTTCCCTCAATTTCTTCACTCTTTATCATATTTATCATATCTTTTCCTTGTTTTTGATCACCCTGCACGCTTATTTCACTCTCTTCGTTATCCTTTCTTCCGTTCGTCGTTTTTTTCCTTTTTCTTGATCATTCTGATCACTTTCTTCGCTTTATTTTATATTTCCTCTCTTTTCTCGATAAGTATGTCCATTTCCTGTACAATTAATTACCTTTCTTTCTTTTTCTCTACCACAACGCTCAGTTTTTGCACTTTTTATTTCTTTTCTGTCTCGTTCTTCTTGAACATTCTGCACATTTTCTTTATTCTCAAATGTTATTTCTTCTTGACTATTTTGCTTATTTTCTTTGCTATTTAATACTTTTCTTTCGTCATCTTGATCATTTTGCTGAGTTCCTGCCTTCCGTTCATTTCTTTCAATCGCATTCGCCATCTTCCCTCCTCTTTCTTCTTTAGTGTCTATGATTTTTCTTTCTACTTTTTTATCAACTGTCGAGTCCTTGTGACTTTCTTTTTCCACTTTATTTCCAATTTCATATTTCTTGTTTAAATTAGTTGTGTTTGTATCAATGTTGTTGTTTTTCACTAAACCTTTTTTGTCTGTTGTTTTAAACATTTGTGCCTCTATTATATCTTTATCTGCAGTATCAAATCGCATTTTATCGTTTTCATATTCTTTCTCAATTTGGTCTTCTATTTCTAAAGTCTTTGTAATATCTTCTTTGGTATGATTTTCATTTCCCTTGTTAGCATCTCCTTTTTTATTATCAGTCTTCATTTGATCGCTATCTTTGTTTTTTATTTCCATTAAGGTGTCCTCTTTCTTAAATATATAGCTGTCTCTTAAATCACTACTTACAGTATTTTCGGGAATGTTTCTAATTTGTGACAATATTGTCACATTATCCTTCTTATCATCTATAGTTTTACGAAATCGTTTTTGTAGGAACTATTCATTTTCACAAAGTATTCTCCTTTTCTTGTCTTGTTTAGTTTTAGTGTCACCATTGGCTTTTTTCAAAATAATTTCGGATAACAACGGAACTGTCTTGTTTGGGTTAATTTTCGTCAATATACCGGTTCTTTCGTTAAGTGCATTGTGCACTGTGCCTGGATCGTTGTCATTATCTAGGCTCATTGCTTCATTAGTGTCATCATCGGCTTTTTTCAACATAGTTTCGGTTAACAACGTCACTGTCTTATTTGGATTAATTTTTATCAGTATGCCAGTTTTTTCGTTCAGTGCATTACGCACAGTGGCCGGGCCGTTGTTATTATCTATGCTCATTGCATCATCGGAAGATAAAACCGTATCGTCACTGTCCGCATATACAATATCATTTTCGCTATCATTTTCTTCAGTCGATGAACTGATACGCCTTTGCTTCGCTTTCTTGTTTTTCTGTGATCTTCTGACGTTCCTTCTTTTTGACGTGAAACGTCTTTAAAATCAGCGCCATACGGGTACCATGCCAGGATTTCAGACCGTAACGAAATGGGATATATCGTCACACCTTAATAACTTTAAAACTATTAGTCTTAGAAACATGAATCTAGTATCATTATTTAGCTTATATAGTCAGTTTGGTGTTAAGACCTTGAGATGAGGTTGGAGCCCTACGGAAGGGGCGGGGGGAGCCGCCGCGTAAAATTACGAAAAACGCCGTTTTGAAAATTTCAATTTAGTATTATTCACGACTCATTAGTGATAGAGCGATGATTCTTTTGTTTACTTATAGATATTATTGAGAACTATTGATTAAATTAAAAATAAAAGTAATTTGAATAATATTTGTACTTCAAAATAACCAAAAATAATTAAAAAAAAATAAAAAATTACGTTTTGAGCCACAGCCCGAGCAAAACCCAGGATGAAATATAAGTCACCCCTATCATCGAAAAGAGGAGGTTCTAGGCTACACACTGGTATACTAATATCCAATATCGGTCGAGCGAAGCAGATTTGGCAGCGTTTTAACACTATCAAGACGAAACGGAATTTACTTCTCTTTCAGGGAAAGTAACCTTAATCCTGAAGACATCAAATTTTTATTTAAAGAAACATTCCTTTATTTAAAAAATCAATCAATTAAAAGATCAAATCTTTCTAACAAACATTATAAATTAAATTAAAGGAAAATGAGGAAAACTAAACCTAATAGTAGTTACAAATCCCTGTTGTCATCGCAGAGAGAGAGTCATAATAGGCCACGCATTAGCACCCCAATGTCTGGCACCGAACGAGCGAGGCGGTTTCAGGAGCGCCTCAGAGCTGCTGCTATTGTCGCTGATTCCTCGAGTACTTCAGCTATATTATTGCTGTACCTATGGACAGTGCAGATACTGGCACGGTTAGTACGCTTAGACATGATTATTATGTACTATTATGAAATATATGCTCTATTAAAATTGGAAACACGTCTAGTTGGCTTGGTCGTGTAGTCAATAGATCTATAGAGATCAGTACCATTTGACCAACCCAATTAGACAACCGGCATATCTACACAGACACTAGACGAATGCAGGTCGTTGCCTGGCTTGGTGTTATAATAATTTATATATATTGGCCAGCCTTTGCACAGGTGAAAATGTTATATTTATTTAAATCTTTGATATAGGTACACTTTACTGAAGAAGTTTCCAACCTAAAATTGAAAACCGCATGAAAATCCGTTCAACTAATATACACAAAATAATATTAAATTATATAAGTACCTTATTATGTAGGTACCTAATCCTTCCTCATGAATCACTTTGTCTATTAATGAAAACTGCATGAAATGCGTTCAGTAGTTTTTGAGTTTATCGGGAAGACTCGAAGCCGCGGGGACTTATCTATTTATTTATTATTTTTTTATTTAATAGCCATCAAGTACTGGGCAAATGCCTCTCTCCTTCCAAGACTCTCGATTGGAACTTTTTATTTAATTACTATTTACTATATGAGGAATAGATCATCCGTCTGGTGCTCGCGCTGGTGCGAGCACCAGACGGATGATCAGTCCACTTATGCTGGGACCATTTCACCTAATTCCCCGAGACCCGTATAGGGTTTTGAGTTACCTAGTAACTTGCGTTGGTGGCGACCCACTGAATCTACCTGTTACTTTGCAGAATTTTAATAACTGCCCTATTGTAATGTCGCTAAGATCATTTTCAGATAGGGGTCTGAGCCCACTTTCCTTTTCTTCCAGGCTGGGACAGATAGGATCTCTTTGCTTAATCGCTGTCACCTGACAGTGATTAAGCAAAGAGACTGCCAACTGAATAGACACCTGTCTACCTCACCTGGCAGTGTCCTGTGATGATTCTAATGTTATTCCCACTCAATTTAAGTAGGTGTTTTGATTTCTTTTGGTCTGCTGCTTTGATGAAGATTTTAAGATTGTTTTAAACTTCTAGTTCTTCTCCATCTTCTTTGGATTCAACTTTCATTCTATGCTTGATGACGCCTTTCGTTATCCCATAAGCTATGGGAAGTCTGGATTCAGGTCCCACGAAAGTTTCATCAGCTCCTTTCCTAGAAAGTTCGTCTGCTCTTTCGATTGGAACTTACATAGTATTATAATATTATGTTCTTAATTATAAAGTGACGGTAACCGCGCCGCTAGGAGACAGCATCGATAACATCCTCCTGAAGATCCGATTTGAATCACACTGAAATTATTGTGGCAACGAGATAGATTTGTGTTTATTATTTATTCGTTGTTTTAGAGGGGGTCCCATGGCTTAACAAACTCAACAACAAACAACTTCAAACTTGAACAACATCGACTCCGCGAGCATTGCTACCGAAGATGTATTTATTGCAATGGACGTAACAGATGAAGATATACATACAACCCATACAAATGTGGAATCCGTTTAGTGAACTGGGGAACTTGAACAGTAGTCGAAGTGATGTTATGCAAAATCATTGGCGATGGCGGATAATCGCTTCAAAACTATATTCGAAGAAAATCCGTTTGGGTTATCTTGCAGTGTTTGTGATCGACTTTGGTTCGAGAGAGATTTAAAGAAAGTAAAAGACCACAACATTTATTTCCTTAATACAAAATTTCCCGGTGAACATCACCATCTTTATTGTATCATCTTGAGTATATACAAGAATATCACAAATAAATTATCACATCAAACCAAAAACAGCCTTATCCACATGCAATTTATTTTAAGTGTTATGTTTTCAAGTTACATGTTTGTATAGAATACAAGGTGTATGTTTGTATAGAATAAATCGAAATAAAATATTAAGAACGTAGACCATTTTGTTTTCTTTCAATCTAATCTTTAAAAGCGACTCGCTGACATAGACGTTTCACGTTAAAACCAACGGCCGTGTCCACCGACACAGCCCCACCCAATTTTTTTTTATCTATCTTTTGTTTATTTGGCTCTCCTTCGTTTAAAAAGCTATGAAGCACTGGTGAGTGACATTCACAGTCACCTCTGGGATCTCCACAGAAACAGCTGAGATCTCTGTGCTTGAGTTGGAACTTCTCTTTTGTTATAAGCTGGTGAATTTTCATGGTTTGTGGCAGAGGTCTAAGTTTAGTGTGTATAGGCTGGCTAATAATTGACGGAATGTAAAAAATGTTTATACTGGTGTTTTCCTTTTCCATCAGAATCTCCAAAGGCTGTTTTAGCATTAGGGATGTCTGTCCCTCGAGCAATGTTATCGTCTAACGTACGTTTGACGACTCCCCCTATGCCATCCGCAGCACCCTTCCCGTGAGCGGCCTCAAAGAATGACCAAGTTCCGTAACTAAACCCGTATTCGTAGATTTTTTAATAAAAAAAGTAGAAATTATTTTTTTGTCGATATTGCCATCAGAGAAGAAGTGCAGGGTGGAGATGTTTGGATGATTAATTTTAATATGTTTCAAAACGGGATCTAGGTGTGTCCATATTGCTTCTGGGTTGTGTTCGTTATCAGGGGAAATAGAACAAAAAGAAATGGGTTTTTGCTCTCCTTTTATGTAAATCACTCCCGTGTGTAAAGTAATTTGCTCTTTTATAAAGTGCATTGCCTGTATTTCTTTATGATATTTGCAAGTGAAATTCTCTGAGAAATGAATATGGATACATGCCTCATCATTTTTTAAATTATTAATGCAGTCTTTGTATTTCTTGTACTGGTAGTAAAAATTGTAAATATGGGTTTTATTTTTTTTTATTTCTGAATTAAATGCTTCGATCAACTCTTTTACAGTCCCCTCTTTTCTAATTTTCACCATTTTTAAAATTTTTTTTTGCTCTCCTTGCTTTCTATACTCGTACTCTTTTAACATCCAAGTAAACCAACTTGTTTCGTCGGATAATTTGTCATTGTTAACACATAATTTCTTTTCGACGCACTCGTCACACTTATTATACATGCAATCTTTTGAGGTGCAGTCGCAAACAAAATCTGCTACTACTTCATTAAGGTTGTTCGATTTCAAAATATTTAAAATCTTAAGTTTATCGACCATAAATTGCATGTTGGAATGTTTCATGCAAGCACAGCTTTCACAATCTTTGACTTTAGGAGAAAGCACATAAAACGGACGATATTTTTTAAAAGTGCTGTAACTAATTAGGCCCTCTTCCGAAATAAACTTTTTGTGTAGTGTGAGGGCGAGTGGTAGGGCGCCCGCCTGTGGATGCAAAATCCCAGGTTCGAATCCTGCCCCGGCTACATGAGTTTGTATACCAATTTGACTCATGTTGGTTTTCATCGACCACCACTTGCTTCCGGTGAAGGAAAACATCGTGAGGAAACCTGCACTCTGGTTGATGATTATCAGCTAGTGTGTGAAATGGAGAAGGCAATGGCAAACCACTCCATTAAAATTGCCAAGAGATTCGTTGTGTGTGTTTCATTCCATATAATGACCACGACCCTCAGTCATGAGGAAATACGACTAAAGAGAGAGAAACAAAGTTTATCCAGTAAATATCTCTTCTGGCGCTTAACTTTTTTAAATGTCCTGTATTCCTTTTTACCTGCAGTAGCGCGGCTAACGTCATCTTTATTGAAAAACCTTTCAATTTTGTTTTTTAACAAACTGCTTTTAACTTTCTGGTCACTATATTTCTTTATGAAAACGGTACAACGAAGTTTTAAATGCCAAATAAGTTATTTACCATATTTTCTGCTTATATAAATTCAATAAATATATTTTTCGTCTTCTATAAAAACTATCGACCGAAAATCAAAATATGTAATTTTTATTTGAAAATTTATTTGGTAACAAGAATTTTATTTTCTAGAAGTATTAATGATAGAAATAACTTCTTCCAAATTATTATTTACACAGATTTTCAATAACTTTTATTTTATTAACAGTAATTTTGTACATGCAGGATTAATATATTATAATAAATAACACTTATTTAAGTAACAATAATATAAGTAACAATAATTTTATTTTCTAGAAGTGTTAACAATAGAGGTAACTTCTTCTAAATTATGATTTATACAAATTTTAAATAACTTCAATTTTATTAACAGTAATTGTGTACATGCAGAATTAATATATAACAATATTCAAATTAATTTTGAAATTTCTTTCAAGTATTTTATTTCACTAAGATTTTCTTTAATTTCTATTAATTTTTTTAATTTTTCATCTTTAATGATATACTTTCTTCTTTTTTTTTCAGGCGGTGATCCGCATAACATCTTTTCTATCTCTGATTCCTTTATTATTGTCTCTTTTATAAGTTCTTTTATAAGGTGATAAAATCCGGGAGATTTTTTTATCTATTATTTGGTAATGTGATGATGCCAAGCTTCCGCTGAATTTTGAGTTCGTGGCAATTTTAATGAATTTATCAACTCGCAGCTCTAAAATTCCGAAAATATATCTTGCGGGCGCGCTGCAAATGCCACTAACATAATTTTCTTCAAACCTACTGGGCAAAACAACGCTATTATAAGACTCATATTGTTATAACTCTCAAACAAAAAATCCTACCAGGGTGATTTTTTGTTACATGTTTCCTTACGATTAATAAAAGCTTGATTTTAAAAATCACCAATAAATAACAATCCGAAATGGATTTTTTAATGAGTTGTAATTTTTATACTTTAAAAACATCCTGTACAAAAACAAAAATCCAGCAATGGTGACTTTTATATATTATTCGTATACGATTGTAATGAACCATATCCTCAATTTTTATAAGGGTGACTACAACAGTTTTTTTTAATTCTACAGTCGAGAAAATTGTATATTCGTACGTAATGTGAATTATTCAATCTTAATTTTAAAAAACGACTCATGTTTATGAACCCGATTTCGTGTAATTAAATAAAAACCATATTGACATTTATAACGTTAAAAATACATTTTATGACTAGAAAGCCTTATTATAAACCGGCCAACTTTTATTTACAGGTAAATGAAGTCTTATTAATTAATTGTGAACAGTAATCTCTATTGTAAACTATTTT
Organism: Ephestia elutella; assembly: GCA_018467065.1. NCBI lineage: Eukaryota > Metazoa > Arthropoda > Insecta > Lepidoptera > Pyralidae > Ephestia > Ephestia elutella. The sequence goes on from CM031577.1 coordinate 7,686,486, forward strand.
GTTTACGAGCAATTCAGTATAGTTTATGTACCCCTCCCATTTCATATCGGATCATCAAAATTCTTTTTTTTTATATAAGGATGTCTAAAAACATCAAAATAATGTTAAGTATAAGAATCATGGTTGTAGGAATTTGTCGGTAAAAAAAATTTAAATGCCCCGCCTAATGTTATATGTATAGCAAAGTATAAAAATGTGACGTAAAAAATGTAGTTATATATTTACCTTTGAAACTGACGAGTAGTTTATTAAAATATATAGGAATCTCGTTCTGAGGCAAAAAACTCAGAGCTAAAAGACATTTTACATCTGTTTTAAACTTTATATCACTTGCATATCTTTGTGTGTTGTGTGTGTTGTGTTTAAACCTACTTATTAAAACAAAAACCTTGTGACAGAGCGCTATAGGTAGGTTCAGGTTGCGGCGGGGTGGCCCTTGGGCCACCCCAAGCCGCACAACATGACAAACACACAAATAGAACATAACTACAAAGTATATACTCTGTATATATAAACATTTTGGATTTCAAAATTATGATTTAAATTATTTGGTATTTGTCATGTTGTATTTTAATAATAGGGAAAAATAATTTTTAGGTTAAATAATTATTTTCTTTATGAAACATATAGAAATAGTATCATCGGTTTAACGTTAGGTTGCAATACAAAGCATATACCTTTCAAAAATATAACAATCTAAAATCGGAATTTCAACCAGATGGAGATTTCGGTCAAATGAGAATATTGAAAATAAAAAAATTACGAAACGTTTTTGGTATTTTCAAATTCGTAACTAAAGAATTCTAGTTTGTGATAGGTAACCAATTCGAGCTTAATTTAAAACAAAAACACACGCCACGCATTGCTTCTCCACTTATACATAATTTTATTTGGAACAAGTGTAATAAAAGCTGTTATTTTACCTTTGAAATCGTCCAAATTCACTTTAAAAAAACTCCGACCACAACACATGCAGTGCACACATTTGACTTCACATACCACAAAATGGCGTCTTTTTTTTTAAATTATTCGCATAGATACTTAGTTTTGCCAGTGTCAATACAAAATAGTACCACAAAAGATTAACATTGTTTATAGGGGAAATTGTGGTAACATACAAAATTGTAACGTAGAAGCGAAAATACGGGGACAAACATTTAAATTGCGATAAAGTCATGAAATCTATTTATTCCAAAAGAACGAAACTACTAATAAATTGCTAAGTTTAAGTTTATTTCAGTCAGTTCTTGTGAATTTGTCATTCAATAGAAAAAAATACAAATTTGTAGTTCCAAATATTTGGATGCATGAAAAAGACAGCAAGTTTTTTTGTAAAATTAGGGGTAATGGACGAATCGAACTCACTGTAGTTATTAAACTTTAAGGGGTATTTCAACTTTGATATAAAAATATATAATTTAGAGTCCTAAGAAACACAATAAGAGTTCATCAATTGAATATTACTAGTTAGTTTTTTTTTATATGCTGTCAAAAAATGGGACAATTTTTACTTTCGAAAAGTGGGAAAATTCTCGGCCTTCTTACTTCTATCGAGGACACTTTTCCGCAATTAGGCCTCCAGTTTGGGCCCTTTTTGCGTGAGGAGGATGGGCCGGAACTTCATTCGAGCCAGCCCAGCTCCTTTAGGAAGCGAAGAACCGCCGATGGTGTACGGCAGGCTTCGCTCATGGTCCGGTCTCAATTCTCGGCCTTACCCAGGTACGTTACATTCCCCCCGGTGTCGGAGGATTTTACCTGTGGGAAAATCACCTATTAAATTACACGGATATATATTTCTCCTTAAACTCATTCTCTAACTTTCTTTCCCCTGAAGAAGTTATGGATCTCCTTGTGTCAGCCTATATGACAATGAATCTGAAAGTGTGTGTAGACACGACTAGGTCTGAGTTTTTTTTTCCATATTTAGTACATTTATGTTTGCATTTTTCTATTACCTTAAAGGAGATTCCCCACTGTGCATATGCATACTATAAAGTTATTAAAATTTTCGGATTAAATTATAATTAATGGACTATTTAAAAAAACGGTAAATTATTATAACCAAAAGGTGTTAAACAAAGTATTTTACTTAATCAATTTCTAAAAGTACTGTACCTACTATTTACAAATATACTTCACTTTCTACTGTAGGTATATACCTCTTATCTTTTAATAACTTTATCTTTCAACTAGTACAAACAAATAAAATATTCTAATCTAAATATTAATTTTCTGAAATGGTTTCCCCATAATAATTTGTGTATACAAAAAAAAATCATCGATTACGGTATTACATTAGGTATTTGAGGTCATCATTGCCTATAATAGGTTAATTTTTCACTAAAAGCAAAAAAATATCTGAATATAATCTTTAATTTTTTTATTACAAACAACGTGAACATTCCACTTGTAGTACCTTGCGTATCCGCTAGATGGTGCTATGTGTTCCATTTTACGTTATTTCTAGGTAAATCTAAGACCTAGGTTTTGTCAAAATTATGTCGTACAATAGTCATTAATCTATTGACGACAATTTTCTAACTACGTTAGTGTTGCAAGAATTTAATTTGTAAACATGGTTATGCCTTATTTCAAACATATTCCAATTTAAATTGTATCATTTAAATGATTCTTAAACCATGTTAGTTGAGACGCTCGGCATGGTAAACATTTCACGGCTACCCACTATTATTCTATACCGCAGTGTCTCAAGACTAAAGTCTTTGACCAGTGTGTGTTGCCAGTAATGACATACGGAACAGAGACGTGGTCGCTTACTATGGGCCTCATAAGAAAGCTCAAGGTCACCCAAAGGGCGATGGAGCGCGCTATGCTCGGAGTTTCCCTGCGTGATCGAATCAGAAATGAGGAGATCCGTAGGAGAACTAAAGTAACCGATATAGCCCGCAAAATCGCGAAACTTAAGTGCCAGTGGGCGGGGCACATAGCTCGCAGAACAGATAGCCGTTGGGGCAGAAAAGTTCTCGAGTGGCGACCACGAACCGGAAAACGTAGTGTTGGCAGACCTCCCACTCGGTGGACCGACGACCTGGTGAAGGTCGCGGGATGCGCATGGATGCGGGCAGCGCAGGACAGGTCGTTGTGGAAGTCCTTGGGGGAGGCCTTTGTCCAGCAGTGGACATCTTTCGGCTGAGAGAGAGAGAGAGAGTACGGAGCCTCGGGGCGTTATACTTATAATTTAACTTCGGTTTCGGATTTTATTTATCGTAAATATTGTTTCTGTGTTTTTTGGAAACAAAATTTATTTTGCGTATAGGACAGAGCCTCGGTTTGTAATGATCATACTTTAACACTATGGTTTCGGTTTATCGGAAATATTGTTTCTGTGTTTCTTAGAAACATAATTTATTTTGCGGATAGGACAGAGCCTCGGGTTGTAATGATCATACTTTAACTCAGGTTTCGGTATTTTATTTATCGGAAATATTGTTTCTGTGTTTCTTAGAAACATAATCTATTTTACGGATAGGACAGGGCCTCGGGTTACGGAGTTTTCGGAACACAATATTTATTTAGGCGAAGCCACGATTTGTGAAAAAAGAATATATGTACCTATATATTTTTCGGTTTTGGTTTTGTTACGGTATAGGTAGAATCTCGGGTATTGAATGTATTAATGTTATTATTTAATTTAATTTATTATTTATTTATTTGTGTAATTATTAATTATTTGTTTATATTTTGCTATTATGTCTCTCTAAAGAGATATTCTTCTGAGACATCGGGTTAAATTAATTTCTTATCCTTTGTGCAAAATCGCGATTTGGCCACATACGGTTAAGTACGGCGGTGACTATCTTAAAAAAAAATGTTTTAAGTACTAAATATATGTAAACGAACTGCTCTTTCTGGGGAACGTATATTTGTAGGCGGACTACCCCTTTGTGGTGCCCCCCGTTCCTCCTTCTTCCTCTCCTCTTCTTTTTCGCGCGGTCGCCCTCCTGTTCTGGTGGTACCTCGTGGGTTTGGGGTACCTCCGGCGGTTCTTGGTACTGCGGCGGTGGTTGCCTTATTGCGGCACAATGTTTTTCGGTAGGGGTTGGTGGGACTTTTGGTCTGGTCTTCTTTCGTACCGTCGGGTCGTCTACCACCTCTGTGGTCCCTTCCGGTCCCCGCAGAATACCCCGCTTTGCCCCCATAGTTGGCCGTGGGCCGCTCGGTAGTATCAGTATGTCCTTTGGGTTGTTAACCTCAAATGTCGCCCATTCCGCCATTATCACTTCGGTAGTTTATCCTTGACTAATGACCGTCGTTACAGGCCTCGCGTTTTTATAACCTGTTCGCACAATTTTGTGCAGCGGGTAGTTAATTATTCGGTGTTGTATTTTTGAATCTAACTTATATCCGTTTGTTTGTGCTATCTTTTTCAAATAGTCTTGATAAATTACAAGTTACGTGAATCCATGGAATGGCCATGGCGGACTTATCCCATCAAGGGATATATTCATTTACTTTTATTTTTAGTTTGCGTTATATTCTAGTTTGTAGGTTTTGTATGATCAATCGCTGATCACCATATAGTTGTAAGTTCTATTGTACTATTCAGTGTTTTTAAAAACCTCCGCCGACGTCTAGTTGACGTATCTAACGTATGTATATTTGTGTTTATTTTGGTAAATAAACGGTCGTCGGGGGGGGGGGGGGGGGGGTCATCTTATGATTCGAACAAAGCCTATATACTTAGTCGCAACAAAGCTGCCTATGCGCTCGCAACTATGTCGAAACAATTAGGTGATCAGCCTGCAATGGCCTTACCAAACTAGAACAACAACACAAAGTCGTTGCCTCCGCCGGAAATAGAACCCGCTACCTTCGCACTGTAAGCCGAATGTAACCACTACACCACGGAGGTAGTTATCTATACATATTATAAAATCGTAGGAAAGTCAAAACTGTACATTGAATCTTTTTTAAAAAGAATACTTGGGTCGTGATCTACAATCGATATCGAAGCCAAAAATATTGTTCTTAGAATTTTTGTCTGTTTGTAGTATGTATGTCCGGGATAAACTCAAAAAGTACTGCTAAAGGCTAAACGTGGCGTATAGGTCTTTAAATCCTTGGCCTCTGTCTACCCCATTAGAGTTCATTGAAAGTACCACATTTTTAGGAATAACATTAGATTCTAAACTACAATGGGGTGCTCACATTTCTAATTTGTCTAAAAAACTGAGCTCCGCGGCTTATGCTGTAAGACGAATCAGACAACTGACGGATGTGGCAACTGCTAGGTTGGTTTATTTTAGTTATTTCCATAGCCTAATGTCGTATGGCCTATTACTTTGGGGAGCAGCTGCCGACATACAAACAATTTTTATACTTCAAAAAAGAGCTATTCGTTTTATTTACAGATTAAGAAAAAGAGATTCACTCAGAGATTTCTTCAAAGATATAGATATTTTAACCTTACTAACCAATATATTTTTGATAACATTATGCATGTTAGGAAAAATATTTCGTCTTTCAAAAAAGTTTGTGATGTCACAGATATATCCCTGCGAAACAAACATAACTTGTACGTTCCAGGGCACAGACTGGCTAGGGTTAGGAAATCATTTGTGGGAAACTGTATACGCTATTATAATAAAATACCAAAATCTGTCCTTGATATGCCTGACAAGAAATTTAAACATTATATTAAGGAGACACTTTGTAAGAAGGCATATTATACGACGGATGATTATGTAAAAAATGCGTGGCCCGAGCCTGGTACAGTGACCTCCTAAGACTGTCATATTACTCTCTAGGTACATTGTGTACTTTTACTTTTACAATGACATTTTATTAATTTATAATTTTTATTAATTTGTAAATTTGACATTTAATATATATATATATATATATTCAATGTATATTCGTCCACATATCTCTCTCTCTCTCAGCCTAAAGACGTCCACTGCTGGACAAAGGCCTCCCCCAAGGATTTTATCCATGGGGGGTTTTGCCATAATCGCCACGCTTGGCAGGCGGGTTGGCGATCGCAGTGTGATGGCATAGTACGCGGAAAGATGCTGATGATGATCGTCCACATATACAGTTATTTAATTGTAAGACATATGTTGTAAAGTGACGTCTTTGGAGAAAATGCAGCAGTGGAGTTTGTTGCGCCGCCTCTTCTCCACTTACGCTTTGGAGGCGGTGGTAAACTTAGCTTTAAGTAATTTTTTTGACGTCAACTAACTAAAAAACAAGAAAGTGACGATTCGAAATCGTCACTTTCTTGTTTTTTAGTTAGTTGACGTGGCTCGGGCCACGCATTTTTTACATAATCATCCGTCGTATAATATGCCTTCTTACAAAGTGTCTCCTTAATATAATGTTTAAATTTCTTGTCAGGCATATCAAGGACAGATTTTGGTATTTTATTATAATAGCGTATACAGTTTCCCACAAATGATTTCCTAACCCTAGCCAGTCTGTGCCCTGGAACGTACAAGTTATGTTTGTTTCGCAGGGATATATCTGTGACATCACAAACTTTTTTGAAAGACGAAATATTTTTCCTAACATGCATAATGTTATCAAAAATATATTGGTTAGTAAGGTTAAAATATCTATATCTTTGAAGAAATCTCTGAGTGAATCTCTTTTTCTTAATCTGTAAATAAAACGAATAGCTCTTTTTTGAAGTATAAAAATTGTTTGTATGTCGGCAGCTGCTCCCCAAAGTAATAGGCCATACGACATTAGGCTATGGAAATAACTAAAATAAACCAACCTAGCAGTTGCCACATCCGTCAGTTGTCTGATTCGTCTTACAGCATAAGCCGCGGAGCTCAGTTTTTTAGACAAATTAGAAATGTGAGCACCCCATTGTAGTTTAGAATCTAATGTTATTCCTAAAAATGTGGTACTTTCAATGAACTCTAATGGGGTAGACAGAGGCCAAGGATTTAAAGACCTATACGCCACGTTTAGCCTTTAGCAGTACTTTTTGAGTTTATCCCGGACATACATACTACAAACAGACAAAAATTCTAAGAACAATATTTTTGGCTTCGATATCGATTGTAGATCACGACCCAAGTATTCTTTTTAAAAAAGATTCAATGTACAGTTTTGACTTTCCTACGATTTTATAATATGTATAGATAACTACCTCCGTGGTGTAGTGGTTACATTCGGCTTACAGTGCGAAGGTAGCGGGTTCTATTTCCGGCGGAGGCAACGACTTTGTGTTGTTGTTCTAGTTTGGTAAGGCCATTGCAGGCTGATCACCTAATTGTTTCGACATAGTTGCGAGCGCATAGGCAGCTTTGTTGCGACTAAGTATATAGGCTTTGTTCGAATCATAAGATGACCCCCCCCCGACGACCGTTTATTTACCAAAATAAACACAAATATACATACGTTAGATACGTCAACTAGACGTCGGCGGAGGTTTTTAAAAACACTGAATAGTACAATAGAACTTACAACTATATGGTGATCAGCGATTGATCATGAAGAGAGAAGAAGAGCGGGCTCACAGCACGATCGTGTGGCACGGCTTCAGCGTTCGAGTGTAGAATCTCGACCGGGGTCCCAACACGTTCCCAGGCTGCTTGGCTTGCGGGTGGCTTCGAGTCAGCAGTTTCAGAAGTTGTGTCATGACTTCTTCGTATCGTTTCGCAATATGTGGCAATCCGTGGGAACCATAGGTATATGGGAAAGGCTAATAGCACGTAACACCTCCCCCTCTGGCAGAGCAACTATTTGCCAATTTTTAAGGCAAATGTTGCGGCCTTTCTTTCCTCCAGGGATAGGTCCGACGAAGAGGTAGCAGGATCGCGTGCTTCCGACAGCTTGTACTTTCGACGCCGCACAAAGTAGAGTATGATGAGTGCACCTGCACTTAATAGCATGAGTCCATAGACAGGTACAGTTGTATGATAAATACTGGAAAACGTAAATGAATCTGGTTCAACCTTAGGTTGCATCATAATTTGAGTTTGAATATTATGTAACTTGTTCAAATCTATCGTAGTTAGATTGTATAGTGGCTGAAGTTTCTCAGACTGTGTTCGAACATGGGGTACTGACATTAGTTCAACAGCATATCCTCTCAGCTTGTTATCTATGTTAGCAATAGTGAATTCTGAGGTGTCAATCTTGCAATTCTGAGGGATTGTCACAAAGTAACTGCCCGTTAATATACGTTGTTCCACCTGTTCACAGGACAACTGAACCTTGGTACTATTTGGAAATGATAAAATATAATGTTGACTATCCAGTTCTACTAGAGCGTCCTTGGTGAGCGCAACTGTAGTAGGCATGCACTTCGAAAGAGCCCCTTGGCGGTACAGTAAGTCGTAGACACAGTCAAATTGGGTGCGCGTTTGGCGACTCATCTTCTCTTCACAGACATACCATGTGTCAGACTTCGGGCATTCTGCCTCCATGTATACAAATTCCTTAGAGTTAATTGCTATGTAAGGAAAAGGAGGAAGGATAACCTGGGAATGACGGTTAGGGACTGGGCATAGCCTATATAAATCATATGAAAGGGGAGACATTATTGGAAACCTGAGAACTAACACTAATGTATTATCTACGTAATACGATCCTAGACGGATAAGATCGTAATAATATCGAACTTCAATATCTAATAGCTTATCCTGACCATATAAAGATCTCAATTTGCTTAACATGCTAACAAGTTCCTTACTAGTTAAAATAGAATGGTGCATAACACTGGAATGCGATAGCGCTAATATATCTCCTAACCTAAATATTTCTAATGATAAATCTTGTACATTTTCGTTAATTATTCCGAAAATATGAGACACTTGCATAAAAAGCAGCATAGAATTGACATTAGTACTGAAATTTGATAGTGATAGTACATATTTCTCCAATTTTTCCTGATTTTGACTTAAATTGCTCAAAATTTGATTTTGTTGTAAAATCATTTCTTTGTGTAAACTAATATGCTTGTTCAAATTAACAGCGATCTCTTGGTCATTTTTATGCAGTATTTTCAATGCGTCTTCGAAACGTACGGCATCGTTATGATCAAGGTTACCGGTAATACTCTTAATAAATGTACCTAGGGGTCGATAAGACCGCGTTTGGCCCGTTTCGGTTCAAACGTTTCGAGCTGTAAAGATATTTTATCTAGACGAGTAAACAAGTGCAATATCTGATGTTTAAAATAAGTAAAAGTTTTGTTAGGTACTTTGTTAACTATGTCAGTTAGTTGAACTTTTAGTGAGTTAATCGTGTCCTGTATTTGTGCTAAGTCAATTTGTTGGAGAAAGGTGTGGTCATGTGATACTAATTTAGTTTGTCCCAATTTGAATGGTAAAATTCCAGGTCCATTTGATAAGTCGTCAAGTCGTATGGTCCTTGCTGGTAGATGGTCGAGCTGGGCTAGGGCCAGGGTCGATGTTAATAGAAGGATCCTGCAACAATGAGCTGGGTTTAGTTTTTCTAGTCCGTTTTACTCTAGCTTTGGCGACTAAACCACGTTTTCGCGATGTATATATGTGAATAGGTAAATTAGTAACCACCTGGTCACTAGTATAGCGAGGGGCCAATTTTTGCCTGTCAGCAGCCGGGTTCTTAATAAAAATCTCCTGGCCTTCATTATATTGTCTTACAGCTTCGCGGTCAAGGTTACGCCTCGACATTATCGCTTCACGGGAGCACTGTGCTGAGTCATGGATAAGGTCATATACTGTTTTCATCCTATGACGATGGTCATTTAAATATTGTTGCATTAATCGTTCTGTCAAATCTAAGTCTGTTGGGTCTCTGGGGTCAAAGTGTCCGTTAATTAAGTCATAAGGGCGACATTTGGTTAAACTGTGGGTCGAACTATTATAGGCTATAAGTGCGTAAGGGACAAGGCTTGGTGCGGGCTCATTTTTGTGTTGTAGTTTAAGTAAACGCAGGTGTTCAAGCAGAGTGCTATGGAAACGTTCTATCATTCCATTCTCATTTGGTGCATATGGAGCTGTAGTATGATGCTTTATTTTATGTAATTTAAGAAATTCAGCAACAATTTGGTTACTGAACTCTGTCCCGTTGTCGGTCACAAGAGTTAAGGGAAACCCGTGGTGGGTGCTAAAGTAGGTGAGTGTTTTAACTATGTTGGGAGCTGTGCAATCCGGAATGCGGTATGCTTGCGCATATTTAGAAAAAGAGTCAATTATAGTTAGATATTTTTCTTGTTCTATTGTAAGAATATCTGCGTGCATGATTTGAAAAGGTTTTGAAGGGGGAGGAACGATCTGAAATTCCTGTCGCACTGGGTCACGGGCATATTTAGCACGATTACATATTATACAGCTATTAATAAAAAGTTGTATGCTGTCTTTCTGTTTTGGCCAGTAGTATCTCTGAGATAACGACAGATAAGTTTCATTTATTCCTCTGTGGTTAGTTTTTCCGGTATGATATTTCGAAATTATGTCTTGCTGGTTCAAATAGTCAGGAATGTTAACTAGTTCTCTTTTCACCAGGGTGAGTTTCAGTGCAGAGTTTTTGAATGTCCTTTGTAAAATAGGGACAATAGTGTACATTTTATCTAAAGGTTCTACAAGGATGGCCGTATGTAATTTAGGGTCGATATGTTTTTTAACGATGGAAATAATATCTTGCTCTAGGTTGGTTTCGGATATCGCTACAACGGTTTTTCTGTATGATTCGAAAGGGTTAGTAGTTTTGGGTTTACCTTGTATCGATGTACCGGTAATTTTAATTATAAGTTGTCGTTTAAATTTATTCAGTGGGTCTTCGGTAATAGGTATGTCTAATACAGGGTGTTCATGAGACGTATGTATGGTTGCGTTACAAGTCAAGTGTTGGTCATTTAGGTCATTGTCTATTATGTCATGTTGAACGAAGGGAGGGCTGACGGAGGGAAGATCGAAAGAGAGAGGGTTGACAGATGGAGGGCTGCAAACGGGTCTAAGGGAAGGCGCCGTGTCAGTAGATAATTGGCTGATGATAGGTCTGTCATCAGGTGCGGTAATCGTAGAGTCCAAAGAGGGTGTAGTTGCGACACTATCACTGGAGCTTAAACTGATAACTTCTTCATTGTGTATCTCTACGCGAGACAGAGCGTCTGCGTTTGTGTTGCTTTTACCTTTCTTGTAGATAATGGTATAGTCGTATTCGGATAATTTAAGTCTCCACCGTGTGAGGCGAGAATTCGGCTCTTTCAAATTCATAAGCCATTGCAAGGGCTTATGGTCTGTAATAATTTTAAATTTGCGTCCAAAAATGTACGGCTTGAAGTATTTGACCGCCCAAACTATTGCGAGCAGTTCTTTCTCAATAGTTGAGTAATTAAGTTCGCTACAATTTAATGTGCGTGATGCGTACGCAATGGGTCTATCGGAACCTATTGTGCCTTGTGACAGAATGGCACCAAGAGCAACATTGGACGCGTCAGTGGTCAAAATAAAGTCTTTAGTAAAGTCAGGGTACTGTAATATGGGGTCGTTTACTAAAAGTGTCTTGCAGTGTTCGAAGCATCGTATGTAGTCATCTGTAAGGTTAATTTTTGCACCTTTCTTCAAGCAAACTGTTAAAGGTTTGGTCAAACGTGCAAAGTCGGGAATGAAACGTCTATAATACCCTAATAGTCCGAGGAAGCCTTTTATTTGTTTGGGTGTTTTGGGGATGGGATATTTCAAAATTGCCTTAATTTTGTCAGGGTTAGGTTTTATTCCGTCAGGGGTTATTACGTGCCCTAGATAAGCCGTTTCGTGTTGTAAAAATTCTGATTTGTCGAGTTGAACTTTAAAATTTGATTCCCGGAGTCTGTCAAAAATTTTGCGTAAGTTAACGATGTGTTCCTGAAGGGAAGTGGAGAAGACAAGGATGTCATCCTGGTAAACCACACAAATGACATGTTGGAGCCCTCGGAGTACATTGTCCATGACCCTTTGGAACGTGCAAGGACTGTTCTTAAGGCCCATAGGCATGCGGAGGAACTCATAGTGACCATTGCCATCGGCTACACTAAATCCAGTCTTGTGGATGTCCCTGGGGTCCATCTCTACTTGATAAAATCCACTTGTCAAGTCTAAAGTCGTAAAGTATTGACATTTCCCTAACTTGTCAAGTATGTCAGTGATGTTGGGTATAGGATAACGGTCGTCAATAGTTTTTTCGTTAAGTTTCCGAAAGTCTACAACTAACCTCCACTTAGTTCTACCAGAGGCGTCAGCTTTTTTGGGTACAATCCATATTGGGGCACTCCAAGCTGAAGTTGAAGGCTTAATAATACCCTGATCGAGCATTTTCTCGACCTGAGTTTTAACCTCTTGTCTGTGAATGTAAGGGTATCTATAAGTTTTGCTGTGTACTGGGACTTCGTCAGTAGTTAAAATGCGGTGTTTAATTTTGTTCGTAAATGTAAGTTTTTCGCCCTCTAAATAAAAAATATCTGAGTATTCCCTGATTAAATGAAGTAAGTTACGATTTTCTTCCTCATTTAAGTGCTGAGTACGCAAACGTGATAATATTTCACTGAAACGGGTGTCCGCACAGTCAATGTTCGTCAGTCTAGGTAAAGTTTGTTCGTGAAAAATTTCGGCACAAATTGGAGAATTTAGAGATAAAACTACGTCCTGGTCTAGGGGTTAATAATTTCTACATAGGCTTGACCATTCTCGGATGTAGAAACACACTCATGAATATTGCAATCCCCTATGAGTTGTTCATTAACAATGATGTCACCGCTATCTATAGGTACTGGTAATTTAATCATATGTGACGAGTTTGCAGGTATGGTGGCCTGAAAACAATTTACATCGACTGGACTGTGCATGAGTATCGGGTTTTCTGCAAATTGAGTCCTTATTACACGATGTTTAAAGTCCAATGCAGCTTGCCACTGTTCTAGCAAATCGAGACCAATCAGTCCGTCGAAATGCTGATGAAATCTATAAACGAATAATTTTATAGGATTACTATCGTTAAATTCAGGGAAGCAGGGGAGAGTGATTGAATATTCATTGAACGTTCTCGCATGAATATTTGTGACTACAAATGGATCATAGTTTAAAGGAAAATTTGAAAAATAATCTTGGACTGCTTCAGGGCTAATGAACGATTGATTAGCGCCTGTGTCTATGAGTAGTTTTAAAGGGGGGTTCGAAATATGCACAAACGGTAAGTTTCTATTTAGCTGTAAGTTTAGTTCTATTTGGGGTGGTTCGTTACAGGGTCCGAGAGAAAATTTGCCTGCTCGTCAGTGTCCACATTTTTAGCAAATTCCTGAGTCTCGTCATTATTATAAGTGTATTGGTCATGTTCAACAGATGTGTAATAGGAGTCACAGTAAGAATTGTCGTAGTAAGTTTCGTCATGTACGGGTTCGTACTCGTTCATGTTTAATTGTCTTTGTGGGGTAGGGGGTAACTCTTTCCATACAGGGTGGCTGATTCCGCTCATCGGGACAGGGTAGTTTTGTGGAGCAGGTCTAATCGCTCTAGGAGGGATTTTAAATCCTGTCGAAACATTGGAAGGCATAGCTCTCATCATCTGTTGAGTTTTTGAAGGTCCTTGACCTTGAAGTGTAGGCCTAAAGTTATTGCTTTGGATTGGTGGGAAATAAGGCATATTAAGACCTTGATTGACAGTGGGATAATTATTCTGACGGGGGGTCTGATTTAACTGAGGGATATTATTTTGCGAAAAATTAAGTGGTTTTGGGTTAAAATTACGTGTTAATTGTTGATTCCTAGATGAGCTAGGCACTACGACCTTATTCTGCATGTATAATACATTTAGTTCGTCTTGTGCAAACTCTAAGGCTTGAAGAAGTGTATCGGGACGCATACATCTAACACGGGACCCGACGGGTTCGCGTAACCCACGAGTAAAAGTTTTTAAGGCAAGTTTCATATATAAATTGCGCTTAGCTTCTATTGTAGTGGGTACAGTTTCATGTAATTCGACATATGCCATAATAGTACTCAATAAGTGTTGTACGCGTTCGTAAAAAATGTGTGGAGTATCGGAACCTTGAGATAACATAGATAAATCTGTATATAGCGCCGGCTCATCTCTATGATCAGAGAAGCTGTTAATTAGTGATTGACGTATACCATTCCAGTCCTTTGGGATGCCATTTGTGACTAATGTTTTAGAAGCATTTCCCTTTACTTTATTTAATATCCCGTTTAATAAAAGTGAATTATTTAATTCATTCCCGGGGGCTGGATCGACATACTTCAATATTAGTTGATCACAAATGTTAAGGAATCTAATAAGTACACTAGGACTGCCGTCAAATTCAGGAACATTGCGTAATGCTTTCCAGATTTGCTCTGCCTTATCTACAACTGGAGCTTGTACCGGATTAGGGGTAAATGAGCTATTTGCGCTCGTCATGTCTAAGTCGTCTTCTCCTTCTAACAAGGATTCCAATAACTCCCTGTGAAAACGGGATTTTCTGAAACTTTCCCGAATATAAGCCCTGGAGTGGGGTCTTATATCTTCGTCTTTCTCCTTTCGAAAAATTTTGAAATTTAAATTTTTTTTATTATAAAAACAAATTTAACCTACTGCACAGAAATCGAAGTGTGAATCTGTGGGAACTATAAAATAACCTATTTAGGAAGTGAAAAAAAATCAAAGTAGGATTTTTCACAGGACTGTACTAAATCAGGAAGGAATAGCAATCAACAATAGAATTGTATATATAGCTACTCACATATAGATCATGGTAGTCTGCCCGGGCTGTTCCATCGATGTTTGGATGACCGCGAACGAAACTTGCACCACTCACTATTTTGGAACCTTCGCGCCGCCGTTCAGTTAGTCCGTAGGTTCTATAGGATAGTCCACGAGCCGATCGAACCGGCTAGATCACGCGAAAATTTCGAAGTAGGAAACGCGCGCCTATTTTAACTATCCGCCACGACTGCGCCAGATACGTCAACTAGACGTCGGCGGAGGTTTTTAAAAACACTGAATAGTACAATAGAACTTACAACTATATGGTGATCAGCGATTGATCATGAAGAGAGAAGAAGAGCGGGCTCACAGCACGATCGTGTGGCACGGCTTCAGCGTTCGAGTGTAGAATCTCGACCGGGGTCCCAACACGTTCCCAGGCTGCTTGGCTTGCGGGTGGCTTCGAGTCAGCAGTTTCAGAAGTTGTGTCATGACTTCTTCGTATCGTTTCGCAATATGTGGCAATCCGTGGGAACCATAGGTATATGGGAAGGGCTAATAGCACGTAACACGTTATGCAATAGGTAACAATATACATTTAGAATAATACAACATTAAAGTACCTAAACATACTGAGTACATAAGATAGAACTACGTATTTGCGTCGCCTACATTCCCCTCCTCAGTGCTGACGCAGCACTCATATCGTGGGAATAAACGCGACACGAGCGGCGGACCGACACAACACTCCCGACTTTGTTCGCACTTGAACAACACGCACCCGGCCATCCTTGCCGGGACACACGGCCTCCACGAGTCCCTTTGGCCATGTGTTTCGAGGCAAATTGGGGTCTACAACTAATACGAGGTCTCCAACTTGCAATGGCCTCTGCTTTTCACACCACTTCTTCCTGGGGCGCATCTCCGGCAACACTTCTCGAACCCATCGTCTCCAGAATTGGTCAGCCAACCACTGTGATATGCGCCATTGTTTGCGTAAGAAGGCGTCCGACGCATCATAGGCACCCAGAGTGGGCAAGTTTGATGACGTGCCCAGCAAAAAATGGTTCGGCGTTAGGATTTCTTTGCAGGAGGGTTCCACTGTCACATGAGTAAGGGGTCGACTGTTCACCTTGTGTTCAACCTCGGTCATTAACGTGTGAAATGTCTCTTCGCGCGGTGCTCGCTCTCGTAGTATTACTTTGAGGGCGTTCTTTATGCTCCTTATCAGCCTTTCCCACGCTCCGGCCCATTGGGGACTAGCAGGAGGAAGAAAGGACCACGTCGTGGCTGAGCTGTAGTTTGACACCCTTTCTTTCAAATTTGCACGATCCAATTCCAGTACACATCTTTTCAGTTTAGCGTCCGCGCCTCGCATGTTTGTCCCGTTGTCCGAATACAGGTGTTGAGGCCAGCCTCGCCTAGCAGCCATATGTCGAATAGCCATTATAAGAACATCAGTAGTGAGCTGGCTTACTATTTCTATATGAATAGCCCGAACAGTGAGGCAAGTGAAAATAACACCGTATCTTTTTTCACGATGACGACAAACTGTGATTTCAAAGGGCCCAAATAAATCAAGCCCGCAGTGAGTAAATGGACCCTGGTGGTGAGCTATCCTAGCTTCTGGCAAATCACCCATTCTGGGTGGAAGAGGGCGAGCTTTCCTGATTCGGTAGATCATGCACTGTGAACTTACATTCTTTACCGTGGGTCGCAATCTTATCATCCAATAGCGTTGTTTAATTTCATGTTTCAGTAGCTCGAAACATTTCAGCTCGTTGGCGGTGATATTCTGCACAGGTAAGTTCATATCTCTCACACATCGCGCGCGCAGTTTATACATAATTCCATCTTCGTTAGACAAGCTCAAGTCCACTATCTCGCTCTCACAGACCATTTCGCTCCAAGCAGTGCATACGCTAAAGGATTGTTTATTTCCGTGGAGGCCTAGACGCGACGCAAGCGATGCACTTAAAAACGTATTCGATGAACCATCGTCTAACAGCGCTGAGCAACGCAATGTACCGTTAGGTCCGTGTAAATAAACCGGCACTGTCTTTAGTAACACTTTGCGATTCTTCGTGTTCAGATGCGTCACAGTTTCGACCTGCAATTCACTCGCGTTAGCGTTCGGCGACGGCGTCGACGACGGCGTCGGCGTCGCGACGCTGCTGTTAGCGGGATAGTGCAACAGATGGTGGTGGGGACGACCGCAGCCGTCTATATCACATGCGATCTCCGGGCAGTCTGCTTGTTTGTGTCGGGCGTTTAGACATTTGTAACACAAATCGAACCGTTTTACATATGTCCACCGGTCTTTGCGTAAACACTTTTTAAACTTTTTACAGTCAGACAGCGCGTGATTGGAAAGGCGACAAAACCGGCACTTATCGTCCTTTGCACTAACACCAGTCAGTTCGTTGTTCACTAACACAGTCTGAGGCCGATTGCGAACGTTATCACTTTGTTTACTAAGTCCGTACGCAGTAATAAATGTTTTGATATCTTCTCAGCTTCCGCACTCAAAAACTCGGACAAGATGATGAGCTTCGGTGTTCCTTGACTGATACGTGAGAAGCTGTAGTCAGTCCATTTGGATATCAGTACACTTGGTAGCTTAGCAAGAATCGTAGCTACTATATTCATGCCGTGTAGATAATCTTTACAGCCGATAGCTGTCACTGCCGCGACACTATTCTTCACTTTGTTGGAGAAGGGGATGATGTCCTTCTGATATTCAGATAACATTGGTCGGAGCTTATTCAAATCTTGCAGGATTCGGGATATAATCACATCAGGGTTCCCGAACTGGAGCTCCAGCGTCGACATTACTTCATCGGGCGACGTAGCACCAATAAGTAATGATATAACAGCGTCCTTGGCCGCGCCGTGGAGACATTTTCTTAAACGCCATAGGTTCTCCCGGTCAGTGAAATTACACACTAGGGAGGATTCTTCGTATGCTCGCTTGAATTGTAGCCACTCAATCGGGTCTCCAGAATAGGACGGCAGATCTCTCGGGGTGCACAAGCGGTTGAGCATTTTGTTGCTGCATTTAGTAGCTCCGGCAGCAGAGGTCGCGGTAAGGTTCTTCAGGGCACTCGCCAGTGCGTGCACGGTAGCATCAGTGCCACTATGGTGTGGTGGCGGTCGTGCGTCTTCGAGTGCAGGGTCAGCTACTGTTAGTTGTGGGCCGGCTTTCGTATTCAATTGTGCTGGACCACTAGTGCCGTCAATATCGGCTACGACGGGAAGCTGACTCTTCAAGTCCTGTTGAGTAGATTCTAACCACTTTTCAACCAAATTATCGTTGTGCTCACTAGGTACCTTCGATAGCGAATCGCAACTGCCTTCAGATTCTAACTTCCATCGCCCTTTGGGTGACCTTGAGCCTTCTTATGAGGCCCATAGTAAGCGACCACGTCTCAGTTCCGTATGTCATTACTGGCAACACTGGTCAAAAACCTTAGTCTTGAGACACTGCGGTATTTTGGACGAGAAGATATCGCGAAGCTTCTCGAACGCTGCCCAGCCGAGTTGGATTCGACGGTTGACCTCTTTCTCGAAGTTGGACTTACCTAACTGAACAGCACCCCAATTCTGCTATTTTATTTCAAGCCGAAACGGATCTGAAACGCATTGGAAACAACTTTTGGTATTCTACTAACAATTTTTCAAAACGAAGCCGTAACGCATTGGTTACGCAGCCGAAACGGTTTGGTTGTCGTATTCTGGTAAAGGACACTTAACGTTTCGTTACCGGATCAGCTATTATTTCGTATTCTGATAAGTTTTTGGCAGTTAGTACGGCCGAAACGCTACGGTTCTGCGTTGGTTGAATTGTCAAAATATGCGGTTTTGCATCGGCAGCAAATTAGTAGCTTTTGGCCTTTTGCTTGCGAATTTTGTGAAAATTTGGTTTTACAACTATTAAAATTTCAGTTTATTTTATAACCTAGCAGTCATATTTGTACTCTTGCAGAAATAATGAGCTCATATTTAGCTTGGGATATGATGTTGAGAGCGTAGCTTCAGGACATTGCCCGGACTAGAAAACTGCCGAATAGAAGTTATCCTTCTGCTACCGTTAGCTTGTGCCACAGAATTAATATAAGTACTACGTACAGAAAGGAAGCTCCCTGCCTCTCCCGCAATATGGCGTACCCCGCACCTCTACCCCGTTCATTTGAATCGAGGGACACTATGAATCGGGGTTAGTAGCTGCGAAGCGTATCTCAAGCTACTCTTACGTTTCGATTTTGTAGATAGAGAGAAACATAGTTTCATTGAAATTAATTATGGCAAGGTACTGCGCAGTTAACCTTTGTTTATCTAGTACAAACCAAGAAGGACGTAAATTTTATAAATTTCCGAAGGTTGAATACAGGTAAGCAAAGTAATTAACAATATTTCACATCATTAGATATTCATTTTGTTAGTAAATGGGAGCAACATATGAGAATTAAATTTTATTTTCATGTCTTTGTCGTCGGCTTATCATCCTAATCTGCTTTTCTAAATAAATGTTGAGTATTATCCAGTAAGCAATAATGGAACGAACGGAGTTGTCACTTTCAACATACAACATTGTCGCGGCGTCTTTTTATACAATATATTTTTATAAATTTTCTATGCTTGTATAGGGTATTTGACAAGGTGTAATTCTTCAACATATTATTGAATTTTTCGAATCATTCAACTAAAACAATAAAATGTTATATAGGTAATGATTTTCGTAAAATATGCCGCCGGTCGAAGGTCACACGCGTATCCTGCGTGCGCATGTCGACGGTCGTCGCTGGCGCCGCCGCCACCGCCACGTCCGCCACTCGCTACTGTTGATTTGTTTACTAGTGAGCCGTGATATGATGACAATAAAAAATAATTTGTTTTGTTTTAGTTTAATCATATTTAACACAAAGTTTGGCGCTAATATATAACCATAGTACAATAGTATATTCAATGCGATGTGTGTCTGTGAATGATATATAAATACTTAATAATATGTGTACTTATAATAAATTAATTTTTAAGCCTCATAGTGATGTGATTGTGACAGTTGCAGTGCCTATGTGGAAGTTTACTTATTTATGATGCAGGTATGTTAGGTAAGTCACAAAATATATAAGCAGGTACATAAGATAAAACAATCTCAAATCTTACAGAATTGAAATATATAAGTGTTCATAATTAAACTATTCATAGCACGTAGTAACTATTTTATTAATCTGTGTCATACGTATAAATAAATAATTTTGCTGTGGCGACCCTCGTTGTTTAACGCACACATTGACGTGTTCACGGATGACAGTTTCGTTTGTAGTAGTAGTAGGTATATTTGACGCCCCGTTCATATGAAGCTCCCGCCCTGTGCTTGTGCGGAAGAGTTTTGTGACATTTTTATCTACGATAGAAAATTTTTATTAAGATGAATAAAAGAAAATATGACAAGATAAAATTCAAAGTTGATAAATTTTAATGTACCTATTAAGTACTAAGTAGGTGGTGGCGGCCTATAGCCCGAACCTCTTCGAATGAACACATATCCGTCTCAGCAGTAGGACATACATCATATTTATGTTGTGTTTGGTTGTGTTGAAACTAACAATAATCTATATACATATAATAAAACAGTTAAAATATTTTGTCTGTACTTTTAGTATTTTTGACTGAAATGGATAGAGCAGCGGTTCCCAAACTTATTTTGTCTACTGCCCACTTTGAGAATAAATATTTTTTTAGCGCCCCCATTTTTTCACCTTTTTAAAAACCACTATAACTTCAAATTAAATTAATTAATTATTGTGACCTTATCTCATTCGACGCTCAATCCTACTCAACAAGTCCGAACAAGTATTCAATGAACCAGCAAACTGATACAGGAATGCACAATTCGGGTTATTTAACAAAAACTTGTTAAAACATGATAGATATCTACGAGTACTAATAACTATTAAAATGCGAAAGTGTGTCTGTTGCCTTTTTATTTGTTTGTTTGTGTCTACTTTCATTACGAAACGGAGCGACCGTTTGACATGATTTTAATTTTTTTCTATATTCAATAAAATAGGACAGATAATATAAACTACGCGGAGAAAAATATAGAACCGAGTTTGAGCAATCTTTTAATTCATATTAGTTGATGTTCACAAGTTGTTGTTGAGAATCGAGAGCTCTTGCAGTCGTTGTTTAAGAGGCCTCCTAGCTAAATAAAGCTCCTAGCAAAAAAAAAAACATTTTCTTTCTGGGTCTCTTACCGCCCCCCTTGAGACCTGCAGCGCCCACAAGGGGGCGTTATCGCCCACTTTGGGAACCTCTGGGATAGAGGGACACTTAAAAAGAATAATAGAAAGCAAAAATTTTTTTTTTAATTTCTTGTCTATCTGTCTGTTTGTATGATCACGCTAATCTCCGAAAGTACTAAACCGATTTGAATAAAACTTTTTTCTTGTGTAGCTATTAAGCCTGGGCAACATTTAGGCTATAATTGATTTTGAAAACTGGAACACCTGATGAAGAAACAAAACAGGACAGTTAAACTATAAGAAATATGGAAATGGTGCCTTAACAAAAGTCATTCAACCTGATGAGTGTTTGTAATAAAATCTATGTTGTTTTGTCCGTTCGCCGCCGTAATATTCTAGCGCGTGCGGTAGTTTCATATTAGTAGCGTCGTCGCCCGCTCGGCCGGCGTCGGCAGTCGCGAGCGACCATTTTGAATTCAGTATTGTTTGGACATCGCGCGGGGAGGCCGCGCCGCATGAAATTGCTCGCGTGAATGGCATGGCGGACGGCCGCCATTTGTCCTGACATATCGGTTTGATTTTAATACGCGGAGAGATCTCGCGTCTTTTGCTTGTTAACTAGTTTGAGTTATATTTGTGAATTTCCTGTTTGTTAAATAACTATTGAACATTTGTGTTTGTGAAACCTTTTACTTTGACTGTTTCTTGTGAGATGCGAAACGTGGCTGCCTGGGGACGCCGAAATCTGTTGCCGAGTGGAACTGCTAGACGGATCAGGTATTTTTTCTGGGGATTGAGATCTCATGGGGTAGGTTGGGTGATTTAGGGAACAACCCCCTCCTCTTCCGAAGACACTCAAGATTGGATCCGAAGAGCAGAAGATTAAGTTTGGTAAGTGACCCTTGGGTTTGTGGGTGGTTGTAGCTATTAAGTTAGGTTTAATATACAGGGTTCTGTAGTTCCCGTTGTAAACTACAGTGGTAGCAGACTGCGTATAGGTTAGGTTAGGTTAGTCGGACAGACGTAGTGTCGGGTCGAGGTTTTTTACCGGTATTTTTTTTACCCGGTAAATTTTTCGGTACCGAACCCTCCCGCCCTTTCGTCTGCCCGGAATTCTCTGCGCACATTTTCTGGCAGCAGAGCGTAGTTGTTCTGCACATTTTCTGGTAGCAGAGCGTAGTTTATCTACCCTCTATTTGTTCGTTTGTAAAAAATAATTAATTGTTTGTAAAAATTATTAGATTTTTCTTAGTTTGTTTGTATAAGAATATTTGTAACCTTTTTTGTATTTGTTTGCGGTTTGTACCGTGCGTTCCGGGTTTGTGCCATTCTCATACCTACCGCGGTTCTTCGTGTAGTTGTTTGATTTTGTTGTTTTTTATTTACCTTTTGTTATTTTTTGTTTGTGACTTGACGCGATGGCGAAGGTCCCCAATGCTAAGGCGACACTCGCCAACGAATTGAGATGGTTTGTGACGGCCGGAGGACTCCTGTCCCGGAAGGACAGGGAGGGCGCCACACTGCTAAGAGCGGATCACCTCCACTCACGATTGAGTAGCGCGGAAGCGGCCATGGCGGTGCTTACCGAAGCCGAACTTGCCGCGGAGGTCTACGCAGGTCACATGGCGGACATGGACCAGATCCTGAGTCTGCACGATGATATCGCGGAGGCGGCGACCGCAATAAGGGCGAGACAGGCTGGCGGACCAGCCCCTCGCACACCTGTTAGACAGGAAGGACCAGCGGTTACTGGTCGGCTCCCCACCCTTCAGCTGTCCCACTTTGGGGGTAGGATGGAGGAGTGGGTAGCCTACAAAAATATGTTTGAGTCCCTGGTCGTAGCACGACAGGATTTGTCGAAGGCCCAGAAGATGGCCTACCTCCTCTCCACTCTGGAGGATGAAGCGCGGTCGCTCATCCAGCACCTCCGGGTGGAGGACGACCAGTACGATACGGCTTGGGAGTTATTGAACTCCCGCTACCAAAATTTACGTTTGTTAGCGGATGCGCACGCCGCACAGTTGATGGCCCTGCCCAAGGTGGCCAACAGGGCACAGTTGCGCCTGCAGTTGCTCACGCCCGTTACAGTGGCCTGTAACGCGCTCCGCACACTGGGGCTGCCGGTGGACCAATGGTCCTTTTTGCTGGTGCACATTGTATTGGGCAAATTGCCCAATGACATCCGCTCGCGGTTTGAGCGCGAGAATGCGGAGCGGGACAGCACCACCCTACCAACATTCACTGACTTGGTGAAGTTTTTGGAGTTTGAGGCACGGGCCGCTGAGAACACCATGACGGACTCAGCGCCATCCAGAGCGCCTGAACGCAGGCCCTTGGAACCCTCATGGCGAGGGAAGCCCCAACAGGGAAGGCAACCGCCACCGCGTGGAGCTGGTGCGCGGGTTGCACACACGGCAGCAGTCGCGAGGGACGCGGACTGCCTGCAATGTGGTCGGATGGGCCACAGCCTGCTGCAATGCAGGGACTGGCAGAGACTGCCAGTACAAGATCGGCGCCGCATGGCAAAGCGGCATGAACTTTGCTTTTACTGTTTGGGCAGTCACTATGCACGTGACTGTCCCAGAGCCATACCATGCAGTGCATGCCGTGGGCGGCACCACGCGATGCTTTGCATGAACCGCAACGGGGATGGCACCCGGATGTTGAGGCAGGGGTCCCCTATGGGCGGGGGCGCTCCTGCGCGAAGCCCTCCACCATCGGACGGAGGACGCGGCTTCGCTCGTCGCACCCCCCCTCGGGAGGGGGGTCGCGTACCGGCGCGGGTCTTGGCGGACCGGGACCACGCGCCCCAAGGTCATGGCCAGTATGTAGCTGGCCAGGCCCCGGATAGGGCACCCATGGGCGGGGGCCCTAGATCGGACGTGAGAGTGGGGACACCCCCCTCCACGCGGGTTACCAATGCCCAACACATGCAGCCGCAGCGGTTTTCTCCGCCGCTGCACGAGTACCCACGGCTGGAGTACCACCCGCCGTACTATAGGTATGGCCGGGCCGCGGGTTATGCCCCCCCTCAGATGGGGATGTGCACTCGCCCGCCATATTATCCGGGTCAGTGGCGCGGTGGTCCGCGTATGGGGTCGTGGGGGGGAAGCCATTAATTTGAGAGCTCTGTTGGACTCAGGGGCTCAAAGCAGTTTGGTTACCACTCGAGTGGCACACCAGTTAGGTTTAGTCGTGGAAGACTCGCCTGTGCCACTTCTTGGAGTTGGTGGCATACAAGTGAAGTGTCTGACGGGCCAGACACTTGTCACCTTTTCTTCGCTGAAGTCCTCCACAATGAGGATCACGACTTCGGCTATGGTAATGGATACCATTGCGGGTTGGCACCCCTCGACAGACATACCGCCGGGTGTGTTGTCTTTGGTTTCGGGTCTGGATTTGGCCGACCCCTTTGTTTTTCATCCCGGCCCAGTGGACTTGCTCCTGGGCTCGGACGTATTGGGTTGGATTTTGTTGGGTACACAGAAGGCTCTGGGTTCGTCTTCACTGATGGCAGTGTCTACGATTTTTGGTTTTGCCCTGATGGGCCCTGTGTTTGATAATGGCACCGCGGAGGAGCCACCGGTTGTCGCATCTGCGTCCTTGGCCAAGACCATGCAAAGGTTTTGGGAGGTGGAGGAGCCACCTATGAGTTCCAGGATGGATCCGGAACACGCTGAGTGCGAAGCCTTCTTTCGATCAACCACGGAGAGGTTGCCCTCCGGTCGGTTTGTAACTAGGTTACCTTTTGTTGCCTCTCGTCCTAGCCTAGGGCAAAGTAGGGCGCTTGCGGAGAAACGACTGCTGTCCATGGAGCGACGCATGCAGCGTGACCACGTACTTCGCGATAAATATATTGAATTTATGCGCGAGTACGAGGATTTGGGTCACATGTCTCCGGCTCGAGTTGATTGGAGCTCAACTGAGCATTATTTTTTTGCCCCACCACGCGGTGGTGAAGGCCTCAACAGGCAAATTGAGGACCGTCTTCGATGGGTCCGCACCCACTTCGAACGGGGTTTCGTTGAATCTGTGTTTGCATTCGGGTCCCAAATTGCATAGGGACATAATTGACATCATCTTGAACTTTAGAAGACATCAAGTGGTTTTTGGTGCGGACATCCGGATGATGTTCCGCCAGACAGTCATACATCCTGAGGACAGGCGATTCCAGTTGATACTCTGGCGTGAGCGCCCTGAGGATCCTGTGACGGTGTATGAACTCAACACAAACACGTATGGTTTGAAATCTAGTCCCTATATCGCCATCAGATCATTGCTTGAATTGGCAGAGCGGGAACGGATCCGCTTTCCCCGTGGGGCTTCCGTGCTGTCACGTGACTTGTATGTTGATGACGTGTGCACCGGAGCCCAAAGTATTGAGGAGGCCCTCCTACTGCGGGATGAATTGATTGAAATATTGAAAACGGGTGGCTACGAGCTACGTAAGTGGTTGTCCAATGAGCCTAGAGTTCTAGAAGGGATCCCGGAGGATCACCAACAGAACCCTCACCTGTTTGAGGATGTAGATGATCCCAACAGGATAGCGGTGCTGGGCATGCAGTACCAGCCGCTAACCGATATTTTTACATTCCAAGTGGACTTGGAAATACCAAAGGTCTGGACTAAGAGAACGGTGTTGTCAGTAATAGCTCGTATGTTTGATCCAAGCGGTTGGATCAGTCCAGTAATATTCTCTGCGAAGTGTCTTCTTCAGAGACTTTGGACTTTGGGCGTCTCGTGGGACGAGCCGCTGTTTGGTCCTCCATTGGATGATTGGCTTGAGTTGTTTTCATCGATTAAGGAAGTCAATCGGATTGCCTTGCCTCGTCGAATATTGCCCCCCGGGAAATATCGAGCCAGCCTGCATGGCTTTTGTAACGCGTCGGAGCGAGGCTACGCCGCGTCAGTCTATATGCGGACAGTTGACGCCGATGGCCGGGTCAATGTCTCGCTTTTGTTAGGGAAGAGCAAGGTCGCCCCCATCAGGACTAGGCTGACTATTCCCAAGCTTGAGTTGAGTGGAGCTCACCTTCTCTCTAAATTGTTGCATCACGTTGCATGTGAGCTGGCGGCCACGGTCGAGATACGGGACATCTTCGCCTGGTCGGATAGCCAGGTCGCGCTTGCATGGTTGCGCGCGGCCCCACATACCTTGGAGGTTTTTGTGGGAAATCGGGTTTCCCAAATCCAGAATATCGGAATTGATATAACATGGAGACATGTGCCGGGAGAGCTTAACCCAGCGGACTGTGCCTCCCGAGGTTGTACGGCACCAGAATTGGTGTCACACCCGCTCTGGTGGGGCCCAGAGTGGCTGATGGGATCAGAAACTTCTTGGCCTGTCTGTCAGACAGATGTTACTTCTTTGAGTTTGACTGGGCTCCGTGTACATGCTGTAGTCGCTGAGACGACGTCGGAGCCGGATTGGCTACTTGCTCGGTATAGCAGTTTGGATAAGCTTCTGGGTGTTACCAGTTGGATTAAGCGTTTCATACATAATTGTAGAAACCCACAGGCAAAGCGGTTGGAGCCGATTGCAGGTGCAGAAGAGCGCCGGAGCGCATTGTTGCATTGGGTCCGTGTCGTGCAGACCGGACGGTTTGAGTCAGAGCTTCAGATTTTGCGCAACGGACGCGCTAAGTTGAAGGGCGCGGTCGCTCGTTTGAACCCGTACATCGACTCGGATGGGCTTCTTCGGGTTGGAGGCAGGCTCCGGAAGGCGGATCTTCCATATGAGACTCGCCATCCTCTGTTGTTGCCCAAGGGCGGACCCTTGGTGCAGCTTTTGGTGTCTGATCGACACATTCGTAACGCCCATGCTGGGTGCAATGCTTTGTTGGCTATTTTGCAACGCGAGTTTTGGATTTTGTCTGCCCGAAGAGCAATCCGTAGTGTCCTGTTTCGATGTATTGCATGTTATAGGTTGAAGGCATCCACGATGCAACCACAGATGGGTGATTTGCCCGCTGATCGAATCCGACCTTCGAGGCCGTTTGACGGCGTTGGAACCGATTTTGCCGGTCCCTTTTCGATCAAGGCTTCTCCCTTTCGTAATGCCCGTATTGTGAAGGGCTATTTGTGTGTATTTGTTTGTTTGGCCACCAAGGCTGTCCATTTGGAGGTGGTATCGGCTCTGACTACGGAGGCCTTCGTCGCCGCGTTGGATCGCTTTGTTTCGCGTCGAGGTCTACCTTCCCTTATTAGGTCTGATAATGGCACAAACTATAAGGGAACTGTAAATTATCTTAAGGATGTTTCTGTGTTTATTGATAAAAATTGTACTAGTTTAAGTCAAATTGCTGCCCAAAGGGGAATAACCTGGAAGTTTAGTCCCCCAAGTTGCCCCCATTGGGGAGGGATTTTTGAAGCGGCTGTGAAATCCGCAAAGACCCACCTCCGCCGCATTATCGGAGAAACGGCTCTAACTTTTGAAGAGCTGGCCACAGTGTTTTGTAAAGTGGAGGCGGTCCTCAACTCTCGTCCTCTCTGTCCGCTATCTCCAGATCCAAATGACTTGGAAGCTCTCACCCCTGGTCATTTTTTGGTGGGAGGGCCGTTGAATGCCCTGCCCGAATACCCGTGGAAGGATGAACGCGTATATCGGTTGTCGCGTTTTCAAATGTTGCAGCAAATGAGCCAGGACTTTTGGCGTCGCTGGTCGCTTGAATATTTGCATTTGCTGCAGCAAAGAGTGAAGTGGACAGACAGGACTGAGCCTCCCAGGGAGGGTGATTTAGTATTGTTAAAAGAGGCAAATTTGCCCTCATTGCTTTGGCGACGAGCTCGCATATTACGTTTGATTCTTGGCGGAGATGGCACTCCGCGTGTGGCTGAGGTGTTGGTCGACGGTTCGATTTTGAGGAGAGCTGTGACCTCTCTCGCCCGCCTTCCCGTAGAGTAAGCTAGCGGTCTGCTTCTCAGACCGGGACGGGGGATGTTTGTAATAAAATCTATGTTGTTTTGTCCGTTCGCCGCCGTAATATTCTAGCGCGTGCGGTAGTTTCATATTAGTAGCGTCGTCGCCCGCTCGGCCGGCGTCGGCAGTCGCGAGCGACCATTTTGAATTCAGTATTGTTTGGACATCGCGCGGGAGGCCGCGCCGCATGAAATTGCTCGCGTGAATGGCATGGCGGACGGCCGCCATTTGTCCTGACATATCGGTTTGATTTTAATACGCGGAGAGATCTCGCGTCTTTTGCTTGTTAACTAGTTTGAGTTATATTTGTGAATTTCCTGTTTGTTAAATAACTATTGAACATTTGTGTTTGTGAAACCTTTTACTTTGACTGTTTCTTGTGAGATGCGAAACGTGGCTGCCTGGGGACGCCGAAATCTGTTGCCGAGTGGAACTGCTAGACGGATCAGGTATTTTTTCTGGGGATTGAGATCTCATGGGGTAGGTTGGGTGATTTAGGGAACAACCCCCTCCTCTTCCGAAGACACTCAAGATTGGATCCGAAGAGCAGAAGATTAAGTTTGGTAAGTGACCCTTGGGTTTGTGGGTGGTTGTAGCTATTAAGTTAGGTTTAATATACAGGGTTCTGTAGTTCCCGTTGTAAACTACAGTGGTAGCAGACTGCGTATAGGTTAGGTTAGGTTAGTCGGACAGACGTAGTGTCGGGTCGAGGTTTTTTACCGGTATTTTTTTTACCCGGTAAATTTTTCGGTACCGAACCCTCCCGCCCTTTCGTCTGCCCGGAATTCTCTGCGCACATTTTCTGGCAGCAGAGCGTAGTTGTTCTGCATTTTCTGCTTACGTATAAAAATTGAAGATCTGGAACATCTGATGAAGAACTGCAAGAGACCAGCTACACTATAACATATATGGAAATGGCGCCTTAGTAAAAGTCGTTCAACCTGATGAGCATTTTCTGCTGACGTATAAAAATTGAAGATATGAAACATCTGATGAAAAGCTCCACGAGACCAGCTACACTATAACATAAGTATATGGAAATGGCGCCTTAGCAAAACTTAATTAATCTGATGAACATTTTCTAGTAGTAGACGAATAAAAATCGAAAATCCGAAACATCTGAAACAGTTTGGAACACAAAAATATTTTTCATCTAAGCGAAGCTCACGCGGGCGAAGCCGCGGGCGACAGCTAGTTTATAATAATAAAACATAAAACTTACTCTGTGAAAACTTTAACTTGGCGCTTCGTCACGAAATCAAAACAAAACAAACCTGTCTTGTCAATGTCAAATCAAAGCAAAGATACTCATGTCATACAGCCAAAAATCTTAGAATCTTGCCTTACAAAAGCAGCAATGTACGCGCAACTAAAATTTTTTTGAGTTGCCACACCATAAGCCCTCCATAACCGGCTCTCTAACCAACCGTATGTGTTTCGTTTGGGTTTCAGCTGCCAACGTAAAGTTACTGGAATACCGTTTGCTTTTACATACGCAACTGTAACGAAGGCGAACCGCAGCCGATCCGTTTCGGTTAATAAATAGCAGAATTGAGGTGCTGTTTGTCCCAGGTATATTTATTATTACACAACAGAAAATAACTTTTATAAAACTATGTATTACATATTTAAAAACATGAAGTTTTATGACAGTCCGATCGTGACAATTGCATTTTTTATATGGACTTGATTTTCAAAATAACAAAATCAATGTTCAAAACAAAATAAAATTAACAAAAGTAATGATTGAACTTTTATAAATCATCTTGATTAAAGAAATAACAAAGAAAAATATTTTTACAGATCAATATGGTTTGCAAATAGTTAGTTTTTAAGAAGTTAAGAGTGTCCATCCGATTTTTAGTGTCAGTAATATTATTAATGGCATTGGATACCCTCTTTCCTTTTTTCTTCGGTGGAGTACCTGGGATGCTGGCTGCTGATCTTTCAATAATATGATTGGTTGTAATCTGCTCCTGGTGCATGTGCTTAATCATGGAATAAACACCAAAATGACTATTATTTAGTAAATAATTCCATCGTCGGTGCCATACTTCAACATTATTTTGTGTTCTGGGCAAGTTCAACTCATTGATTGTATTAATTGACCACAATTTCGGAGGAAACATTGGGCTCGATCTTGATACTTTTAGTGTTGAACCTGAAATTTGAGATTTTATTTTGCCGAGAACATAATACGTCTCAAACCACTCCGTAACAATGTCAGCTTCCTTCGGTAAAACTCAGTGTTGCCAAGCTTATCAGGGCAAAAAGCAGCATATTCAACTTTAAAAAACAGCAGAAAACAGTAAAATTGTAATTTGAAAACATTAAATCTACTGTCTAATAACATTGTTAGATATACCACAAAAAGCTTATACTTAAATAAATATGACGTTAACAAATTAAAAAACAAGTAGGTATGTAATCAAAAGTATTTCTTATTACATAATTAAACAATATAATATTAATACAATAATTAACTGTCATTATCAATGTCTCTATCTTCAACATTTTCTGCCTCATTCTTTTTGTTAAAATCATACATGTTCTTATCAAACTTCTTCATGTGATTTTCAGTCGAATTAAATAAATAACATTCATTGATTTCCGATTTAGTATGTAATACACCTTTAATTGTCGTCGTAGACATTTTATTTCTTAACTTCGTTTTCAAAATATTTACAGCTGAGAAAATCCTTTCTACGGCAGCGCTGCTATGGGGCAAGCATATGGGGCAAGAGCGAAATCACATAACAAATGAAATGAAAAACAATAGACAAGTGTTTACTATAACTGCCTATGAGTTTATGTCTATGAACAGTGGGGAATAACCAACGAACTAATATACCATAGAACTCTAACAACGCCAAAAAAATGGTTCCACGAAATATGCACCTCTGTGGACGGGGCGTAAAATACACACCTCACTTCGCCTCAGTTCGCCGTGGCGCTGCGAGTTCAACGGTTGTACTTGTACCTAACACATAAGTATCAATTGTAC
Organism: Ephestia elutella; assembly: GCA_018467065.1. Taxonomy (NCBI): domain Eukaryota; kingdom Metazoa; phylum Arthropoda; class Insecta; order Lepidoptera; family Pyralidae; genus Ephestia; species Ephestia elutella. The sequence continues at coordinate 7,717,294 of CM031577.1, forward strand.
GTATCATCGAGTAATTTCGCAAGTTTAATTAGAAAAAATATGCCATCGTGTGTCGTAAAGTGGTGTAGAAATCACACAGATATGAAGAACAGCGGAATTACCTTTCTTTCCTTTGCCGAGACTACGTAGTACTCATATTAATTCTGTGCCGAGACTTCAAACGCGAAGCTTGAGCGGTAGCCGGCTGCCGCGGTGTGTTGACCCCGCCCCGTGACCTTGACGCGCCCAATCGTGTACTAGCTTTTTCTATGAGAATGTGTGAGTGTCTTGTTGTATTTAAGTACATTTGTTTGCGTAAATGGAACCAAGATTATTTATTTATAATTCAATGGGAATAACCAAGATACTTCATCGTTCCATAATGTAAGGGAAGCCCCTGAGTAAAAACACACAGCACAAGTAAAAAAACGTCTTTATTGCTTTGACTTAAAGACTATTATTGTTTGTCAATATTTGACTTGAGATTAAAAAACCTCAAAAAACAGTAGAAATTCGTAACAAAACATAAAACAAGCACGCCACGGTAAAAACAGCAAATCTACTGTTAAAACAGTAGGGTTGGCAACACTGGTAAAACTTCTTCCTTTAAAGTCTTGAAAGCGTCGGATATCTCGTTGTGTGGTAAATACAAAGAAATTATATACAAACCTAGAACGCTTACAGATACCACGTCAGCGTTCCTGAAGAGTACAGTCGAAAGTGCTACGTTGTCTCTTTCTAATGGGTATCCATAAATTTCTTAAGCAATTAGGACATTTCGTACTTATATAAAACCAATGGGGAACTAGGCCCTAACGACTAACCCTTTTTCTCCTCCTCTGTATCTTATCTTCTAAGCCTACCACTAGCTAGCACGAGACTGAGAGCAGCACACCTTTGGCAAGCCAATAGTAAACTCATAACGCACCACACTCGCGCTATATCTTTTGTGGTGGCGAAAGATAAGGGGCAGATCAAGGACGTCAGAATCAGTTTTGTGATGTGTCACTTAATTATGTAATAAAAACAAAAATATTTCCGAATCATTTATTTATCTTAAATATCATTAATTAAAAACCAACATAAACAAAAAACAATTTAACAGATCAATATTTATCAAAACATTAAACATTATTAAAAAGTATAGTTTTATGCAATCTTTGCCTCAAGGTTGAGCGCTGGCCCATGATTCTCAAATTTTGAATTTTGGTATTGCTGTATAGCCTAAGATTAAAGAAGGCAGATGCTATACTTTTAATAATGATTAATTCGTGAGAATCTTCACAAATATAAGATTCCGCCGGATGGTCAAAATATCTTTTTCCACTGGAATAAAAATTCTGGACGACTAAAATCATTACCTTATTTTTATTCATATACTTAAGTCCTTCAATGCGAGATTGTAATATAAAAGCCTTTTCACAATACTTCACCACATCAAAGGCAAACTTTGTGACATACGTAAGTTTACCCCTGTCAACAAATGTCGTAAAAGATGAAAATTTGCATATATCTACACCATAATTATGATCACAATGATCTTTTTCTTTAAATATTGCAGCGATACAGTACTGACAGCAAATTTTTTTTGATAACTTATTCGTTACTAGCTTTTGCCCGCGGCTTCGCCCGCGTGAATTTCCCACGGGAACAGTGCTTTTCCCCGGGATAAAAAGTAGCCTATGTGCTATTCCAGGTCATTATCTACCTCTGTACCAAATTTCATCGAAATCCGTCCAGTAGATTTTGCGTGATTGAGTAACAAACATCCTCACAAACTCACATCCAAACTTTCGCATTTATAATATTAGTATAGATATGACCGGCTATATAATATAAAATATTATCTTTATAATCAGATGTGTCTATTCGATCAATTTGTATAACTAAGTCATTTATATCATTGTCATCATCATCTTCTAGATGGCTCATTGAATGGGATTTTTTTTTATCATTTTTAAAATCTAGTATAGGCGTTGATTGTATAATACCATCATCAACAATAATGTTAGCGTTGGGGCTTGGCGTAACGCTATTTCTAAATAATAACTTTCGCATTATATAGCGAAATTGTAATGCGCTAGGATTGTCGTTTAGAGCCCAACACCCTCTAACACAGGCAAAAAATATTTCGATATGATCCTGGGAACATTTATAGGGTAAAAAATAGTTAATTTCATTGTTCGGATCGGATAAAAGCTCTGTCACTAAATTCGTGAAGCTAACACAATCAATTATTAATCCTAGAGCAGGAGTTTTACGCCTATGGGTTAGAATGTTTTGATCATCAATTCTCAAATTTATCAAATATTGTTTTGTTTCGTTTATGGCATTTAACCAAAACTATTTATTCGATCTGGCCTTGGTGTGGCCCTAGAATAGCACCAACCCATCTCTTCCCGTGGGTGTCGTAAGAGGCGACAAAGGGATCTAAAACACCGGAGGATGGGCAGCAGCATCTTTCCGCGTACTATGACATCACACTGCGATCGCCAACCCGCCTGCCAAGCGTGGCGATTACGGCAAAACCCCCCTATGGTTGTTACACCCATAACACGGCCCCTAGTCCCCGGCGGCCCCGCTATCCCGGACTCTGGTAGCGGTCACGGTAACGGCGGGGCAGGGGGTGCTAAGAATCCCCGGCAGATGCCAGGCTACCAACCCCGACGACCTTTGGCCCTGGCAACTTATAACACGTGCACACTGCGGACCGACGAGAAGCTCGCTGAACTGGAGGAAGAATTGAGCAGGTTACGATGGGATATTGTAGGGTTATGTGAAGTCCGAAGAGAGGGGGAGGACACCATGATCCTCAAGTCCGGAAACCTGCTCTATTCCCGGGAGGGCGACCAACTGTCCCAGGGTGGTGTCGGGTTTATCGTCCACAGGTCCCTCGTCAACAACGTGGTCCAGGTCGAGAGTGTTTCGGCGAGGGTAGCGTACCTTGTACTCAGAATTACCAAACGGTATTCGTTGAAGGTAATACAAGTATACGCACCGCCCTCATATCGCTCCGACGACGAGGTAGAGACTATGTATGAGGATATTTCTAGAGCCATACATAGCTCCCAGGCCCACTATACCGTTGTGATGGGGGACTTTAACGCGAAACTGGGCAAACGAAGCGATGATGAGCTGAGGGTGGGGAATTTTGGATATGGAAGGAGGAATGCACGTGGTCATCTGCTGGCCGGCTTTATGGAGAAGGAGGGCCTCTTTATGATGAACTCCTTCTTCAAAAAGCCAAAACAGCGAAAGTGGACATGGTTGCATCCTAATGGCGTTACAAAAAATGAGATTGACTTCATCTTGTCGACGAAGAGGCACATATTCAATGATGTCTCTGTGATCAATGCCGTAAAAACAGGAAGCGATCACCGATTGGTAAGAGGCACATTGAATCTTAGAATAAAACTCGAAAGGTGTCGACTGATGAAGTCTACGCTCCGACCAGCGCCTATCCAGCTCCAAAACCCCGAGAGCTTTCAGCTCGAATTGCAGAATCGCTTCGAATGCCTGGGAGACTGCGAAAATCTGGACGATTATAATGACAGGTTTGTGCAAATTGTCCAAACAGCTGGGTCTAAGGCTTTCAAAACCCGCCGTTCAAAAGGAACCAAAAAGATCCCGGACCTCACCAACAAACTCATGGAAGAAAGACGAAACTTGGTTCTGCAGTCCTCTGACGATGCTGCTCAGTATCGACGTCTAAACAGACAGATCTCCAAGTCCTTAACTCGTGATTTACGCCAATTCAATACTGACCGTATTGAAGAGGCGATCAAGCGAAATAAGGGCTCAAAAGTGTTTGCAAGGGATCTGTCTGTTGGTCAAAGCCAACTGACCAAGCTGAAGACTGAGGATGGCAGAATCATTTCGTCGAAGCCAGAGCTGTTGGAAGAGGTTGAGAAGTTCTACGGACAATTATACACCAGCGTACGCACACCTGTCAGTAATCTGGCCAAAGATCCAAGAGCCAGATTGACCCGACACTACACCGAAGATATCCCGGACGTCAGCCTTTATGAGATTAGAATGGCTCTCAAACAGTTAAAAAACAATAAGGCACCGGGTGATGATGGAATCACGGCTGAGCTTCTGAAAGCAGGTGGAACGCCGGTATTAAGAGCTCTTCAGAAGCTATTTGATTCCGTCATACTCGAGGGACATACGCCTACGGCATGGCACAGAAGTGTGGTGGTACTTTTCTTCAAAAAAGGTGACAAAACCCTATTGAAGAATTATAGGCCTATCTCACTTCTGAGCCATGTCTACAAACTGTTTTCGAGAGTCATTACGAATCGTCTCGCTCGCAGGTTTGACGACTTCCAGCCTCCCGAACAAGCCGGTTTCCGAAAAGGCTTTAGTACCGTAGACCACATACATACGCTGCGGTAGATTATACAGAAGACTGAGGAGTATAATCAGCCATTATGCTTGGCGTTTGTGGACTACGAGAAAGCCTTCGATTCGATCGAGACCTGGGCTGTGCTACAGTCTCTCCAACGGTGCCAAATTGACTATCGATATATCGAAGCGCTGAAGTGTTTGTACGAAAACGCCACCATGTCGGTCCGTCTCCAGGATCAAGGCTCCAAACCTATCCAGTTGCAGCGAGGGGTGAGACAGGGAGACGTGATATCTCCGAAACTGTTCACCGCCGCCCTGGAAGATGTTTTCAAGCTTCTGGACTGGAGCGGACTCGGCATCAATATCAACGGCGAGTACCTCACTCACCTTCGATTCGCTGACGATATCGTAGTCATGGCTGAGACCTTGGAAGACTTAGGCACAATGCTCGATGGCCTCTGTAGAGCCTCTCAACAAGTGGGTCTAAAAATGAACATGGACAAGACGAAAATTATGTTTAATATCCGTGTCGCACCCACTCCTCTGAAGGTTGGAGACTCTACACTCGAAGTTGTTGACAATTATCTATACTTGGGACAAACAGTTCAGTTGGGTAAGTCCAACTTTGAGAAAGAGGTCAACCGTCGAATCCAACTCGGCTGGGCAGCGTTCGGGAAGCTTCGCGATATCTTCTCGTCCAAAATACCGCAGTGTCTCAAGACTAAGGTCTTTGACCAGTGTGTGTTGCCAGTAATGACATACGGAACAGAGACGTGGTCGCTTACTATGGGCCTCATAAGAAGGCTCAAGGTCACCCAAAGGGCGATGGAGCGCGCTATGCTCGGAGTTTCTCTGCGTGATCGAATCAGAAATGAGGAGATCCGTAGGAGAACTAAAGTAACCGACATAGCCCGCAGAATCGCGAAACTTAAGTGGCAGTGGGCGGGGCACATAGCTCGTAGAACAGATAGCCGTTGGGGCAGAAAAGTTCTCGAGTGGCGACCACGAACCGGAAAACGTAGTGTTGGCAGGCCTCCCACTCGGTGGACCGACGACCTGGTGAAGGTCGCGGGATGCGCATGGATGCGGGCAGCGCAGGACCGGTCGTTATGGAAATCCTTGGGGGAGGCCTTTGTCCAGCAGTGGACGTCTTTCGGCTGAGAGAGATTTATTCGATAATCTAAGAGGAGATTTATAACCAACTCCATAAGGATTTTTAGCATTAAAAATATCAAAAATCCTATCCATTAATCGAATATATTGAACCGTAGCCTCACTTCCTACAAAATGTTCATTGCCACTTTTTCATAAAAAGTCTATTGCATCAGCCACTGAACTGCTGAGCACTTGTGCCTCTAATTTTACGTTCATTTTTTTGCCATAGAAATTAATATGTACGGCAGAAATTTTATTTTTTAATTTCAAACCCTCCTGCTCTTGTAAATTATGCAATCGTCTCACGTACTCAAAATCAATATTTCCTTTTTCTAATTGAATATTGCACTCTGGAAAAACATTCCGCGCTAGTTTTATCATGTGTGGCGGATCTAACAAACAATGAACAAAGCAGTCCTTTGTAGGATGTTTGAAAGATGTCTTAAAACCTTCTAGGAAAAAATTACATCCTAAAATTTCATACGTTTTTATATTTGATACTGTACCATCACAGGTCAATGAGCGAACTGTAATGTTAATATTTTGTAGAAGGCGTATGGCAGTAGATATTAATTGCGCTTGTACATTTGCAGATATTTTATTTATGAAAAAATAACCTATGGGACATTAAAATTTGTCTTTATATGACACAATCATAATAACTAGTACTTCACTAGCTAGTGATTCAGAATCATCGTGAATAATTCCCCCATAATCAACATAACCCATAATGTTTATCCGATTTTTCTTCATAAGTTATTCTTGATCTTATAGCCATTGCATCAAACACAAGACTACATTTTTTTTTAAATTGCCTTTTTCTGCAGATATTTTTAATGAGTCAAGAACTTCAGACATGAATCCCGGAAAACAATTTCTCGTTGACATAAGCCGCCTCAAAGTCGATGGGTGCGGTAGACTAATATAATTTCTTAAGAAAACGTAGGCTTTCGCCGAATAATAATATAGTGTTAAAGAAAAATATTTTAGTTCCTTACTGTATCGAATAGTTTTTCGGCGTATTGATTTATGAATTCTTGCCCCATCGAAATTTTGTCAGGTGATAGTTTTAATCCTCTATATCTTGGGTCCAAAATATTGGCAGCAAAGTGAATAGGCTTCTCGACGAAATCCTGCCTTTTCCGAATTCTTCTTCTTCTTCTCTCAGCCTAAAGACGTCCACTGCTGGACAAAGGCCTCCCCCAAGGATTTTATCCATGGGGGGTTTTGCCGTAATCGCCACGCTTGGCAGGCGGGTTGGCGATCGCAGTGTGATGGCATAGTACGCGGAAAGTTTCCGAATTACCTCTATAATATATATTTCGTCGACATCTTTTGTTATTTCACAAGTACTCAAAGCATCGCGTATATTTTATCTGACATATTCAAACACCTGAGGCACTTCTGATATGACAGCTCTATCTGATTCTTTTTTTTTTATAACATAGGGCGGCAAACGAGTAATCGGGTCACCTGATGGAAAGCGATCACCGCTGCAGCGGAATACCGAGCAAAAAGCGGTTTTTATAGTCAAGCTGGTATTTGGACTGCTGCTGATCATGTTGAAGCAAGAACATGGTGGAAAGGTCTCTGTAACTGTCAAATATTATCATCCATTGCAAAAAAACTATTATCTGTACCTCCATCGTCGGCTTCTTGTGAACGAAATTGGTCTCTTTTTGGAAATACATTAACTCGTCCTAGGAACAGGATGACCACCGATAGGCTTCAAAAGCTTATAACTGTGCGATCGAGTATCAGAATATTATCTGAAAACCCAAACGACAACGTAAACATGGATGAAGAAGAATATATCAGTAGCAGTAGTTCTGAAGAAGAAGAAAATGAGCGAGAATTTATACTCCACGAGCAAGAAATGGGTCTCCAAGATTTTAGTTTATCGCAATCAGATGACTCTTATAGCAATAATCCTTTAATTAAGATCAAATTTCTCTTATTTTACTAAATTTTACATAGTTTACTTACACAAATAGATCACAGTAATACACATTTTGTTTCTAGAATCACAGATTTATTGACCGTAATTGTTTACAACATCGTCGGTTCTTACTTGACTTATGTGATAATGAAGATTGGCACAGCTTTCATGTAATTCATCTTTTAAAATTATTAAAACACAAAAAACAAATCAAAAGTTTTATTTCTACACACGTACAGATTTTGACTCAAACATTTATTTAACTAGGATTTATACGTACATTATTACCTTTTATAAACGGCTTTTTTTTTATAGAATAGTAGGCAAACGAGCATGCGGGTTGCCTGATGGTAAGCAATCACCGCAGTCCATAGACACCAATGACTCTAAGAAGGTCACTGATGCGCTGCCGACTTTTTGAGAAAGCGATAGGCTCTTTTCTTGAAGGCACCAATGTCGAACCTATTCGGGAACACCGCTGAGGGAAGTTTATTCCATATTTTAGTACAGCGCAGCGCAGTAAAAAGCTGCGCGAAAAACGAGCGATATAACTACAGAGATTATTTACAGAATTATACTTTTTGATATAAGTTTTGGTTGATTATAATTTAAAATACAAATAACTCAATTTTTATTTCTTAAAAACTTCTAAAATTCGCTGCATTATATTATAACGTGCATTACCTTCATATTGTTCCAGTTCATGAGAGACAAACTTACAAAACATTAAATTATTCAGTCTTGTGTTCTCATCGATTTCAGTAGAAGGAAAATATGGTAATGTTGTATTTACAGCCGCATCACAAAAAGTTTTTTTGAGTGGCGATCTTGATTCTAAGTAATCGTCAGCTAAATCGGACCAACGTTGAGCGTGCTGAGCAATGACATTCTAATACACATACATTCTTTTTTTTTTATAACATAGGGCGGCAAACGAGTAATCGGGTCACCTGATGGAAAGCGATCACCGCTGCCTATGGACTACTGCAACAGCAGGGGTATCACAAGAGTGTTGCCGGCCTTTCAAGAAGAAGTAGACTCGTTTTTTTAAGGTTCCAATGTCGTATCGATTCGGTAACACCGCCGCAGGAAGTTGGTTCCACAGTTTGGTCGTACGTGGCAAGAAGTGTATTTTAAAACGTACGGTGGTGGTTGACAGCCAGTCATCCAGATGGTATGGATGAAACTGCAACCTGTGACGGATGATACGGTGGTGAAATCCTGCGGCAGGCATTACGTCGAACAATTCCTCAGAGCACTCCCCATGATAGATTCGGTAAAGAATGCACAACACTGAAAAAACTGTTTTGGTATAGAATACATAAAATTATGCTACTGGTAACCTAAAAATAGTGACAACATAACTATTGCTACCAGTTACCAAACTCAATATGTAATTTATTAACACTACTTATTTGTTTAATATTTACAAACAGTATTTGTAGCATATAATAAAACTATTTTGTAATATTCAAGTCTATTGAAAGTTGCTAGCAGCAAAATAGTTTTATTCGTAATAGACTACTTCGTTTGATATTCATTGTCAAACAGTTTGGTTAAATACTGCTTAATTATTTGTAGGTATATGCTAAACATTGTGATTAATTTTAATAAATCATTTTGTTTTGTTACTATTGTTACGAAAACGCACGGGCGCTGTCTAGAAAAGTACGTAAACTGGAATGTTCTAGACTCACGCTTCGTGAACCCTCTTCGGCTCTAGAAATGACCGGCGGTGCAAGCAATAATGAGCCTTACGTACCGAACAGATATGGTTTATAGTCGCTTGCAACATAAAGGAAAAGGACAGCCATGTGTGAGAGCGGGATAGCAATATACTCGATCGTTCGATACAGTTCGGCCGCGAATGTTCGAGAAGTTAGTAGAGCGAAATTATCTGCCTATATAAGCGTGGTTTTTCAGCGCCGAGATCAGTTCATCTTTAGACGAGCTAAGAGAAAGATCGAAGTGATACAAGTGCGAAATACTAAGTGACGACTCTGGCGATTAATTACTGGACTCTGATCATAGTGTTTGGACAATTTGGACATCGTTGTGTGGAAACTCTTGTGGTGAACTGAATAAAGTCTCATCAGTGTCATCAGGTGTTTTTATCCAAATCCACGGACCAGTAGCCCGTAACATTTGGTGTCAGAAGTGGGATTTGGAAAATGCCATTGACTCCGAGGGACAACGACGTCACCAGCGAGGGTGTCAAGACACGGGCGCAGCGTGCTGCTGAAGCTTCCCCCACTGGATCTACGGACCAGGCCACCCCCCCTGTGGCCCCGCCCACTCTGAGGGAGGCTCCGCCCACTGGCCACGCCCACCAAGCCACGCCCCCCGTGGCCCCGACTACTTCAAGGATGGCTCCGCCCACTGGCCCCGCCCACCAGGTCACGCCCCCTATGCAGGCCACGCCCACTTTGGATTTAACGAGTCTAATAAGGATGCTAGAGAATAAATTTACAGCACAGGAACAACAACTAGAAAAAAAGTTTACGGCTGTACAAGAGCAGCAACTTAAGGCGCAGGAATGTCAATTTAAAGCACAGGAGGCACTTTTGAATCAAAAGTTTACTGCTGTACAAAGTGTACAAGACCTACAACTCGCTACACAAAAGGAGCTGGAACAAAAAGTGTTGTCGGCAGTGTGCGAGGTTAGCGGTGTGGTAACCGAATTACGGAAGGATGTAGATTTAATGGACGAAAGGGTCACCAGCCTTGGGAATGACGTGGACAACATGAAGATCGGGTTTACAGAGTTAGAGAAAAAGGTTGTTCGTCTGGAAACTTCTGGAGTATCAGTCGCACCATGTGGTTCTGTTGGTGTAGTCCGTGGACCCAACGTGAAGTTGCCTCCGTATGATGGTACCTCATCCTGGGCTGCATACCGTCAACAGTTCCAGACGATCGCCACTGCCAATGGGTGGACAGACGACCAGTGCTTAACCGCCCTCACTGGCTCGCTCCGAGGGAAAGCTGTGGACGTTCTGGAGGTGCTACCTAACGCTGGATTTAAAGATCTTTTGGAGGCTCTTGAATCACGGTATGGAGAGAGGCATCTGGAACATGTATTTAGAGCTCAACTGCGCGACAGAGTCCAGCGCTCAGGAGAAGGACTCCAGCAATGGGCTCTAGAGATAGAGAAGCTTGTCAGAAAAGCGTACCCATCAGCAGAGGCGAACATGGTGGTAACCAACACCGTGCAAGCCTTCGTAGACGGCATCAAGGATCTGGAAGTGAGAGCTGCCGTAAGGCTCCGCCATCACGCCTCTCTGAAGGAAGCACTGGCCCACGCACTGGAAGTCGAAGCTGTCAGGCACGACTTGCGACAGGTTCACAAAGTACGAGAAGTGACGGAGGAAGTCAACGAGGTAAAGGCTCCACGCAAGAAGGGCTCTGGGGTCATGTGTTACAAGTGTGGAGAGCGAGGGCACATGCAGTTCCATTGTCCACAAAAGGACTCATGTGCAGCTACAAAGAAGCAACTCGAGGACCTGGTTGAAGAGCTGACGAAGAAACGTGAATCTTCGTCGACTATGAATCAGGGAAACGAGTAACAGCCAGAACTAAGGGGCGAGTACTGGCTGGTGGCGCGAAAGAAGCCCCAACAACCATCATCTCACAGGTATGCAATGGGAAAAGCATTGCGATAGCTGGTAAAGTAAATGGTAATGACTGTAAAATAACGATCGACACAGGAGCCTCTAGAACAATAGTTCGACCGGATATAGTGAAGTCCGAGATGAGAAGCAAGAGGAAAGTCACTTGCCGGCTTCTTTCCGCCTCCGGCCAGCCAATACCCGTCTTTGGAGAGATGTCAGTTACGATGTACATGGGAGAAGCGGCGTACCATCATGACGTCATTGTAGCTGACATAGTGGACGACTGTATATTGGGACTGGATTTTATGAAGAAAAACCACTGCAGAATAGATGTTGCGGATGGAATTTTCAAGTGCGGTGAAGAAGAAATATTCATACTTGGAGGAATCCACGGCAAAGTTACCTGCCTAAGAAACATCGTCATACCTGGACGCACGGAGGCTCAAGTATTAGTAAAATTGCCATCTAACCGAAATAACAAGTCGAGTAGATGTGTACTGATTGAGGAAGTACCTTCTAAGACAACGACCCGGAAACTCATGACCGCCAGAACTTTAGTTAGAGGAAAAGATACAGCTGTTGTCAAAGTGGTGAATCTGGATGACCATGAGGTTAACTTAAGCAAAGGTGATGTCATAGGAAGATGCGAAGAAGTCATTTGGATGAAGAGATGCAGTTCAGTACCAAGCTCAGACGGAATAAAAGACAGAAGGAATGCTACGGTCAAACAGCTTCTTGATGACTGCAAAAGCAACTTGACTTACTCCCAGAGCCTTAAAGCAAAGGAGTTTCTACTACGCTTTGCAAATATTTTCACCAACCAAGAAGGAGACATTGGAAGAACATCTTTGGTACAACACAGAATTGACACCGGGAATGAGAGACCCATCCGACAACGAGCAAGGCGAATACCAATAGCGAAAGAAAAAGAGGTCAAAGATCTGTTAGAAGAAATGGAAAGAAATAAGATAATTGAACCATCTTCGAGTCCATGGTGTTCACCTGTTGTGCTGGTAAAGAAAAAGGATGGTAGTACGCGATTCTGTGTAGACTACAGACGGCTCAATGACATCACCAAGAAGGACAGTTATCCATTGCCTCGAATCGATGACACATTGGATACTCTGAGTGGCATGAAGTGGTTCTCAACCTTGGACTTAAAATCTGGTTATTGGCAGGTGGAAATTCACCCGAAGGATAAAGAGAAGACAGCATTCTCAACAGGCAAAGGTTTATGGCAGTTCAACGTCATGCCCTTCGGGTTATGTAACGCACCAGCCACTTTCGAACGACTGATGGAATGTGTCCTAGCAGGCTTGGTTGGAGAAGCCTGCCTGGTGTACCTGGATGACGTAATCATCGTTGGCCGTGATTTTGAGGATCACTTGAGAAACCTGGAGCAAGTCTTTGCCAAGATACATGGAGCCAAGCTGAAATTAAATCCAAAGAAGTGTCATTTATTCAGGAACAAAGTGAGCTACCTCGGCCACGTTATTACCAGTGAAGGCATCCAGACTGATCCAGAGAAGGTAGAAGCCGTTAAAAAGTGGCCCACTCCTAAAGATAAAACAGAAGTACGCGCATTTCTCGGCCTTTGCTCTTATTACAGGCGGTTTGTGAAAGGATTTTCGGAGATTGCCAAACCCTTACATCGTCTGACCGAGGATAAAAGAGCATTCTGTTGGGACGAGACCTGCGAGGATTCCTTCGAAAAGTTGAAGGAACATCTATGTGAGACACCTATTTTGGGATATCCACAGCCAGAGGGCCAATTCATCGTCGATACTGATGCAAGTAATACGGCAATCGGAGGAGTTCTGTCTCAAAAACAGGGAGACAGGGAGGTCGTTATTGCTTACTTCAGCAAGTCGTTATCGAGGCCTGAAAGAAACTACTGCGTTACGAGGAGAGAACTTTTGGCTGTGGTCAAGACCCTGCAACATTTCAACAAATACCTCATCGGCAGAAAGTTCTTACTGCGTACCGATCACGCAGCATTAAAATGGTTATTGCAGTTTAAAAACCCTGAAGGTCAAGTAGCACGTTGGATTGAACAATTGCAGGAGTATGACTTCCATACCGAACACCGTAGCGGAAAGGCCCATGGAAACGCGGACGCTCTTTCCAGGAGACCATGTCCAGAGGACTGTAAGCACTGCATCAGACAAGAGTCGAAAGAACTGACTCTGAAACTTACTCGGGCAACTCCTTTGGAATCTTGGGAAGACGACGCAATGAGGAAAGCTCAAGAAAATGATAAGGATCTCCGATACATCATTATGTGGAAGAAACAAGGGGACGTTAAACCAACGTGGAGCGATGTGGCACCTACGAGCGCTATAACAAAGGCATACTGGGCGCAATGGGACAGCTTTATTCTACAAAATGGCATACTTTACCGGAAATGGGAAAAGACTAACGGTAGAGAGTTCCACCTACAAGTAGTTGTTCCAAGATCCAAAGTTCCGGAGGTTCTCCGTATAGTACACGATGGTGTTTCGGGAGGTCATCTAGGCGTCAAGAGGACACTAACAAAAGTACGAGAGAGGTTTTATTGGCTCCACTGTCGTGAGGATGTGCAGGATTGGTGCCGTAAATGCACTACATGCGCTGCAGTAAAAGGTCCACAAACACGGAGTCGAGGGAACTTGAGGCTGTATAACGTTGGTGCGCCTTGGGAACGCATTGCAGTGGATGTAGCTGGGCCATTTCCTGTGACTGAGTCGGGGAATAAGTACTTCATGGTTGTCATGGATTATTTTTACCAAATGGCCTGAAGTGTTCGCCATACCCAATCAGGAAGCTATAACCGTCGCTACCAAGATTGTTGAAGAAGTTATTTGTCGTTATGGCGTGCCTCTGGAAATCCATTCAGATCAAGGAAGAAACTTTGAGTCCCAAGTATTTCAAGAGGTATGCAAGCTCTTGGGAATGCACAAAACACGAACGACTGCGTACCATCCTCAGTCTGACGGTATGGTGGAACGATTTAACCAGACATTGGAGAGGCATTTGGCAAAAATAGTGGACAATCACCAGAAAGACTGGGACAAGTACATTCCACTGTTCCTGCTCTCGTATAGAACAGCGGAACACGAGAGTACAAAAGCGACTCCGGCTTTCGTGAATTATGGTCGAGAACTTCGGTTGCCAGTAGACTTACTAACTGGAGGGCCACCTGAGGAATCTCAAACTGTGCAAGGTTACGTCTCTGATCTACGGGAGAGGATGCGGAACATCCATGATTTAGTCAGAGAAAATGGATTGCAGTCAAGCGAGAACATGAAAACCAGATACAACAGAAGGACTAATACAGGTGGTTTCGAGGAAGGCAGTTTAGTATGGCTGCATAACCCTACTCGCCGAAAAGGGAAATCACCGAAGCTACAGACTAAATGGGAGGGTCCATACAAAGTGAT